>OY294039.1:34731686-35932237 GCA_958510855.1 Rhagonycha lutea | reverse complement strand
GAAGTTTAGATCATTAAAACTTAATATGTTAAGCTGTATAATATTAAAAAAAATAATGTTATAATAGACTATAATAAAAACCTCTAAAATTGCAATATTAAATAATAACAAAACATATCTTTACAATTCCATATAATTATTCCATTATTTTTTAAATAATTTTTAATGTAGTAAAAGTTTTAAATTGCAGTGTGATAATAATTTAATATTATAATACTTGAACATTAAAATTAGTAAAAAATACACCACGGTTTTTTAAATCTGTTACAAAATCCATTATTATAACATCACCAATATCCTGAAGAAATAAAAAATTACATTAATAACGAGGCAGCTAGAAAAGATTTTTTCAGCTTAGATGTCCACAGGTTAATTTTTTTGTCATATCAGCATTACATTATTTGCCAGTGGTAAAAGTAATTTTCTATACAAAGTGAATGTAAAAGTAATTTCATACTCCATAGTGTCTAAGAGTGAATCTTCTTCATACGTAGAGGGGAAAGCCTTATTTAAACTATGCAAGATGTTGTTCAAGCATCATTTGATCATAGTTTTAGTGTGTACACAGGATGAGACCAATTGTGGTATGTAGTACATTTATTACTGTGATTTTAAAATTTTCAATGAAAATGTGAGGAAAAGTGCATCTTGCAAAACTTCATTTTCATTGGTAATAATAGTTTTAATTCAATACAACCTGTGCCGGAGGTTTATTAAACTGCAGAGACCCAAAGTGATTCAAAATTTAGCTTCGAAATATTTAAAGTGTTTAGAATACAGTAAAACAAATTGTGGATATAACATTAAAATTTAAAACCGTTTGTTTCAATTAGAAAAACTAATTTGTTTCATAATTTTCCAGCTGCTTTCTTCAATACTAGCTCTTGCTAGCTGTCGGCCTGAACCACCATCCGGCTCATATGGCCCACCATCCACCTCATACGGAGCCCCATCTGGAGGTGGTGGCGGATTTGGAGGTAGTGGAGGAGGTGGTGGATTTGGTGGTGGCGGAGGATTTGGAGGTGGACATGGCGGCGGCGGCGGCGGAGGAGGACATGGCGGTGGATTAGGAGGAGGTAAAATTTCACTCGATATTATTTCAATTAATTTATATCACGAGTTAATAACTCAACAATTTAAATATCAAAATTATCTTATAACGTGATTTAATTGTTCGATTCGTTTAGGATTTGGAGGAGGACATGGAGGCGGTGGTGGATTCGGAGGTGGTAAGAAAATCTATAATTTTGAAAGAGTTTACCGATTCTAACTCGATACTTTTAGGTATTGGAGGAGGATTTGGAGGTGGCGGCGGAGGCGGCGGTGGATTTGGAGGTGGATTCGGAGGAGGAAGCGGTTTCGGAGGAGGTATTACACTTTCCAAAAGTATTTTATCGGTCTAACCTATTATTTTTGATGTAGGATTCGGTGGCGGAAGCGGAGGCGGTGGTGGATTTGGTGGTGGATTTGGAGGCGGCGGCGGTACCACTGTGCAAAAGCACATTTACGTACATGTCCCACCACCAGAGCCCGAAGAATTCAGACCACAAAGACCCATTATTACCGGTACCGCTCAAAAACATTACAAAATTATTTTCATTAAGGTAAATCGAATTTTTCCCAAAAAAATGACTAAATTTCAAAATTAAAATTTTTATAGGCCCCAAGCGCACCAGCACCAACTGCTCCAATAATCCCAATACAGCCACAAAACGAAGAGAAGACTCTCGTTTATGTTTTGGTCAAAAAACCAGAAGAAGCACCTGAAATTCAAATTCCAACAGCTGCACCAACTCAACCTAGCAAACCAGAAGTTTACTTCATCAGATACAAAACTCAGGTAAAAATAACCAAAAAAATCAAAAACTTTTGTCTATTCACGTAGTTCTTTTTGGATTACTTATCTACCTTTCTCTATAATTAACCGGATGCGGTGAATCTACCTATTACATACTGTAATCTTAAATTCGCAAGGCAACTTTTTGCAAATTATTATGTTGGCGCGCAGTTCTCCTACTTCCTATATTATTAATTGCAACAATTAACAACTTTCTTAATTTGGATGTAACACCTTAACCTTTTTTTTATGGAATTAGAATTCTTAATTTAATATTTTCTAATAAGAAGTACGTGTGAAAAGAAACTATACGAATGCAAATTTTGTAAATAAAAGCAACATAAACAATTAATTCAATAATACCTGTAAGTCACATGCAAACACATTTTTAATGAAAAGGTCACCAATTGCAGAGTTTCTAATCATCCGGTAAGTGGGTGAAAGTGTAATTCTGCACTCTCAATCGCGGCTTTTCCAAATCTACTTTCTTATGTGAATTATTGTTTTCATGTATGACCATAATCGTTATGGGTCACATCTTCAATTATTTTGACGTCCTTTGTTCTTGAGTGCGAAGACCTTTTAAGATAATTTTCAATTTGCAAAATTTTGTCACCATTAAAGATTTTGATTAATTATTGTAACAAGTTTCCTTATACATTAGTTACCGCTATATAATTAAATAAAAACAAACTATAAAAGTATTAATCGAGAGTTCTGGACTTGTAAACTATAATTATTTATTTCTTATTAATACGCATTGCATACATTAATATATTACAGAACTGCATGTTATGGTTCAGGTATATTATTATTATCATTGTAAAAAGTATCTTTTTGCATGCCGTTTTGTTACACTTTTATTTATAGGAATGTGTAAATAATGGTTTTATTTCACTAGTAGTAAGTATCTGCCACTTTCACCTATGTTCTCATAAAAAATGAGAGCATTCTCACAATTTAAACAATTATTTATTATTTGAACAATAATTATGCAATTACATTTTAATGTTGATTTGTGCAATTAAGTGATTGGCTAAATTTTAATTTTTTACAGAAGGGAAGCGGCGGTGGAATCGGTGGAGGTATTGGAGGAGGTAAGTTTATTCAATTATCCTAACTTCAAGCAACATTAACACATTGTTTTCAGGTATTGGAGGTGGCATTGGAGGTGGAATTGGAGGAGGTAATAATATTAATGTTGTTTTAAAATAAAATTACTATTTAATTTAATCATTTTAGGAATTGGAGGTGGAATAGGTGGTGGCCATGGAGGTGGACATGGAGGTGGTCACGGAGGTGGAATTGGAGGTGGAATTGGAGGTGGACATGGAGGTGGACATGGAGGTGGAGGTGGTGGTGGTGGTGGAATTTCTGGAAGTTACGGACCTCCAGGAAAATCTGGCCCCTACTAAGTTACTAAATCAACAAAATCGACGTTTCAATTCAAACAATTTTGCAAAAAGTGTTAAGAACTGTATATATTTATATTGTTTGCAATAATTGTTTGATTGCGGTCAGTGTGGTTGTAGAACTTACTGTGCGATATCATAAAGTAAGTTCTCCTGTCATTTTTGTTGCATAATGAGTAAGCCCGTTATTGTTTACTTAAATGTAACAAATTTGTAATTTGTAAATAGTGCAATATGTTATATTATTTTTATATGTTTATTATTTAAATAAATTCGGTGACAAATATAAATTTGTTTTTGTTGAGGATTTACAATTTTACCATTTACTTGGTTTATTTGCCTGTACTAGTGCTCTCATCCAGTAACATTCTATTACTTCTTAGATGAAACAATTTTCAAGCAGTTTAGACAATCCATTTCATTAGGTGGATTTCTCCTCTACTGATATCACTGCTTTTACTATAATTTCTCGCATGGTACCATTGGCAATCTGTCTCAATGTCTTTTTGTATTTTAACTACCTCTCTAGCTCTTAGTTCCCAACTCATTCAGGTCTCATCAGAATAACTTCGGCCTTTTCCTATTTCTCTCCAATCCTGATTTCCATTTCATCAACAATTTTATTGTTGTCATTATTTCCTAACAGATTTTCATTGTCTCTTCAATTTGTTCACACTGTCATTGATCCTATATACAACATTAGCCATCAATCTGTTTAAATTCTTCCGATGATTGCATTCATAATGGTAGCTTTCGGGAAAATTGATAAAAAAACATTTCATCATTGTGGAATGCCAAGTTTCACGTTTATTCGTTTGGTTTTGTATAAAAGACATTGTAACCTTTTTGTTAGAAATGGATTGTGATTAAGAATTTTACTACACTTCAACTAATATAATATTGCAAGAACTTTTGAAAGATTTTTATTACTATATTAGTTTAAATGATGACATTCAGTTTACAGCCTCTTTGAGTTTTCATTTTTGGTTCTTAATTTCCAATAGTATTTTATTAGAAGTCAGAATGAATCTTAGTGTAATCGATTTAAAATGGATGAAGATTTGGAAAACATCGCAATTTTCGAGTAGGCACATACTTTAAACAGCTGTATAATATGGCAATGGGCAATTATCTGTTAAAAACATAAAATTTGGATTGTTACTGAAGATGAACATGATTTGGTTGGATTTAGTTCGTGAGTCATTCTTGTGGTACGTAAGTCTGGTTACTGCTGCTCCTACGAGGATCTGACTTTATAGGATTTCGTTTGTAATCATGTATTTGAGTGCATGTTGTTTTAATTTTGTACTCAATAATGCTAAAAATGTTAAGCGCTTCAGGTGATTTAATCTACGTTTATCTACAGTTTTTGTATTTTTAGCTACATCTAACTCCCAATTTATAAAATAATCTATGGATACTTCTGAAGGTACTAGAAGAATTGAAATGATTACTACGATGGATTGTAGCAGATGGGGTTAATTTATTTACATTACTAGTCCCACATATTTAACATGGCGAGGGGAACGTTAAATATTACAACCATCTTCAAATCCTTATAATTAATATGTTGATGTCGGATTTCGTATTTGTACTTCAATATTCAGCCATTTGTATTTCTCTGAGTGTGCATTAACGTCACTCCACCATATGGAGTTTTTGCAGAATCTCTTACTATGTTAATGTATTCTTGTCTATTTGTCTATTTATTGCACTTTATGTTTTCATATTGAATTGTAGAAATCATTTAGTATGTAGCCACTGCCAGTGACTTATTTTAAATTTTTGAGTAACCGATTAATGGTATTTTGCAACAACATTTTGCATTGCAAGGGGTCGAGGATGTTCAAAGAACTTTGGAATGATACAGGATCATATCCCACCGAATTCTGTAATCTGTTAGGTGAGTTACATTTTACAGTTTTTTAAATTAAAAGGTTAATTTTTATCGTAATTGAGATGTTCACACCGAAATTAATGTGTTCCCGATATACGGAACCTTGCTGAATCGCTCAAAAACTACCCGGACCCCAAACTGTGGATCCAGGAACACTCACAATTTCCATTCACTCGCTAAACAAGAGAAAACCTTCGCTCTTCTAGAATGGCGTCGATGGAAGCACTTCTTCCGGAGATACCACTCGCAACAACCAAAATTTTCCGAAAACTTACCTCCACCTTCGCTAATCACAGGTAAACATTTACCCGCCAAATTCAAAGGGATTTATCACCTATTATCTAGTGGTGACGCGCATGAATGGCTTAACGAGATTCCCACTGTGGACGTCTCTCAAGTTTCCAAAGCACAGCCTAATTGCGAATATAGCAGTCTGTCTAGAAGCATGGAATTTTCTTTAGGATAAAAAATATACATCAATATGGGATTTATCAACTATTATCTAATTAGTGGTGACGCGTGCGTGCGAATGGATTAACGAGATTCCCACTGCCGATGTCTCTTAAGTTTCCAAAGCACTGCCTAAAAGTATGGAATTTTCGTTAGAAAAAAAGATATACATTAATACGGGATTTATCACCTGTTATCTAATTAGTGGTGACGCGCCCGAATGGATTAACGAGATTCCCACTGTAGACGTCCCTCAAAGAAAAAAAATATTTGTTAAACAAAATGTGAATATAAATCCATGTATTTCGTTTACAATCTTACCTCATATGCTAGAACTATTAATTTTTTTAAAGATCGCTCAATTCCATTAACTATTTCCAAAATTCAAAAATAAAACAACAACAACAACAACAACGAAAAATCGAATGTGTACGGTTCTGCCTGGACATAGAATTTGCAAAACTACAGCATAATAATATGCAATAATTCTATGTTCGATAAAAATAGAGATAATCGGTATTGCCAGGAAGCCAGCGAATTAATGACTTGAAATTTTGAGTGTCTTCTTCTACAATATTAACCGTGGTTTTAGGTTTAATTTGTATTATGTATGCCAGTTTGTAAGGTATTTATGACTATGCTAGGCCTATACAGTCTGCAAAATATGATTATTATTTTTATAAGTGAATTCCACGCGCACGAAGTCGCGGGTTTCAGCTAGTGAAACATAAAGCTCTTGATTTAGATGTAGGTACATTATGTACATGAAACATTGAATTTTTTGTACTTGTGGCATATTGTGCTACTATTACTTAGTACATAATTCAATAATGTAAATATTATTGAGCTCTGAAATTTTGCTTTTATTAATTTGGCTATTATTTTTAATCAATTATATTTAATATAAAGTATGCTCTATCATTTGTTTATTTAACATAATAATATATTGGAAATACATTTTTTAGCTATTCGCTATGTGCATTCCTCCTACTGCCCTCTGGTGGCTCAATAAAGAAAATTACTCGGGACTGTGAACATTTCATGTTCACTGTGAAAATAGTACGCCATGAGAAATTTGAATATTTCTGCTGTCATAAAATTTGAATACCAACTGTTTTATAGCAAATAATTTAATTAATTTTGTATGATCACGTGTTTATGACATAATGCAAGTCCCGTTGAGGTTCTATTATCGGCCACTCCGAACGCTTCGTTCGATTTGCTTATCCCCTCTCATACCTTGCACATAGCGAATACGTAGGTTGACTAAAAATATTAACATATCAGTATGAAAAAAAAATGATCAGTTGCAAAGGTACCAACATCCTTGTTTGTTCGATTTCACCATAGCGTGTAGATGTTCACTGGAAAGTCGAGCTAAGAAATTTTGTGAAGTCCGTGATTTGAACCCAGAATTTCCGCTCCGTAACTTAACCAGCGATCACATCACTCCACTGCTGTGGCTATGTAAACGTATGTAATAAATATGAATCAAACAGTGTCTCGGGATAATGGAGGTACAGAACAGTTAAAATTTTTGAATGAAAAAACGTTTTGGTGATATATTGTCGTGTTCCGAATGATCTTGACTTCCCAATTCCTCAATTGGAAGCTTGGGGTAGTCGGCATCCACCGGAACGAGTGACAGAATTGAGTTCCCGGAGCTATATGCCGGAAGCACTTATTGAAACTACAGATCTCAGTTTGTGGATTTAATGAGAAAGTCAATCAAAAGACCCAGTAAATCAGAAGCTAATTTATTCAGATAAATCAAATTCAATTTTGGAGCAATTCTGGACGTTTTTGACACAACTGTCAAGCGATTATGAAAATTGTGTGATAATGTAGACAACATCAAATAATTAGTATTATTTATGATGGAAACGTTAGCTATAGTACTTTTATTTGACGTTGCATAAATGTAAATGGTGTAAAGATAATAAATGTTTACAAAATGGTCCGCGCGAATCATAAAGCACCCTGTACATCGGCGAAACGTATAGGTGGTAGGCAACCTCAGTGTCAAGATGGCTCCCATTGTTCGAAATTACGGTAGCGAGCTTCTGTGTTGATCCAGAAACCTGTCCATTTATCCAAATAACCAGTGAAACGAACGTGCGGAAATCCTCCAGTGTAGTGTCCAAACCTCGAGTGCCAATTTAAAAAAACTTCTCCAATTTCTTAACCAAATCGGAGCCAAAACATCTGGCATGAAAATTAACCTTAAAGTTCAACATGTGGTATCCTTGAACCACCAAAAATATCGAACATCCAACTTGATGCGTAATGTAAATTTGATTTGTGTACCTCACAAATCATCAAATTAATCTTCTTAACGTTATTTTAGATATAATTACATCCAAAAGTAAAATCGTTGCAATAGGGTCGAAAATCGCTCGTGACCCACAAAGTGCACGTAAAAACGTTGATTTACGAATAAAACGTTTCAAAAACATTCACGTTTACTTCATATCGGCGGTATAATTGCTTCTGTGGCTACAAAAGCTCTCAAAACTAATTTCGTCGAGAATAATTTGCAAAAAGATTGCAATTCTCGAACTGGGCACAATGGAGACCGCCTGGACCCTCCTTGATCGTCGAGCCACTGAAGCCATTCTACTCTACAGTACAAAATACCACTACAACAAACCAATTTTTAGCAACAAATTCGCAAGTATTCACTTCCTGGCGCCACTAATTTAAATTTTCATTGTTTTTACTTTTTAGGTAAACATTCACTTTACTTGGGCAAACACACCATGAATTCGCACCAAGTACATCATAACTTTATAAGAAAATCAAATTTATTTTGTTTTATGTGTTGGAAGTGACAAAACATCGCATTCGTCATGCAAAATTGCTACCAAATTAAATGTCTACAAATCGACAGAAATTAAATTTAACCAAAATCACAATTGGTTCATTTGATCGACTTTACCTCATCTCAATATTTTAATCATGTCACTATAAAACTGGACAAATCATACAGTAAATTAAATAAACATTGGTACGCACAGTAAGTAAGATAGAAAAAAATGTTTGTTATACCATAGGGGCGAACAAACAATGGCTATAGCAATTTCTTATAAATATGTTAAAATATTAATTTCAAATTATATTAAATAGAAAAACATGAAATATTGACGAAGAACAAATAAGTGTCAAAGATTAATAAATGACATCAAATTGACAAATGTCTTATGCAAGTACCGACAAAATAAAATAACAGTAGCTAAGCTAACATAAATACTGAAAACAATGCAAGATACCAGAAAAACTAAATAAACACAAACAGGTCATGAGTAATCCAAGGTAAAGTTTTATGGAAAATTTGTACCAGTATGTTGCCTAAGTCTACGTACAGAGTGCAAGCTGGTCGCCGAAACCTGCTTACCGGCTTGGAGGTTTTCATGAAAATACCAGCTTCGTTTTTCAAAAAATTTGAATTTAAAAAAATTAAAAACAACACAATCTGTGTCCAAGTGTTCTCTTTTAAAACATATTATACTTTTGTGCAATTTTTTTGAGTAATAGCGCTACGAGGCAAGTATTTTAAAATTTTGGGGTGAATTTGGTGTCAATCGTTGGAGATTCGTTAGAATTCCATTTTTTTCAATTGAGTCTCAACCGTCGCGCGTCGCGAAGATATTCACGAATTCATGAATTATCGCTCATCGTTTTTTATTGTTATATCTTGTAAGTTTTAAAATAATAATTGTAATGCTAATAACTTAATAAATTTTATTCTCTCTCTCTCTCGGTCATCCATCCATGTAATAAAATGATAGTTTGTTACTTTTAAATGTTTATTTTAACAATAAAATAAAAAAAACAATCTTACTACAACATTACATCAAAATTGAAAATTATGTGTACAGATTTCAAATCATCTGCATCGGCTGATATTAGCAGCTTAGTTTCGGTGGCTTTAAAATAATCTAATCGTTGATCAAATATTTTGTGATATAATTTTAGTGGTAACCATGACGTCCTTTTCAGTTCTCCACTCAAAATATCAAATATTTGAATACTGATAGAATGGTTCGAAAATAATTGTTTAAATATAATCATACATTTGTTATTTCCAGTTATGTGTCTAAAGGCAGGTTGGTCGTCTAAAATATTTAAGATTTTATGATAAATGTAAATAATAGAAGTAAGAATAATGATCATACCAGCAACCCCGGATCTACAATATTTCCAAATCGGGGCAAGAACTTGACATTTGCCCTTTCTTGACATTGACACCCTTTCCTCCAGTATTTGAGTTAAAAGATTCCAAAAAACTCTAGAATGAATTTGGAGCCCCCTTAAATTGCCGCCCGGGGCAAGTGCCCTGGTTTGTCCCCCAGGGCAACTTGGTATGATCGTCGATAAAGCGATCTTACTTGCTTAAATTTTGGGTTCGAAATTTGATCATAACAGAATCCTTTAGCTTTTAGCAGGGTCCTTCGGTAAATGCCGACGCCATAGATAAAAGAAGTTGATTCAGAATTTGTGAAAAAGAAAAGAATAAAATTTCTATGCGTGGACTTACAGGAGCCTTTAGTCGAAAATTGACGTCTTCAGCCTCAGTTATACTCATTTCATTATCATGTCTCGTTTAACATTTTAGAAATCAACCCATAATTAATATATGTATAGCCATTTATTTTCACCGCTAAGTGTATAAATCGACCATTCATTCATCTCCAATCTGGTAAATGTATATTCTTACCTGTAATAATAGTATTGATTCGGCATGCATTTGTGTAATTTATTAAATTAATTTGCAATCTTGGCCAACGTCTTGTAGATGAAATCATAATAGACTCTGCTTCATTTATATGTTTTATTTCATGATCGTCTAATTCAAATACGCATGTTTTATCATTTACGTTCCATACAGACACCATACGTCTAGTGCTTGTATTTTTTTCATAGTTAACCATCAAATACGGACCTACTATCAAAAACTAGAAGAAAATAAAAATAAGTAGTTGCATAATATTCAGTGGGTGGTATGGATGAACCAAAGTACATGCTAATACTACAGGGTGGTGCAAAACTCACGTTATGGTTTGAATGCTTTACAAGTTATAAATTACAACTTACATTGAACAAAAATCACCGCGTTCATCAGATTGAACAACTCCTGACTTTCTGTGCGGCTACTTGAAAGAGAGAGCGTATAGTGGCGTTACTTTGAGTGGACTAGGCGGAGCCAATTTTCTGCGCAGTAAATGTGGAACGAGAACGTGCGTGCCGTCGTGCATTTAATTTACTTTTGACATAGATGAACGCTTCCAAGTCCAATTTCGTTGCAAACATGCTCCCGACTGGCCGGACGAATTTTCATTCCTGCACATCAGCTCCGCTTAGTCAACTCAAAGTGACGCCATTTTACGTCAAAGAAATCATTCCAAATTTGAAAATAAAAATTCGTGATCAAAAAAAGAAAATTATCCTCGGATCATCAGGATTAAACCAAGGATCAAACAAATGTCTGTTTTGTTATTTTTTTAAATATACTACATACCTCTACCATATTGAACCCGCGTCCAATAATTTGAAAAGAATGCTCAGATGAGTTTCTGTAATCCACTATATGTGCCACTCTTCTGTGTTGAACTATACACAGTTTATTTTCATAAAATTTTAGAATATCAACGGGTGCATAGCTTTTTATATTAAATTTTGTAACGCCACTATGTAAATCCAATATTTTTATTATGTCGTTCGAAAACGCCAATGCTATTCTAAACAAATATTATTTAGATGAAATTTTATTTCAATTATAGAAATTTTAATATAAGTAGTATCTACTTGTTTTTTTCTAAACTCCAAATATTAAATAACATTAATTAAAACGTAAAAAAAATTGTTTCTTTTACGTTTAAATAAATAAATTTAAAAAAGCAAAAGTGATTTTTTATTATAATAACCTACGGTTTAGTATTTTGTATAGTACCTACTGTTCGGAGATATCCGAATCAGGAATTTTATCCCTAGTGACTGCGCAATACACAATTCCACCCCCCAATCACCACGGAAGAAATAAGCTTTAAGTCATGATGATATTATATTGAAATAAAAATAAAAAATAAAAAAAAGATAACATTGGTATTAAATTTTTTACAGCGATGAACGCTAAGCAAAAGGTAGTTGTAAAATGCTCGCTTGGCACGCAGGCGACGATATCATATTTTCTGACGGCAAGATGTTACTACTACAAGACACTAACAATCAACAGAATGATCTCGTCTATGGTGCTCCATAAGGGATATTCCTATCGACAAACTGGCAGTACAACGTTTTCAAAAAGTATCTGCTGTCATGGTTTGGGGTGCAATTGGGGCGTTAAGATCAATAAAAAATAATACATTAAACACGTACTGAAGGATCATTTGCTTATTGTGGAAAATATAAGCGAAGTTCGATCGAACGAGGAGTGCGCCGACGCTAATGCTGAGGTGCGGCAAGGACATGCGCATGAAACAGAAGAATTCAAGCAATGAACAGTAACGTAACGAACGAGCGAGTAAAGAATTATAATATTCAATGTCAATGTGTTTTAAGTTAGTTTTGCATAATAATAATACAATAAATTAAATTCATTTAAAAACGAGTTTCTTTATTAAACATTCTCATGGTGCAGAAACCAGGAACCTTTAAAAACGAGTAAAGTAACTAAAGTGAAGTAATTAAACGATATTGTCTTATTAAATTTAGTAAAGATGGAGCGTGTAGCGGTAAAGAGTTCCAGAACTCTAGTTACTAAATTAATAAACGGTGCAAAAGACCTCTTAACACAAAACGAGAACGTGAACGAACTAATAGTGATGCGAGACAGATTAATAAGTGCAAACGAAAACTTAGAAATCGCAAATCAAAAAATGGTACCAATTTTGGAAGTGAATGAAATGGAAAAACAATGCGAAAAAATGCTGGATTATCAGGACAACATTAGTGAAATGCTTGCGAGGTTAAACATCAAAATTGGAAAACAAGATCGTCCACAAGATGAAGCAAGATCCGCAAGAAGCAACGATTACCAAGGTAGGAGTAACGTTAAATTATCTAAGTTAGAGCTCCGAAAATTTAATGGAGATATTTCTGAATGGTCCATTTTTTGGGAGCAATTTCGAACTGCGGTTCACGAAAACGATACAATTGAACCATCAGCGAAATATAATTACCTCGATCAATGCTTACGAGGGAAAGCCAAAAACACGATAAGTGGATTTACGCCGTCAGAAAAATCCTACAATGATGCAATTGACTTGCTGAAAAATGAATACGGTAACGAACAACGCATCATTGACCACCATATTCAGAAACTATTAAATATAACGCCAGTTAAAAATAAATTAGACGCTGCAAGTTTAAGAAATTTATACAACACGATATCTGCAATATCAAGAAGTTTGCTAGCAGCAGGTGTAAAAGAAAATGAATACGGCATAATGATAAAATCCGTATTATTAAACACAATGCCGTACGTCATGAAAATTGAGTATTACAAGATGCATCCTATAGACCCTCAAATAACTATCGGAAAACAAATAAATGATTTATTAAATTATTTAAAACGCGAAGTAGAATCCATAGAAATTGCACAACCAACAACGAGTAAAACGCAAGAAACGGAAGTTACTAAAAAACATGAACGGCGTGACAATAAAAACGAAAATTACAAGTCACAGAAAAATTACACCACAGCGAGATTACTAACGACAGCAGTAAATGAATGTTTATTTTGCAAATCGAAACAACATAATACTGAGAATTGTAATTCCAAGGATATTACAATTCAGCAAAAAAAGGACATTCTGAAAGAAGAAAAACGATGTTTTCGTTGTACAAAATCGAGTCATAATTCGAGATTTTGTCGATCGAAATCAAATTGTGGAAATTGCAAGAGAAGACACGTAACTTCAATGTGTGATCCGAATTACGTAAAGGAACAAACTAACGCAAGTAACAACGCTGTAAGCTTGTTTACGAAAAACAATGAAAATAGTGTATTCTTACAAACGGCGAAAGCTTACATAGGTGATTTAAACGAAACAAGTTCAAACGCTTTCATTCGTTTGGTTATTGACGGAGGTTCGCAATTATCATACATTAAAGAAAGCGTATCACGAAAATTGAACTTAAAAATCATAGGAACGCGTAAGTTGATCGTTATGCCGTTTGGGAGCGAAACGAGGAAAACTCCTAAAATATACAACAAAATTGAAATAACGTTAACGTCGCAATACGAAAATAAATCAATAACGATAACTGCCATCGAAGTACCAGAAATTTGTTATGATGCATTTCAAACGCCAAATGTAAATCATCCATTAATTTCAACATTAAATATGGCAGACGCTTCAATCGGAAATATAAAAACAATAAACGGAATAGTTCTTTTAATTGGAGCAGACAATTATTGGAAAATCGCGACAGGTGAATTTATTCGTTTGACTGAAGATCTAACAGCAATCAATACAAAATTAGGTTGGACCCTACAAGGACCAAACATTGATAACGACAACGAAGACGAAACCAGCGCAGCTGTTGTTGTATCTGCATTAAATGTTCAAGGACTCGACGAGAATGCTGATGTAAGTATTCAACAATTCTGGAAGCTGGAAACGATAGGAATAAATGACCGGGAAACTCAGAGCGATTTCATAAACGAATTTATGCAAAACAAAATAATTTTGAAAAACGAACGTTACGAGGCATCTTTACCGTGGAAAATTGATTGTCCCCTGCATAACAATTTTAATAATGCTTTGGCGCGAATGAAAAGTCTTACATTTAAACTTACCAAGGAGGCAAAAATAATTACTTACGATCAAGCCATACGCGAGCTTATTAACAACGGAATAGCAGAAAAGGTAACGACTACAATTTTACCAGAAAAAATGTACTACATGCCCCATCGACCAGTTTATCGTGAAGATAAAACGACGTCAAAAGTGCGGGTAGTGTTTGATGCTTCCAACCATTCGCAAAATTGCCCATCGTTGAATCAATTATTGCATTCGGGTGAAAATTTGGTGAACGATTTAATGCGCATTTTATTAAACTTTCGTAACGGAAAAATAGCAATAATAGCGGACATTGAAAAGGCATATTTACAAATTAAATTAAGTGAACGTGATAAAGACTGTCATAGATTTTTGTGGTATGAACATTCCATTACGGACACGCGAATATTGCCACCAATGCAAGAGTATCGAATGACGCGAGTTTGCTTCGGAGTAACAAGCAGCGCATTTATCTTATCGGTAACATTAAAAAAAATGTGTTCTTCAGAATCAACTTACGTAGATACAGCGAAACGCTTATTAAATTCATTCTACGTGGATGATTTAACTTTAACCGTGAATTCTTTGAACGATGCAATTAAATTGTATAACGAGAGTAAAAACATACTTAAAACGGGGAGTATGAATTTGCGTAAATGGCATACGAATGATGTAGATTTTCAAAACTACATTAAACAAAACGAAATCGAAAATAATTCGTCAATATGTCCAAAGGTTTTAGGACTATATTGGGATACAACCAACGATAATTTGTATTTAGATAATGGGGCCATTTACGATAAAAGCAAAGATTTTGTTACAACAAATCTGGAAGTTAAAAAACGATTGGGATGAAGAAGTGCCGTCCGAGTTCAAGGTTGCCTGGAAAAAATGGTGCAATGATCTAAGAAATTTAGATTTCTACGTAATTCCAAGAAACATTGTGTCAAATACGAATTCAAAGTTTGAATTACATGTCTTTAGTGACGCCAGTCAAACCGCGTACGGCGCAGCGGCTTATCTCCGCGAAATTATGAACGATGAGGTCGGCGTAAACCTTTTGATCGCGAAAAATCGTGTCGCGCCACTGAAAGGAAATGATTCTACCGGACTAACAGTAGCGAAGCTAGAATTAACAGCCGCGCTGTGCGCGTCTCGATTAAAAGACTATCTTATCAAAAATTTAAATATAAAATTTGAAAGTGTAAATTTATGGACGGATTCCAAAATAACGTTGTATTGTATAAACGGCGACTCGGCGAGATGGAAACCGTATGTGCAAAATAGAGTTACCGAAATTCAAAACGTAACGAAAGACTCTGTTTGGCGCCACTGTGTCGGCAAATTAAATCCTGCGGATTTATTAACGCGAGGAGTGAACGCTAATGAACTTTTACATTGCGAATATTGGCTTAACGGACCAAAATTTTTATCATGTTTAAATGATGATTGGTTAATTGACAATAACTTTAATGAGATTTTTAACGAAGAAAGTTTATGTGCTATTAACGTGAGTGAAACGAATTGTAAAACGGAACCAATATTTTCTTTGGACAAATATGAACAGTTAGAAAAGTGCTTACGCATTACCGCATACGTGAAACGCGCGTTTCGGAAAACTAAAAGTTCGCCTTTGGAATTAACTGCTGAAGAAATAAACGAAGCCGAACGTTATTGGATCAAAATGGATCAACGTATTTTCAAAAATGAAATCAATGATTTGAAGAAAAATAACACCGTCAACAAAAATTCGTCTATTTATAAATTAACGCCCTTCATAGATGAAGACGGATTATTACGAATCAAAAGTCGTTTGCAGGAATCTGAACTTTCCTACGACACCGCAAACCCAATTATTTTAGCCAAAAATTCGGTATTTGTTGAAAAATTAATTTGGAAAATTCACAATGGTTGTTTTCACAGTGGAATAAACTTAACGTTAGCCGAATTACGAAATAGTACTTTTCATCACAAGGACGTAAAACGCGATTTTTCGTTCGAGGGGAGCGGGGGTTACGAGGCGGAGCGTAGCGCAGCCGAGGAACCCGACCGCTTCCGAGGTGAAAAAGTAGTTTTACGGCTTCGCGTGGTGAGAAGAACTTTTCGTTAGCCGTCAATGTGCGTAATATTTGCAGGAGGAACAATAAAGCGCCGCGCGACATTAAAAAAGCTGCCGTGTTAGTGTTTGCTAAGGAACACGTGCAGCAATTTGTCTCGACGCGACGGCGCAATATAAGTAACTATTATTATGCTAGCCAAATTAAGTTACACTATCACGTTCTAAATATTGCATATAGAAAGTAGCATAGAGGGACGTGACTCTATGCTTCTTTCCGTTTCTCTGTAAATATTGTAAATAGAAAGTATTATAGAGGGACGTGTCTCTATAATACTTTCCTTTTGTACATATTTTGTACTTATTTTGTACATAATACAGTAGAAACTTATGCTTTTATACCATTTTTATTGGTTTTTTCCTGCAAATATCGACGAAAACATACTCTTTTCGTACCTCAAAACGTATACGAAAAGTGCTCAAATACGTCCGCGGTAACGAAAACGATTTTGGGTAATACGCGGACGACAAAAAATAAAAACTACAATTAGTAAATGCGTAATTTGCAAGAAATTGCGTGGCAAACGCGGACACGAATCCTTTGCACCCTTGCCAAGGGAGAGAATTTTGATGTCCAGACCCTTTGAAAATACCGGTGTAGATTTCGCCGGACCTTTGTACGTACTTAATGAAGGTAACGAAAAACGGAAGTCGTATTTAATGCTGTTAACTTGTGCAGTGACGCGAGCAGTGCATTTAGAGCTGGTTTTAGATATTACCACTGAAAGTTGCATTAGAGGTTTAAGACGCTTCATCGCAAGAAGAGGAGTACCCAGTACTTTCTATTCAGATAATGCAAAAACATTCAAAAGAACTTCTCTTGAATTGACAAGGCTATACGATATGCTGCCAAACGAAAAAATGACGAATTTTTCAACAAAACAACGCGTAGGTTGGAAATTTATAGTCGAGCGAGCTGCATGGTGGGGAGGTTTTTGGGAACGAATGATAAAGGTAGTAAAAGATTGCTTAAAATTCGCTCTAGGAAAATCACTCGTGAATATTGAAGAGCTTCGAACAATTTTAACGGAAATAGAAGCAACGGAAAATTTGGTAATTTTATCACCTTCGAATTTTCTGTTGGGTAATCAACAAGAATGCAATTTACCAAGTTCTAACGTAAATTCAAAACGCGATGTAATCATGCGAAAATGGAATGAACGACAAAGAATTTTATTAAAATTCTGGAAACGATGGTCTGCTGATTATTTACAACAGTTGCGGACCGCCCACGGAAATAAATGGCCATCCTCAACTAAACCATTTAAGATTGACGACGTTGTGTTGGTACACGATCAGTGCGCGCCGCGTTTAAATTGGAAGATGGCAACAATAAGCCAAGTGTACCCTGGCAGAGATGGAAAAATTCGTGCTTGTGAAGTGCGGTTAGCGAATAAAACTTTATTAAGACGTCCGATACAATTATTGTACCCGCTGGAGATTCAAATTGCTGGCCGGGAGGATGTGGAAAATATAAGCGAAGTTCGATCGAACGAGGAGTGCGCCGACGCTAATGCTGAGGTGCGGCAAGGACATGCGCATGAAACAGAAGAATTCAAGCAATGAACAGTAACGTAACGAACGAGCGAGTAAAGAATTATAATATTCAATGTCAATGTGTTTTAAGTTAGTTTTGCATAATAATAATACAATAAATTAAATTCATTTAAAAACGAGTTTCTTTATTAAACATTCTCACTTATATAATGCTCGTAGTTTGTATGGAAATGATTATTATTGCTTTCAGTATGTAGTGCCCCATCTTGCAAAGCTACATGCACTGAGGATTGGTGTCTGAACAATTTGACTGATTTCATCCCTTGGAAAGAATAGCCATCATCTTCACCCGACTTGAATCCCTTGGACTTTTCCATATGGGGATACATGTTGAGTATGATTGGGAGTACGAAAGGATTTAATTTGGATTCATTCAAGCGTCGGCTGATCACGATATAGGATCAAATACCGGAGGAGATCGCGCGTGCCGCGTGTCATTTTTGTTTGGAAGAATGAAGGAGATTGTGAAAGCAAAGGAGGAGCGATTTGAACTTTTAAAATTAAATGTGAAAATATAAAGTACTCTTAACCGAAATATGTAAATAATTTGGAATTATTCCGTTTTGTTAGATTTTTATAGCCTTTTTAAAATGTATCAGTTAATCTACCATACCCTGTATATAAAATTGCAACTTACGCATTTTCATGAACAGTAATCTCGTAAATCTCGTGAGTAGTGTAATTATGTTTCCATAAATATGTTTTGGTTTTGATATCTCCTACATATAGGGGAATGTCGGGAGGTTTGGGTCAGAGGAGGTTTGGGTCGATGCCAAAATTACATTCCCAAAGCGTTTAACGTACGCATAACTACCTCCACCAAGGTGCCATAAGGTATCGAAACTCTTTCCCATTGTTATCGCAGCGTGACTGTAAATATGAATTGTTTTATCGAATAAAACGGCTTTTTGACCAGGTAAATTTTCGTTTTATATATCTATTATATGTCAGTTATTTTTGATTTCTTTTGAAATATCTCTAAAAATACTATTACATTGGAATGATTAGTTATTAAGCTTAACATGACTATTATTCAATATAATCCAACTTTCCACATGCGAAAATTCCAACCACATTTTTGTGTTTTGGCACCAGCGGGAGGAATGGGTCAGAAATGTGAGAGATTGCTAAAGGCTAAGAAGCTATAAGAATGAGTAGGGAGTTAAGAATTGAATCTTTATTGAAATATTTGTTATGTTGCGTTAATATTTTGTTTATTTTGCTTCCTGATAGTGTTGCTTATTAATATTATTTTATGTTATTTTTTTAGTTTATTTTTTCTTTTAGTTTAAATCACTATATACCCATACATCCCTATTACCTACCCAAACCTCCCCACATGCGGGAAAAATGGGTCAAATTTTCTCTGCTACTACAATTTAAAAAAACTTGTGTCAAAATTAAAGTGATCCATTCTACATTATTTACATAGCTTGTGCAATACCTGTTCTATGCAATGGTATATTTAAGGTTCGTCAATTATGTTTCAGAAATTAAATAAAATGTATTTATTAAAAATTGACCCAAATATCCCGACTCTCCCCTAAGTATTGGCTTCCGCATATTATTAAAAGATCACCGGATATATGCACATATTTTATCCACCTTGGTACAATAATATCATCGAAAAGCTAAAAATAAAATAGTTTTATCTAATTCCGATATGTAAAATGTCACTTTTCATAAAGTGAAAACAAAATATTTCATCAAAATGACAACATTTCATCATTAAAACATTCATTACGGGGCACACATGTTTGTTGCTTCTTTCATTGCTTTTTAATTTTTATTGAATTTTGTTGCTTATAGTTTTAAAAGAGTGGTTTTTATTAGATCAGGCCTACGAAGAGAGATTTCTGTAAAATTTGTTCTTCCTATATTGTTACAAATTGACCTGTTGTTTTTAAAATCCCAATCCAATCAATGAAATTTTATTAGTTATTTTTATAATCAATAGAAAAATCTTTATTTAAACATGTTACGGAATGTATTCTTGTGTAACCTACGTGATTTTAGGGAATTCGTTGCACTCGTCCCGTAAACACCCAATAAATGTTACACAAAATTTAGTATTCCATAACTGATTACATAAACAGCAATATAAGCAATCTTATTGAAGAAAAAGAAGACATAAATAATTAAACATAATCATAATTTTTTAGTTTAGACACTTTTAGAACTAAAAATATAAACCTCCTGTTTGTCACCTGACGATGTTACTGTGTAACGGAATCGATTATGAATAATAATATTATACTTTCAGTATATTTACAACTGTGCCAACTTTATATTTTTAAGAGGAAAAATCTCATCCAAAAACAAATATCAAGAAACGGTTTTATAAATTTATATTTTTAGTTCTAAAAGTGTCTAATACAATTTTAGTTTGTCTAAAAAATTATATGTTTACTAACAAGTTGTACTCCACGCTATAATAATATTATCACTTATAATATATAGGGTGTTTTTTTAGCTGCATGAGAACTTCAAAATGAAATAAAACATTAAAAACCTGACGGAATGTTTTGGTTATAATTTTTTTATGAAAGTACAGTTAAAGGCATTTATGATTTGAACATGACTTCCGGCATGTGACCACCACGACTAATGGTTACGAAGCGCATCCGTTCAGTCCAATTTTTGACCACTTTTTCCAATATTTCTGGCTTTATTTCATAAATGGCTTGCTGAATATTAGCCTCCAATGCTTCTAGAGTTGTTGGTTTGTTAGCATAAACCATGGATTTAACATACCCCCACAGAAAATAATCTGGAGGTGTCAAATCACACGATCTTGGAGGCCAATTGATAGGACCACGTTTTGAAATAATGTTGTCACCAAATTGTCCTTTCAATAAATTGATGGTTTCGTTGGCTGTGTGGCACGTAGCACCATCCTGTTGGAACCATAAGTTGTCAATGTTTAGCTCTTGAAGTTTTGGAAACAAAAATGTATTGAGCATGTGTCGATATCTCACACCATTCACCGTAACGGTAGCTCCTTCCTCATTTCGAAAGACATATGGACCAATGATGCCGTTGGCGTGTATTCCACACCAAACAGTCAATTTTAATGGATGCAATGGAGTCTCAAAATAATGTCCCGGATTGGTCTCACTCCATATACGGCAATTTTGTTTGTTCACATACCCATTTAACCAGAAATGTGCCTCGTCACTGAACAAAATTTTACGGTAAAAAATGGATCCACTTCCAATTGGTTGTGAGCCCAATCTGGTAGCGTTGTTCAATGGTCAATCTATGCATTATCAAATGCCAAACCATGCTAAACACAAATGTCAAAAAACTGTTTCCATAGCAATCTTGGTTCAATTGTTATCCCTATTGAAAGTTCTCATGCAGCTAAAAAAACACCCTATATTAAGTGCATTTTTGATTATCAGTAACAATTTGACTACGTTGCCATGAAAACTTTGTTGTCAACTAATGACAACAAAGTTTAAATATAGTAACGTAGTCAAATTGGATGATAATCAATAATGAACGTAATAAATTCGGTAAGACTATTGCACACATTAGAATTAGACACAATGTAACAGTAAATAATATTTAAAAAATACTGTCATGGTCGACGGAAAAATATAATTCAAATATAGTAGGTGCCTTGATTTGAAATTTGCACTGTTCAAACTTTAACTCTAAATAAATTTAAATTTCCTAACTGCATTATTTGTATATTCTTAATAAACGTCCAAAAATCCAAGAATAAAAATATATAATTTCCTATAATAATAATAATTGATAAATATAACTGTTGGTTGTAACGAATTTTTATTAATTCTTACTTTGGTTTCCTTTTCATATCATTTCGCAATATTTCTGAGTACGCCCATGCATTTATTTTAAATGCAATCGCACATTTTATGCATTTTGTTATGCAGATGGTCGTGAACTGTGAACGTTCGATTTGATAGGAACATTTCCGGCGTAGAATTTTGTATTTAGAATAGTTACCTGAGTACCTAAGAACCGAGCGGTCGATATTTTTGTTGCGTCAGTTTCTGATTGCCGATTTGGAGTGTGTTTTTGTTAAACCACTGGTTGATCGGCCAGTTTAGTTCGTAATATGGTTTTCCGGCTCTGGCTATGTTTTTGGTACTACTGTATAACATCTGACAGTAGTTAGGTAACTCAAATGTGTAAGAATGGATTACAGTTTTTTTCTTGTTGGTGTGCAAGTTGTGCGACCATTTTGGATTTCTTCAAGTTGGCTACATCCTATTGTTATTGTTTTTGGATGGATGAGCACTTGGGAAATTCTTTCCATCGTTTGGAAGGTTCCGTCTTGTTGACATCTCTACTCCATCTCTCACTGGTCCAGGTTCCAGCTACAAATCTACAAGCAGAATGTTGAGTATTCGCGATTATAGCAATCGAGTGTTTTCTTGTGTGATTTAACAAGTTACAGATTCCAACCTTCAAGCCAGTGGTCAATGTCGAGTAGGAAGATGCGTTTGTCAACATCTAAGTTTGTAAACTTATGAAACGTTTATGTAAGTAAATTTTATTCTATCTTGCTCGTCTGACCGATGTACATTTATTTGGCTTTTGTGTATTAATTACTGGTAGCCCATAGCGGTTACTGTGTGTTTTGGTACTTGTTAAATTTAAGCTGGGTGCACTTTTTGATTGTTACCGTAATCTTTCAGTTGCTACTGTGTGCATTGTTGCAACAGTAATTTACATTGCAATTGTTGAAACTGTTGATACATCTCTCAAGTTCTGTGTGTTCAATTATAGCATTTTGATTGTATTTGCGTTTTTTTGAGTTTTCCCCAGCTACCTGTTTTTTTTTCAGTAACCCATTGACCCGTGCCTTCGCATAAATATGGCTAGTCTAATTACCATCGTGGCAAAACAAACTGGAGAGGTTTTCTCCGGATTGTTGCAGATCCTGATCTCTGTAGGGGTCGATTCTCCCATTAGGGGTCGTGTTTGCAGAGGGATGATTTGTTTACATTGGCGCCCTTAACGTTTCGGCCACATTTACGGTAGCTTTTGGGGATGCTCTGTTGAATTTTGAGAGTGTTCACTGTTTCAATTAATTGCAATGTTTTTTTTAACCTGCTTAAGATTTGTGTGTACTTTGTTACAGGCTGGTACCAAGTGAGAGAGAGAACTGGTAATGGATTTTTTTCCATCTGCGCTTCTGTTTTTGTGTGTGTATAGTAACGGTATTTTTCGATTTACTTTGCAAATTCAGTTTTGCATGGTTACTGTGCACCTGTTTATTTTTGTTATCTGTTGTGTCTCTTAGTTTAGACGTTTCCTTCTATGCAGTTTGACCGATTGCGTGTGTTGTAGGATTCTTTTTTGATCAGTGGGTTGATTGCTAGATCGATTAATTCGGATGCTTCCCTGATCATGAGAATCGTTGATTGTTCTGTGGATCATTTTGATTGATGTGTTGATTGCCAGGCCGATTAAATTCGGACGCTCCCATATTCATATGATTCATGGTGTGTTTTGTGGATTCATTTCGGTTAGAGTAGATTTGCTGGGCCGAGTTACGAAATTCGGAAGCCCTCGTGATCGTATGAATCATTTTTTTGTAGCAATTTAGTCATTTCTCAAGGGGTGGGAAAGTCTGAGTTAATTGATACTCCAGTGTTTGTAGATTGCCAGCACTTTGCTTTTGAAGTGTGTGGAATTTTTGTGTGTTTTGTGTAGAAACATTACAAGGGTGGATGGATGGGTGATGTTGTAACTTTTTGGTTTAATTCCATCTTAAATCAGAAACATTACATGGGGGGTAGGATGGGTAATGTTGTCACTTCTCTGTATCAATTTCCATCTATGATCAGATCAAGTAAAGCTAAGGTTTTACATTTTTTTAATGTTATGGTGCAGTTTAGTATTGCGATGTTCATTTGCATTTGGACTTTATCGTGGATTTTAGACGGATTTGTTGCGATTAAGATCGCTGTACGTTATTGAAATTGCGATCTTGTTTCCATTTTGCGGAGGGCTAGCGGTATTGCACTGAATCAGATACATTACAAGGGTGGAGGATGGGTGATGTTGTAACTTCCTGGTATAATTTCCTTCTAATATCAGACCATATTGACTTAGATCAAATTTTTTTATCGATTTGTAGACAGTTCCATCGTAAGTCTCAAGTTGAGCCATAGGAGATTTTTCTCCCAACTCTCGATAATCTTTGTGATATAGCTGTAGATGGATTTGTAGGTCGATTGTTTGACCCTGTTTAATTCTTGTTTTTAATACTTGTTTCCGTTGCTTCGAGGACACTTGATTGCCTCGACCGGAAATCCTTTACTGCTGGGTGAGTCCGCTTTGTTCGCAAAGACTTTGCCTTCAGCAGTCAACAGGTCCTATGTGAGCTGTCCCGTAGATCCCGATTGGTGTGATCACGGAAATTTTTTTATAGCAGTTTTGCGTTTTAGATGCAATTTGCTTTTTTTTCATTTTTTCTCACGGATCCTATGGGGTGCCGTGACTGCGCAAGCAGGCTCCATGCATACGTTCTGCATGGGAGTACTTTGTATATTTTATATACACCTTTTGATATGACCCTTTAGTGCGTTACGCTTTGTCATTTTGGCTTCTCGCTTTTATGCGGATATAGTAGACTACGTTTCGTTGTTCTAGGGGAAATTCCACCTTATTTTTAGTTTATGATTTATTTTCATTGATTGTAAAATCAAGCCTTTTTGTTTTTCCTACAGTCTATTAAGCATTGATTACCCATCCTTAGAGTCATCCAAAGAATTCTTACTTTGGTTTCCTTTTCATATCATTTCGCAATATTTCTGAGTACGCCCATGCATTTATTTTAAATGCAATCGCACATTTTATGCATTTTGTTATGCAGATGGTCGTGAACTGTGAACGTTCGATTTGATAGGAACATTTCCGGCGTAGAATTTTGTATTTAGAATAGTTACCTGAGTACCTAAGAACCGAGCGGTCGATATTTTTGTTGCGTCAGTTTCTGATTGCCGATTTGGAGTGTGTTTTTGTTAAACCACTGGTTGATCGGCCAGTTTAGTTCGTAATATGGTTTTCCGGCTCTGGCTATGTTTTTGGTACTACTGTATAACATCTGACAGTAGTTAGGTAACTCAAATGTGTAAGAATGGATTACAGTTTTTTTGAGTTTTCCCAAGCTACCTGTTTTTTTGTCAGTAACCCATTGACCCGTGCCTTCGCATAAATATGGCTAGTCTAATTACCATCGTGGCAAAACAAACTGGAGAGGTTTTCTCCGGATTGTTGCAGATCCTGATCTCTGTAGGGGTCGACTCTCCCATTAGGGGTCGTGTTTGCAGAGGGATGATTTGTTTACATTGGCGCCCTTAACGTTTCGGCCACATTTACGGTAGCTTTTGGGGATGCTCTGTTGAATTTTGAGAGTGTTCACTGTTTCAATTAATTGCAATGTTTTTTTTTAAATGACAAAAAAAACCTTAATAAATAACAATAAGCAATAACAAGAATTTTTACAAAAATTTTAAATTCACTAACAAACCTCAATTAATTAATTATAAATAATCAAAGTAATGATTTAATAAAATAACTTTATATATAGAAGCACTTGAAATACAACAATAAATTGAATTTCACATTTGAAATAAATAAAATTGTCATTCAACTGTCAACTCTAAAATCTAACCTTAAAATAAATGATAGTTTATATTAGATTTAACCAATAGAAAACAAGAATAACTTATCCGAGCTGTAAGACCCTGGTACTTTAGGGTTGTCTTTGATTATTTTCTCGTCCTTTGAATTTGAAATACTTACTAATCTTCTTTAATATTAAATCGATTTTCGCTACCACCAGTTAGAATTTTATTCGAGATTCTAACAAACTCCATCAAGTTTATTTATTTATTAGTAGACGTGTTTGTTCAGAAGCGTAGGAAATTTAACTTATAATTTGTCACTATAAACTTTTATGAATAAAAGAATTTAAATTTAATTTACTCAATTTATTTAAAACAAAACAATTAATTTAAGACATACACAAACAAAACAAAATAAATCCAGTTCACATTTATTTACAAAGTTAAATAAAATAAATTGTAACTGAATAAAATTAAATAATTCTTATTTATTTAATTTTATCTTCGTTAAAATATAAAAGTTTGAAAGAGTTAAAAATTGTTAATATAAAAAGAAGTTGAAGAATAATAACATTTAAAAAATTTACTTACAAATATGTTGAAAAACACACACTGAGTTTAATTGAAAATGGAAAAATTTGAACTTCTCTGGTTCAAAAGCAAGACACAACTGAACTTCTAAAATACATTAAGTTACTCTCTTCCCTTAAAATATATCTTATCATTTCACTTAATTATGGAAAATTTCCAGTATTTTGTAATATCACATATCCTACATGGTTTCAAAATCTATAATTGAAATTTATGGTTTTGTTATTCTCTAAAACGACTAAAAGTTACGCAAGCTCTACATATTTCTTTCAACAACTTCAAAATTATTACCCTTATCTTTAAAATTACTATGTAAGGTTCTCAAAAATATTTAACATGTGGAAATAATTTGAATTGATAAAACCATAATTTAAATAACTAATAATTTAGTTAAATATTTTTGCTAACATAATATTCTAAATAAAAATACAAT
Source organism: Rhagonycha lutea (assembly GCA_958510855.1). NCBI lineage: Eukaryota > Metazoa > Arthropoda > Insecta > Coleoptera > Cantharidae > Rhagonycha > Rhagonycha lutea. Next base: position 35,905,551 of record OY294039.1, on the reverse strand, counting down.
TATAATTAAGTAAGAAGTTTAATTTGAGTTTCAAATTAAATTTCTTTTCATTCAAATTTACCAACTTAAAATTTATATCATTTCAATAATGTGATAACAATATAAAATTATACAGGGTTGGCTTTAGAAATATAATTTTTTATAATAACTAAATTTAAAACTTTTGACAATTGATAATTATTTATATCAATATTTAATTTATATGCAAAAATAATTATATTTCCAAATTAACGGTTAAAGGCGGGTTACTACAGAGCAGGTATTCGACCATTTTCAGAGGGATAAGTTAAACCAGGTATAACCACAATTTATACCAACAAGAACGTTATATGACAATAATTATTGTAGAACGCAATCTGTGTGATTTATTCTCAGTATAGTTTATTCGTACTTTATACCTGCTTTGCAGAACTGGCCCTTAGACAATCACGATAGAGAATAACTAAGTAGCAAGCATGAATATCGGTTGTGCGAATGAAGCAAAACGGCGAGAGAGATAGGAAGACGAGTTTTTTCACTCGCATAATCCGATATTCAAGCGTCACTTTTAGCGATCATAAAAAGTGCAGCGATGAATTAGGTATAAAGGATCTTATACTAAAGCTCGAGATTGGTTTCCAATAAAATTTAGGGTAATATCAAAATATAAAAATAAATATGTTCTCAATTCTCCTGGGTAAAGCTGAAAAAATACCACATACATTAGAGATTAGTGGTCAGTTTCAGCAACATTGTTAATACCTGATTATTTATCATTAATCATTATCATTTATTTATTAAGGGCCAGTTGCATAAAAGAAGATCATCCTCGGATCAGGGTTAAACCATGGATCAAAGCAAAGCAGGATCGACGCAAGGTAGATATATTTACTTGATAGGTTTATTTGTAATATCCTGCGTTGATCCTGGATCAGCTCTTCAATCTGGATCAGCTGATCCCATGGAGCTGATCCCCTGGAGCTGATCCCCTATTTATGCAACTGGCCCTAACAGTTATTAATCCCTAATTAAGTTAATCCAGATCAAATATGAACCAATGAAAACGACTAGAAGTCATAAAACTGATTTCTATTGGTTCATATTAGATCTGGATTAACTTAATCAGAGATTAACTGTAACATATTGTTGCTGAAACCGGCCATAGATGTTTGCAGAAATAATTTGAGAGTCTATTCAGATAGAAAGTGGTACTCCATGACGATCACGGAGCTCTTCCGAGCAGAGGTGAACAAAGTCAAAATAGTCACGATGATAGCCAACATCCGGAACAGATAGGCACCTGAAGAAGAAGATGCAGATATAAATAGCACCGCTGCGCCGTGTATTGTTTGGAATAAATTACGAGATAAAAGTTTTCAGAAATTTGCGTATTCCCAAATTAAAATCAATGAGTAGTTTATTTCAGTGAAACTTTGTTGCCAATAACTTACCTTATAATATGTCTTATTAAATGCGCCAACAAACTTTTTGCAGGTTTCAGTTTGATCCTTCTTATAGTGCAACTGATCACATAGTTGCTTGTAATTGTAATTATTTTTAAACAGTTTCTTCCATGCCTTGCACACTTTGAAGACATTAAGTTTAGAATTATGATCAAAATACGGAAATACGTTTTGCAATATTTCAACATTCAAATTTAAGATAATGTTTTCCATTTTTGTTTTTTAAAAGGTAATTCACTTTCCACAACTAACTTTAAAATTTTATTTGGAATTTTATAAATTCAGCTTCGTAGCTCAATAGAATAATTGTTTCTTGATACTGTCAACTTTTGGTAATTCTATTTAGTAATACGATATTAAAGAAATCTCGAATTCCAATATTCAGAATTTTCAAAAAAAGGAATATCAAATTTCTTTTCAAATGTAGTAATAAAGACAATTATTGTAATACTTTAGTTTACAGAAGCGATCATTCTATTGAGCTACGAAGCTGAATTTTTAAAATTCCAAAAATATCTAAATATTTCTGGAAAAACATGTTTAACAAATCTTTTTAAAGAACGTTTTACACCAATATTTAGTCACGTGGTGATGCTTCGCCTTAAGGGCCGTTCAGACGAGGCAAGTTGGTAAGTGATTTAGTTAATTTTAACTTAATTTTAACTTAATTTTAAGTTAATTCCACGTGTGGACAGTTGATTTAGTGGTAAGTGATTAAGTAACAATTTAGTTGGTAAGTGGTAAGTAAAATAGAATCCAGTCTATTTCTCGATTTAGTTAAGTTGCGCACGCATCTTCTAGGCGTGGTCAGCACTGTTTATAAACTTATTGCGTGTAAACACTTAATAAAAAACTTTTTTAACTTGACGTTTTAAACTTTTAAAGTTTAAAATCATTCTAAACAGATATTTGTTTGAAAATGTCGAAATGAACGGAAGAGTCGACAATAAAATTTGTAGAAAATTATGTACTCCACGATTGTTTGTGGAATTTTAAAAGTTCGGCTTATAAAAATAAGCAAGCCAGATAAAGTGCCATGACTGAAATTGTACATCATGCAATGCAAATTAATAATTTTGGTATAAAGAAAGTGGATAAAAAATAAAAAGTATTTGATCTACTTACCACTTACCACTTAACAACTTAAATGCGTGTGGACGGACAGCCACTAAATTTTAACTTAAAATTAACTTAACGATTTAGTTACCACTTATCAACTTGCCTCGTCTGAACGGCCCTTTAAGGTAAAAACAGAGTAGAAGCGGGTTGCCGGTTTCAGATTGTCATTTGCTCACAGTATAATCAGATATATCGGCACCCTTTTCTAGAACCAGCTCGGTTATTTACCGGAATAAAATATTCAGAGTGCAAGCAGTTTTTGTATAAGGGCCGACTTTTGCACATGGTCCGGGAGGCAACGACAGAAAAAGTGCACCTATTTGTACAAAGCTAATATTTGCTTTAATCAAAGATTATACAGTGTAAATTAGGAAAATTACAGTCTACCAAACTTTTATTGTGGCGAATTTAAAAAAATAGCTTTAAAGCTGTAACTCCATTGCATATAAAACCTTAAATCACAGTCTAGCAATATATTTAAAACACTTTATTTTGGTTGGTAATAATACAACTAATGTAGTATAGTATTAGTCCAGTCAAAATAGACAAAGTAGACAAATAGACAAAGTGCAAAGTTTGCAATAATTCGCATCCAGCTGAAAATTGGCATAAACCTTAAATGCACTGTTACAAACAAAATATCAAAAGTCCCCACCGATCCCACATCTGCTAAAAAAGTTATTCAAGGTCAAAAGTCAACAATATCGATATTTTGCATTTTGCTCGTAAATGATAAGTGTTATCGTAAAAATAAGTTAGACAAAAATTGTAGATCATGAAATTCTCTACAAAAATTATTCTTATACTTATTTTCGTACGAATCGCTATTCCGGATATATCGCGATTTCGAAAATCACTTAATCATTACCAATATTACCATTTTTTCAATCAATAGGACACTGTCTAATAAAACTTCCCAACTTTTGAATCGTAATATCTGATGAATAACGATTCGTACGAAAAAAAGTATAAGAATAATTTTTGTAGAGAATTTCATGATCTATAATTTTTGTCTAACCTATTTTTACGATAACACTTATCATTTACGAGAAAAATGTAAAAAACCGATATTGTTGATCTTTGACCTTGAATAACTTTTTTAGCAGACGTGGGATCGGTGGGGACTTTTGATATTTTGTTTGTAATAGTGCATTTAAGGTTTATGCCAATTTTAAGCTGGATGCGAATTTTTGCAAAGTGAAATGTCTATTTTGACTGGACTATATAGTATAGTATAGTATAGTATAGTATAGTATATAGGTATTATGGGCAGTTATTAAAATTGGAAGACTGTTTTAAAATTTGATGTGGAAAGTGAATTACTTTTAAGAAATCAAATGGAAAACTTTATCATAAATTTGAATGTTGAAATATTGCAAAACATTTTTCCGTATTTTGATCATAATTCTAAACTTAATGTCTTCAAAGTGTCCAAGTCATGGAAGAAACTGTTTAAAAATAATTACAATTACAAGCAACTATGTGATCAGTTGCACTATAAGAAGGATCAAACTGAATCCTGCAAAAAGTTTGTTGGTGCATTTAATAAGACATATTATAAGGTAAGTTATTGGCAACAAAGTTTCATTGAAATAAACTCTTCATTGATTTTAATTTGGGATTAAGCATGAATAAGCAAACTTCTGTATAATTTTATTACGTAATTTATTCCAAACAATATACGGTGCGGCGGTGCGGCGGTGCTATTTATATCTGAATAGACTCTCAAATTAATTCTGCAAACATCTAATCTCTGATTTATGTGGCTTTTTCGGCCTCACATAGGGGAATTACGGCCATAATTTTTATATAGTTATTGCCCTAAATTTTATTGGAAACCAATCTCGAACTTATGTCGAGTGGACCAGTAAAGATTATTTCCTTGATATCAAATCCAGTGCTGCACTTTTTATGCTCGTTAAAAGTGGCGCTTGAATTTCGGATTATGTGAGTGAAGAAAGCAGTTCTCCCTATCTGTCTCGCGTTTTGCTTCACTTACAAATCCGTTATTCAAGCTTGCAACCTAGCTAGTTCTCTGTCCTTGTTGTCTACGAAGTGCTGCCATTCGAAGATTCATACGTATAATTTAAAATTAAAACAAATTACAAACAAAATTATCTAAGAATGTAGGTATTCATTTTGTTCTTCTATTTTAGAAATTGTGGAAGTATCATTTTTTTTTTTCATTCAAATTGGTTAAGAAAGCCCCTTGAAAGTGCATTGTCTATGGTATGTGACAGTGATAAAAGTGCATTTATCGTATATAGTGATAATAACTTCACGGTCATGGGAACCTACACACTACCCAAATATAAATGTAAAATATACAATTCAAATGAAAAAGTAAGTAGGATAATATTAGATACCTTTTTAAAATTGAAATTTGATTATTTTATTTTTCCAACTAAGAAATCATTGGTACCGCTATAGTGTGCGGTCTATCATAAAATTTCTACTATAGTATGCAGCCTATCATAAAATTTCAATAGCTTAAGCAAAATTTTACCAAAAATATAAGCTCTGCACTTATTGATTTAACGATGATGGATCCGAGATTGTCCTTAGTCACGTTGTCAAAATCGACTTTACGCGCTGTCCTCTCCGGTCCCCTACACTTCGGACGCTCCGAGCCGTTTTGTCTAACTCTGCACTAATAGAGATATTTCCTAGACCGGTTCTACTCGGCAATGTGTGCTAAAAGGAAAGGGATGGATCGTTTTGTGAAAATTTTGCATCATCTATTGAAATTTTATGGTAGACCGCATACTTATAGCAGCACCAATCGCGATTTATGTAATCAGTATAATTTTATGTAATGTAATTTCATTGATTCGACTGGGATTTTAAAAACAACAGATCAATTTGTAACAATATAGTAAAAACACATTTTACAAAAATTATTCTTTGTAGGTCAGATCTTATTAAAACCTCTCTTTGAAGCCATAAGCAACAAAATACAAAGAAATATGTCCCCTAATAAATATCATAATGATTAAATGCTTTCATTTTGATTAAATACTTTATTTTCACTTTATAAAAAGTAACATTTTACATATCAGAATTAGATAAAACTATTTTCTTTTTAGCTTTTGGATGATATTGATGTACCCGAGTGGATAAAATATGTGCATATATCCGGTGAACTTTCAATAATATGCGGAAGAGAATACTTATATTGTTATGGGCTACACCTGGCTAGCTCAAAAGTGCAGCAATGAAATCTTTCTCCCAAAGTCGGAGTTTACGTTTACTTTAGAACAACTTACCTTGCTTATAAAAGGCATGTGAATGTATTAGAAATAAAACCAATTGAATCCAAATAAAACATTATAATATGAAATAATAAAAATAATGTAGAAAACATGAATAATTACGGAAATCAATACAGAATTAGATTATTTACTTTTTAAGTAAATAAATTGTAACATTTAACGGGACATAAAAGTACTTAAAATTAAAACAATAAAACATTGGTAAGCGTAGATTACTTTTGTTATTATCTTTGAATAATTCATATTTTAAACTTTGTTTATGATTTAACAAGAAATCTCAGCTTACGACATTTAAATACAATTTAATAAATGTTATTAAGGTACGTACCAAAGTTTTATCATAACGTTAAATTAACTTTGTTGTGCAATTATCGAAGTCACTTGATGATTTATCCAAATGAGTCCATTTGTTGAGATGTTCCAAATTTGTTGGTGCGTGGTCCAATATTATTAGAAATTCCATTATTAATTTGTTGCACATTATTTAGCGAACACTTAAATTGGTTATACGTTTATAATATCACCAAAACACATATTGATAACTTCTTAATATTAAATTAACAATTGTTTATTGAGAGATTCAAATTACGACACATTAAAAGATAACATCACCTTTATGTTGGTAATTATATTTGTCAATTAGATACATTTTATCACTTATTTAAATAATTAAGTTAAATCATTATAAGCTATTGACTTCTGCCTTCGCCCGAGGCTAGCTAACAAGTGATCTTTTACATGTCTGAAATGGACCCTTCCTTTTTATTTATCCTTGAATGATAAATTCTAATTGGTTGCTTAAACATGACCAGAGGGTCGTGAACCAATTAGATTAAAAGTCTTTATGAATAACAAGCTAGTAACTATTTCTTAGAATATCGGGGCCAGCAGGTTGTCTCCAAGCTTTAAGGCTTATTAATGCTAAATTGACCATTTTAAACATAAAAGAATTTTATGGTTAAATTTACTGAATAATCTCTAGACGTTCTTTGTTTAAACACATATTGTATTTTACCAACGAAATTGAATAAGTAATATTAAAGTTTTATTTATTTTATAAAATTTAATAAGTAAAATTAGATTTTTTAAAGGTGCAATTTTCAAGAGGCTTGTTAATCGTAACAATATGTAAGAGATATCAAAGCCAAATTATTTTTATGGAAACATAATTATACTACTCACGGGATTAACCATATAGTTGCTCATGAAAATGAGTAATTTAAATTGAGTAATTAAATTTAGCTTTTCAAAATTAAATTATTTAATTAAAATTATTTAATATGTGAATTATGTACTCTACGGGGCAAGCTGTCAATGCAGTTTAGAGCAATTTGCTTTAAATTTTCATCATAATTCAAATAATGGATGATCCTTGCAATCAATTTCGTCTTGGTTGTAAGAATTTCTTTATCTAGTAACCTCATCAGCAGCTCCCAAACCTTCTCGATGGGATTCATATCAGGAGAGTTCCTTGACCATGGCAATATTAGTGGGATATTTTCCAACCAAACCAACAAAAAAACAAACCAAAATATTTTTTTAAATTTCAAATTTTATTTTTTTTTAATTTTAGAATCTAGTTATATAAAATATTATGGATAGGGACTACTATTAAAATTTCTATAATTGAAATAAAATTTCATCTAAATAATATTTTTTTAGAATATCAGCGGCGTTTTCGAACAACATAATAAAAATATTAGATTTACATAATGGCGCTACTAAATTTAATATAAAAAGTTTTGGGCCCCTTAATATTCTAAAATTTTATGAAAGTAAACTGTGTATAGTTCGATACGGAAGAGTGGCAACTATCGTGGATTATAGAAACTCATCTAAGCAATCTTTTCAAATTGTTGAACGAAGGTCCAATAAGGTAAAGGTATGTATACTTAAAAAAATTATTAAGATGAGTAAAAAACAAAACTTCCTCTACATTGAAAGTATAGTGTTCAAATTTCACGCTGTGATTTTTGTTCGTTGTTCTGTTATTCAATTTAAAATTTCAAAGTTTTCTTTACAACATTCTGAAACAATAATAACAAAAATAAATTGAAATGAAAAGTTATAAAGCATTCAAATCATAACTTGTAGTATTCGCATGATGTACTTCGTTTAATTTGTACTACCCAGTGAATATTATGCAACTATATTTTTTTTCTAGTTTTGGATAGCAGGTCCTTATTTGATTGTTAACTATGAAAAATATTCAAGAACTGCACGTAGTATGGTATCTGTCTGGAATCTAAATAACAAGGCATGCGTATTTGAATTAAAAAATTATGACATAAAACATATTATAGTAATTGAAGCACAGTCTATAATGTTATCATATACAAGTAGGCAAAGATTTCAAATTAATTTAATAAATTACACAAATGGAAACCGAATCAATACTATTATTACAGGTAAGACGTAAGAATATACGTTTTTGCCGTATTAAAGATAAATGATCTATTTATACTCACCATTTTAACATTTATTATCTAACATTTAAGAGGCGTTAAATAAAATAAATAAAATAAATAAATAAATTAAATAAAGCGGTTAAAATAAATGGCCATACAGAATTCTTTTGGTTAATTTCTTAAATGTTAAATGATGCTACTATAACTGACATGAGTCAATTTTCGACTAATAACTTCTGTAAGTCCACGCGTAGAAATTTTATTCTTTTCTTTTTGACAAATTCTGAATTAACTTTTTTAATCTATAGCGTTTGTATTTACCGGAGGGCCCTGCTAAAGGATTCTGTTATGGTCAAAATTCAAACCCGAAATTTAATCAAGTAAGATCGCTTTATAGACGACCATACAAAAGTGTCCCCGGTATGATCATTATGTTTACTTCTATAATATACATTTTCATAATATTATCTTAAATATTTTAGACCACCAACTTGCCATGAGAACCATAACTGCAAATAACAAATTTGTGATTGTGTTTAAACAACTACTTTCGAACAATTCTATCATTATTGAAATGTTTGATATTTTGAGTGGAGAACTGAAAAGGACGTCATGGTTACCTCTAGAATTGAATCACAAAATATTTGATCCACAAATATTAGATTATTTTGAAGCCACCGAAACTAAGTTGATAATAGCAGGCAATGCAGATGAGAAGAAATCTGTACAAATAATTTTCAATTTTGATGTAAAGTTGCAGTGAGCTTGTTTCTTTTTATGTTATTGTTTTAATAAACATTTGTAAGTAACAAACTAGCATGTTATTATAAGGGTTAATGACCGAGATAAGAAACAATTTAAAATCCAAACGCTAGTTATATGACTTTTCCATTCATTTCGATATTGGACTATTTATTCTCGCCAATCAAACAAGTTTAGAGTGACTTTGATATCAGTGTTTCTGACTCTATCTATAGTTGTGTGAGTCCCGAAATGGATCTCGAAAACCTCATTTCTGCATGTTGTAGTCTGCTCTCAGTTTTCTTTGTGAGTGTCCAGATCTCGATGAAAATTGAAAAAATTGAAATTGATGAAAATAAAAATTTCTGAAGGTCAATCGTTCAATTTGGAGCACTACACCCAAAATATATGTCAACAATTGTGTATAGAAAAGATTGACTGTGTTATTCACCTACATTAAATTTGGCTTAACTACAAACCTTGCTGGGTTTTTCAAGATAAAAGTCAGGGATCATTAAATTGGACAAATGGCTTTAATGATAGGCTTTATATTTCCCGCAGTATCCGTTTGCACAAATGTTTCTATTCTGCTTGCCAGATATATAACAACTGGACAAGCGATCAAACCTTTGACATGAACTTGGGAAAAAAATTACATTTGAGACCAACTATTGGGTTAAACCGCTGGAACGAGTTATCAAAGTTATATTGACTTTGGCTGAAAATAAAGTATCCTTCAAAGGAGACAGTAAATGACCGTAAATTGATAGTGATCCTATCAATAATTTATGGATATTGTTTTAATAAATCTCTTGTCAAACGATAAGAAATCTGTAAGATATTTATAGCAAATGCAAAAGAATAAGGCGTTTCATTATAATTCTCGTAATAGCTTGAGGTTTTAATATTGGGAAATTTTAGTTTTGCCAAAATTAACCTTGATTAATACCTGTATTATACTCTGCACAAAAATTGTTACGACCAATTTTATCGAAATATTGTAAAAATAAAGTAAATGTATGCAGAGACGTTTTTATAATGCACATCAAGTCAACTGCGCGTTCACCGAGAAGTCAAGCTAAAGTAGGAAAAAAGTGAATCGACCCTGAGGAAATACAACACCTGAAAATGGCGCTGGCCCCCATACTATAAAGGCCCTATTTTGAACCACGACAATATAAAAAAAGTTTTAAAATTCAAACTGTAGATAGTACTTATAAATAGAAAATACTAAACCTAATAGTTAGGCAACTAATTCCGCGCAAAAAAGGACATTTATGTGAATTTATTTTCTTTATGAAAAGAGCAGAGATTCAGTTTGCATGATCACTTTGTATATTTTGGACTTGTGGCATAACAATAGATACTGTACTATTGAGCTTTTGAAAATTTGCTTTTATTAATTTGGTTATTATTTTTAATCAATAATATTTAATATACGTACTATAAAATATGTCATAGATAATTATAATCTTTTTATAATATAATTTATTGAAAATAATTTTTTTTGCTATGTCGGCCGTCACTTCGGTCGACTAAAAATAAGATCATGTCAGTGAGAGAAAAGATGAACAGTTGCAAAGGTCAACAAAATGGGTATACATTTACCTGCGATGCGATGATACAAAGTTTCAACATGAAAGAAATTGGAAATCTTATCCATTCATGTAAAACGCTTTAAATGCAAAAAGGAATCAGGCTTTATTATTTTAATAATTCTATCAGCATGCAATAAGCCGGAATGGAGTTTGTAGCTCATCATTTCATCGCATCTACACCACAGCATGTAGATGTGCACTGAAAGGCCAAGCTAAGAAATTATCTAAAGTCTGCGATTTGAACCTAGAATTTCCGCTCTGTAACTCAACCAGAGATCACATCACTCCACTGCTGTGGTTATGAAAATGTATGTAATAAAATGAAAAGTGAATGCCGTTTAAAAATTTGAAATACAAATGCTATATTTGCGTTTTTGACAAAAATTAAAAATCAAACATTTTTGCTACAATGAACCAACTAGGAACCATTAGAGTTCAATTCAAGTTTTGAGATTTCGAAGGTTTTTTTTGAAAGAGTTTCTCGTTTCGAGTTTCATGAAAGAGACAACCATATACACTCCCAGAAATTTTTTCATCGATATGGATGGTATTTTATCTTTTGTTATAGGTGTAACATCTTTATTTGTGACTCAGAATCAGGCCCGGACTGGGCAGGTCGGTTAGTCGGCGATCGCCGAGGGCCCCCAACCCAAGGGGGCCCCGAAGAGGCATAAAAAAAGTGGTTTATACTTGGGGTAAAAGTGATTTTCAAAAACCTCCGCTCTTAGTAATGGGACTAGACGGTTGCAATCTAGCCACTCGTTTACGCATTCCAAGATCTTGCAAACAATTCGGAGTAGTTCAACAATGCTTCCAAAATGTAGAAGCATACTGATATCGTCAGCATACATTAAAATTTGACAAGAATCTTAAGAAAATTAGGAAGATTATTTATGTAAAGCAGAAATAGCAAAAAACCGAGTATACTATCCTGAGACACTCCTCACTTTTATCACTTTTTTTGAGGATTCTTCGATGTTTTCACCATTATTTGCCGATACTTTTATACTAAACATTTAAGCTCTACCACTGATTCAGTATCTTTGTAGTGTTTTTAACAGGATGTTATGATCAATGGGCGATTGTGGACTGCACCGACTCGCGACGGTCAGTAAGTAATCTATTTCGATTCTATTAAATTAAAGAATTAATGTAATACACTGGAGGTGGACGCCGGTGTAGCCGGGATTATTAACCTATCTATAATTTCCCTAGTGAATTTTTACTGGGGGGTAAATAAGTTCAAACAAGTGAAAAGCAAAAAATTAAAATATACCTTTTTAGTCTTAATAGCGATAAGCTCCTAAACTAATATAAGTAACTAATTTTGAGTCGGCGCCAAACAAAAAAACCGCCGCGCCACTTCGTCACATTTCATATACGTCACGGCACATAGGTAATAATATCACGGCAGTTGTATATTTCTATAGAAATATTGAACAATATAATTTATTTAACTTGATTGTTTATAATAATTTATTGTTTTTGAATGGTTTAGTATCATTTGGTTCCATATTATAATAGAGATATAAAAACAATAACTCTAATAACAGAGTTACATCATATTGGCATTGGTTTGGATCACCTTCGGTCGGTATTTTCATTAGTATTTGTTAGCGTATGGAATTGTTAAGACTCCCGATGAAAATAATTAATTTCCTACTAGCACTCCAATTCTTACTGGTTCAAGATATCTCCTGTAAAGATGATCTTCTGTCAAAGGTATCTTAGTTACTTTTATTATTAAAACTTTATTCCAATAAATAGGTACATTAATTGCTTTTAGTTTCATCAACATGGATTTAAAGTTAAAGACCACAGAATTCAATTAATGAGGTATAATAAAAGTTATTTCCGTTCCTTTGAAATTAAAGCCTTTAAATATAATCGAACTACTACGGCCCACAATATCTCATTCATTTTTAAATTGAACGTGGAAGATAAAATTGAGGTAAAATTATATTTTTTTTAAATTTCTTTTTTCCATTTCTTTCTAATACTATTGACTGGATTTATGTTATTATGTAATTATTTATTAACAAGAAAATTAGTAAAAATTAATAGGTACAAGAAGGTAGTATGTCTTTGTTTTTCAAATATTTTTAATTTTAATTTTTTTCCCCATCCCACATTTCCAATACTTCAAATTAATTTAATTTTAATTTTTTTTTAATTACGAATACCATTAATCGTAAAATTTCGCTAAATCCACCTATAATTAAAATTCATCGATCATCATACATAAGTACACTTACACCGATATGCTATTGCGCATGGTATGTGACGTCACGTGGATTACAAACGAAAATTAACCAATGACCTTATTTACTTATTTCGTAAAGCAGTGATAACACATCAAATATAAAAGACAGTACTAATCACGATGTTCCATTTGAATTTATTCTGCCGCGTGATATCATGCGCAGAAATTGTTCATTTTGGTTACGCTATGTAACATACCGGTGTAAGTGTATCGTGATCATACATTATAAAATGCCAGCATGGTCCTCCTCCTCCTCCTGAGTGTCACTTTGTTGGACACGCATCGCACATTAATTGGTCGTACCAACCTAAATTCACCTCCCCTAGGATCTAGTTTTACGTTTTCAATAAGAGCCAGTTGTATAAATGAGGTTTATCTCGGGGATCGGCTGATCATAGTTCAAGAGTTCAGTTTTTGTACTCTTGACAGCATTTGTTTTAAAAAAATAATGTTGTCTTTCAAGACAACAAAATATTACTTTGTTGGTATTACTACTTTGAGGTTAGAAACCAAAGTTTAATCTATCGATCTATGGTTTAATCCGCCGATTTCTCTGATCAGAAAATCACAGAGTTAAGCCAGGATCAGCGCTTGACTCTTCTCATACAACAGACATTTGCTTTGATCCTTGGTTTAACACTGATCCGAGGATGATCTTCTTTTATATAACTGGCCCTTAGGAAACAATATTTTTTTAAATTAATTCCGCTAAAGAAGAAATCCACCGGCTAGCTGTCCGTCCCTGGACGGACTTTTCACCTAGTTTAATTATAATTTAGTAAATTGTTTGTTTTTAGGTGGTTGTACAAAGCTATAAGTTTTTGAGCAATGAATATAGACACTTCCCCCTTCGCTTTCAAGCCAATTTAAAAAAAATTGTTGAAGCAAATGTTGCAGGATTGAGCAGTGTGAAAGAATGTGGTAACATTAAAAATTTTTACTTTTACAAGGTTTGGAAAATTTTTATAACTATGATTAGTAAAAATTGTTATTTATCGATAATTTTGATTCCAGAATATCCCTTACCACTTTTGCAATTTTGTGATGGATGATACACCCCACTAGGCAAGATAACATTGTCACAATGTTGACGCGATATCAAAAATTCACTTGCGATGTTGGTTAAACTGATGAGGCGATGTTGTACCAACATTGCTACAACCGTTGAATGTCCGCCCATACAACGTTAAATGCTAACGTTGCTTTAAAGTGAAAAAATGATGTTATTTCAACATTAGAAAGTAATGTTGCTTTAACATTAAGGAGTAATGTTGCTTCAATTGTTGAGGCGATGTTATAGCAACATTGCTACAACCGTTGAATGTCCGCCTATACAATGTTAATTGTTAACGTTTGTTTTAAGTGAGAAAGTGATGTTGTTTCAACATTAACTTTTCATCACACCGTAAAAAAAAATTTATATAAAATTAATTAATTTTTTTAATTAAAAAAATAAAAATTAATAGTAGCAGGTAACTTTTCGACCTGTGATTATATCATGAAATATTATATAATTTGTATTAGCAATTAATATTATAATATTATTATGTACCTTAATTGCTAATTATTAATTATCAATTATTAATTATATTGTATAGTTACCTAGTGCCCGATCTAGTACCTAGCGCGCCTTATTATGATGTCATCTGAAAATATCTGAAATATAATTTTAAAAATCTTTACCTCACTGGGAATTGAACTCATGTTTCCTGGGCCGTAGCTTGCATTAAATCCATGGAGACCACTATGCTATGGAATTTCCGTTTGAAAAATAGTGATTTTCGTTAAATATTCAGATATTTCTCTTTGTTGAAAAAAATTAATAACTTCGTGATTATAAATTTTTCTTGCATTGGTAATTAAATAATAGTGGGTGTAGTAATATATAGAAAAAGATGAATTATCAAAAATTATTATTCTTCATTACAATACTTATGATTAAAGACTTAAAGATAATACCAACATGTGGTAGTTAATATTTCTATGGTTATCAATCGAACACGGATTCTAAGCATTTTGCTTATTGCTGTAAATTATTAATTACTAAAAAATTACGGTGATTTGACGTAATCAAATTTTGCTTTTTTCCTAATATTTTGCTTAAAAAATTTATGCTTATTTCAGCTTTTCTTAATGAATTAATAAATTGCATAAAACATAATAATAAAATAAAAATTAATAACAAATAACGTTTACTTGAAATCAATTAATTAAAAACGGTAAAAACATTTGTTTTACAAGCTTTCAAAAATGTGTTGTTACGCCCCGTTTTTTTAAAATTAAAAGAAAAATATTGTATTATTTCACTTTTCAACTGCGGTATAATATTAGTTTTCAAAGGTCCAGCTTTGGTCAATCCCACATCTGGTAACAATACAGGATGTACAAAAGCCCCTCTGTGGTTGGGACCCACTTTAGAATAGTCTTGGTCATTTAAATTTTAGACCATTTAACTAATTTTGAAAAATAATAAAGTTCAGTTCTTCGGAGGCTTTGGCCAGAACAAGTCTAATGATGTAGTAATTAAATAAAGTCATGTTTTAGTTAAATAATTTAAGTTTGACAATTTGATCAAGTTTTTAAGTTTAGTGTTGAGAAACAAATTTGGATGAAGAGTTTTGTAATGGATCAATTAATCAACAAATTTTAGATTATTCTTCTTTATGAATTTGTTAAAGGTGGAATATCTAAATTTGCTTATTGTCAAAGAAATTAAGTTGCAAATGTGATGAGAATGTATTAATTGATTTTCGTTTGTGTGGATAATCCAATTTTGAGAAAGAGTTAAACATCGTGATCTGGTTCAAGACGGATTTAAATAAATTAAGATTTGCGAATTTGGTAATTTTTTATATTATTGTCCAGTTATGGTTTCTACAGAAAAGTTTTGAGTGTTTTATGGATATAACTTTTCGTTAATTCTTTAATTAATAATGTTAGATCAAATTATTTAGTGCAAATAATTCATTAAAATTTGTGAAGTTTTGATGATAAATAAATCAAGTGTTGTGATTTTTTAAAGGGTTGAGAACAAAGTTAGTCCTTAGCATGTAAGTTTTGTTTTAGATTTAGTTATTTTCATTTCTGTGTTTTAATATTGTTAGAACCATTTTAATTTGAATTATGTTTTTTTGTAAGGTTAATAATTTGTTTATGGTAAAAACATATTTATATGACTCTCTATATTTTTGTACTATTATTTATTTATATTTAACCTGTTAATATCATTAAATCATATTTTATATTAATTTTGTGTTTAACTTTGTTCATTATTTAACCAAATACCACTGCTAACCCCCCTGAGTTATTTTCTTTTGTTTTCCGCGAACTAAGCAGGCACAAATAATTGAGCCTATCTTTCAAAGGGTAAGTAGGTGCAACAGTGTTAACGAATGATCCGTTACTTCCAGAAAACCCATTTTACTAGAAAGGGCAGGTAGCTTATTTTTTGACTATGCTTATTTTAACTTTTATTGCGCTTTGTTTTTAAATTTTTAGTGCTTATTATATGCGCGTATTTTTTAAAACTAAGTGCATATCAATCCGCGCACTAGTTATCACCTTATATAGCGAGGGAACATTAAATAATTTAAATTAATTAGGATATAAAAATTTTCGGGATATTGGATACGCAAATAAAAAACAAGTAAGCTGTCGGAACAAGTAAGATCCTCGGAACTGTGAGAGGAAATAAACAGGTCATACGTAAGCGGGAACAATAAATCAAACCTCTCTCTCACCCAACAGCTAAAGATGTAAAATATTTCCGCATAGAAAATCTATGTGAGGTAACAATGGCAGATTGGATTTCGTTTTATTTAAATTAATATTAATTCACGTCAAATGATATAATTAATAGATGAATTAATTTTTTTATATCTCTCAACATAGCCTCAGCTTCAATTTCTTTTTAAACACAAAAAATGTACTCCTTTACCGATTTGTGTATATAAATTAATTGTTAAATGAGTAGATAATAAGAATACCTATTTATTTTTATTCGGATAATCTGAGATTTAATTCAAAATTTTGACTATTAACTTCATATGCTCAGTTTTATTCATATCAGCCACCCCATTAGATAATCATTATTTTGTGTTACTAAAATCATTAGAATATAAATATACGGTTACACAAAGACAGTATTGATATAAAAAAATACATATTTATTTCGGATCTAGCTTGGAGTAAAAATAGTATTTTATGACCAAAACACAATAAGAGCCATAAAAAAAGGTTTGAAATTTTTATGGCCTTACCGTTACTACACTGTAGGTACAACGATCACATTTCTTGCAATTTGTAATAATTATTTAAAATTGGAATTTCTTCATAAAGGAAAACATTTCATTAGACAGATGAAAAATTCTTTATATGAAAGAATATTTTAGATTAGCTAATAAACCAATCTTTATTTGTATTTAATAATTGCCATTTCGTTATGTTTAACGTATGAAATTCGCGTGAAATTTCATTAAAGCTCGTTAATATTACGTACTATATTTTTTTCAGTGTATCGCTCGTTAATAATTCTCAGGTGTTAGGTATAAAGGGGTTAAGTCATAAAACGTAGTTTTGAGATAATGAAGAAAGAAATTTGTAATGCAAATTGTAAATCGGGTAATTAATAAGTCATAAGTCAACTTACGCCTTTTATACCAAATGGAATATGTAGCGGAATACGGAATATATAGTGTTCTCAGAAGCATAAGTCAACTAACGCCCTTTATACGGAACGGCATACAATTATTTTTGATTTAATATTTTTATTTTCAGACCATTACTGCGCTAATAAAATAAAATTTACTAAAAAATGTATATCAGTCGAAAGAGCATTCAAAATAGATTTCATTCCAGCAATAAAAAAAATTTTCCATTTTCTGACTTAACCCCTTTATACCTAACACCTGAGAATTTATCATTATCATTTGGCAGAAATTGATAATTTAATTCAAACTTTAATTTGTTATGAACAAATTATACGAGAACGATCCAAATACTCAAATAATGAATTCTAATAAATTTCAAAAAATTTACCGCTTTATCGCTTTGTGTATATAAATTAATTTTTAATGTTAGCTAAACGTTAACTCCACAACATTGTGCAAATGTTATTTTATAACATAATGTTATAAAGTAACATTTACACAATGTTATAACGATGTTTAAAAGATATCCCCACCACATCGCATTAATGTTAAACCGATGTCGCTGATGCGATGTTGTGACAATATTGCAGATGTTAAATCAACATCGACGCAACGTTTTATACAAATATTGTATTAACATTAAAAAAATTTAACATCGCCGATGTTAGTTTATCATGTCATTTGGCAGAGATTGATATTTTAATTACAAATTTAATTTGTAATGAACAAATTATACGAGAACGACGCAAATACTCAATTAATAAATTTTATTTATTTATTTTTGTGTATATAAATTAATTTTTAATGTTAGCTAAACGTTACTAAAACATTTAATATATGTTAAAAATAACATCTGCACAATGTTATAACAATGTTTAAATTATATCCCCGCCACATCGCATTAATATTAAATCGATGTCGCAGATGCAATGTTAATCCGATGTTGTGACGACATTGCAAATGTTAAAGCAACATCGACGCAATGTTTTATAGTAATGTTGTATTAACATTGAAAAATCTAACATCGCCGATGTTAATTTAATGTTACATGTCTAGTGGGACGTTACCCTCCACTTATTCCCACTGGTAAATACCAGACTGAAATAACATATTTGTATTCCAACGTAGAGATTTCAATGCTTTACCTTTTCGGTGAAGTATACATTCCATTCGAATATCCAAAGAAAAAAAATGGATAGAAGTCCACCTATAGTGATGTCTGAAATGGAGTGAAACCTTTGATAGTGTTTATTGTATTACAATGTTTTGTTTTGGTGTTGTACCTTAATAAAACAATATTATTTCTGCATAAAAGCGTTTTTTTTAATATAGGAAACTCAGACATTACCATTTGTTTATACAGGAGAGTCAATTTGGAGCTAAAATGGAGCTTACTCGGAAAACAATAGCGGAGTTTTGAGAAAATAATTCGTTCTTGATAAAAGTTTGTTGAAATATTAATAACCATTTGGTAAATAATTTTACTCTACCAAAACAAAAATAAAAGAAATGTTTTTCTTTTTTGCCTTTTTTTCTCATTCGCAAATACTGAAGGCTTAGACTGCAGACAAGTTTTTCAATTTTCTTTCTATTTTCTTTCGAATTTGTGTGTGAAACTGTTATCAATCGAAGACGATTCGTTGAGCTTCAAGTAGATTCCATTCTCATCATTTAAATTTCACTTTCTAAAATGTTGTGGGTACTATTTGAAATTTTCGGAAAATCCGAGCAAGATGGTGGTTTTATTCTGAAATATTTACCAATAAATGACGATACAAAATTTAAAATTTCTATAAGTAATAATTTAAACTTCCCTATAAAGTTTGAGGAGGATCTTCATTGGAATCGTTTGTGGAATAGTATGAGAATAATCGGAGAATAATAACAAAGGGGTTATAGTAAAAAGAGTTTATTCCTTCTGCAAAGCCAAAGAACTGGAATGAAAAATAAAAAAAGCAAAATGTAGATAAAGTCATTGCCAAATATCTGTGCGTCTACGTCACTAATTTCTGATTAAGAAATGACGTACTGAATATAATGTAGGACGTCGCGTCGTTCAGCTTTAGTAAAAAGAGTACAAAAACATTTGCATGTATTGTTGACCGAAACTAATAAAAGTCGTACGTTACTAATATTGCACATTATAGAAACAAGCAATAAAAAGTTAGTATGTTTGAGCTATTACCATAAATAATGGGTAAAAAGTTTTGATTTACGTAGTTGTTACGTCTGCGTTTCTATGGTAAGAGAGAAAGTTGCATAAATTAAAAAGAAAAGATGAATTTTAAAAAGCACTCGTTTGACTCATGTTTTCCAGCTTGATTCATACCATTTTCAACTATGACGTAGACGCACAGATATTTGGCAAGGACTATATACAATAATTTTCTTCGTTTTTATTATTATGGTTTTTTCAGTTTCTCATAATTTTTTTAAAATTGTTATACTCGTAATACAGAAATTGTTGAAAAACAAAGTTAGAATATGCCAAATTTCAAATCTGTAGTTATAGCTAAGTCAAGTTGTTGAGTTTTATTTCAGTTCTGGTTGAGTGGTCCGTATTTGATGGTTAATTATGGACGTACTGCAATAAGCAGATTCCTTGAAGATGTGTCAATTTTTAATGTAAATGACAAAACGCTCATATGTAAATTAGAAAAACATATAATACATGACATAAGTGAAATACATTCCATGATGATTTGTGTATGTAATAAGGAAAGAACTTGGCCAAGATCGAGAATTAATTTAATAAATTATAAAAATGGAGATTGTATCAATACTATTCTTACAGGTAAGAATTGCATTATTACTATTATTATGATTGTAGATGTCACAGTTAAAAGTAAGTTAATATTCAGGTCTATTCTGTAACTCTAGCAACTTGCTAAAAATGAGCAATATTGCTAATAACCATGGTTATGCTTAAGCAAAATTATTATTTAGCAATATTGCTCATTTTTAGCAAGTTGCTAAAGTTACAGAATAGACCCAATTAGCTTAATTAGCGAATCTTTACTCACACTCAACTCACAGCGTTAGCGGTTATAACTAGAGAATGGATTTATATCCGA
Source organism: Rhagonycha lutea (assembly GCA_958510855.1). Classification (NCBI taxonomy): domain Eukaryota; kingdom Metazoa; phylum Arthropoda; class Insecta; order Coleoptera; family Cantharidae; genus Rhagonycha; species Rhagonycha lutea. Next base: position 35,884,985 of record OY294039.1, on the reverse strand, counting down.
TAACAGACCGGTCTAAATGTAACACTCCTTAAGAAACAATTGATTCAGCAAATATTATTAACAACAGAAATGATTATAAGCGCTAATAAACGTTTTCTATTGGCGAGTATGGTGAGTTATCCTAGGGCTTAAGGGATGTTGCCTTTAAACCGGTATGTTATTGCATATAAATCCGCGCTCTAGTTATAACGCAACCGAGCTGTTGTTTGTTATCGCTGAAGCAACTCGTAACATCAATACAACTCAACAGTTGAGTTCTAATTATTATTATTATTCTTAATTCTACTTTAATATGTTGATATTTTAGACGCGTACCCTACAGTAATGAGATCTTTAACCTCAAATACGAATTTTTTAATATTATTTTCAATGGTATGTCCATATTCCACCATTAATATTCAAATATTTGATATTTCGAGCGGAGAATTAAAGAGAATTTCGTGGCTACCATTAAAAGTATATCAGAAAATAGTACCAATACATCCAGAAATAGAAATCAATAAATTGATAGGGGAATCTCTAAGAATAATTTTCGATTTCGATATAATTTTGTAACAAGTTTGTTACAAGTAATTTAACAACAGTGCGAACACCTATAGTTTAAACAAATTTTAAGAAAATCACTCAACAACAAATTTTTTTTATAATTTAAATTATTTAATTGTTCTTTAGGATATATTTTTTTAAATACAAATTTACCTAATAAGCGTATTAGTTGTGTATTATAGTAGTAGAGTAGCATGGACAGAAGTGAGCACCACTTTGGTTTCAGGCTATAGAATATTCAAAAATTAATATTTTTGAACAGTAATTGCGTATATTTGTAGAGAGAGGCCTTATGTAACTTTCGGCACACACATATTTTAAAATTTTTAATTTTAACTTATTGTTTTACATCGTTAAGTAAAAAAAGAGAAATTTGCGATTTCACGATTTTGCAGACAGAAGTGAGCCACCAAAGTTTTTCAGCTAAAATAATTAAAAGGATTAAGCACTATGATTTATTATGTTAAATAATTAATTTTTCAAATAAATCGTATTATAAAAACCAATTTTCATGTGTTATATTGCTTATTTATTGCCTCAAAAATACACAAAATAGTGAAAAAAATGTGAAGAAAAGGCCAAAACAATTATTCCTTGTCGGTTCAATCTAGATCAGAGTCACAATTGGGTATTTTCACATTTTTTAAAAAGTATGTAAGAAGAAAGTTTATCTAGCATATAAACGAGGTACTTAAAAGAAAATTTGTGTGAAACTTTATATCCGAGTAATTTTAAAAATAAATATCATGTAAAATATTTGCCGCGAAAACGCGAAATACATGCTTACTTGGTTGCATACCCGTATGACGTCATAACTCACAGCGGCAAAACATTCAAGCAGCATTTAGCATTCAAGGTTGAATGGTTGTAATAATTTATTGGTTGTAAATTATCTTGATTATTTTATTCTTTAATTATTTTGTTTTATACAACTTAACAACTATGGAAAAGTGTGGACTACAACGTATTAAGTACTGTTTTGTGCCGGGTTGTACAAATACTACTGTAAGTACACCTGAAAAGGTGTTTGTGACTGTGCCAGACGATGACTTTCGTAAAAAGAAGTGGTTTACAGCAGCTAGGCGATATCAGCCAACATCGAAATCAGTTTTGTTTTGCTGTGAAGATCATTTTAATGTAGTGTATTACTTTATTTTGACATTTACGTTTTTTTATGTTATTTTTATTGCAGCTAGAAGAGGATATGGAAAACTATATACGATTTAAATTAATCGGAGGAAGAGTTTTTTTTAAGCAATGGGTAGTGCCTCATATATTTGACTGTCAGCCAGATAGAAAAAGAGCTAGTAGTAGTCGTGAAAGATCTTTACCTGCAAAATTGAAAAGAAGGCGACTTGTCGATGAAGCCATTAAAGAAAATAACAAAAATCAACAAAATGTACCATCGATCAATGTACATGAAATTTACACCAGCACAGTTGAAAATAAGCCATGCACTAGCACAGTTGAAAATAAACCATGCACCAGCACAGCTGCAAATGAACCTTGTGTTAGCTTTGTCAATCCTTGTCAGCTAATAAATTGCAAATTCTGCATTCTTTGCCCATTTGAAACCTTTCTCATCGGTGGTGCAAAGTTACACCTTAGGAGCAAAGTGTTCTACGCTATTTAATTTTTAAAACTAAAAAGAAACAAGTATTTTTTATAGGTACATAAAAAACATTCAAACAGAATTGTATAACTTGGGAAAAACAAATTTTTCCCATTTTAATCTGGCTGAAAGTAAAAGTTCATTTACAAATGTTTCATCAAAATCAATTTCTAATACTTGAACACTTTTAGATTTTTCAAAATTTGGCGATGCTACACAAAATAATCCCTTCTTTCTTTCAGCACAAACCATTTGGAGATGAATTTGTGCTTTGAATTTTTGAGTTATTTCCCCATTGCAAATATAATTTTTTAATGTCTTCTCACTGCTAGGGCATTTTACTTCAACAATATACTCCCGAGATAAACCGTCGGGTGAAGCTCCAAACATGGGTAAAGAGGGTAATGAAAATAACCCGCAAGAATCAAAAAATTTCATTTTTCTATCATTTTCTACGTATTTTATCACTTCTTTCTCTAAAAGCCTTCCTCTTTCCATGAATTTATTGTCTTTTAATTTATATGCACCTATTATTGACTCGACTAATGTACCATCAGGCGTTTCGCAACGTGAAAATTCGTACAGTTTGGAAGCAGTTATACGTTCATATCGCAATTCACGCCACAATGGAGAATTGGCTTGCCCTTTTGATGCTTTTTGACCTTCTTCACATAATTTATTTGTCATTTTAGAAGTACAAAACGAAATAAAATCATGACATTGTACACCTCCTTGCAAATGAAACATTGACATTAGTTTGTGAAGTGATAAATTGTCAAATTTTTCTTCATATTGATCTGAAGAATATCGAAGAATTTGTCCCTCCAGGTTTACTGTGTTAGCTATAGTTGTAATATCATTCCAAAAAGTGGATACATTTACTGATGCTAATGCAATAGCCGAAGTTGATGTTGAAGCAACAGTCTTGGAAAAATTTGCAGCCGTTATAAACTTAAGCGAAGTGCCAACAGCAGATAAATGTGGTCGCATCCAATATGAAGTGATATCAGTAGGGGAAGGCTCTTCGCTTCTTCTATGTGCCCACATTAGGAAAGCCAAAGCGTGTTTACAACCACCTATTAATATAAAAAATAGTGTAAAAAACTATTGTCACTCTAATTTATTACATTTACCTAATGATGCAGCGCAATCTCTACACAGAACATCTAAAATTTTCTCTTCTTCTTCGTTAACCGTCAGGCAAACTACATAATTTTTTGAACGAACCCTGTGTTCAGGACATACCTGACACTGAAGGGTACATAAAGGACCTTCTCTTTTTACCTCAACATAGCCAATTGCATTGTCACCATACTGTTCACGAGATGATCTGTCAAATTAATAAATAAATTGTTAGAATCGTAGAATCAACATGCATTATAATATAACCTCCAAATCATTGTCAATTTACATAATTTACTTTATACAATACGAATAATGTGACCGTATAATGAAATTACGATTTATGCATTTTCTTAAGTAAATTAGAAGTAAATAAGTAGGTACAATACTTACGCATTCGATTTTGTGCCTCATCATTTTGAATAAATTCTATTATCATAAACATGTCAATTGATGGTAAATTATTTGTAGACGCTTTCATAAACCCTTCTGATGGCATTTTGCGTTATTTGTATTTGCTTACGACTTGTTATAAGTTATAACACAACACAAAAGAAAACACGACACACAACAAACCAAACTATAACCTTTGTTTGCTAATTTCTTTGAAATTACGAGTGAGTTACTACGTCACGCCGATCTCGACCAATCGAATTGCGTTTTGATTCTCGTTTGAAATTGTGCATTTTAATGAAATTTCAAAATGATTTAGCATTATAAATAGGAAAATTTATCATTTTTTAATTATTGTATGCTTTTTCTACTACCTTTATTTATATAATAACACTCATATTATGCAAATAAAAAATTAGTGAAAATACCCAATTTTGGCACGTAAAATAGCTTCTATTTCCCATGTCGACACACTTCAGGTGAAACGGACGCTCGCATGTGTTGCATTCGATTGAATTGTTCTTTGTCATTTTGTGTGGCATCAATTTAGTGCAAATCAAACAAACGTCACGATTTTCTTTTGAGGATGACGAAGATTCCGAACGTTTCACCTTCTTTGCAGGAAGTTTTTTCGGAGAAGGGGTGTTTGATTTGAGTCGTTTTGCAGCTGCTTTTCGTCCACGGTTCGACTTTTTCTTCGGTGTAACACGACGAAGTGGACTGACTTCACCCAGTATTGACTGAGACGTGGATGCAACAGCCGAAGATCCAACAGAGCTGACCTCTTTATGCGCAGCCGGCTCTTCATCAAAAACCATACGGTCAATATCTTCAAGGGTAACTTCATTGCCGCCTTCTGCAGCCACAAAATCCTCTTCTGCAAATATTTCTGGATTGAACGGAAATATTCCGGTTCGTTGAAAACCACTTGCAATGTTACGGGAATTCACGCTATTTTGAATAGAAATGGCAGCGATTTCAGCAACATGTGTAATTTCAAGTGATAAACCGATATGGATTTTTGTCCAAGCATCACATTGCACAGCATATGACTTTTTCATTGGACCTTTGTTGTTAGTTTTTTTTTGAAAAATAAAGATAGCTGATGCCTTAAAAATAAAGCACGAATAAAAAAAACTTAAGGTTGGTTTTTATGAACGTCTACATCTGGCCGGCGCCCCAAATGTTTCTGCGCCCGTGTGCCACGCACACTTTGCACCCTTGGATGAGACGGCCCTGTATACTTACGTATAGCGAGTGTTTTACTATAGTAAAAATAAAGTTATTTATTAAAGTTATTAGTTAAAGAGTGTTTTACTATAGTAAAACACTCGCTATACAGTGTTTATATAGGTAAGACTGGTGGCTCACTTCTGTCGATGCTACTCCACTGTATACGGACCGTCAGTAGTCAAAGGTTAAAAGAACTTTGTCACCCAAATTAAATATATTGAGATGTCAAAAAGTCGATAAATGAGATCAAATAATTTTTTGGGTTGAATTTGAGTTTAAAGTTTAAATTTGTCGATTTTGTGACACTAAGCTTAGGAGCAATTTTTGTGGATTGCGATAATCTTGTCACTATTAACACACAAAACAAAACAGTTCAATTTTTCATAATTATTTGGTGTATTTGATGCGTACGTGAAAATATTCGTCCATAAGAGTGACTAGTGTTACTTGTACGATGAAAACATTGTAAATTTCATAAATGGCGCCAATAAAGCGGATATTTGAGAAGGTTATGAAAATTTTGTATGTGCAAGGTGGGGAATAGAATTGTTGGTTGAAAACGGGCGAGTTCATTTTTGAAGCAAGAGAGGCATGAGCCGTTCGACGTTGAAGAGTCCCGGCGACCTCCATTGAGTGCAGTTCGAGAATTGCAACGATTTTGCAATTTATTCTCAACGAGATTATTTTTGAAGGCTTTTGGAGCAACAGAAGCAAATTCTACAGGCCGTGGAGAGTGAACGCGAGTGTTTTCATTCGTTTCTGTCGTAAAATAGCAATTTTACGTGCAAATTTGTGGTCGCGAGCCGTTTTCGACCTTATTGAAATTTTGGTTTTAGGTTTGGTTTTTTAATCATCAAGCCTGAAATGATTGCGAGAGCGTTGGATTCATGATTTGTGAGACCCACAAATCAACTTTACATTGCGTTACGGATTGGATGGCCGATATTTTCGACGATTACAGGCCCCACATTGGAAAATTTGAGGTTGGATTGGATACCAGATGTAATCGCTACCGTTTGGTGAGAAAACTTGGGATTCCTAATTCAATTGGCGCTGGAGTGTTACAACACAACACTGGAAATTCCACACACGTTGATTTCACTTGGTTTTGGATGAAAAAGCAGGATTTGACGTCACAGATGTTCACCTGACGATTATTTGTGTACTGTTTGAGGAAGCTGTCTAGCGCATGTGTATGGATCAACGACAGACGTTCTTTTTTGAGTGCAGGGTACTGCAATAATTTACGCACACAACCGAAAATTCGTGATGAGTAAGTGTAAAAACTTTGTTATTAAATACACCATTTTTGTAAAATTTTATATTGTTCACACACAAAATCACATTTAAACAGCATCACATAAAAGTATAGCGTACATTTTAAATTTAAATAATACTCTTTATCTGATGCTGTTAACACTTTTACACCATCTATTATATCGCTCGACAGTTGTGTCGATAAAATCTGAAATTGCTCCAGGATTATTATTTTTAATTCAAGTTAATAAATTGCCTTCTGATTTGTCTGATCTTTTGATTGACTCCATTGAATCCACTAACTGTAGATATATAGTTTCCGTAAGTGTTTCCAGCATATAGCTTCCGGGAACTTAAAATCTGTCATTTGTTCCGGTGGATGCCGACTACCCCAAGCATCCGACTTAGGACTTGGCAAGTCAAGACCGTTTGGAACACGACAATATTGTGGGTTATAAATTTGAAAAAAATAATTATTACATTTTAGTAACCTTAAAGAAAATATTTAAAGACTAGCTCAGCGTTTTACATGTTTCCGAAACCAAAACTAGCAGTATTAGAAGAAGAAACCGAAGACTAAACCAATGTTTTCGAAAGGAAAAAGATTAGCACGTTTTTGATTTCATCGATCTTTTCGAAATTGTAATTAAATTACATCTTAAATTTTTATTCAATCGTGATAGTGGATATGTATTAATAAATTGTAATATTTACCACTGACCACTAAGGCACCGGTTTGCTATGCTAATCGGTAGAACAATTTTGAGTCTCTTGCTCAGAGCTTGGGTTCCGACTCAATAAAAGTTGCAGGTTCGTGGTTCGAAACAACAAAAAGAAACAAACTCGGTTCAACAAGTTTAAATTTTGGGTTTGAGCAAATCTTCGAGCATAAAATTTCAATAGTACGAATAATCTCGTACTGGTCATAAAGTGTATCATGTATAAACCACCGTCTTCATGCAATCACATTTAACTTATACAATATTATTCCACTAGATTGCATAAAGTGGCGATTCCTAATGTAAAAGTGTGATCAAATAAATCTTATACAAAAATTACAAAAGTTTTAATTTACCGCAATCGTCAACTGTTGAGAACCGCTGTTGATAAGTTGATTTAGTACATAAACTTACGACGAGTTCATTCATCTCGTAACTTTGTCTTTAATAATTCCATCGTGATCAAATTGCGACAATAATGCAACTCATCAAATATTAATTTATTATCAAATAGGGATTTCACAATAAATCCTGATTACTGTCCATACCTACCGTACTTTTTGCAACCAAAGGAAGTTTCCAGAATTAGCTTCCATAATAAGACACTTTTGCGCCTCTGCAAAACACCGTGCGATGGTTACTACGTATTTTTCTTCTTTATCCAGCTAAACCCCATCTTCCATTATCACTAAAGATTTCGACCAATTAAAAATCTTATCGTCACCCCCGCTCTTCGCTTCACACTGTGTTGTGTCCAACATGAAAGTGTAGCATCTGGGCCACTAACCAAGCAATAACTATGTTTTTCACCAAGTATCCATGTTGATCAGTTAACTGCTATCCGGTTTTCTTAAATATGGTTTTTGTGCTTTGAATGTTCAGATTAGAATTTTGATCCAAACCTACTGGATAGTGCAATTTTGGTTTAACCAAATTTGTGCTTATATATCTTTTGGATCTGGATGTAACTTTTATGTAATTTAAAATAAAAAAATAGACAAATATTTTTCTAATAATTTCAATGTTAATTTACTGTGACTACTATAATAAATTGATTGTGGATAGTCTATTCAATATCTTGCCTCAATATTTCATGTTTACAGAATTATTAATTTAACAATATATAAAACAATAACAGTAATAAATGATGGAATGAATGTAACTTCTGAATTGCAAAGATCGTCTGAACACGTATGGCAGAAACGACGCGATTCTGGTGGTTCCTCGTTACACTTGGAAGGTGACATCCTTTCCTTATTTTTTCAGGTATATTCTCAAATTGATCTACAAATGGAGGGTATTTAGATATTATTTAACTAATTTTTGTTTCCACTATATTTACAATAAGTTACTTCCGGGGTAGTTAATTTTAGACATACTTCTCCAGAATCGCATTGCTTAGTTACGACTTGATTAACTGTACATAATGGAAAAGTATCTTCATGGCATTCGTAGCACTTCAATGCGTGTCCTGAAATAGAATATATTTTTACTGCACACTTCCGAATAGACTAATTTTGATGTTCGAACCAAGATTGTGTTATAATTTTTACAGAGTAATTCAATTTTGATGATTCTTTTTTTTTTAATGGATAGGTTACATTTTTATTGGATAGGGTACAGCTCGACGTTGGTCTCATTTGAATTTGAAAAAAAATCCACCCCTAACGGTAGAAAAATAGAGTTAAAATTGTACGACCGAACATTAAATTATTAGCACTATTCGCTCTAGCACTATGGCACAAATTCAAGCCTTGGTTCGAAAATCTTGACACATGCGCCACTGAGTTTTCTTAAATGAAATGGTCTATAGCAGCGGCGCGGCCTCCCAAACCTTACAATGTTACAATTGGTAAATTTTAACCGCGTTCGGAAATTGTAATAAATCTACCAAGCGCATGTACCAGGTTAACAGTTTGTGGATCGACACTTGTAGTCGGTACATCATTCACCGGAGGTTACTTAACCTATCTTTTTTCCTGATTTTGTGTTCACTATGTCTATTAATTTAAATTTTGGCAGTTGTCAACCATTTTATGGTGGTAACTCCAAGCAGTGAAGACGTGTGGTAGAACTAGCGTGTAAATCCAAATTAGTGCAAAGAAAAATTGAAATTGTTATATTTCTCAAGGCAAAGTCAAAAAAGTAAGTGTGCTACCTGAAAAACGAAAACTCAGGGCTTGTAGCAATTTAAAGATGTAAGTGCCCTCTTGGCTAGCTCGGAGTACGCAAGAGGCAATAAAGCGATGTGCCAATCTCCCTCCTTGTTGACAAATGGATGATACAGGGGGGACGCCGAAAGGTTATGCTTCAAAGAGCAAGGCGATAACTGTTGGTAAAAGAGCGCCACGTAGTTTGATGAACCACCCTGTATATCACAGCAAAGTACTCCCTGTAAGAAAAAACTACGAAAAGCTGGAGTACTGGAGTAGGGGAAGGTAGAGGAGATTGGGTAAATCGCCTCCAGTAACAAAAGCGTATTATCTCGTCTTGATCTAGATATAATGATCAACATTAAATTTACAAAACCTGTCGCAATAATTGATCTTACCCTTAAAATAAAATACGAGTTAAATTGTAAAATTACACGTATGTAGTTATAAAAATAACTGGTGTTTGGTTTACCTGGTATACGTATACTCGGCGTACAATATTGCATACACGCCTCTGTGTTAAAATCACAGGTAATAATTGAACACACTTATGTAAAATAAAATAGCAAGGGAACGGCCCAAAATATTCCGCACAGTAAAATAAAATATACAGAGATATTAAAAAAATATATACAAAAGGCTTATCTTGGCGGTGTCTTCTGATCCAAGGTGTTGTGGGGGGAGTGCAAGATGAATAAAACGATTAGCACGATCCAGAGTATGGCAGGTGGTCGCCAACAACAAACGAACTCGTAGTCAAATAAAAGGAAACCGGAACAAAAACTCCCAGTGAAAAACTCGGGACTAAAAGAAAAAACCTAAAGGAAACAAAGTCAAATAAATAACCTTACAAATCAAAAACATTAGGAATACTACCTCAGATGGTCGAGGGTTGCTGTCAAAGCTCGAACAGCCACTATTCGATGAGATGGTCAAAAACTTGGGACTGGTTGAATCCTTCAAAATACGAAGTTAGGATTCTCTTGGTAAAAGTTACTTCAAAGAAGTCGGTACCCAGGAGCAATCCGAATAAAGCGGTTGAAATGTATCCCAAAATATGGATAGGACGAAATATGTCCAAAAAAATGATTCCAAAATCCGCTCACCGTCCTCAGAAAGTTTTACAAAAAAAACGTAAAAATGTCGATCGAATATAAATGGTGTTTTAACTTTTAACTTGTTAACAACGAATAAAAATGCAATCTTATCAATGCCTTTTGTATCAGCTGGCGTTTTGAAAATATGCAAAATGATACTTATGATGCCATTTAACGGCAAATCAACAAAGTATTGAAAGATTTCTATAAATATTCGAAACTAAATTTGAATGTAGGAAAATTTAACAATGTTTAAATTTTTGAACCGTAACACAACAATTCTATTCCCCACCTTGCACATACAAAATTTTCATAACCTTCTCAAATATCCGCTTTATTGGCGAAATTTATGAAATTTACAATGTTTTCATCTTACAAGTAACACTACTCACTCTTATGGACGAATATTTTTACGTACGCATCAAATACACCAAATAATTATGAAAAATTGAACTGTTTTGTGGTGTGTGTTAATAGTGACAAGATTATCGCATATCCACAAAAATTGCTCCTAAGCTTAGTGTCACAAAATCGATAAATTTAAACTTTATACTCAAATTCAACCCAAAAAATTATTTGATCTCATTTATCGACTTTTTGACATCTCAATATATTTAATTTGGGTGACAAAGTTCTTTTAACCTTTGACTACTGACGGTCCGTATACAGTACTACTATAATACACAACTAATACGTTTATTAGGTAAATTTGTATTTAAAAAAATATATCCTAAAGAACAATTAAATAATTTAAATTATAAAAAAAATTTGTTGTTGAGTGATTTTCTTAAAATTTGTTTAAACTATAGGTGTTCGCACTGTTGTTAAATTACTTGTAACAAACTTGTTACAAAATTATATCGAAATCGAAAATTATTCTTAGAGATTCCCCTATCAATTTATTGAGTGATAATATCAGCTTGGTTTCGGTGACTTTAATGCAATCTATTTCTGGATGTATTGGTACTATTTTGTGATATACTTTTAATGGTAGCCACGAAATCCTCTTCAATTCTCCGCTCCAAATATCAAACATTTGAATATTAATGGTGGAATATGGACATACCATTGAAAATAATATTAAAAAATTCGTATTTGAGGTTAAAGATCTCATTACTGTAGGGTACGCGTCTAAAATATCAACATATTAAAGTAGAATTAAGAATAATAATAATAATTAGAACTCAACTGTTGAGTTGTATTGATGTTACGAGTTGCTTCAGCGATAACAAACAACAGCTCGGTTGCGTTATAACTAGAGCGCGGATTTATATGCAATAACATACCGGTTTAAAGGCAACACCCCTTAAGCCCTAGGATAACTCACCATACTCACCAATAGAAAACGTTTATTAGCGCTTATAATCGTTTCTGTTGTTAATAATATTTGCTGAATCAATTGTTTCTTAAGGAGTGTTACATTTAGACCGGTCTGTTATCGGATATAAATCCATTCTCTAGTTATAACCGCTAACGCTGTGAGTTGAGTGTGAGTAAAGATTCGCTAATTGAGCTAATCGGGTCTATTCTGTAACTTTAGCAACTTGCTAAAAATGAGCAATATTGCTAAATAATAATTTTGCTTAAGCATAACCATGGTTATTAGCAATAATTAGCAATATTGCTCATTTTTAGCAAGTTGCTAGAGTTACAGAATAGACCTGAATATTAACTTACTTTTAACTGTGACATCTACAATTATAATAATAGTAGATAATAATGCAATTCTTACCTGTAAGAATAGTATTGATACAATCTCCATTTTTATAATTTATTAAATTAATTCTCTTGGCCAAGTTCTTTCCTTATTACATACACAAATCATCATAGAATGTATTTCACTTATGTCATGTATTATATGTTTTTCTAATTTACATATGAGCGTTTTGTCATTTACATTAAAAATTGACACATCTTCAAGGAATCTGCTTATTGCAGTACGTCCATAATTAACCATCAAATACGGACCACTCAACCAGAACTGAAATAAAAATTAACAACTTGACTTAGCTATAACTACAGATTTGAAATTTGGCATATTCTAACTTTGTTTTTCAACAATTTCGGTATTACGAGTATAACAATTTTAAAAAAATTATGAGAAACTGATAAAACCATAATAATAAAAACGAAGAAAATTATTGTATATAGTCCTTGCCAAATATCTGTGCGTCTACGTCATAGTTGAAAATGGTATGAATCAAGCTGGAAAACATGAGTCAAACGAGTGCTTTTTAAAATGCATCTTTTCTTTTTAATTTATGCAACTTTCTCTCTTACCATAGAAACGCAGACGTAACAACTACGAAAATCAAAACTTTTTACCCATTATTTATGGTAATAGCTCAAACATACTAACTTTTTATTGCTTGTTTCTATAATGTGCAATATTAGTAACGTACGACTTTTATTAGTTTTGGTCAACAAGACATGCAAATGTTTTTGTACTCTTTTTACTAAAGCTGAACGACGTCCTACATTATCTTCAGTACGTCATTTCTTAACCAGAAATTAGTGACGTAGACGCACAGATATTTGGCAAGGACTTTAGCTTCATTTCTCAACCGTATTTGTATTACAATCCCTTAAAGAGCAAAAAAGAAGCTTTACGACTCCACAGGAACAGGACTGACTCTTTCTACCATTTAACCTTTGCGAAGGAAATAAAATGAAATATTAAGGCAGGGGTACACCTTGCTGATAAAAATAAGAAGTCCAGCTTGGTGAATTTTTTCTGAGAAAATGAATGTACTTAGATCAATTTCTGTTTCGACACATTATTGTACAAGTCTTTAAAACCATTTAACAATTTTTTCAAGTCAAAATATTACAAAATGGCCGCGTGGCAGCTGAACTCCAAAAATCACTTTTTAAAATGCGTTGGAAGATATCCCAATGGTGTCGTTAGACCCACAACATCGGAAATAAAAAAATTTAGTTTAATATAATGTTTTTCCAGTGTACCCCCGCCTTAATTTTTTATACATAATTTAGTCTAGACCCCCCTTGATTTTTGGCGACCCACAAAAGTTGAGAAACCATGATGGAGACACTACCTAAAATTTACAAAAACGAATTCAGCTAATAAAAGATTTAGAAAATAAGTTAAAATTAATAAAATAAAATATTTTTCAGAACAAACTTTCCACATCTGCTAAATTTGATGTTTGCAAAAACCTGCTGAATAAAGATTTTTTTCTTTCTTTTACAAGTTTGTCATTAGTTATTAATCATACTACCTTCCAAGAATCGAACATAGGTTCAATAATTCTAAATGAATACTGAAATGAATTTTTCAAATCTACTACAGTTGCGACCCTTCCTTTTCTAACTATGCACAGTTTACCATCATAAAACTTGGAAAAATGTATCCATGTAGAACTTTTTATATTAAATTTTGTAACGCCAGTATAGAAGTCAAATATTCTTATTCGATAGTCCGAAAACTTTACTGCTATTCTAAAAATATGTTATATTTTAATAAGTAATTTTATGCGAGTACCTACTTATATTGTATATTTTATATTATTATGTTAGAGGTAACTTACAGATTTTCATAAACATCCATATTTTCGAAATCGTAATCATGGTCTTTATAATTATGTTTCCATAAATACTTTTTGGCTTTAGTATCTCTTACAAATAAGTAGTCTTGCGCTGCTATTACAAAAATATCACCAATTCTATCAAACTTATTTCTGGCCCAACATGAAGGTACTTCAAAATCATCAACAAGCTAGAAAGTAAAAATGTTTTAATGTAAATTAATATTGATCTAATAATATCTAACCAATGATATGATATAAGAATATAAGAGCAACTGATTGGCCATATCTCAGAGATTTTTTCGTCTTGAACAAGTCAAGATAGTGCTGTTAATAATAAATATTTTTAAATGATTTAAAAAAAATTAATTAGGTAGAACATGAAACTATTTTGGAAAGTGCTTAAAATTTTGAAATTAAAATTACGCAATTTTGGAGCAATAATCTGACCAATAATATAAGTGCTGTGATTGGTTATACTTGAAGACATTATTTAACTAAAGATAGTTTTATGTTTCACCTAATTAATATTATTTTTTGAATCATAGCATATAAATATTTATATATGTTTTATTTTTAATAAATAACGAATTAATTTATTTTATATAAATATTTATTATTAACAGCACAACCTTGACTTGTCTTCACTAGGGCTAGGAAATTGTTAATGGGGTGGTTTCCCATTTCTTTTCGCATAATCCACAGATCGATTTTGGAAATTGTAGATCACAGCACATATCTAACGCAATCTGTGTTTAATTTGTATTTTAAGCATTTTAAGCGCAAGATAAGTTAGTGCTTTAGCCCTCATGCGACTGGATCGGGGTACCGGGTACTTTTTCGACTTTGCCGTCGAATATATCTGCTTGTATTTGTCACAGCGACCTGGGACTTTGTGACATCTTATAAAAAATAGTTCTTAACGTATTAAAGCCATTTTGGAAGTTACTACATTTTAGCAAATGCACTTTTTTCGCGATAATAAAAAAGTATACCTATATCACACGAATGGGGTACCGGGTACCTTCAACTTAAATTCTCATAATTTTGAGCTAAAAACGGATTATTATATTTAAAACAGGTAACTAATTTCAATTTAAACAAAGTAGAATGTATTTAGGCTTATACTTTTTTTATTAGAACAATGTTTTCAACAGTTAAAAATTCAAATTCAAAAATATTTATGAAATTTTTATAAAATTTTTATAAAATTTTTTCTACGAAATTTTCCAAAATTTTTTGAATGTACTAATCATTATACAGATTTGTTATAATAGTGTACAACATTTATGTGTTTTCTTTAATTCTTTTTCATCCGTTTTACACAGATGATTGACACCTTTGTGTAATTGTCTACTATGTCCATCTTTAAGCGATCTTAAAAGCTGTGCTGCAGTTATACAAGTTAAATTCCGAATATTTTCCAATATATTTAATGACAAGAATAACAGATAATAGTAGTAGATAAACAATAATTCTGAAAGGACTACATTTCGATTTAAGTGACAAAATATTATAGTAAATGAAATACTACCATTTGTAAATTTAATTTGAAAGTTTTCTTGGACATAAAACAATCGTTTCTCTTTCTACTTCTTTCAAATGCAAATTATTTTTCTTCCTTATTGTCGAAAAGGGCTTTCATTTTTTTTTTATCAAATTTTTTAGATTTACATTTCTGCAGAAGACACGCGGTATATTGGTTTTATTTTCTTGAGCGTGTTTCTATACATTTTTCCAGAAACTAATTTGAAAGTAGGGCACACTCATTCTTACTTTTTGAAATGTTATTTGCTATTATTTTACAAATAAAATTTATTCAAATTTGAATCTACTTGCCCAATTATGTAGGAAACGAGTGGCATTTTTACAAGTACTTACTAAGCTAATTTATTTATTTAATTAACAGACTTTATAAACAAGAATGTGATTATAAATGGCGTAATATGATATTAATACACATTAAAAATATAAATAATAGCTGCAAAACCCTAATAATTGCAAAAAAAAAAGTACAGAAAACACTGAATTACATAGAAACTATAACCGGGGTACCGGGTACCTCGTTCGAGTGATATATGTTGTATTTTTATTCAGTCACATGAGGGTTAGTAAAGCCTTTAATAACGTAGTATAGTTTTATGATTTACCTAATTAATTTTGTGTGTGCATAATTTAAAAACATTTATTATTAATAGCACAGGCTTGACTTGCGGATTTAGCATTTTAAGACAAAAGATGCACCTTGATACTTATCTGATGCAAAAACTATAAAAATCAATAAATGATCCGCAAATTTTTTTATTTTTATATTACTTACTTTACCACCGGAATAATAAATTTCATATTTGTATTTGTGCGATATCTTGGGTATTTTGACCGACATGACTCTAAAGTTATCATCAACATACTCTACAATCCTAGTGGAACATGCAGTAATCAATGCTGTTTCCAGAGGCTTTTTTAACCAATTGCTTTTTAATTTATAATTATACTTCCACAATTTCTACAATATAAATAAACATAATATTATAGTACATGAATGTTACAATTTCGTTATATGTGAAATATAAATTAAACAAAAAACTTAACTAGACGTTAAAATATTAGATTTTAACTGTAAGTAAAGAACAACATACAAGAAAATTATATTTAAAAACACTAAAAGAACAATTTTAACCTTTTTGTGACAAGGTACAAACAGAATATTTGAAAAAATGAGAAGACTGAAAACTACGGGAGGGGGGGGGGGGTAAAAAACAACTTGGTGTTTTTTATAAAAGTTGAAAAATATAGTAAAATAAATGAAGATATAGCGAAGTAAATTAGCTACATCGATGTTTCGGGATACTGTCCCTCGTCAGGCTAATCACACCAGCAAGAAAACAAGAAAATATTTAAAATTAATCGAAAAATTAAAAAAAATTAAAAAATAGGAAAAAAATGAAAAAGCTTACCAACGGAATGAAAAATATAACTGAGTACACCTAAACACTAGGAGATTCGAAATGAACTGAAGGTTAATAGAATAAAAATTTTTTTTTTTTTTAATTATTCTTGAAAAAATTTCTTTTTTAAGATCATATTTCTGTAATTTAGTTATATTTTTACTCTGCAAGATGTTATTTTAATTTAAATTTTACCTATAAGTAGGTACTACATTTAAACTTATAGACACGCCCCTCCCTATCTACTTGAATACAAACTGAAGCATGCATGTGTGACGTCACTGGTGGGTCGTAGTGACGTAATTTATGTTTGCTTCACTGCTTGAAAGTCAAGGCGTGTCTATTAGTGCAAATGGTCTAAGGTAAATACCATAATTTTTAGAAAAACATAATTTTTAGTTTGTCTAAAAGTTATGATAATATGTTTACTATCAAGTTGCACTATTCGCTGGCTGCGTGACATCTGGCCACGTTTTTTTGCACAATTTGTCCGCAGCGGACGCTGGCGTCGTTTTTTAATACCCCCACTGTGCACTTCGCACCCAGCGAATAGACCACGCTATTATAGATTATACTAAACATAGTACTTATGTATCTCAAAAATTGAGAAATGTAAGTAAATTTAACTATATTTCTTAACAACATTTCCAGAAGAAGAAGAAGAACTATATTTCTTAACAACATTTCTAACTATAGATTGTTTCTAAGCGGGAATATAATGAATTCATTATCTAACATGTGTAGTAATACCATTTCGTAACTGAAATAAGTTAGGTAATGGTCTACTTTTCCTAACATTCGTAGAAATAATAGATCTTCCACATGGTAGTGTGAATTTTCTACATCATTTTGGGTTTTAATTCAGAACGCATCAATTGCAAATCAAATTGATCAGTACTTCCGGCTTCACGGTTACTCTTTCTGGTGAGAGGCAGTTCGGCGTTCAGTTTTAACAATTCGTGTTGATTTTGTGACTCGACACCGCTATCTATTAGATAGGTTGTGTGAATTAATTCTGAATTAAAGCTGGAAATAGTGTACATATAGTTCAATTACGCGTAGGAGATTGTTCCCAAATTTAAATTCTATGAGTGGTTTAATTCATTGAAGCACTATAACTTACCGCATAATATTTCCCATTATATGGACCAATAAATTTCTTACATTCTTCAGTTGGATCTTTCTTAACTTTAAAAATTTTGTTTGCATCACATAATTGCTTGTAATTGTAATTATTTTCAAATACTTTTTTCCATAACTTGCATACCTTGAACACATTGAGTCGCGAATTGTGGTCAAAATATCGAAATATATTTTGCAATATCTCAATATGTAGATTTGAGATAAAGTTCTGCATTTTCGAACAAAATTGCTTCTTTCAATAAATTTTAATAGGATTTTGTAAAATTTTTAATAACTTTTTACGTTTTATAGATTATTTTTATTGCCACCTTAAAAAACATTATACCATTTACCGGGGGCGGCTGGGCTATAAAAATTTATCAGGAAATTTATGGCCGTCCGTCGCGGTGCGCTTATGACACAAAGATAATCAAAATTCAACGCTTTCAGTCAAAAGTATTGCGCTGTATCTGCAATGCACCATGGTACATAACAAACCAAATCAGCTATCATGATTTGAACATTAAAACAATCAAGGAAGAAGTCTCCTCTATGAGCGTCAAATACCAGCTTCGTCTAGGCAACCATCCCAATACACCAGCTGCTGACTTACTTGTAGCTCCTCGAGTTAAGAGACTGAAGAGGATTGACCCTTTAGACCTACCTCAAAGAACT
This sequence comes from Rhagonycha lutea, assembly GCA_958510855.1. NCBI lineage: Eukaryota > Metazoa > Arthropoda > Insecta > Coleoptera > Cantharidae > Rhagonycha > Rhagonycha lutea. The sequence goes on along the minus strand of OY294039.1, from coordinate 35,866,563 downwards.
CATTTAAGTCATAAAGTAATATCTGTATTCCATTGCTTATGGAATAAACCATCATTGGGCTTATTTCCACTGTGTCAAATTTATGTTGTCAACAATATTATTTTTTATCCACGGACAGATTGTAATATTCTTGGATGCTAATAATAAAAAAGATTATATTGTTGACAAAAATTGGATATGCGAAAGCCGAAAATTTTCCCTGTATCAGGTGAGCCTATCCGCCCCTACTATTTACGCGATAAATCATCCGATAAGAAAAGTTTGTAACGTTAGTGTAGCAACGTAAGATCGAAATGCTCCTTTTGTTAGCTCGTAGAGGGCAAGAGATAAAGTGATGTTCCAATCTTCTTCCTTGATTGTAAATGGATAATACAGGGGCCTCCAAAAAGTTATGCTCCAAGAAGCAAATCGATAACCGATGGTAAATTGAGTGCCACGTAGTTTTATTGTCCACCCTTTATATTACAGCAGAGTACCCACTGCCAGAAATACAAAAATTTGGCGTACCGAAACAATGAATGGTAGTGGGGATTGGATAAATCACCTTCAGTAACAAAAAGCGTGTTATGGTATTAGTTTGTTTCACTCTGGCCCTGCGTGCGGGGAGAAGTTCCTTTCGCTACCTTCTTCTTCAGGTGCCGTCTCCATTGATGAAGGTTGGCAACAATTCTGGCAAATTCGTCTCGATTTTGTGCTGTTCTGAGTAATTCGTGCGAACGGAGTCCCGTCCAGTCTCTGAGGTTTTTGAGCCAAGAACATTGTCTTCTTCCTGGTCCTCTTCGGCCTTCTATTTTGCCTTCAATTATTAGTTTTAACAAGACATATTTCTCATGTCGGAGGAGGTGTCCCAAGTATGCAGTCTTTCGTTTTTTAACTATAGCCAGCAGCTCTCTCTCTCTCTCCCAACTCACCGCAGTACCTCTTCATTGGTCACACGGTTCACCCACGATATCCGCTTCATTCTTCTGAGGGTCCACATTTCAAAGGCCTCCAGTCGGTTCAGGGTATTTATTTTCAGCGTCCATGCTTCTATACCGTACAGAAGAACCGAGTGCACATAACATTTCACAAAATCGTATCTTATATTGAAGTTGAGGCTCCCATCACATAGTAAATTTTTCATTTTTATAAAGCTTGATCTTGCTTGTTCGATTCGTGTTCGTATTTCAGCGTCCGGATCCACATTGTTTGTTAGCCAGCATCCGAGGTATCTGTACTTGGGTACTAACTTGTTCTATTTGTTTATTGTATTTATATGCTTAGATTAGCCTGTATGTCAGGGTTTCTGATAATGACCATTACCTTTGTTTTTTCTGTGTTTATTTTTAAGCCAAGTGAATCTCCTTCTCTTGTTATGGCATCTATTAAGCGTTGGAGTCCCTCATCGACATCGAGTCCTGCTATGACTGCTGTATCATCAGCATATCTAAGGTTGTTCAGGACTCTCCCGTTGATCTTTATACCGTCCTGTGAGTCTTCCGTTGCTTTCTGGAAGATATACTCGGAGTAGACATTAAACAGGAGCGGAGACAATACACAACCCTGCCTTACGCCTCTTCTGATTGGTATTTCTCTTGTAAGGCCACTATCCAGTCTTATCGAAGCCACACTTGTCTTTATTTAAGTTCACTATGACTTGCATGTCATTTTCGTCCAGACCCTTCGTCGCCAATATCGTCATCAAGTCTTGGTGCTTGACACTGTCAAATACTTTGGCATAATCTATAAAGCATAATATATAATCATCTTTCCTTTGATCTCTGCATTTCTGTAGGAGGACTGAGAGCCCAAACAGAGCATCTCTTGTTCCAAGTCCTCGCCTAAAACCGAACTGTTCGTCACTTATATCTAGCTCGCACTTCGAGATTATTCTATTGTGTACTATTTTCAAAAATACTTTTAAAACCTGACTCATTAAGCTTATTAATCGAAATTGATCACATTTGTTGGCATTCCTCTTCTTTGGGATGGGAATAAAGGTAGACTCGAATCAATCCGTGTTATCTTTGTTTATCATTTTCACCATTTCATGATATATCTCGTCTGGCCCAGCAGCCTTTCCAGTTTTGTTTGTTCAATTGCTTTGTGAACTTCACTTGCCATAATGTCTGGTCCTATTTCTCTTTCTTCTTTCTTCAGTTCCATAGATGTTACGTCGCTGATTAGTTTTTTATTAATATAGCTTGTCCACTATGCTTCTTCTTCCTTTAAATCGGTTATGACTTTGTTGGTCTCAGATAGCAGTCTTGTTGGCAGGGCTGGGCAGTATCTCAAATACATGTATTTGAAATACATTTTGTATTTTGTAATTTGTATTTCAAATACATATTTTCAATGTATTTGTATTTTGTATTTCAAATACCCAAAACAAATGTATTTTGTATTTTTAATTTCAAATACAATTTAAAAAATACTGTACAAAATACTTTAAAATCGATAATTAATTTAATTTTGTTTTGATAACGGGTTAACATTTTGATTATGTTAATTAGCGATTTTATATCAAAAACGCACAATTAATTAAAATTCTTTAAATTTAAAGAATTTAAGTGCTATAAATGAAATCTCGCTTCGACCATAATTTGAAAGATTTCAAAAGATGCGCATTATGAAACCAATGAAATTTTTCTTTCATTCTTTCCAACCAATGAAAGACATTATTATTAATTAAATTCTAAATATAAATCGATTTACCAACATACTTAAAAAAACAGACCTGCGCAGAGGCATATTAAAACACGTGCAAATCTGGCGGAAAATTGTTCAAATAAATTTTTTTTATATTTAAGAAATATAATTAAATACTTCAATATCATGTATTTTAAATACATATTATATTTAATAAAGAACGGCTTTTGTTTGTAAATACCTCGAAAACATGAAAATCTGAAAATGTAATGTATTTTGTATTTGAAATACTATATCTTGTTGCACCTATTTACCATTTGAAAGATAGGCTCAATTATTTGTGTTTGCTTAGGTCGCGGAAAACAAAAGAAAATAACTCAGGGGGGTTAGCAGTGGTATTTGGTGAAATAATTAACAAAGTTAAACACAAAATTAATATAAAATATTATTTAATGATATTAGCAGGTTAAATATAAATAAATAATATTACAAAAATATGTATATGTAGGAATCATATGTGATATATCGCATTACATTACATTCCATTAATGCTTATTTAGTAAAATATGGTTTATTATATGCCTAAACACTTGCAAAAAATTGTCAACCACAATTTTTTTCTGCAAATTCTCTTCTTGCCAGAATAAGGGTTAAACTTTTTAAATTTTGATTTCATATCAAAAGATGCATAATATTAATTTAGTAATCGAATCGCACATCAATTGAATTGTATAATGAATGAATTCCAATTGAATAATGGAAAAGGTCAATTGGACTCCCTTTTGCAATAAGGCACCAAGTGACATAAATCAAGTTGCGAGTAAAACGACAAAAACTGTTTTTAAATGAATATTGTAAATTGGTCTCAAAATTACATTTTTGAAGTTTTTCCAAAGTTTAAATATTTTTCAAATCTAATTATATTTCTCCATTAATAATTCACACATAAAAAACTACGTGATTCTCTTTTGCTAATTATAATTGGTAGTTTACGAAATCTTCAGAATTTTTGAATTGCTTCTAGAACCAACAGAGTTATTGAAAACTTGGATTTTTTTTGGTGAAATTGATGAAGTACGAACTCCACATTTATAATATGGGCCTAACTCACTTTAAGTTAAAATGTCAGTTGGTGCCTTATTGCAAAAGGGGGTCCAATTACCAATCAAATTGAAACCGGAGCAGAGCCGTCAGCTAGCTTTTTTCTCATTTTTACTTTGTTTACACATTTCCAATAGCTTTTCACAAAACGATCAAATCGCGATCAAATCACTTTTGGGTGGTACGAAGTTCACCGGGTCAGCTAGTAATTAAACAATTTACTGGCATACATTTTTAAATTTTGGCCGCTTAATCTACAATGCGTTACACAAATTCTTCCCTAATAATCGTTCAACATAGAAATAAAAAGTTAAAAACATACAAATATACTGTTGTATCCAAAAGTCAGATTTGAGGTCCTGGAATGATTTTGTTGTAAATTCAAACCTGTTGATTGTAAGACAAAAATTTGAGAGCAATTAAGGGATAAAAAGTGATATCATGTTACTTTTAACACATCCGTTTACACATCTTATTTGATTTTAATATTTGTTATGGTGGTAAAGTTTAAACAAGCCGTGAGTGAATTCGCGTTTTACTTTAACAAAACGCCACCACACGGAATAATTTCAAACTCCATTCTGGACGTATAGTAAGATGTAATCTCCAATGTGTTTATGAGTATTTGGTGTTTTATTTTGTGTAAATATAGTTTAAATTTAAAAAACACGATGTGAAGTATAGTAAAAGTTGTAATTTATTGTATTTTAATTACAATTACATTAACGTCACCACACGGAATAATTTGAAAGTCCATTTTGAACGTATAGTTGGCAGCGCCACAAACGGTAATGTAAAACGCGAATTATCTGGAAGGATAAGAAATTTTGAAATTCAAGTGTGCGGCGCCAAAAAGCGGAAACTTAGGTTGGTAGGTTGATTTTACGTCAAAGGAACTGGTGAGCCGGTTTGATAGACAGATTTTGTTGAATCTCGCAAGCGAGCGCTTGGGTTTGCAAATGTTTTTGCAAAAATCCCAGAAAATGTTATTTTGAGGGCTTTTTGAGTATCTCAGGATGAGCGTATCTGCGAGTTATAAAAAGTGTTTGCGAGTGTTTTGAACTGCGAAATTTGTAAAAATCATCATTTTTACAATAATTTAGTATTTGCAAGAGATTGTCGACCGTATTGACAGAAAATTTGTTTTACGTGCTACGAAGCAAGAAATTATTGCAAGTGTGTTTTTCTGGTGATCGTTGTTAATCACAGAATTAAATTTCGTTAGAGATTGAATAATTGATATTTTCCTCGATTTTATTCGCACATTGCGAAAATTTAAGGTTAGTTGGAACACATGTGAGAAACGCATCTGTTTGTTTGAAAATTTGGATGTTCGCTGTAACTGACACTGGAGAATTATTCAACACAACACTGGAAATATTTCGTTCGAAATTTTGTTTGGTTTGATTGGAAAAGCAGGAGATTTGGTTCAACAGATGCCACGACGCTGCTACTGTATTTTGCTACTGGAGAAGCCATATTGGATTTGCGCATACGACAACCGTTTGAATTTAATGCAACACCGAGTGCGGCATAATAAACCAATTTTGTAAGTTTATGAACATTTATTTAAAATAACAAAATTTGTAAAATTTCATTCTAATTGTTACACATATTAACACCATAATAGTATCGAGTAAACGTATAGCAAACATTTTTGAAGTAAATAATACGCTTTACTTGGAACTGCACACAATACACAACATTTATTTATCACTTGACGTTTGTGTCAGTAATATCCGAAATTCCTCTCAAAATTATTTTTATGCAAGTAAATAAATTACTATTTAATTTCCACGGCCTCCTTATTGACTATTTTACTACAAAGATTAGTGTGGTAAGCATTTTTATTGACGTCCTCGACCCTTTAATTAAATTCATTGAACCGACAAACTGTAGAACTGCAGTCTTGATAGTGTTCTCGACGATAAAGCTTCCGGGAACTCAAAATTGTCACTTTGTTTCGGTGGATATCGACTACCCCAAGCGTCCGATTTTAGGATCTGGGAAGTCAAGACCATTTGAAACACGACAATACATAAACAGCAAGAAATTTACTCTGTGGAGCAGGACTTTCAGCCGCCTTTCTTTTTTTGACTTTTGCCTTTCAGGGTAAATTCCTTGTTATTTATTTATTCGTGTGTGTTTAACTTTTTATTTCTGTGTTGAATGATTATTATTTGGGAAGAGTTTGTGCAACGTATTGCTGGTTAAGCGGCCAAAATTCCTTTTAAAAATTTGTATCAATACTCAATAAATTATACAATTATAAAATTAATATTGTTATCCAATCACTTCTCGTCGTACATCAAAGTGGAAATTATTTTTATATTGGATCAGGAAGACACAATCTTGGTGTTTCTTATTGAGGTTTTACAAATTGGAGAAGCCGATTGTTTTTATTGTGATATGTTGCTAAATTAATGGTTCTGTAAATGTGAAATATTAATGGCAAGAACATTTGAATTATTAGAAAAATATTTGGGCATCTTTTTATTTTAAATTAGGTACAGAAAAGTTACATACAGATTCAAAAATCGTATGAAAAAAGCTTAATTTAATAGAAGGCGGAACGGATAAGATTTGAAAATTTGCTTTCACGAACTAGGCACATTATATTCTATGTTCACAAGTTATGTCTGTTTTCACCAACAATTTTTTTAAGAATTTTCTAGTAAAGAATTACTTAGCTAGGATTCCATAAATGTGATTGGTGAAATTTGACATAGTATTGACATAAAAAATTCATATGTCAAATTTGACCAATCAAATTTATGGAATCCTAGCTAAGTAATTCTTTACTAGGAAATTCTTAAATAAATTGTTGGTGAAAACAGGCATAATATGTGTTCTAAGTGAAAAGTTCTAAGTTCTAAGTATGGGCACAAAATATTCCACGTCGTTTGTTGGTCGACGATTCTTATTACTTTTTAATTGCGAGAGGCTGCCGATATAATGAGTAGATTGCTTTTCGTCATATTTGGCGTATTTGGAAGATTTTTTATTACCTGTGACGCAAGTTGAAATAATATGGTCTCCTGTTATAAAATAACATAAATAACTCTTAGGGTGGGTTGTACCAACGTCGGTTAAATTTCGTTCAACATTGAACTCAGTGCAACCAATCTAAAATTGAACTATGGTTGCACTGAGTTCAAAGTTGAATGAGGTTTACCCGATATTGGTACAACCCACCCTTAACAAAATTCTGGCACATTTTCCCAAGATAGAAATAATAGTACATCATGCAATTAATTGTTTTATTTAAATGTTCAATTTTCGAGTAACAATAATTGAATGAATATAAATTGGTAATAAATTGCCAATAAAAGTTTTTGACGTTTACCAAAGATGTTATACAAACAGTTAATGTTTATAATTTTGTTGATTGAACTTTTCCCATTCCTTTTTATTTTCACATGGCCATTTTCTTACCAGCTGACCATCAATGCTTGTTGAACACCATACTCCTTCTGTATCCGTTAATATTCCCGTAACACGATGTTTCGTACACGTGCATTTTGGAGGGGGCGGCATATTACAAGGCATTACTTTGAAAACTTTAGTACACTGTATATCACCATTATCTATTTCCCGAGGTTTATATCCATCCCAACATTTGCAATCTCTTACAGCAAGTGTAAAATTGATTGGCACTATTGCAACTAAATAAAGTATTGCAGTAAAATTTGGTATAATGTGTGAAATTATTCTTCCCATTTTTATGTCGTTGAATCTAAAAAGATAAATTCTTATAATAATTTTCTAGAAAGCTCCTCTTTCGTGTCACGATTAGGAGAGAATTGAAATTAATACTTCGATACCTCCTAGTATCGACAATCAACAACAATAAATAGTTATACGTTATAGGGGAGAGGCAGGCAAGTTGACATACTTAGTGTTTTAACATTTTTATTTTTGAAAATACAAAATATTTTGGAAGCTGCGCATATTTTTTAAATAGCTCATATTATCATATACCATTGAATAAAAAAATATCAAGTGAATATTCCTATAACTGTTTCCATAATTAAACAATAAACTAAAAGGTCACAAAAGCCATCTTTCCCGACCCTATTGGGCAAGATGACATATAGCATAAACAATGTAAAATTAATTGCACAATTCACAAATAAAAGTCTTGGACTGCTTTGAAAGTCCAGTACACGCGGTGTGAGACCAATTTTTGCAAGATTGGCATCTTAACCAGTACTCACCAGATTTGGAACGGCTGTGTAAATCATTGCAGTATATACAGCCGCAGTCACTACTCATCCGAATTTAAAACTACATCACCAACAGCTTCTTCATCTGAGGATGAATCTTGTAGAATTACAAGATTTTTTGTAAGAAATACAAGCAACCGGGTAAATGAGGTAAACATCCGGGCAAGATCACGGATGGGCAAGATGACATAGCACTATGTCATCTTGCCTGGTTGGGTGTGAACTTGAAATTTCGTCAATAAGAAATATTTAACCTAATAATAATACATATTTTTTTACGGCATATAACGCAAAAAGCCGTGTAAGAATGTGTGTGTGGAAACCATATCAATTAATAAATAAATAGTGAAACTGGAGGCTAAGAAAGGAAAGGCTACATTGAATTGAGATGGTTAAAATTCACAAAATATCAATTTAAACTCACACATTACACTTTTCTTGAAATAGATTAAGTTCACCACTGATTTACCGACAATTACAATAGTAGTATAGTATTATCAATGAATATAGCGCCATAGGTTTTCCAATACACCTGATGTGTCATCTTGCCTGGATATGCCAACTCGCCTGCCTCTCCCCTAACATTATAACATACGATAGTTTACGTAGGAGGTGTCGACTTATTGGTTATTGCAGGCATCCACGTGATACATACAAACAACGGAGCTCGCCCCGTTTGTTCCGACGTCACCACCTTATCAGCTCTGTGACCATGTCCTCTTTGATATTGAAAAATTTCGGATTTTTGGGACAATATTTCCGTCCTTATTTGGAGATTTAGCTCTATATTGCAACATCGAGAAATTATTTTGTCGTAGCTATAGAGGATATAGCTCAGACAAATATTTTTGAAGTAGTGCATTTAGGAGATTAATAATTGGCTCAATAATTTACTTCGACATTGAGATCCTACCGTGCGCAGGTGAATTGATTCTTGTTTAATTATGTGCCGTTTTTGTATATTTTCAGTTTGAACGATGAATCATTAACATTCCCGAGGTTCCAAAAGAATTGAGATATTGAACCGAACGTATTATTGTGGTAAAAGGGTAAGTTGAAAGGCAATTGCTGTACATTTTTTTCTTTTAACCTACTATTTTTACATCTCTTGAGAATGTGTATTAGTAGTCAATTTTACTAAAATTTTATGTCTGCTTTGGAGATCTTCTGGATACGCAAATTAATTACTTTTGGTGAGTTTCTTTCATCAGATAGTAAATGAACCAATAAACCGCGTATTTGACCAAACGGATCAAATATTTTGCTTATGAAATTTTGTCAAATATTGATTTTGTCAAAATTGTTTGACAGGGATAGTACACATGTTGATATTTTGCCAAATATTTGGCAAGAAATTATTTACCTAAATACGCCTAAATTATAAAAACAAGTTATTTGGTCAGCAATGGCCAAACATATTTGACAGGGCAGTACACTATTTGACCAATCAATCCAAATAGTTTATTTGGCAAAATTCTCATGTAATTTTTTAGCCACTCTGTAGAAATGATATACTAGATAAAGTTTTTTTAAGTTCCCTTGGAAATTACGGAAGTATTGGTATTTTTTAAACAACAATTATCCAATTAATTTTAAAGTAAAATTGACACAAAATTTAATGAATATGCCCTCATATTCTTCAATGGCTGCTGTTTTGGGAGCTTCATATTATGCTGGAAGACGACCAAAAGCAAAAGAAGAAAAGTTCTCATCCTCGTAGTGTGTGGGTGAAGGATTGGGTAAAAAAAAAGAAAGACAGAAGGTTGCTACGTAAAAATGCTCAAATAATTGGAAAGCAATGAGCCAAAATTATACGAATATTAGTCCATTTTGCACTCAATTGTGTGGCATCATATTCATTGTCAAAAATATTTGTGGACATTTCTTCCCATTCTGCCTTTCGTAAATTCCGACTTTTGTAGTTTTGATGTTCGGCATTCCACAATAAGTCCCGCTCTTCAACAGCAGAAATTAATTTTGCTATTGATTCTTCCTTCCATTCAACTGCCACCTTATTTCTATTTCTTTTAGTTTTTAACAAAATATTCGAAACCATCATCTCTAAATTTTCGGAAATATCTTGATTTGTCATTTTCACATTTGAAACTATTTGGCCGTGTTAGGTTGTATAGAAAATCTAGTAGGTTCCAAACAAAATATTTGGCATAATATACGGATTAATTTATTTGGCATGTTTGGCACACGCCATAGTCCACTGTTTAGCAAACAGCCTATTGTTTTAATGTAATTGTTGTGGCAAACAATAACCAAATATTTACCTAGCGTATTTTAGCCAAATTTATTTGGTCAGTACACTATTTGATGAATCTTTTTGGCAAAATAAGCCAAATATTTGACCGTTGGTCAAAGAGTGTACTACAGGCTTTAGCAAGCTGATTGTCTACTCTAACATTGTAGATCAGCAAAAGAAGTGGTACAAATTTGAGTAATTTGTATTATATCTTCGCAGTGGCTATACATAAAAAAAACCTCTTTTTCTATCCAATGTTTTTATTAGGTTGGCTATTTGAAGATTTAGAACTCCAAATTCTCACTTTCCGCTTATACTATTCTAACACGCGAAATCAAGTAATGCTGATGATTAAAATATTAAATAATTAAATTTTATCTGAATATATTCACAAATATTAAATTTAAATTCAACTGACACAGTCATGGCTGAACAAACATAATACAAATTACTGCAACATTTTACATTCAAACTTGAAATACTATAACAAAAGTAATCAAAATTTATTTAAATAGGAAACAAAATTATATAGTGTCATTAAAATAATTAACAATTAAAATGGTTTGCTTTCATGTTACATTGATATGAATTTGATTAAAAACTAAAACTGTGTTCCATATCTTTCAGTAATAATTAAAATAACATAATGCATATGCACACAGAAATGTTTTGTACGCAATACACATCATTATTTATTTCCTTGAAAAGTACACAAAAACATACTGAACCAACAATTTAGATAAAAACAATTTACAATTTTGAGAAACCAATCCATTTCACAGAAAATCAGAAAATAATAAACAAAGGCAGCTATAAAACAAAAAATTAAATTCACTACATTTTTTATTTCTGTTGAAAAATTATTTTATTAATTAATTTTAAACTAACATTATTTAAGTATACACAGTCGTGATCGTTTTAAAAGATGTTTTATAGTATTATTTATAAAATTTCCTTTTTTATTAAGAGCTACTATAGCAGGAGTGGTCAACAATTTGGTCGATTGGTGAGTGTGAAAAAGTGTCAAAAAATTGAATTTCAGCGATTAAAAGTGTCGAAAAATCAACTTTTTGGATTTCTTTTCGACTAAAACGACTGTGCATTGAAAATGAGAGTGGTCATTTGCAACATTTACTTAAATAATGTAATAGTTTAAAATTAATTATTAAATAATTTTTCAAATAAAAATAAAAAAATTAGTGAATTTAATTCTTTGTTTATTATTTTCTGATTTTTTGTGAAATGGATTGGTTTCTCAAAAATTTTTACTAGAAAAAAGTTGTAGTACGTTAAATTTCCTATCCAGAATGGGGCAAAAGATTAAGTTTAAAAGATACAGGGTTTTAAAGAAAACCAAAAAAAATGTAAGCTCATATATTTGACTTTATTCATTTATTTAAATATTTATTACTACTTGATACCCATTACTAGTAAATATAATTTATTATAAAACTACCAATTTTATAAATCTATACACTACATTAACTTGACTCAAAAAATGCATCTCGTCTTGACTCGAAAAAGGAGTAAGTAAATAATATTGGCTTGTATTTATTTGGTCATCAGTATTTTTTTAAACAATTTTTGGTCAGTATTTTATATTAAATGGTCAGTATTTTAATTAATATTATGGTCAGTATTTTAAACATATCAGTATATCTATACGTTCAATAATATTTTTCATCAAAATATTTGCTTACACCAAGGTGGTGCAAAATGATTGTTAGTACACGTACATCCACGTTTTTTTAACAAGTTTATTTTGATAATAAGTAAATATGAAAGAAATCATATTTTATTCAATATAAACATAGTATTTAAAATATGATTAAAAAAATATAAAATGTTTAAAATATACCAATTAATAACATTTTACGTATCCAAAATTTGTTAACCATTAAAACAGTATTCCAGCGAAAGTAGAGTATTCAAGACTGAGACAACAGTTGAATTAAATCAATGGACAAAAGGCTATAATTGGGCAAAAGCAAATGTTAATAATATATCATCAAAGATATGCGAAAATTCCGTTCAATATTATTGTCCATCCAATGAAGAACCGAGTGTTATAGGATGAAATTTCAACTATATTAGAAATGCGATGGAATACCTTTGATCAGTTCAAACGAAGAGCATTCAAAGCAGGCCCGTAGCCAAGGGGGGGCACTTGACCCCCCCCCCGGAAATGTATGAAATGTATTCAATTTTACAAAAGGCTTTTACAAGTGCCCCCCCCCCGAAAAGAAAAAAGTCCCAAAAGAAGCAGAAAACTGGATGCATGGCCGCTGTACCTGTCCAGGTTTTTTAAAGAAGTATATTATGCAAACATATAATAGGTTTTGCTATACGCTTAAAATATGCCAAACCTCCTCCAGCAGCTAAACAAATACCTATAGGTGAAAAGCGTTCAAGGGGAAGGCCAAAATTAGCTACTCGAGCTCTTCTCGTCAATTAATTATACCATTTCCGTTAATATTATATTTAGTTCGTATATTTTTTTAAATTGTAATATTCTAAATATTTTATGTATAATTTCTATAATTTATTATAACTATTATAAAAAGTATACAGAAATTTTTTCTCTATTTCCATTTTCATAAATTAATTAAATACAATTTTTATAATAATTATTTAGATTTCTTATTTTAAATTAAAAATGGTTACTGACATCAAAAAATAACTAAACAATAAAATATGCTAACCAAACAAGCAACTTATAGTACAATATACTGACCAAAATAACAAATAATACTGACCAAATATTATTATAATACTGATTATTTAAAAAAATACTGACCAAAAAATTAGTTGTCAATAATTTATTTACCTGTAATATTTGATTTCTGCACAACAAAAAACACATCAAGTTCTGCGAAGAAATGTTTTCTTATAACACTTATATGCTTTCGTCATCACTTTTCCCTTACTATTTTCCGTTTATCGGTACACAACTTATAATAATGAGTGATTTGCAGAGTCAAGTCAGTTCGGCGCAGCCGTTTCGGTGCAGCTGTTTCGGCGCAGCTGTTTCGGCGCAGCCGTTTCGGCGCGAGGACTTTTCGGCGCAGCCGCACAGTAGGCTGAATCCCTAAAAAACGAGAAATTTGCTTTTTTCTCTTTTGCTTTTTTTCACAATTTCTTATAATATACTGTTTGTTTGCGGTTGGTAAATTTTTAATGGATTAAAAAAAAATGAAGTCGAAAAAAAGCTTAAAAAGGCATGTCCTAACAGGTTTTTTGCGTGCAAGGAACATATTTATACTAAACATGCTTAAACGAAATGAATAGCACTCATTTTAAGAGTCGCATTATGGATTTAATACGTAAAATGATGATTTTAAAATTTATCTTCATATATGAACTTTTCTCGAGTTGTAGGAATATCATACTCGTGAAATTTTGTATGTGTACTTCTTAACTATACAGGGTGTCCCCGCACTCACTTTACATAACTTAGGTGGTGATAGAGGACACTTTTCTAAGAACAATATTTAACAAACATTTTTTTCTAAATTCAAACCCTCGAGAATTAGGCCTCTTTAAAGCATTTTTTTTAATTTCCACCTTCACGTGGCCATAGCCCCGAAACTATTGATTTTTAAGTAAAAATGGTTTAGTCCTTTTTTAAAGAGAGTGTAATAATCTACAAACTAGATTCATACCTTTTATTGTATCAAAATCAACGGCTTTCGAGTTATGAATTAAAGTAAGTTAAAAAATGTCGAAAAATTTGAGCATTCTTTTTTTTTTGTTTTTTTCAACATCCTGTATCTTTTAAACGAAACATTTTACAAAAAATCTGACGCCCCATTCCGGATAGGAAATTTAACGGACTACAACTTTTGTCTAGTAAAAATTTTTGAAAAACCAATCCATTTCACAGAAAATCAGAAAGTAACAAACAAGGCAGCTACAAAACATAAAATTAAATTCACAAAATTTTTATTTTTTTTGAAAAATTATTTTATTAATTAATTTTAAATTATTACATTAATAAAGTAATTGTTGAAAATGACCACCCTCATTATCAATACACAGTCGTGATTGTTTTAAAAGATGTTTGTCGAAAAAAATCGAAAAAAATCGATTTTTCGACACTTTTAATCGCAGAAATTCGAATTTTTGACACTTTTCACACTTACCGATTAACCAAAATTGGCCTCGTGATTGACCGGTCAATCTCTCGACCTTGTTGACCACCCCTGCTATTATGGCTATTAACAAAAAAGGAAATTTTATAAATAATACTATAAAGAATATTTTAAAACGAGCACGACTGTGTATTGAAAATGAGGGTGGTCATTTTCAACATTTACTTAAATAATCTAATAGTTTAAAATCAATTAATAAAATAATTTTTCAAAAAAAATAAAAATTTTGTGAATTTAATTTTTTATTTTGTGGCTGCCTTGTTTATTATTTTCTGATTTTCTGTGAAATGGATTGGTTTCTCAAAAATTTTTACTAGACAAAAGTTGTAGTCCGTTAAATTTCCTATCCGGAATGGGGCGTTAGATTTTTTGTAAAATGTTTCGTTTAAAAGATACAGGGTTTTGAAAAAAACCAAAAAAAAGAAAAGCTCAAATTTTTCGACATTTTTTAGCTTACTTTAATTCATAACTCGAAAGCCGTTGATTTTAGACAATAAAAGGTGTAAACCTAGTTTGTAGATTATTCACGCTCTTTTAAAAAGCACTAAACCATTTTTACTGAAAAATCATTATTTTCGGAGCTATGGCCACGTTAAGGTGGAAATTAAAAAAAATGCTTTAAAGAGGCCCAACTCTCGAGGGTTTGAATTTAGAAAAAAATTTTTGTTAAATATTGTTCTTAGAAAAGTGTCCTCTATCACCACCTAAATTATGTAAAGTGAGTGCGGGGACACCCTGTATATCTACATCATATTAAAATTTCTCTCACAAATGCCTACAAACTTTCGAGATATTAACATTTTAGAAATGGTCCCTCATAATAAGATACTGTATACAGGGTGTACAAAAAATTTAAGTATCTTATTATGAGGGACCATTTCTAAAATGTTAATATCTCGGAAGTTTGTAGGCATTTGTGAGAGAAATTTTAATATGATGTAGATATATAGTTGAGAAGTACACATACAAAATTTGCCGGTTGGTGTGGCGGATAAAGACCTGCTGGCCGGCGTGTACGACAAGAACTGCTCCGAAATTATGGAGCGGGGGGCGTTTCTGAATGGTTCAAGAATTGTTAAACGCGATAGACCAGCAGAGGGAGTAAGTAATGTGGTGCTCGAGTTTCCGGAGGCAGCTGCTGAGTTCTTGATTCGGCAGAGGAGATGCTTTGTGGGATTTGGTTCCCATAAGGTTATCTATGTAAACAATCTCCTCCGGTGTTATCAGTGTCTCGGCTTTGGACATACCTCCAGAGGATGCAAGGAGACGGAGATCCATTGTGGTAAGTGTGCACTTACGGGTCACACTGGAGCAATGTGTAGTGAGGACGTGGCATGCTGCATCAACTGTAAGAGACGCGGGATGCCCTCTGGACATTCAGCGTTCTCGGGAACATGCCCAGAGTATAGACGCGCAGTTGAGAGATCTCGCACAGGCAACTGATGCTGAGAATCGCTCAACTCAACTGCCAGGGCTCGCAGCCGGTTGTGTCGGAGGCGGTTCAGTGGGCCATAGGTAGGGGGGCGGACGTCCTGCTGATGCAGGAGCCTTATTGCGGCAACGATGGTTACATCAGGGGGGTTCCAGCGGGAATGCGAGTTCTTGCTGGGATGTACCCTTCCGCAGCTGTCATACTCTTAAATGACAGCGTGGCCGCAATGGCTGTCGAGGATAGCCAGGACAAGTTCTCGGTGCTCGTCCAACTGCACGGGAACTTTGGGCGTCTCTTTGTGGCTTCATTATATATGAAGAGGGACGCCCTGGTGGAGGAGGACCTAGTCCGGATCCAGAAGATGACCGAGGTGGCGGGTGGTTCTCCGCTCGTCATTGGTATAGACGCCAACGCGGCATCCACCCTTTGGTGGAGTAAGAGTGTCCGATACGGTAGCCAAAATAGTGCTCGAGGTGTGCTCCTGGAGGAGTACATCAACGAGAGGGATCTCGTGGTTCTAAATACCCCCTCGGAGTACTACACTTTCAGCGGCGCCGTAGGACACTCTGATATTGATGTCACGTTGGGAAACGAAAGTCTCTTAAGATCGTTTGGAGTTTCCTGGAGCTTGGAATCTGGAGAGTGCGTCAGCGACCATAACCCGATGCTAATAACGCTAAGCCCACTGCGATTTACACCTAGAGCAGTGGGACCAGGTCCGGTTCGATATACCCTGAAGGGGGCGGACTGGGAGAGGTTCAGCAGTGAACTGGACTTCTCTGTCTCAGGACTGGCACATTGGGATTATGGTGAGTTGGACACGGATGCACAGCTGGATCTGATGGATGAATGGGTCGCTGGAGCTAGTGAGGCCGCGTTTAAGAAGATTAAACCGCAAAGGCCGAGAGTGGCGTCCTGGTGGACACCGCAACTTACCCGTTTGAGGAGTAAGACGAGGACTGCGAAGAAGAAGTTCCAGAGATCCCGGACATCGGGTGATCCTAGGTGTGCAGAACTATGGAGGGCTTATCTCTCCCTTAGCTATGAGTATAAGGGGGAGATAAAGAAGTCCAAGTTGGAGGATTGGAGGAGATTCGTTGAGAGTGAGGGCAACTCCAACCCATGGGGCCGGGTTTATAAAATATGCACCGGTCGAAAGAAGCATCATGAGCTGGGTCAGATCCGGATTGAGGACAGGTACTCTGCTACGTGGGAGGAGGGAGTTGAGCATATGCTTGATAGCTTCTTTCCTCCTACAGATCCTGAAGTAGCTCCTGTGGTAGGTAGGTAGGAGGCTGCAATCGGCAGCATGAGAATGGGTAAGGCCCCAGGTTTGGACGGCGTTTACCCCGAGACTATGAGAGCTATATGGAGAGCGATTCCCCTGCACGTGTTTCAACTTTATGCTACCTGCATATCACGGGGCATATTTCCGAAGAGATAGAAAATGGCTAGACTGGTTATATTGCTTAAGTCCCCTGACAGAATTAAATCTGATCCGGCCTCTTATAGGCCGATCTGCTTGTTACCCGTGATGGGTAAGATACTGGAGAAGATCTTGGTAACGAGACTCCAAAGCAGAATGTCGCACACTGGGCTGAAAAATGATGTAAAAATTTATTTTCCAATTAATGTTTATATAGTAAATTTTTTTAGTTGGTAATATTAAAAAAATCGCACATTACATTTGCAAAATTCGTTATGTTCTGGTGGATTGTTTTGCGTTTAAATGCTTATGAATATTAAATATGATTATATTAAACAGATGATACTCATAGCAATGCGTTTATTTTAAAATTTATAGGTAAAATAACGATTTTAGGGTTTATCTTAACTTGAACTTTTCGAGCGTTCTATAAAATTGAGAACTTTAAAATTTAGACCTGCGTTACTGTTACCTAAACATCTATATCGTGTATCAATTTCTCGCTGGAATGTTTGCCTATAAGGAAGATATTGTCATTTCAAGTTTTAATCTCTTAATTTTATGTACCAAATCCGCTCATTTTCGCTAAAATATGAAAGCTTTCATGCTTCAGAATCCATTGATCCGTATATACGATGAGATAATATGCCTATAAAGGTTTTGAAAATCGAGAAAATATAAATAAAAAAGGAAATAGAATAGAGAATTAGAAAAAAAGCAAATCAAATCAAGATGAATTATAATTTAAGAACAAATTATGATCTTTATTTATTACTTAAAAGCTCCCCTGACACACATCTTGATGATTACAAGAAACTTTTTGAAATGGTTACTTCCAGACTTGATATCAATTTTTGTGAATCAGAACTGAATACTTTAAAAAATAGTATTAGAATGCTTTGTTTGAAGCTGCGTAGGAAGTGGAAACAGTCCAACCGTACTGAAAAAATTTTTTTGGAGAACAATAATTCATGGTTGCATTCTGAGTTTAATTGGCCTCATTGTATAAGACTGAAAATTAAAGATATGGTAGAAAAGACCGAATTTATTCAATATAAGGATACGCAGGAGCTCATGTGTTCTACAATCAGGAGTATGTACAACAATGGACTTAACGATGTTGCAAGGATTTTAGAACATTTACAAGAAAATCCTGAATTTGTTATAAAAATAAGAAAAATTCTTGATGATAAATTTAAACCTGTCGTGTACTCGAAAGAAAAGGCGTTGTCTATATACACATCTTTGAATTTGTCCAAGTCCCCAATATATAATACTTAGAGACTCGGTTTCAAAAGAAGAACTTCAATTATTTCCCTCATATTATAAAATTCAACAAGCAAAAATTGATTGTTATCCTAGGAGAGAATCCATAACCGTGACTGAAACTGTTGCACAAATTAATTTGCAAGAACTTTTAGATCACACTGTTAGCCGAATTTTAAAATATGTGCAAACAAATGAAAGTGGCGAATTCACATTAATAAGTAAATGCGGCTTTGATGGAGCTTCCGGTCAAAATACATACAAACAAAAATTTTCAGATGAAACTGCTCATGATTCAAGTATTTTTATGATAGCTTTAGTTCCCCTAAAACTTTATCATAAAGATGAATCTGATATCATTTGGACTAATTCTCGACCATCTTCAACTTTCTTTTGTCGCCCAATTAAATTTGAATTTATTAAGGAAAGTACAGAAGTTATAAAGAACGAAATGAAATTTTTGCAAAGACAAATTGATACGTTAATATTGACAAAATACAAAGAAAATATTACAATCAGGCATATAGTATGTTTCACTATGGTAGACGGCAAAGTATGTCAAACACTAACAGAAACTACTTCCTCAATGGTATGTTATATTTGTAAAGCAAAACCAAGCGAGATGAACAATTTCCAAAAATTAGAAGATAAAATTCCTAACGAAGATAATTATAAATTTGGAATTTCTCCTTTGCATGCTTGGATTAGAAGCTTCGAGTGTTTACTACACATTTCTTATAATCTCGAATTTAAGAAATGGTCGGCTAAAACTGCAGAACAAAAAGAAATGAAAGAAAGCAAAAAAAGAAAAGTTCAAAATCTTTTTAAAACTCGACTTGGCTTACTCGTCGATATAGTAAAACAAGGACATGGCACGACAAATGATGGAAACACTGCTAGAAAATTTTTTGAAAATGCAGAAATATCAGCAGAAATAACTAGTATAGATGTTGATCTTATAAAAAGAATTCGTACAATATTACATGCAATAGCGTCCGGTGAAAAAATTAATCTGACAAAATTCAAAATATTTGCAAAAGAAACAGCGAATTTGTATGTTTCACTATATGAGTGGTATTATATGCCAGTTTCACTTCACAAAATACTTTTTCATGGTGAAGGCATTATTAAACACGCTCTTCTTCCGATTGGCCAGTTATCAGAAGAAGCTTCCGAAGCAAGAAATAAGGATTTTCGAAAATATAGAGAAACCCGATCTAGAAAGTTTTGCAGGGAAGCATCCAACGAAGATATTTTACATAATATGCTAATATCTTCAGATCCTTTTATATCAAGTATTCGGCCATTTCAGAAAAGACAAACAAAAAATCTTTTACCCGAAACTTTGGAATTACTGGAATTAACTCCAGAAATTGAATTAACAGACGCTACTGAAAGCGATACAAATTAATAATTATGTAGCTACTAATAATTTATTTTCATATATTAATAAAAATTAATTTAAATTAGTTTAAATCAAATATAAATTTGTTTAGGTGGGTTCTGGTAACAAAACTAATTTTAAATTTTCGCTGATAGGTAACTCTTTTACGCTATGTATAATCAATGCAACAATAATAAATTATTATAGTATTTTCTAACTATAATTGGTTAGTTTTTAATACGTGATAGTAAATTAATTGATATATTTTAATAATTTACTAATCTAATTCCTTTTACGTGTTACAAATATATTTGATATACATTTATATTTTCATTTTTTTCATATTTTTATGATGAAAATGAGCGGATTTGGTACATAAAATTAAGAGATTAAAACTTGAAATGACAATATCTTCCTTATAGGCAAACATTCCAGCGAGAAATTGATACACGATATAGATGTTTAGGTAACAGTAACGCAGGTCTAAATTTTAAAGTTCTCAATTTTATAGAACGCTCGAAAAGTTCAAGTTAAGATAAACCCTAAAATCGTTATTTTACCTATAAATTTTAAAATAAACGCATTGCTATGAGTATCATCTGTTTAATATAATCATATTTAATATTCATAAGCATTTAAACGCAAAACAATCCACCAGAACATAACGAATTTTGCGAATGTAATGTGCGATTTTTTTAATATTACCAACTAAAAAAATTTACTATATAAACATTAATTGGAAAATAAATTTTTACATCATTTTTCAGCCCAGTGTGCGTCAGTTGATATTCAGAAATTGTCAAATGAAATTCAGAAACCGTTCAATGAACTTTAATTTTTTAAATTAAAGGGCTCCATAAAAACTAAAAAAACAATATTTTAATAGTTTTAAAATAATTTATTCATATTATAGAAAAATTAAGAAATACAGCATAAATCATGTCACAGCAATATGTTAAATCAAATTTCAGCAAATAGGTTAGCGGCCGATTAGCATATCGTCCATTGCTAAGGCTGTCGCTTAATGTATTGTTCAGTGTTGGTTGTTGTACGTCGTTGGTTCGATAGTGTCGTTTTTATTATGTACAACCAACTTAATAGTTTTCTTATATAAGGTATATATTTGAACGGATTAAGAGATATAAAACATAAGCCACTGATTAAGTTATCTGATTTCCTTTTGACGTTTTTTGAATATCATTTGACAAATCTGAATTACAATTGACGATTTCTGAATATCATTAGACGTTTTCTGAATTACAGTTGACGATTTCTGATTATCATTTGACAAATCTGAATTACAATAATTGACGATTTCTGAATATCATTTGACAAATCTGAATTACAATTGACGATTTCTGAATATCATTAGACGTTTTCTGAATTACAGTTGACGATTTCTGATTATCATTTGACAAATCTGAATTACAATAATTGACGATTTCTGAATATCATTTGACAAATCTGAATTACAATTGACGATTTCTGAATATCAGTTGATCTTTTCTGAATTACAACTGCAAAAGGTGTAGAAGAGAATTCTCTAGAGAATTACTTCTAGAAATAAGAAGAAGAAGAAGATATTATAATAATAAGAAAAATTATAGTTGAGAATGCGGTCATTCACGAAAGGACACAACACTACACTATAAATAACAAGAATATTGTCAACGACATATTAAGAAATTTTAACAAAGATAAAGTAAGAGTCATAGCCTTATTTGACATAGAAAAGGCTTTCGACAAAGTTTGGATCGATGGACTGACGTATAAATTAATATATTACAAATTTTCGGCCCACCTAATAAAATTAATACATTCATACCTTTCTTCACCAATCATGACTGTAAAAGTTAATAACTCAACATCTACGATAAAGACGATTAACGCAGGGGTTCCCAAAGGCTCCGTGCTGGGACCGAAACTATTCAACCTATTTATTAACGATATACCGACATTTCAAAAAACGAATACGGCTCTGTACGCAGACGATACCGCAATTTATGCTCACTCGTTCTACGCACAGGTAGCAAACAAACAAATACAGATACACGCGTCGACATACTGAAACCATACTTTAAACACTGGAAAATAAAACTAAATTCACAAAAGACTGAGACAATCATTTTTACACGAAAACGGACTAACCGCAAAATTTTTGAACCTCTTACGGTAGACGGACACAAAATTGAACCGAAAGTAAATGTGAAATATTTAGGAATGAACATGGACACGAGACTTAATTTTCGAAATCACTTACAATACAGAAAACAAATTGTATACGGACAAATGCGAAAAATATACTCACTGATGAAAGGGCAAACGATGACTAACAAGAACAAATTGCTACTTTACAAAACACTACTACGACCTATACTGACATATGCATCGGCAACTTGGTGTAACGTTTCCAAAACGGTTATCAAGCCACTACAGGTGTTCTAAAACAAAAACTTAAGACTTATAACAGGATGCGACCGTTGCACGCGAATAACGAGACTACATGAACTAACCGACGTCGAATACTTTCAAGATCATGTTAACAGACTATCTGCAAAATTTTACGAGACCCAAATTTCGAAAAGCAAACTAACAAAACACTTAACTAACATTCGACGAGACAACGCTCCTTTTAGAATTAAGCACAAACTGACATATCAAAATTTACCTATATTCCGACAAACACTGACGGCAGACAACTACGAAGATGACGACAATGATAATAACAATGGCAACGCCACCGGTACGGAGTAACTGATATACCTCTAAATTATCATATAATATTTCCAAGTATTTTTAACTATTTAGTAAGTAAGTTTTATTCTAAATTCTAAATTTAAAAATAAAAAAAAATAATTTTTCATTCAAGCAGGTTTAGTTTTTCCTGCAACTACCAAATTAATCAAATAAAAATCTACACCGAAACTATCAATACAATTTATTACTAATATTAATTATTAAAAATGTTTCGGCACTAATTACCTAAGCAAAGAGAGTTACGCGCAGGCAGGGTCTCTCAACTTTTCGCTCATTTTTAAATTTTAACTTTTATTGTTATAAGTTTTAAAATAATAATTATTGTAATGTTAATACTAAATAAATTTTGTTCTCTCTCTTTATATATATTATTTAGATATAGTTAGTTATGTATACTATACTCAGATCTATAATCTGAGTTTTACTTCTTACATATTACCATCATTTCATCATAACAAAAATAGGAACAAACAGGTCCGTCTAAGGGATACGAAGTTCATTGAAAAAATTAGCAAGGATAATTATAAAATCAAAGATATACCTTACCGGATTACATGTTTCAATCTTAGTCACGTTTCTACGCGTGACACTGATATCATCACTCATCAGACCCGTACTGGATTTTATGAAAATATAACTTTACTTACCAACTTTTTTTAAAAATTGATCCCAATTGGTCCTTATTGTACACCCATCTCTTTGATAATTGCATTTTATTTTTTGGACGAAATTTACTTTTTCCAACAAATTTTAACAGGATTTTGTAAAATTTTTAATCACTCCATTTTAAACTATGGTTACGCTTATTAAATAATATTATTAAGAAATAACGAACAGGACAATAATTTATTAAATAAATTTAATCATAAAAGCAATTTGGTATTAAATGATTATCTTGAATTTTGTTTATGCTATAGCTGTTGCCACTGTCGTCAAATTACTTGAAACAATCTTGTTGCAGAATTAGATCGAAATCGAAAATTATACTTATCCATTTCTCTGCCACCAATCTATTGAATGATAATATCAGCTTGGTTTCTGTGGCTTCAATGCAATCTGATCTTCGAATTAATGGTAATATTTTGTGATATAATCTTAATGGTAGCCACGAAATCCTCTTCAGTTCTCCACTCAAAATATCAAATATTTGAATATTAACGCTGTCACTTGGACACAATACTGAAGACATTATTAAAAAATTCTTATTTGTGGTTAAACTTCTCAATGCAAATGAATCGTCTAAATATATGCATATTAGAGTAGAATTGAGAATAAATACAATCTTACAAGGGGAAGGCGCGATATTCGGGAAACAGATTTTTTTTATATTAATCATACTTAAACATCAGTACCCCGACTTTATTTTGTGAAAGTAGTAAATAGCAAAATTCAGCCATTGTCGAGAAAGGAGTGTGTCAAGTTCAGTATTATTACAAGCATATTACAAGATAAAAAGTGCTACTTGTATATCTTGCAAAATAACAAAATATGTAATAACCGAGTTGGCCGAGGTGGTTAGGAACAGAGGATTGAGAAGAACGAAGTGACCAGAGCAGGTAGGTTCAAATCCCTTATTAGCTATTTTTTGCAAGTTCTTTTTTTTAATTTTTAAAATTTTTTTTTGGTACATACTACACTACATTCAAAAATAAAATACACCTTATTAATTTTTTTTTCTATTTTATGCTGCAAAACTTTTTTAATATGCTAATTTCAATCATACTTCGTTCATATTCATAAAAATCTCTCTATCGCATAGTAAAATATATATATATATAATTAATTATGTGTATTTTATCTTTGTATGTAGTGTAGTATGTATCAAAATAAAGAAAAAAAAATTTTAAAAAAAGGAAAAAAAATTGGTTCTATCGGGATTCGATCGACCTTTTACTTGAAACGCCTTTTTCTCGAAAATGGCTGAATTTTGCGATTTACTACTTTCACAAAATAAAGTCGGGGTACTGATGTTTATGTACGATTAATATAAAAAAAATCTGTTTCCCGAATATCGCGCCTTCCCCTTGTTAGTCTTAGACCCGTGGTCTTAGATCATTTCAAGTTTAAACTTATAGACACGCCTTGATTTTCAAGCAGTGAAGCAGACATAAATGCCGTCACAGGTGAGTTAAATGCTAAGATACAAGTGTATAAATATAAACTATAAGTGAAGAAAATAGTTTATTTTAATACACCAACAACATAAATCTCGATACAATCCCACCTATGACGTCACACAAATTGCTTCAGTTTGTATTCAGGAAGAGATAGAGATGGGACGTTTCTATAAGTTTAAATGATCTAACAAGGGGACACTACAGTGAGGTACCCACCAATCGGGATCCCAATTTTTTTGGTCATTCTAGGAGTTAAAAAAATTATCACTTTCTCGGCGTTTAGTCCAATGGCCCTTAGTTTTTGAGTTATGAATTTTTGAAAATACCATAATAAATTAACTTTAAATGAAACCGATAATAAATTACATAATTTACAACAAAAAAATATCAGGACCGATGCGTTACAACTCCAATATAATGCTAAACCTATGGTAAAACCAGCCCATTTTAAAAATTCATAACTCAAAAACTAAGAGCCATTGAACTAAACGCCGAGAAAGTGATAATTTTTTAACTCATAGAATGACCAAAAAAATTGGGATCCCGATTGGTGGGTACCTCACTGTAGTGTCCCCTTGTAAGCTTGAACTCAATGTTACCAATTGTCTCAGCGGTAGCAAACAACGAAAACTAGGTTGTGTTATAACTTATAGTTATAACTTATAAGTTATAACAACCAATAATGCTGATAATGATAATTCAGCCATACATTATAGCAAAAGATTTTAACTTCGTTTTATCTCTATTATCTACAATCATAGTAATAATAATGGAATCCTTACCTATAAGAATAGTATTGATACAGTGTCCATTTTTAAAATTTATTATATTAATTTTCCGTCTTGGCCAAGTATTTTCTAATGCTAAGCAAATTATTACATCATTTTTTTCATTAATGTTGCATATTTCTTGTTGTTTTAATTTGCATATGATGGTTTTGTTATTCATATTCCAAATTGACAAATCTTCCAAGTGTTCAGAGCCATAATTAACCATCAAAAACGGACCGCTCATACAATACTACAACAAAAATTAGCAACATAGTATGCAATATCTTTTTTCAATAACTAGAGATTTGAAATTTGGTATATTCTAACATTGTTTTTAAAGATTTTGTTAAAGTATTATACCTTATTTTGACCCCCACAGAAGTTTGACGACCCCCCAGCTTGAGAAACGATAATGAAGAGACTATTTAAAATGTCAAAGGACGAATTCGGCAAATAAAATATTTGGAAAATAATTAATAATTATTCAAAAAATATAAAAATACATTTTTGAGAACCAACGTTTCAACCACAGACCTCTATAATAAAATTTTATTTTATTATTTTAAGAGATCCATGGTTCATAGTTGACTTAATTTGATGTTTGCAAGGAACTGCTGTTTAAAGTTTCTTTCTTTTTACTTACCTTCCAAGCAGCGAACATATTTTCAAAAATTCTTAATGAATACTGATGTGAGTTTTTCAAATCTACTACAGTTGCGACGCTTTCATTTCTAACTATGCACAGTTTACCATCATAAAACTTGGAAAAATTTATCCATGTAGAACTTTTTATATTAAATTTTGTAACGCCAGTATGCAAGTCAAATATTCTTATTCGATAGTCCGAAAACCTTGCTACTATTCTAAAAATATATTATATTAAATGTAGTTGCATTAAAACAGTAATTTTAATAGTTATTTTTTGTGAGTTATGTACTAAAATATTGAATATTATGTTAGATAACTTACAGATTTTCATGTACATTCGTATCTTCCAATTCAAACTTATGGACTTGAAAATTATGTTTCCATAAATATTTTTTGGTTTTAATATCTCTTACAAATAAGTAATCATGTGTTGTTATTACAAAAATATCACCGATTCTATCAATCTTATTTATTCCCATCCAACATTTTGGTAAAACAAATTCATCAACAAGCTGAAAAATAATATTTTTTTAATGTAAACTAATAGTGCGGTACTACTTAACCAAAATTTATTTTACTACGATTACAATTAAATAATACTATTGCTACAGTTACAAAAATTTTACAAGTTGTTGCTCAAGGCTTCCTGTGTAACATATGGAAATATGAGGAGTAGAAGACAATTATTAAAATTGATAATTAATCTCATCATGATTATCCGAAAACATAATTATAATTTATAACAAGGGACTAAAGTGCAATATTAATCCTGAGAGTGAAGTTGAGTTGAGTGAACCCTTGAAATTTAAAATTTACACTTAAAACTTTGACAACCGAGACTAAAATTGCAAGTTAAATCCCGGGAGTGTTTAAAAATATTTATTATTAACAGCATAGTCTTGACTTATATTTTTAGTATTTTAAGAAAACGGAGAGGGACCTTAATTTTAATCTGATGCAAAAACTATAAAAATCAGTAAATCAACCGCATATTTCAAATTTATGTTCCTTACTTTATCACCTGAATAATAAATTTCACATTTGTATTTTTTGTGCGATAACTTGGGTGTTACTATCGACATGACTGTAAAGTTATCATCAATATACGTTAGTCTCCTATCGTCCCTGCATACAGTAACCAATGCTCTTTCCAAGGGCTTTTTTAACCAATTGTTTTTTAATCTATCATGATATTCCCACAATTTCTACAATAAATAAACATACATTAGTGTTATGATTTTAATAAATTTTTACTTTTTATAAGATATTTTGGCTATGGGGTGGCGCCAACTTTTTTCTATTGGTGATATAATATGTTATGTTTTCTCCGATCCGTTAGTACCTAAAATCCGTACTCTAATCACTACCTAACTGAAATAAGTTAGCTAAATGTCTACTTTTTCTAATATTAATAGAAATGGTAGATCTTCTACACTGCAGTGTAGCTTTTCTACACCTTTTCCAGTTTGATCATAGCCGCTCTTCTAGTTAACTGTGAGAGGCCGTTTAGAATTCAGTTTTAACACTCCCAGGGGCCTATTCTCGAATTCACACGTTGTACGTCATATAATTTTCATGCGCAAATATTCGTATACGATCGTTCGGAAATACCAATTCATGATTCATGAGAGTGTGAGGTATTAATTTAATGAACTTACCTTATAATATGTCCCATTAAATGCATCAATGAATTTCCTACATTTTTCAGTTTGATTTTTCTCATCTTTTATAATGTTTTTTGCATCACATAGTTGTCTATAATTGTAATTATTGTCAAATGCTCTTTTCCATGAATTGCATACATTGAACACATTGAGTCGGGAATTGTGGTCCAAGTATTGAAATATATTTTGCAATATTTCAATTTGCAAATTTGAGATAAAGTTTTGCATTTTATTTTTCGGACGAAATTTACTTTTTCCAACAAATTTTAACAGGATTTTGTAAAATTTTTAATCACTCCATACGTACATTAGAGCTAGATTATTAAGTACTATTATTAGCACGTACTAGATTATTATTTATTGCCAACTTAAAAAAAATTCTAATTCCTCTAGAACTTAACCAATAAAGAACATAATATGAAAACGTTAAGCCCCTATCTATCATTGGGATAACAACTTTTTCAATAGGTAGCGCAGTTACCTAGATTTGGAATTGACGAATTTCATTGGTTGGAAAGAATGAAAGGCAAATTTCATTGGTTTCAAACGGCGCGTCTTTTAAAATCATTAAAATTATGGTGGTAACAAAACTTTATTTACAACACTATAATAATAATAATCTTGGTTTCGTAGTTCTACCAACCTTCGACTACTGACCGGTCCGTATATTAGGCGTTTTCGAAAATTGATCTGGTAGATGAGCGGTACATACCGCTTTCACCGCCCGCGTTCGAAAATTCAATTGGTAAATTATAACCGCGTTCGGAAATTGTACTAAATCTACCAAGCGCATGTACCAGGTTAATCAAGGTTAACCAAGGTTAACCCAGTGACGCAAAAACAGGTTGTGCAAGTGGTTTCAGGCACCAGGGGGGGGGCAGAAGGGGGCCCGCAGTTGACCTTGCACCAGGGCCGGTCTTGACTTGCTACGTCACCGGGTTAACCGTTTGTGGATCGACATTTGTAGTCGGTACATCATTCACCGGAGGTTACTTAACCTATCTTTTTTCCTGTTTTTGTGTTCACTGTGTTTATTAATTTAAATTTTGGCAGTTGTCAACCATTTTATGTTGGTAAACCTTTTGTTCAGTTGCTGTCGTGTTTAAAATTGCTATTGTTATTTACTAAAAATGTTATTAATTTTTTGTTTTTTTCTTATTTTTATTGCATTTTTTAATGAAATGGGAATTATTTGAAATGATGGACCCCACATGTTATATATCATTGAAAAGAGAATAAAAAATGCTATTTAAAAATGTCATATTTAACTATGGTTTCCATTTAAAAAAACAAAACTTTGTATTATAACTCGGAAACTCACTTAAATATTTAAAATCTATTCAGCCTCTTTTGTTGCCCTTAAAAAAGTGTCTGAAGAAGGTGTCAACACTTTTTTGGCAACTTCAAAAACAACCGAGATATCGACATTTATCGAAAAGTCCAATAATCGAACTTTTGGCTATAACTCGAAAACAAAAAAAGATAGCGAATTCCGGTTTTCGCCATTGTGATTTTCTCAAAAAAAGAGATCGAGGATGCGCCATCCATTTTTCGATATCTCCTATAGTTACCGATTTCCCCATAAGAAGAAGCGAATTTGAGCCACCCTGTACAGACACCAGCAAAAAAAACACTAGGTAAAATTTTGAACATTTTTAATTCGACATGTGTTTCGCTATACGTGCGGAATTATCGAGAAAATATAACTCCCCGTGAGAGTGGAGTGGGGAATTTAAAGCAAATTTTCAACGAATGTACGGCCGGACCTACAAACATAAACTTTTATGCAGCTATGAAATTTAATTTGAATACCACTATCTTAAATGAATTTGATTTCTTTGTACATAAGTATGTAAATTTGATTGTTGGATTAATTGATTATCTCGTTGGATCGCAACAAAATTATAGAAGAACATAAGTAAATGTGTGAATTTTGCTGTGATCAATGAATTTGTAGAGTGATTGGAATAATTGTTTCCTTAATATCCAAATATAAGCGTCATGCTAATGTGCTCATTAAAGTAAATAATGGTAAATCAAGACTCCTTTCTTTTCAAAGACAAATAAAATTAGTTAATTTAAAAACAAGATTTTTCCAAAGTTTTATTGAGACGACTGAACTAGTTAGGGTTGAAAAAAAAGGGTCCACTTGTTCCTGTTCCTGATGGGAGGCAGAATAAGTTTTAATGGCAGGTAAGAGGACAATATTATATAATTCCTTTGTTCTGGTTGAAGTTCTGCTTGTTCTTCCATCGCGTTCAACGAGTTTTACATTCCCTTTGAGTAGCCTGTCTTGAAGCTTGTGTTTGGAGTTTTCCATTGCGTTCATAGTTAGTTTCACGTTCCCTTTGAGTAGACTGTTTTGAAGCTTGTGTTTGGAATCATCCATTGCGTTCATCGTCAGTTTCCCGTTCCCTTTGAGTAGCCTGTCTTGAAGCTTGTGTTTCGAGTCTTTGATTTCGTTCATCTTCACTTTCAGCCTCTCTGTGCAACCGAAATCGCTTAGCGTTTTCTCCTTTTTTTATTCAAATTTAGAAGGTTCGTAATTAGATCCATAAACTTCATTACTTTTAATCGAAACACTCTGGCTATAAGGTCATGTTGTCTGTGAATATGAGTTTGTCCGGGTAGTAACTCATCTGCAATTTCTTGCCAATGAGTATTACAGGTAAATGTTATGAAGAGGTCAGGTCGATCATAATTGCGAACATATATAATTGAGTCCTGGGTTCTTTCATGCATACAACGGGGGCTGCCAGTGAACGATGACGGAAGAATGCAAAGTTGGAATTTAACTTGTCTTGTTCTTTCAGCCCGAAGTCTTCCATCGCGATCAACTTGAGTTTCATGTTCCCTTTGAGTAGCCTGTCTCAAGTTTTTAAAGTTTTTTTTGCAAAAGAACCTAACCCCAGTTCTAGTGAGCAAGTGTTCCAAATTTGGTTGAAATCTTTCTCTTTTATATATTTAGAATAAGATACAAAGATACATATTATACAACGCTCATTAAATTTTATTAAGAAATAACTTAATATAGGACAATAATTTATTAAATAAATTAAATTATAGAAACAATTTGTTGTTGAATGATTAATTATTATCTTGAATTTTGTTTATGCTATAGCTGTTGGCACTGTCGTTAAATTACTTGAAACAATCTTGTTGCAGAATTAGATCGAAATCGAAAATTATTCTTATTGGTTTCCCCCCCACCAATCTATTGAGTGACAATATCAGCTTGGTTTCGGTGGCTTCAATGCAATGTGATTCTGGATATAATGGTAATATTTTGTGATATAATTTTAATGGTAACCACGAAATCCTCTTCAGTTCTCCATTCAAAATATCAAATATTTGAATATTTACGCAGTCACTTGGACACAATATTGAAGACATTATTAAAAAATTCTTATTTGTGGTAAAACTTCTCAATGCAACTGAATCGTCTAAAATATATGCATATTAGAGTAGAATTGAGAATAAATACAAACTTAGTCTTAGGCCGTGGTCTTAGATCATTTCAAGTTTAAACTTATAGACACGCCTTGATTTTCAAACAGTGAAGAAGACATAAATGCCGTCACAGGTGAGTTAAATGCTAAGATACAAGTGTGTAAATTTAAACTATAAGTGAAGAAAATAGTTTATTTTAATACAGCAACAACATAAATCTCGATACAATCCCACCTGTGACGTCACACATATTGCTTCAGTTTGTACTCAAGAAGAGATAGAGAGGGGCGTTTCCATAAGTTTAAATAATCTAAGGTTAGAACTCAATGTCACGCATTGTCTCAGCGGTAGCAAACAGCGAACTAGGTTGTGTTATACTTATAAGTTATAACTAGAGAGGGGATTTATATGCACAACTGACCGGTCTTGAGGTAACATCCCATAAACAATTGGTAAATAAAAATTTATTAGCGCTAATAAAGGTTTTCTATGGACAACAAATTTTTCTTAACCATAATTGTTTATGGGGGTGCGGTGTTACCTCAAGACCGGTCTGTTGTGCATATATAAATCCGCTCTCTAGTTATAACAACCGATAATGCTGATAATGATAATTCAGCCATACATAGCAAAAGATTTTAACTTCGTTTTATCTCTATTATCTACAATCATAGTAATAATAATGGAATCCTTACCTGTAAGAATAGTATTGATACAGTGTCCATTTTTAAAATTTATTATATTAATTTTCCGTCTTGGCCAAATATTTTCTAATGCTAAGCAAATTATTACATCATACTTTTCATTTATGTTGCATATTTGTTGTTGTTCTAATTTGCATATGAGTGTTTTGTCATTCATATTCCAAATTGACAAATCTTCCAAGTATTCATCAGAGCCATAATTAACCATCAAAAACGGACCGCTCATCCAATACTACAACAAAAATTAGCAACATAGTATGCAATATCTTTTTTCAATAACTATAACTTTAAATTTGGTATATTATATTCTAACATTGTTTTTAAATATTTTGTTCGAAGTATTATACACTACCTTGACCCCCCAGAAGTTTGGCGACCCCCAGGTTGAGAAACGATAATGAAGAGACTATTTAAAATGTGAAAGGACGAATTCGGCAAATAAAAGATTTGGAAAATAATTATTAAAAATTATTCAAAAGATAAAAAAGAATATAAAAAATACATTTTTGAGAACCAACGCGCAACGTTACAACCACTGACCTAAAATTTTATTTTATTATTTTAAAAGGTCCGTGGTTCATATAACTTATTAATCTTATTACCTTCCAAGAATCGAACATAAGCTCAATAATTCTAAATGAATACTGAAGTGAGTTTTTGCAATCTACTATTGTTGCGATGCTCCCTTTTCTAACTATGCACAGTTTACCATCATAAAACTTGGAAAAATTTATTCTTGTAGAACTTTTTATATTAAATTTTGTAACGCCAGTATGCAAGTCAAATATTCTTATTCGATAGTCCGAAAGCCTTGCTGCTATTCTAAAAATATATTAAAAATGTTGTTGTTAATACGTGATAATAAATAAATTGTTATATTTCAATTTTACGAAGTTTTCAAGTGCTCACGAACCCTTGGTCAGAATAATACATAAACATAATATTGAAATTGAAATTATATTAATTTACTTCAACTAATTCGTTAAAATGGTTAAATTATTAAAATATAACAATTAAAAATAATATTATATTAATTGAATGGTTTCTTGCGAAAAGGGAAGTATTACAAAATCTACATTTCGAGATAATCGATAAAGTGTCTCTTTTGTGTAATTGATCTCTAAATTGTATTTTTTTTCAGAATCCTTGAGAAATATTATGTTCTTTATATGAAACGTTAATAAAATGTCCCTACATAATAATAGTTTTTAGCAATCTCTCTTTTTATATTTACTTCCCTTTTTGCAACAAATCATAATTTATTGTTAAAAAAGATAAAATATTTACACAAAATAAAATGTTATGCTTAAAATTAAAGCATAATTATAATTGTAATCATCTTATTGAGGTTCAAAATTGAAAGTTTTCCCCCAAAAAAATGATAGTCAAAAATTTGTTAGAACTTGAAAGTACAATTTTTATTTTTGCACCAATCGATCAGGCTACCTCAAAACTAGAACAAAAATATGTATACAGCTCCACCAACGTTAGAACCGACTTTAGGGGCGTGTCAGGCGTTGCTAAAATTTAAAATGTACACTCAAATGAAGAAGTTTCTCGGCGCGAATATTTAAAATCCATAAATTATTTTGTCAAATTTCAGTCACGAAATATGTAAAAAATGTTACCGCAAATATTAAATAAAGCACTTTTGGAATAAATTTACTAAATATTAAATACAAAAAACCACGACAAATGTAAACACACGCAATGATTTGTAACTTTTACAACAGAATGTACTTGAGAAATAACTCAACGTTCATTGGTTCATTCAAATTTTTATCAAATTAGTTGGCATATTTGCCGCGTCCTTTCTAAGCTTGGTGGAGCTGTATTTCAATTTTGGCAAAAATGTCAGTACTTCCCTTTTTGCAACAAATCATTCAATTATTGTAGTTGAAATAAATATAATATTATATAATAAATTATGTTAAGTAACTTACACATTTTCATGAACATCCGTATCTTCCAAATCGCAATCATGGACTTTATAATTATGTTTCCATAAATATTTTTTGTTTTTAATATCTCTTACAAATAAGTAATCTTCTGTTGCTATTACAAAAATATCACCGATTCTATCAATCTTATTTCCGAACCAACATTTTGGTAATACAAAATCATCAACAAGCTAAAAAATAAAATTCTTTAATGTAAAATAATATTGATCTTACGTACTCTTTTCTTATCTTATAAATTACCAGGACTTAACAAGTCAAAATTGTGCTGTTAATAATAAATATTTTTAACTGATTCTAAACAAAAGTTAGTTGTAACATTATACTACTTTGGTACAAGGTTAAAATTTTGAAATTAAAATTAATTTCTAAGCAATAATATGACCATCAATATAAAAATCTATCGTATGGTTGTTAAAATTTGATGACATTAGTGCTTCGAAATTAATTTTAATTTTAAACATTTAGACAGTACCAAAAGAGTTTCATAGTTTACTTAATTCATTTTTTTTATGGTTAATAGTATATTATTTAAATTTTATAACAAGGGACTAAAGTGCAATATTCATCCTGAGAGTAAATTTGAGTTGAATAAATCCCTTGAGATTTAAAATTTACACTTAAGCCTTTGACAACCGAGACTAAAATTGCAATTTAAGTCCCTGGAGTGTATAAAAATATTTATTATTAACAATCTAGTGTTCACTTATATTTTTAGTATTTTAAGAAAACGGAAAGGCTCCTTAATCTGATGCAAATCTATAAAAATCAGCAAATAAACCGTATCCGTATAATCATGATTATGTTACTTACTTTATCACCTGAATAATAAATTTCACATTTATATTTGTGCGATATCTTGGGTATATCTATCTTCATGACTGTAAAGTTATCATCAATATACTTTATACTCCTAGCGTCACATACAGTAGCCAATGCTCTTTCCAGGGGCTTTTTTATCCAATTGTTTTTTAATCTATAATGATATTTCCACAATTTCTACAATAAATAAACATACATTAGTGTCATGATTTTATTAGATTTTTACTCTGCAAACCAACCAGAACCAACAGTAGTTGGAGGATCAAAACTCAAGTTAGTACTTTCCTAAGGTACAATAAATGATTAGTATAGTCCCAAAGTACAAGACCTAGTTGTACCTTAGGACAATTTCCCTTTAACATTTTACTTTCATGTAATCTATATGATAATATTACATTACCTTCTTGCAAAATTTGCTATCAATAGTCAAAGTATCACAGTATGCTGGTCTTAATAAAATTGATCTATTTTAAAATAATATGTCGAAAAAAAACTGAAAATCCAAAATGTTTTCCCAAGGTACGTCACTCACCTCTATTATATACAACGTATACTCATAATATGTATGACAAAGTAAAAATTATTCATTTTGAAAGAACAATGAAAAGTAACAACCATAATGACGAAATGGTTAAAAAAAAACTCCGGTTGTCAATGCTACTGATGAGCAAAAGAAAGAAATTGTTACATTTTTAGAATCCTATCCGAAACTATGTATGATGTTCGCTGTCCATTGAAGTTCGTGATTGTTGGACTGTTTCGTATAAAGTTATTATGATGTTTTATGTTGGAACCACTTTGTCCTATAGACGAATCACAAACACACGACCAAGATTCGCATGGTACATACCAAACGATGTAAGCAGGCCCGGACTGGCTAGGTCGGCTAGTCAGCGATCACCGAGGGACCCGCACCCATGGGGGCCCCGAAGGTACCTCAAGAAAAAGTGGATTATACTTGGGGTCATACGCGCAACTGGGGTATGTTAAAAATTCAAATTAGCTCCCCCAAAAAATTCCAAAAACTATTAGTTTTTAATGGCGTTAATAAAATTAAACTTACCGTATAATATGGCCCATTAAATGGATCAATAAATTTCCTACATTTTTCAGTTTGATCTTTCTCAGCTTTAAAAATTTTTTTTGCATCACATAGTTGCTTTAAATTGTAATTATTTTCAAATACTCTTTTCCATAACTTGCATACCTTGAACACATTGAGTCGAGCATTGTGGTCCAAATATTGAAATATATTTTGCAATATTTCAATATGCAAATTTGATATAAAGTTTTGCATTATATTTTTCGATCGAAATTTCCTCTTTCCAACAAATTTTAATACAATTTTTAATAACTTTCCACATAATATAGATATAGATTATTTTTATTACTAACTTAAAAAACATTTATACCAATCAGGGGGGCATAATACATGAAAATATGTATTTAAAATCAAACATCTACATAAAAGACCAGCACGCTCAGCCTCCGCCGCCGGCGCCGGCGCCGCTTCCTCCGGGTTTTTTCAAATTTCAACTTCTGACCATTATTCGTTTTTGAATTGAACTTGACAGTAAAATTGAACCAATGTATATGCAATTTCAAATTTTAACCAATCAGAAGAAAATGCCAATAAATAGCAATATAAAAGCAACACTAGTGACATCTGCTGAATTTTATGATCAATTCCTATTGATCTAGGTAGGTAGGACCTACCTTTTTATTTTATTTTTTTTAACAAAATCAGTGTGGTTGACGGAAATAATTTTATTTAGATCAAAACAAATTTGTTTCTTCTAAGTAAAAGTATACAAACAAAATTCTTTATTAAATTCAAACAAAACGTTTTTACGGTGTAGGAAGTAAGCAGGCTCGCTGTTCTTCAGCCAGCGCCCCAAATTCATGCTCCATTCTTTTATTTTGATGTTTCCTGTATATAGTAAAAGTTGGTTACAAATAAAATATAACAATGACGACTATAAAAGTTTTATTAGAATTCCAATTTTTGGTAACATTGTTAAGGAAATGGTTATAATTTAAATCAGGTCGAAATCAGAATCGCACCAATTGTCTGCTTATTAAACCCTTGTTTGAATTTTATTGCAATTGTTTTTGCTTGAAAACCAATAATTTCCAACAAGTTAAGAATAACTTGTATTTGCGTTCATCGTTAATCAAAATTGTAATATTATGTAAAAGTAACTTGTTAGAAATTATTGGTTTTCAAGCAAAACGAATTGCAATAAAATTCAAACAAAGCAAATAAAAAAATTTTTATTTTCGCTATTTTGCATTTTATTAATGAGTTTTTAACATAAATTAAAAGAACAAAATATCAAGTGTTAGGTATCTTTAGAAGCGGAATAAAAACCATTTTCATTCTGATCTGTTATAATGGGAAGCAGGCATTAAAAAAAAATTAATTTCCCATGTTAATTTCCTATGTTCACATCAGTAGCCGGTCACCCTGTATATCAAATCCTGCAAATTTCGTTTTTAAGAACGGGAG
The DNA here is from genome assembly GCA_958510855.1 of Rhagonycha lutea. NCBI lineage: Eukaryota > Metazoa > Arthropoda > Insecta > Coleoptera > Cantharidae > Rhagonycha > Rhagonycha lutea. The sequence goes on along the minus strand of OY294039.1, from coordinate 35,829,299 downwards.
CAATGAAGTACAAGCTATCACGGACCAAAATGGAACTATTAAAGTTGGAAAAAAAATAATTAGTGGACCGAACGGAAATATAAAATGTTACTTTTATTAATCACGACCATATAGTTTCAGCAATGGTTTTGGAGGATAAATCACCTCCACAAACACCACTATAGTCTGTTTTCTTTTAAGAAACGAGTAAAAAATTTCTATTCCACGTGGATAACGTGAATGTTAACCAATGAAATTGCTTGAAATTTAATTTCAACCAATAACTTGAATGTTAACCAATGAAATTGCTTGAAATTTAATTTCAACCAATTTCATTGGTTAACATTCAAGTTATCCACGTGGAATAGAAATTTTTTACTCTTTTCTTAAAAAAACAGACTATAGTCCTTGTACTTTATTTGACTATAAAAAAAGTATCTCAAATTCGGAAGCGGAATATCAAAGATTGACAAAAATTTAACGAAATTATAATTTTACATAAAACTTTATAAAGATTTTTTACCTTTTTATACAAAAATAATAAAACCTTAAAACTAAACATTTGTTTAAACTACTTACATAATATAAAGCTTTCATTTGTCATTTGTCACTGTAATTTTTACATAATATAAATAATCATTACATTACCAACTAGATTATCATAAGTCATAATCATAACATTGATTGTTCAAAGAACAATATAAGTTACATTAAAGTTTCAAAATAGAGAGAGATTTTAAGAACAAAACATATTTTCAGAAGAATTAGATAATAAGAGCAGACTAGTATTATTGAAAACATGAAATTGTTAAAATAACTGTTGACTTCTTGGTTCCAACAGAATTGTTTTTTATGGCGCACCGTACTCACTGGAAGGAGGTTGTGGTTGTCCACCTGATGGTGGTCCATATTGATTTTGGGGAACTCCACTGTCAGGGTATCCTTCTTGTTTCTAAAATTTTTTTTTAATGTAACAGTGCTGTCGAACCATCAGAAACTGTAAAGAACGTACCTGTGTTTTATATCTAATAAAGTATACTTCAGGTTTGCTGGGCTGCGTTGGAGCAGGTGTTGGAATTGAAATTTCTGGTGCTTCTTCTGGTTTTTTAACCAACACATAGACTAGCGTCTTTTCTTCGTTTTGTGGTTGTACAGGAATTACTGGCGCAGTTGGTGTTGGTGGAGTTGGTGCCTGAAAAAGTGTTATCAAATTAAGTCAAATATTAGTGGTGTAATAATTTTACCTTGATGAAGATAATTTTGTAATGCTTTTGGGCTGGAATAACTGGAATTGGCTTTTGTGCTGCTGGATATTCTTGTTCTGGTGGTGGTACATGAACGTACACGTGTTTGTGAATGACGGGTTGTTGAGGGGGGGCTCCGTATTGGGGCTGTGGACCAGGTGCACCATAACTGCTACTTGGTGGACTGTAACTATTACTACTTGGGGCGCTGTAGCTATTACTTGGTGCGTTGTAACTACTACTTATTGGTCCAGGTGCACTGTAACCTCCTCCTGAACTGAATCCCGCTTCGGGACGTCCATAGGCCACCGCGGTGAACGCAAATAATACCTGAAGGAAAAGAAATTTATTTAATATAATTATTAATAATATTGTCGCTTATTTCTTGGAAGTAATGAAAGCGAATTACTGTTATCACGCAAGTACGGTAGTAATTATTAAGATGTACATAATATACAATAAAAGGAAACAAATGTTTCATCACGATTAAATAATATGTAGGCTATTAAAAATAATATATTGTACTCATAGAATTCAAAACTTACATACCTTTTGTATAGAAATTACTGTTTATCTCTTATCGTGGAAAAAAAATACAGTTTATGAAAATGTATGTAAATTAAAGTGGTAAAAAGAGCACAATAATAATATAAAATCCTTACTGCGGTTCTTTAATGCTACGTCAATGCATATAAGCATCGCTATTGATTATTATTTAAGGAATACAGCTTCCACGATTAGTTAGATTAGTATGACGTAACGCTAAAGTTCCTTGACAAGAACAATTAACCGAATAAGATGTAGCAGTTCTCAAGTTAATCCCATTTACTAATAATTCTACTGATTGACTTTTATACGAGAAATTGTTAATAAAAAGAAACTATTCCTCCTAAATTAATAGATTTATTTCCGGATGTGCTTGAAGCACTTAAAATATTTTTATTATATTAATAACATTATATTATTATTATTAGAATAGTAATTAGCATTACGTTCTTCTAATTACACCATAATGCAAGCAATAATTAGTTACGATTTAACCAGTAATTTAGTTCTTTCTAGTGGAAAAGCCAATAATTAATACTGTTATTGTATATCAACTATTAGTTTCGTCTGGAGAAACGAAATATATTAAATCACTATTACAAAATTTGTTATGCCAATAATAAAAATTTATAGTATTAATTTTCTCTAATGATATATCAAGAACTTGATACCCTACGGCAGATTATGTATAAAGGTCCAAAAATATATTCAATCTTGTAATTGCAAAAATTGACCAAATTGATGTTATATAGGAACCACTAACCATGAATATAGGAATAAACTTTCTAATTTAAGAAAGTGCAACTTGGTAGTATTATCTATTGTTTTCAATAAGCAGAGTAAATAATAATAATTTCAACGGTGCACTGTTCTGCACTTTCTGGTATAAAAATAATTGCATTTCAAAATTCCTAATGAAAGGGAACACATGATATGTAAAATATTGATAAAATAATAAATTTTTGTAGTTATTAAGAAATTAATAATTGTACTGGAAAGCTCCAACACTATTTTCATTCATAAAGCGTTTAAAACTATACTACGGTCATTAGTACTCAACAAGCGGAAGTGAGATTCAAACACACTGCTAGTTTTCCACTAAACCGCTCTGTTGACTTCTAATATTAATTATGTTAAATTCTGTTATGTAACGAACTGAAAATAATGCTCCCAGAATATCCTTTAAGATATTATGTAACTAAAATAGATTTAAAAATACATATTATGTGACTTTTTGGAAATATAAAAATATCTTCGAGTTAATAGAACGCATTAAAAATTAAAGGATGATCTTTCATAAAATTAAAATAAAATCAATAGCTTAATGTGGAATCTTAAACACGGCAGAAATAATTAGATGGTAGCTGAGATTCTAAATCATAACCATCAGATCCGAAGTTCAACTTTTCACAGGCATCAAATCACATATAATTAGCAAATATAATTTAGAATGAGAATTCAATAGAATTTGAAAACTAATTAAAATTTAAAAAAATGCAAAATGTAAAAAAATAAGGTTGCTCTTTAAGCTGTAAAATATACAGAGAAGCATCAACAATTTATAGATGCATTCTATTAAATTAATTTGGTCAGTTTTTTTTGCCAAAAAAAGATAGGAAAAGTGTGACATTTTAATATTTAATATTCAGTATTAATTCAATGCCTCGAAGTCATATTCAGTGGTGTGATGTACTTTTAAAATAATAACATAACGTCAATACGTTATGTTATTCTATAGTGTTTTTCGCGAAACGGTCTCACGTATCATTTTAACAAGCCGCTATTATTATAACGTGAACGTTATAATAAAGGTTTTCCTAACCGTTATAGTGCGAAATATAACGGGTGAAATTTAGGTGCATTTATATTTCGCACTATAACGGTTAGGAAAACCTTTATTTACGTTTATATATAATTTTTTATATAACATTTACGTTATAATAATAGCGGCTTGTTAAAATGATACGTGCGACCGTTTCGCGAAAAACACTATAGAATAACATAACGTATTTACGTTATGTTATTATTTTAAAAGTACATCACACCATTGAATATCTCCAAATTTTTATGGTACATTGAAATTCTAGTTTTCAAAATTCTACTGCATCTGAAATAATATCAACACTACGGTATTATGCTGATTATAATTCTAACTAATTATTGTAAAAAAACAAAAGATTTAATTCAAAAAAAATTCTTAATTTAATCGGGTTCGGATCACTGGTTCAGATTCACATTATCGAAATTGCACTGTATGTACTACGATATATTCCGAAAAGTTTCTTTGGATAATCTGGAACTTACAAATTAAGGGTTTGAAAAATATTTTTTCCACTACTAGTCATATAGGCTATCATTTTTACTTAGGTATGAAGCTCCAGAAGTGACATGTTATAGACTAGTGGTCAACAATTTTTCCATTATTAACTACTAGTTAATAATGAACAAAATGATATTTTTCGATAATTTGGGGACTATTTTAATGAAAAATGTTGTTATAAGATGATTTAGAATAATCAAGAGATGCTATTTAATTGTATTTAAACTATTAAAAACGCTTTATTAACAGATTAATTGAATTTTAAAATTTTTATTAAATTCGAATTAATGTGACAGATAGTGACAGCGCCATCTTTTGTTAATTTGACGAACCACGATTTATTTAATTTACTAATAAAATTCAATGCGAAAACACAAAGGATTTTCCGGTAGTAGATTTTCTATTACAAAACAGTTAAAAAAAACTCACTAAACGGCTCATAAACTTCAAATTTCAACTTTTAATCAGAATTAATTTAAAATTTTCAAGAATGTCAAATCAAGAAAACAAAAGACTGTCATTTGTTTTATAATTTATTTAAAATAAATATTTTAAATTAGAATATTTTGTATTAACAAAAATTAAAAAATTGTAATAAACCTAGTCGTGGAAAAAATCGTATATATAACCACGGTTGTGAAGACCATTATAGCCCCCGCGCCTTATATTCCTCGGTGCTTCGCACCTCGGAATATAATCTTGGCGCTAGAGCTATAATGCATGTCTTCACAACCTTGGCCTATAATATACTATTAATTTATTATTATTAAACATAATATTTCAAGATTCCGTTATTTTATTATATTTTTAATAAATATCTCAATTTGATTTGAGTTATTGAAGACAACTAACATAAAAATTATTAGTCTGATTGAATAAGTAAGTAATAACACAATGTAATATGATTAAATTAATATAGTATGTTATAATATTCCTTAATATGTCGTGTCTAACCATAAATCAATATAGCGATTATAACTAATAAAATTTGTTATTGTCGATAACATGGTAACTTTGGATGAGTAGCGATAAAAATTGATTAACTTACATTGATTCGAATGGTTATAGCTTGTCAGTTCTCCCATTCTTTTGATTTATCAATACTTATGAATGCTGCAATTTTTATATTAAAATGTCTTGCATTATATTACACTATTTTGCTATAGAATATGAATAATTGTACAATTTTTGTTATTTAATATTATAAAAAATCTTTTACAATTTTTATTTTTACCAATTTTTGGACTTATAGAAACCAGCGTTTACTACACTATATAGATATAAATTTTAAGAAGTTGAACGATTTCGATTTTATTTTGTACTTTGTACATATTCGCAATTAAATTTACAAATTTAATCCAAGGACAATTTACTGATTTATTTAAACCAAATGTATAAGATCATACACAAAGTTTCGCTTAAAATCTTATTCAGAAAGTCGCCTGCGGCACTACTTACGAATAAGTTGCAGTTATATATTATCTTTTATACTAATCCTTTAATTTTATAAACGGTTTTTTTATAAAATATTATAAGGTTACAAAGATTTTGGTTAGCCCATGTGGCCAAATTAAATTTATTGCTTTAAATTTTTCAATACCATCTTATAATAATTACATCATAATCTTTCAATACTAAAATGATACTACCGAGAAAGATTTTTTTTACCTGAATTAATTAATAATATTAAAATTAGAAAAATTATGTACAAGTAATTCTTATAAAAATAAAAATTAAAGAAAATTAAATAAGAAATAAAAGACTATTATTTCATCTTGATCACGAAATGAAGTGGTAGTAAACTGAGGTGCAAAATTACATTATAAGGCTGCTTATCCATTTCACGAGGTGGATTAATCCTCTTTTGCTACTCCTTTTACTACAACTTTTCACCACAGCGTGTAGATGTCCACTGAAAAGCCGAGCTAAGAAATTCTGTGAAGTCCGCGATTTGAACCTAGAATTTCCGCTCCGTAACTCAACCAGCGATCACATCACTCCACACCGTGGTGTTATTGTATTGTTTTGTATTAGGTATGCATTAACTTGTGACTGTAACTTAAAAATAAAATTTCGAGTTAATTTAGAATAATAAAAATGAGTATCATTTCATATCAATCAAATCATGATTTAGCTAGTCAGAAACAGAAGTAATCCAATTAATATTTTATATAATTAATTATTATAATTAATTAATTATAATAATATAATTTTGTATAATTAATATGTAAAATTACAAAAATCAATAATTATATCTAATCCTTTCCTCATTTAGATCACATCTGCTTTGCTAGAAGAGAATAATATATTTTAGAATTCAAAAAGGAGTAAAGAGTAAAATAAATACTTGAATTGCTTTTGTTGCTGACTAGCCATTTTTATATAATATAGGTAATGACATTTATATAACAATAATATTATGAATTGTTTATCAAAAATAATATTCGTGGGCTTACTGGAAAACTGATGACCGTCTATTTTAGGACCTTTGCAGATTGCACTGCATGGTCAGGTTCTAAATCTCAATTTTAGGCTTAAATTTTATTTAAAAATTGAAAGAAGAATGGGACTAAGGTTTTTGGCTTTCATGTTACTGTCAGTTCTCCATCATCCTCATCAAAGTTTGAAAATATTGCAGCGTACCGGTACTCTTTATTTCTCACAGAAAATGTTACCAAAATATAATCTCTGCTACTGTAATTGACTCGTAGTTTGTGTTTCAGATCCTCACTTATATATTATTCGAGTGGATTTTGGGAGCCCTAAAGCCGAAACCAATAATTTTATTCAATCACATTTATGAACATGATCATCCTAATTATGAATGTAATAATTATCAATAGGATGAAGAATTACGCCTTTTAAATGATTTTAGTCACAACATTTATGAACAAGTTCATCATAATTAGGAATGCAATCATCACTAGGATGAAGAAGTACGTTATAATATTATAAATGATTTTACCATAATATATTATGAATTAATTACAGTATCCTAAATTATATTGAAACTGAAAATATCTATGTAAACTTAATAGTTTAAAATTCTGAACTACCGCTCTCTTTAGGAAACATATAAGCGAGCATTTTTCCAAAGCGGTAGATATTATAAAAGTTCCCGGGAAAAATTAGTAGTACAAAAACCTAGGACTCCCAAACTACACAACTTTAAAAACTTCAATTTGCTATGTGCGTGGGTGAAGAGGATACGAAAACCGATCGAAGCGTTCGGAGTGACCGTAATAGAAACGAACCGGAACTTATTTATCTATTAATTATTATTATTAATTTATATGTGCCTTACGTGATTAGCATACACACCAATACACCACGGACCTCTTAAACAAAGATTAAATTTAAATTTTCCAAAAATCCTTAATTAAACAGTTGCTATTGCTAAAACAGTCCCAATTCATTTTCTTTATTGAACCACCAGAGGGCAGCAGGAGGAATGCACACAGCAAATAGAACCCCAACCTTCTTTAATAACTCAAAAGGAATCGGCCAATTATAATTCCTTTCATGTCAGAGAATAGACCATCTCTTATAATTTTGTTTGCAATATTCATGGAAAATATTTAAAATAAAAAAATTACTTTTTGTAATAAAATATTTTCTGTAATATCTCAAAACCAATTTAAATTTAGTCGCATCAAAATTTAGGATTTTTATGAGAAGATTAAATTTAAAACTTTGATATAGAAAAATATTTACGATGCAAACTATTGAAAATGCACTCTGTATACAGGGTGGCCCTTTGAAAACGAAACAGACGGGATTGTGGCCAGCAGAATTTTTTTTTCAAGAAATGCAAAAACACGTCAATTTTATCATCGAGGGGGACAACTTTTGCGACCAATATCACTCCTGTATTGTTTCATCCCTTTGCGCTGTGATGACAACCCCTGAAATGTTAATAGGGATGATATGGCAAGTGACACCTCATTTGAAAGGTCTTGCTTCCCTGAATTCAGCGCTATAATTTTTTTGAAGTTTTATCAATTATTCAACAACAAAATTGAAGCTGCAAAAATACGAAATAAATCCGATATTTTAAGACATTTAAGAATAAAAAAGTGAAAAACGCTTGGACAGGTTGATTTTAATTTCAAGGGGGCTACTTTTACTGCTATTCATAAATATTGACAGTTCAACCCTGAAGGTAAAGGGCAAACCACCCTTACAGTCTTGAATGCAATGAGGAATTGAAACAATTCTCCCATTGAAGAATCTGGTGGTGAACAATTTGAACAACAATTTGATTAAACTGATCTTTTTATCAAACCCATATTTTCATTTAAAATTCTAAGGGTGGTTTACCCTTTACCTTAAGGGTTGAACTATCAATGTTTATGAATAGCAGTAAAAGTAGCCCCCTTGAAATTAAAATTAACCTGATCAAAGGGCCACCCTGTATAACGAATGCATTATGATATAGAGAGCGGATTTATATGTAACAACAGACCCGTCTTAAGGTAACATCCCATAAACAATTGGTTAAGAAAAATTTAAAATGTTTATTAGCGCTAATAAACGTTTTCTATTGGTAATAAATTGTTCTTAACCAATTGTTTATGGGATGTTACCTTAAGACGGGTCTGTTTTTACATATAAATCCGTTCTCTAGATGAACCACATAAACAATAATTGAACATTTTCAAACTGTTGATAATAACGTATAATAATAAGTAATATAGGTACCTCGTTAATAAACCTTTAAAAAAATTCAAAGATTTTAAGTTAGCTGTAAATAATTTTTCATATTGGGGATAAATCTGTGTCAGACTGAGGCCACCGAAGGACTTTTGTATGGCCTTGGAATAACTAACTAATCATAAGTCACTAAAATCATTGAATTTTTATGTACTCAAACTTTAAATGCATTTTTCTCAAAACTACATTTTTTTAATTTGCGAGACTGATAACTCAAAAAGTTCTTCATCAATCACGATGAAATTTTGCACACATCTAGTCTATAATTGTACTTTCTATATGAACCTAATTGTTTTGAAAAATCTGTTAAAAATTTAATGTTTTTGAAGCAAAAAACATTGAAAAATATGGTTTAAAATCTAAAATGATTTTCAAAAGTGCCCCAATTCGCGAATTTTTGATTTTTCAACTTTTTTGAGGTTTATATAGAAATTATAACATTAATAAAGACCCTGAAATTTTTTTCTTGCGATCAGATCAATATAGAAGGCTCTAGAAGTCCCACAGATTGACAACTCTTGTCGCAACCTAACCGGAAGATTGGGTCGTAACTCCGCTATTCTAGATTATTAATAAATGAAAAAAATTGCTTGTGGTAGTTAAATGTATAAATAAAACATATATGCAAAGTTTTAGAAATAATGAATTCATTAAAAAAAAAAGTCATGAAAATAGGCCGAAATCAGGCCGTCTAAATTACCGTTCCCCCTTAAATGCAACAATTGACCTACAGCTTAACGTGGAATCCAAACAAATAATTTAGTTGTGTCTCCGAGATTCGAATCAATGACTGTATTGATTGATTCAATAATTAATTTAAAAATTGTAGAGCTGAATTATTAGAAACTACTTTGCAATATTTGCTTAGTTAACATTAAAAACCTTACATTTTCTAAGACCTCAGGAAGGTAAAACTTTAGCCCATTTTAATTATCTGTTAATAATAAATTAAAATTTTAGAATTTTCTCAGCAGTTTTGTGAGAATAGATAATCGGTCGAATTCTAAAAATAAATTTAATTTTAGAAAATGAATTGTCAAAAAAAATATAATAAGATTTTTAATAATCCTATAGTGCAAAATTAAAACAATAAAATAATCATTATTAAAAATAATTTTAGCCAAAATCCAAACAATAGCAACATTTCAGAAAATTAGAAAGAATAATGACTAATAATTAGCACATGTTTCGATTTTATTAGAACGGCCTCTGGCAAGCATAACCAATAAAATAAAGGATTATTATTATTAAAATAAGCAAAAGTTAGAATTAAAAATTGATAAAATATTGAAGAAATAAAGGGTATAAATTGGCCTTATTTGTCTAAACAAATTTATTTTATCCTGTTTGATTATATCAAATTAACGAAAGAATGGTCGAAAATTAATAAAGCTCGATTTTAGTGACCCAGTATGAATAACAAAAGAATTTTTTGAAAAATAGTCATCAACTGTGCAAATTCAAAGATTGACGCATAATTAATATTTTCAACGATTTTCAGACATTTGAATTTTTAAATTTGTTTTAAATTACATAAGTAATTGCATCAATCATTATACTTACCTGCAATTAAATTTACATATCAATTTTCGAAAATCATTCAAATGAGCTAAATTAAATGTATGAAATATACAGAGAAAATCCTATATCGACATAATTAAAACGATTATAATTTTATTACCGAAATTATGATTTGTGCACTACAAAATTAAAAAGAAATTTCTGAATAAAATTAAAATTGACGAATTTACGAAACAGTATAAATGAATATTATAAAACTTCAACAAAATTAAATGAGTGTACAAGTTTCTGACACTTAATATTTGGAGATACTATTTCATATGAAATCAAAAATATGATATTCGAGCTTTCAGGTATTTTTATAGCCTTCGTCAGAAATTTATTCCACGAGTTAAAAACTTTTATAAACCCTTAAATTTTCGAATAAAAATCCAATACTGGTTCACATTAAAACACAAAACTTTTGGAAAACACTGCAGGTAATTCACAAACTGTTAAACTTTAATACCTACCACAAAAAGCTTCATCGATATTTTATCACAATCACAGTAACACAAGAAGTGGTAAGTTTTTGATATCAGGTATCTTTTATATCTGCCACCCCAAGTTATAACCAAATGAGTAAAATAAGAAGTCGTGGTGGGAAAATGGAACGAAGTTGAAGATTATCAAAGCTTTAATCCAGTTACACATCTTTCTCTCCCACTTACTTTCTTCTTCACGTGAGTTGGTACGTTTGTACCATATATCGTAGTTTGAAAGGTAAAAGTGCCTATTAAAATTTGTGATAGCGCATCGTAATGTTTATATTGTGTAACTTGACTATTATTTTATGAACCGGATCTTTATCAAAAAATGCTGTTTGAAGACACTCCAATTAAGTGAACTCTTTCGAATAATTTCAAGGACGTTATATAATCGTTTTTTTTTTGTTCTGATTTACTTTCTTAACTTCTTCTTAGATTATACCATAACTTGATTGTATGAAAACATGCGACATAGAAAAAAAAAGTATTAACGCATATTTGTAATAACACGAGAGCAACAAAAAGCTTGAGAAAAATTCTGTTCCAAACTGTTTGTTAGCTTAATTAAATTAATTACTACGTAATTACCACCTTTTTCGTCGTATTTCATCAATGAAATAAAGAAATTAATTTCATTGTAATAATTGCAATAAATGAATTAAAATTCAATCCTCTTCTGGAACTTTCTTATTCACAGTAGACCACAATTTAAATATAACGTAATGCAATGAAAGTGGTACGTGTGCAATTTAAATTAACAAAAAAATTACACCTTCCAAATTTGGAAGATATTTTGATAATATAATTTTCCGACTATACGATAAAATTTTTTGTTATTCCTTTCCAGCATTGTTTTTAAACAGAGAATACAAAAGTGGGTCCAATTAAACTGCATAGGTGCGACGTACCCTTTAATTATTGAAAGTTAATAAGGATTAATTTGAAATAAATAGTTAGCGGATCGATGCAGTAATAACTGTAAATATATGTTTAGTGGTATCACAATCTTTTTAACATTTTTAAGTGTTCTTCAATATTTCTCAATGTGACAATCCTTATAAGTATGTAATCTATTGAAGAGTTATTATGTAGCTATTACTTATTACTTTTAAAATAAGAGTCGCTATGCACATATTTAAAAATGTGCAATGCAAATAAGTTCCTGATTTACCTTAATTGTATTTTGTTTAAATAAAATTTGTCTATTCTTTTAAAGATTTGAATAAACGCCGAGTTACATTATAAATAATAGAAATATGCTTGCTTCGGTCTGATTGTCAGTAACAAATAGAAGATATAAATAGAATGGTAGGTAAGTTTTATTTGTTTTATAAATTAATATTTAATAAATTTAAATTGTTAAAGTTAAAAAAATCGTTAAAGAAGGAATAATTATTTAACTGGTGTTAGATAAATTCCTCATTACGAAAGCTGGGTGTATACCTAATATAACGCACTTAATAATGCATGCATAGTATAGTATATTAACATTAGAACTGAAAGTGTTAAAGACATTACATTATTTAGTAATCGTTATTTAAAAAAATTTAATCAATTTATGATGATCTAATGTGATCTAAATAATAAGAAAATTACAAAACGAATCCCACAAGTTCATCACATTTTTGAGTTCTCTGCCTGGTCGAGCTAACTACTAATGCCACTAATGCAGACTGCTGTGATCTTAGAAATACAGGCCAAAAGTTGCAAAAACTTCAAAAAAGATGTTGAGGTAATTCATATAACTACCGGCCAAAAGTATTTGCCCACTTATATTTTTTCAATTATTACCCTTATTTAAGAAATTATTTCAGTATTATATAATTATATCATGCCTTTATAGATATTTTAAACCTGTGTACATAAAAATTTATAATTTTGTAGACCATAACACATTTTTCCAAGAATCATAAGATTTTGCATGAAACACGGTATTATAAACTACCACTCTCGGTTAGTAGTTTGAGGGTGGAATTGCACATATTAGGTAGCATCCCTTTCTTTACTATAATCCATTAGGTCATTTTTAACATTTTAAAACATTAGAATTTCAGTTTGTTCTTATATTTTGCTGCAAGTATATTTTAAATTTTCTAACGTGTAATATTATAAATTGTGCTTTGTTGATAAAAATATACCTAAATCAAAGGAGCTTTCGATTGAAACGCATGCTACCATCGTTGTTCATCCTGAAACAGGTAAAAGTAATCGACAAATATCGAGGTTATTGAAAATTTTACGACGAAGAATTGATTAGAATGTGAAAAAATTCACGGAAAGTGCACGTTTAAAGAGAAAATCACGTACTGGACGGCCTAAAATTACCACTTTTGTAGGTGATTCCAAGATAGTGGTAACTAGTAAAGGCAACATACGTCTTACTTCATCAGAATTAGCAGCTGATGTGAATTTAGTGAGTAGTGTTCCTACCGTAAAATGGAGATTTCGAAATAAGGCCTTTACGGTAGAGTAGCTGCTCGAAAACCATTCTTACGTGCAGAAAATAAGAAAATGAGACTGAAATGGGCCAAAAAGCATAAAACTGGACACCGGAAGAATGGAAAAATATATTGTGAAGTAATTAATCGAAGTTCGAGGTTTTTGGTTTTAAACGAAGAGCTCTTGTTCGAAGATCTGCAGGTGAATTAACACCGGAATAATGTCGAGTGCGTTCTGTAAACCATTCTGGATGATCTGTTATGGTTTTGGTGTGATTTGGTGTTGATAAAGTTGAAAATATTTATAAAGTTGAAGGTATCCTTAAAAAGGAGCAGTATCAGGAGATTCTTGAAAATCAAATATTGCCTTTTGGAATGCGAATTTTTGAAGAATTATTTACCTTCCAACGTTATAATAACCCAAAGCGTACATCAAAATTTTGTACAGAATATTTGGATCAGTTATCAAGCGAAGGCATTTGAAAAACCACGATTTTTTCCCTGGGAGCCCCCAGAGTCCCGATGTAAGCTCAATTGAATTATTGTGGGATAAATTAGTCAGGCAGGTCAGGAAAGTTTGTCCTTCGAGTGCAAAACAGTTATGGAAGATTTTAGAGTCGGAATGAAAGAAAATTCCATCAACAACTTTATTTAAGTGAATCAATAATATGCCAAAGTTGGATAAAACACTTATAAATGTTTTGATCTGCGCGTCCTTTCTAACTGTCGGTCTGAAGCGAAGGTCGGCTGATTATTATAAATCCGCAAGCGTAGGATATTAAAACGTGTTCAGGATTGTTACCGCGAACAAAGCTAATATTATATCGAAACAAAAACCTACTTTTAGACTAAGTTTAAATTTTTTAGAATTGATCACAGTTTTTAGTAGAATTATTTCAAAAAAAGTAAAACGGCATGCATAACAAAAAATATTGTTTTGTAAACTTAAAAAATAAAAATTGCAATTTTTAATCAATTTTTAGCCTTTAAAATAGGTATGTATTTCTTAGAAATTAGTTTAAATAGGCATACTATATTAATATGTACTATAGATGGTACAGGTGGACTTTAGCTAGGTAGTGCATGTGGGGTATAGTTACTCGGCGTTCGGCCTCACTTGGAAGGATTGCCACAAACTATTCATAGTCCAGTCATTATAGACATTGTTTGTTGCAAAAGGTGGCGTAGAAAATTTTATTTTTTTAACTTGTATATATGGGTGCCAACAGGTAAAAAAACAAAAATGCTAACACGGGCGACCTCGGAAGAACTTTTGGCCTCCAAAAAACCTCCAAATTTTAGGACTTTTCTTTCTTTTTTGTCCATAACTCCTAAACGGTGCATCCTAGCAAAAAAGCAACAGTATAACAAATTAAAAATTATTTAATTCTGCGTCGAATGAGTACCACAACTTAATAATTCGGTCAAGTGATAAGGTCGAAAACCACGGTCAAAAAACGACTACTTTTTCCAACATTGTCGGAAACTGAGATATAGTACTATATATGAGTCTATAGTTTAGAGATGAGTACTCTATGAGAAAAACTCATGAAATAAAAGTTATAGAGCGTTAAATTCTATGACCAATGAGTATCAACATTTTTAAATTCGGTCAAGGTACACCTCTCCAATTTGGCAATCTCCCAATTGGCAAATGAATGTGCCTATGAGTTATAACTAGATATACATTGTTGCAAAAGGTGGCGTAGAAGATTTTATTTTTTTAACTTGTATATATGGGTGCAAACGTGTAAAAAACAAAAATGCTAACACGGGCGACCTCGGGAGAACTTTTGGCCTCCAAAAAACCTCCAAATTTTAGGACTTTTCTTCCTTTTTTGTCCATAACTCCTAAACGGTGCATCCTAGCAAAAAAGCAACAGTATAACAAATTAAAGATTATGTAATTCTGCGTCGAATGAGTACCACAACTTAACAATTCGGTCAAGTGATATGGTCGAAAACGACGGTGAAAGAACGACTACTTTTTTCAACATTGTCGAAAAGTGAGATAGAGTTATATATGAGTCTGTAATTTGGAGATGTGGTAAAATGTTGGTACTCATTGGACGTAGAATTTGATGTTCTATAACTTTTATTTCATGAGTTTTTCTTATAGAGTACTCATCTGCAAATTACAGACTCATATATAATACTCTATCTCAGTTTTCGACAATGTTGGAAAAAGTAGTCGTTTTTTGACGGTGGTTTACGACCATATCACTTGACCGAATTATTAAGTTGTGGTACTCATTCGACGCAGAATTAAATAATCTTTTTTATTATATTGTTGCTTATTTGCTAGGATGCACTGTTTAGGAGTTATAGACAAGAAAGGAAGAAAAGTCCAAAAATTTGGAGGTTTTTTGGAGACCAAAAGTTCTCCCGAGGTCGCCGGTGTTAGCATTTTTGTTTTTTACATGTTGGCACCCATATATACAAGTTAAAAAAATAAAATCTTCTACGCCACCTTTTGCAACAAAAACCCCTATTTTGATGCTATAATGACTGGACTATCATGTTTTTACGTTTTTCTTATCTTTTGGAGGGTACCTGATCCCTAGTAAACGCTTCCCTGGGTGGCGGATATATAGAAGCCCTCACAGGTTTTTTTGCTACTCAGTGGGAAATAAAATAAGCGTCTAAATCTAAGCAAATTCCTCGTAATAGATTGAAAAAACTATTACAAGAAAAGCTAAGAAAATGGAAAATGATTTTGAAATATAAAATGTGTAGAGTATCTCTCTGAAGATAAGGTGTGCAATGAAAGGCTCAGCAGGGGATCTCTATTATTCTATTTATCTATCCATTTATCTAGTCCAGTCAAAAAAAAGTGCAAAGTTTACAATAATTCGCATCCAGCTGAAAATTGGCATAGACCTTAAATGCACTATTACAAACAAAATATCAAAAATCCCCACCGATCCCACATCTTCTAAAAAAGTTATTCAAGGTCAAAAGTCAACAATATCGATTTTTTGCATTTTGCTCGTAAATGATAAGTGTTATCGTAAAAATATAGGTCAGACAAAAATTGTAGATCATGAAATTCTCTACAAAAATTATTCTTATTCTTATTTTCGTACGAATCGCTATTCTTGATATAGCGCGATTTCAATAATCATTTAATCATTACCAATATTACCATTTTTTCAATCAATAGGACACTGTCTAATAAAACTTCCCAACTTTTTGAATCGTGATATCTGAGGAATAACGATTCGTACGAAAAAAAGTATAAGAATAATTTTTGTAGAGAATTTCATGATCTATAATTTTTGTCTAACCTATTTTTACGATAACACTTATCATTTACGAGCAAAATTTAAAAAACCGATATTGTTGACCTCTGACCTTGAATAACTTTTTTAGCAGACGTGGGATCGGTGGGGACTTTGATATTTTGTTTGTAATAGTGCATATAAGGTCTATGCCAATTTTCAGCTGTATGCGAATTTTTGCAAAGTGAAATGTCTATTTTGACTGGACTAATAGGGATTTCCGAATGTATATTAATCATAATTAGAGTCCGGATTTGTAGCTACTATTATGCTTTTTCTGAAAATTCGAAGCAGCTGAAAATTTTTAGAAAAATTTTGTGTTTTAACTGAAAAGAAGTCATTTGGTATCAAGTTTTATATGCTTTTTTTGCTTTTTTTTGGCTTTTTGTGCTTTTCGTGCTTTTTTTGCCTTTTTGTGCTTTTCGTGCTTTTTTATACTTCATTAATGCTTATTTTACAAAATATTTCAAAGTTTGATCTTTTAAATGCATCTTTCTCTTTTAAAATGCAGAAAATTTTGAAAATTTTAAAAAGGTTACTTATGAATTAGAAAATTCGGATAGAAAATCTATAAAAGATTGCCAAAATGTATTAAAGAATCCAGAACTTAAAGCAAAGGACCCCGCAACGGTCTTATGGGAATTAGGTCCCGGTCAAATTTCACAAAAATTTAGGATATTGTAGTTCATAACATGCTGATCAAAAGTGTCCATGGGCACGAAGCCAAAAAATGGACAGTTTCCGAGATAAAGGCATTAAAAAGTGGAAAATGGAAGTGTTAGGTTACTGAATTTACTGGATGAATTATACTTTTGCACAGTATGCCTGTACACATAGTTCTGTCTAAGGTCCAGTCAATGCTCAAACCAAACTTAATATAATGTTATTGCATCGAATAACATGTACAACAAGCAAGAATCATTTACTTAATGTGAATTTTTGCAATGTAGGAAAAGTACCTATATTGATATACTACTACTTGATTAAAAATATAATATTACTAAAATTGGGAATTACACTTATACAGTTGCAATTATTGAACTTTAAAGGGATTTAAATTTAAAATATGCGATATTGCGAATTATTACGTGATGTCATTGTTAACATAAGGAAATAAATGTTATAAACAGATATTATAACATCATTCAAAGCTGAAAAACAGTGAGCATTATGTTAACCTAAAACTCCCATTTTTTCACTGTTGATTGTCTTTATCTCGGAAACTGTCCATTTTTTGGCTTCGTGCCCATGGACACTTTTTATCGGCGTGTTATGAACTACAATATCCTAAATTTTTGTGAAATTTGACCGGGACCTAATTCCCATAAGACCGTTGCGGGGTCCTTTAGCGTTTATTAAATGCCACTGTAACTTTGTTACTGATGTTATAAAACCTTTCGAAAAGCAGCAAATGCGACAACATAAAAAATAAATTCAAAGATGTGTTAGAGAAAAATGAAGGATTAAAAATCTTAAATAATATAGCTAAAACAATAGCTGGAGAAACTATTGAAGATTTTGAAATGGATCTCCACTTGTAGCAAAATTCAAATTTGCACCTATTACTATTGTAGGTGTCGAAAGAAGTTTTTCTGCCTACAAAAATCTATTAAGTGACAGAAGGATGAATTTTACTAAAGAAAATTTGGAAAAATTCTTAATTGTTTCAAAAATTAAATTAATAGGGACTTTTGTTTATGCTTTTTTTAAATAAAATTTGTGCTTTTTTTGACAAAGTTGATGCTTTTTTTAGTATTATTTGGTGCTTTTTTAAGTACTTTTTTTCTCATTTTTTATGCTTTTTTATCCGGACTCTAATCATAATATTAGCAACGGAATTATAACTAAATTGGTAATTTGAAATTACTAACTTCAAGATCTGATCTTCAGAACTTCAAGTTCTCAATTAATTATAAAAATAAACATTTTTATATTATGGATATAAAACCACAGTAATAGGAGCGCTTGATAAGCTTTAAAGAGAAAAAAATGTAGAAAATGAAAAACAACACTTAAAAATGAGATGAAATTAAGTTTTATGTACTTGATGTTCATTAAAAATTTTCACCTGATCTGGAAGGTACTTTCAACATAGTAAGCAACAGTAAGCAATTACCGCAAACAGGCGCCTTCTACCCTTTTTACGGTTCTGGCTTTAATCAACAACAACTTGAAACAGTTCCTGTCTCAGTTCTGGACTTTCAAAAATCGCTAGAAGAAAATAAATTGTTGTAAATCCCATTCGTGGGATAATTAAGTTGTACACCTGGGGATATGTTTATCGAGGGGCCCCTAATTATTATTCGAAGATGTTAATGTAAGACCAAACGGCGCTCTGCGTCGAATGGTCGAACAATTATTATTGTATTTTTATAATTAATAAAAGAATTTAAAACGTAACGGTTGAGTTACGGGGCGGAAAATCTGGGTTCAAATCGCATACTTTACAGAATTTTTTACCTCGGCCCTCCGGTGAGCATCCACCCGCTGTTGTGAAATCTGAGGTAGTACAACGGACCCAATTTAGAAGCCTAAGTGCGTTATCTTCCCATCCACAATAAAATTCAGAATCCATAATCGACGGGAAATGGTGAAATGATATTATACTAATTTATAATATTATGTCATTTTACCCATATTATGTACTTATAGTCTGTTTTTTTTAAGAAACGAGTAAAAATTTTCTATTCCACGTGGATAACTTGAATGTTAACCAATGAAATTGGTTGAAATTTAATTTCATCCTTGAATAGGGTTCAACCTTTAACATTCACGTTATCCACGTGGAATAGAAATTTTTTACTCGTTTCTTAAAACAAACAGACTATAGTACGGAATTTTATCCTGAAACTCAAAAAGTATTATTTAATCTAAAGAAATTACAATATTTATAACTTTTAAGAAGGAATTTCCTCGGGAATCCAAAAAAATCTCTTTTAATTATTATTGTCTATGTTAAATTTAACTGATTGTAATTATCAATATTTTCTTGGACGCATGATAGTCCACAAATTCATTTCATGTGTTACATCATTAAAAGTAGTAATAAATTATGACTTCGTTCATAATATGGGAGTGGTATTATAATATAGTTTAACCATCTTCTTATAAAGTATCCATTAGTACTAGTACTTAATTACTAGTTTATTATAAATTATTAGATTAGTAAGTAGTACAACGACATAGTTTATAAATATCAACGAAATTAAAAATAATCGGATTCAGAGGTTTGCCGATTTCGCATCAAGAGCTACAGAATAGAAAACGCAAAATAAAAATAATACATGCAGCATTTATACATTAACAAACAATAAAATTGACAAAGCGTATACATAAATCCGATCTCGACGAATTATCTAAGAACATTAAAAACTTTTATTGGTAAACATAAAGAAAGCTGTATTACTATATGTTATTTAAGAGATCATTCGCCGATAAATTCAATGGAAGAATAATGTTTACATAAGGGAGTATTTGAAATGCTGCTTTGCTATGCATTCTGCTACAATTTGCATGCAATAAAATTTTCAATAATTGTATGGTTATTGTTATTAATAATTGTTTTGATACTTTATTAATTTTGTTCATGGTCTTCTAACTTACAAATTTATTCGCCCATAGGCGAGCAACTTAAAAAGATGTTACTGACAATATAATTGTCAAGCGCTTTTCTGTTGGAAGATTCTTCCGACTGAATAGTAAACTAGTCCTGCTGGAGGATAATTCCATGTAAAAATTTTTTACTTCAGGTTTTATAAGATTTTCGGATCTTCGCGACACATGCAATACAATGCAAAAGAAAACATAAAAATCATAGCATATAACATTACATCAGTTTGCTTCTTATATTTCTCAGGTGTTAGGTATAAAGGGGTTAAGTCAGAAAATGGAAAATTTTTTTTATTGCTGGAATGAAATCTATTTTGAATGCTCTTTCGACTGATATAAATTTTTTAGTAAATTTTATTTTATTAGCGCAGTAATGGTCTGAAAATAAAAATATTAAATCAAAAATAATTGTATGCCGTTCCGTATAAAGGGCGTTAGTTGACTTATGCTTCTGAGAACACTATATATTCCGTATTCCGCTACATATTCCATTCGGTATAAAAGGCGTAAGTTGACTTATGACTTATTAATTACCCGATTTACAATTTGCATTACAAATTTCTTTCTTCATTATCTCAAAACTACGTTTTATGACTTAACCCCTTTATACCAAACACCTGAGATTTAACATAATTACATAATTTACACACGCACACAAAATGCATGATAGTATACGAAGGTTTTTTCATTCATGCATTTTTTGCATCTCTACTTCAGCCATATCGTTCACAGTAGCTATAGTGTAACCAATTCCTTCCAATTCATTTTTTCCATTAATAATCTGAGGAATTTTCTAGTTTGTAAATTTGGTCAGGAGTAACTATTTTTTCAATTTCTTTTATCCTTGCAGATGATTTCATAACATTTCAATTTTCTGTACCTTGTGCTCTATTTTCAAAATTGCATTTATTGCATATTGCATATTTCATTTTCAACTTCTTCCCTTACTGGTTTAATTTTCAATTCCATCTCAAATGGTGTCTTTTAGGTATGAACTCTGCAAATCAAAATTTCAATTCTATTATAATATTATTATTCTAGAAATTCAACAAAAAATATTGCGTACTTGGAGCTTCTGTCTCTTCCAGCTTCTAATGAAGGAATCATTGGAAAATCATTAATTCTAATGGTAAAATTGTCAGTAAATTTAGATCACTGTATTCGATTTGATTTTCATATTCACTAAAATTATACGAGATATAACAAGTAAATTTATTTTAATAAATGATAAAGGAAACACAATTCAAGAAATTAATATTCAATATTACATCATTTTTCATTTCCTTGCTCTTCTAATTTTTTAAATCTTGCATTTACATAAATCTCAACTATCGGCTTTCATCAACTACATTTTGATATAGTATCTACATGTAAATTTGGAGTTGGAATAATAACACCTATTTTGTAGTTAGATTTAAGAATTTTTGTAATTTATTTTCCATAATTTTCAGATAGCTTTATCGGTCGGAAATTGAAAGAATTTTATTTTTTCTTCGGATTGACGATTTTTTTACATTTTATTTGTTATTGCTATCAAAGAGTAAATTTCACATTGAACCATTTTATGCCGATTGTATAACTCCGACAAGGAGTTCAATTTCATTTTTCGAACCGAGAGGTCGAAAAAGTCTTTGCCTTACACAAAAAGAAGGAAATAAATTTGTTACTTGGTGTATTTGGTCCTTCGAGGAAAAAGGAGATAAGAAAGCAGTTATTTTGGTCTTTCCGAAGTAAAGGTGTGACAACGAATCTCGGATGTGCATGGAAACAGAAAAGAGCACATTTGTTTGGATCTGTAAAGAAGGAAATAAAGCCCCTATCTATTCGGGTGTCATAGGTGTTTTTAATTTTAAACATTCATTTGTGCATATATTGTAGTTTTGAGGATAATTTTAATTTTTGGGAGATTTTATGAAATAATTTATTGAGCTAAATTATTTTCTTGCTTTTCTTTTATTTGCGGGGTTGGTGGACAAATAATATTAAACTCTATATATTTTTTAATTAAGATAACGTTTCGAGGGTTGTGTTTCCTCTTCGTCAGACGTTATCTTAATTAAAAAATATATAGAGTTTAATATTATTTGTCCACCAACCCCGCAAATAAAAGAAAAGCAAGAAAATAATTATTAAATATGGACGCAATAACCGAAATTAATTGAGCTAAATTAATTTTTAAATCGTATCTGGTCAATTATTGTCATCCACAAAATTGAAAAATTTGTTTGCATTGGATCAAAGGACCAAATCTTGGTGGTCCTTCTCGGGGTTGTTGCCAAGCGTGGGGACGCTATTCTGGTTGTGATTGCAGAAAATATAAGCGGAAATCACATAAAAGTTGTGTTTAAATCGGTAAGTATGCGGTTTGGTATCGTCAGAGACAGCACATCGCAATATATTCCTTAAAAAAACCTGGACAGGTGCAACGGCCATCCATCCAGTTTTCTATTTCTTTTGGGAGATCACAAGCTACACTTTGAATGCTCTTCGTTTAAATTGATCAAAGGTGTTCCATCCTATTTCTAATACGGTTGAAATTTCCTCCTCTGTAACATTAGGTTTTTCACTGGATGGACAAAAATATCAAATAGAATTTTCGCATGGCATTGATGATATTTGCTTTTACACATTGATAAGCATTCATCCATTGCCTGCTTTTCCGGCTAAATCACTTTCATACGTGCTGGTTGTTTTAGAAAAATCTTCTCATTCCATTTTCTATTCTAATGGACTGAGATACGGAATATCTTTCTTATCTATGGGCACACCGGGGTACACACGTGCGCTCTTTCAATATTTTCTTTTTAAATTTTGGAGTTTATTAATATAAACTCAATTAAACTGTTGTAACAACCGCCCCTTTCCAAAGAAAAGTTACCGGTGGGTGTTACACTGCATAATGGAAGAATTCGTAACCAATGGAGCATTAAAATATCAATATTGATGCACCACCAAAATTACTTCCAGTTACTATCTATCATTGATATTTGCTTGCGATATCTATTACCCGGTTTGGTAAAAGAAAATATTTTATATTGTTTATAACTCCTGATAATAAATTAATTGGTATATTTTAAACAATTTCACGAGTTAAATTAATTAAATTATTAATAGATTGTTATTAAGCTTTCAGGCACGGATATGCCTTTTGTTAAAATAATACATAATTAAATGGAAAATATTTTAGGATAACAAACCATCAAAAATATGGAAATGGCTTGAAGAAATATCCGTATAGAAACTGTGAATTTAACGCCAGAAATTTAATTGAATGAACTATTTAATTGGTATTTGAAGTGCTTAAAAATAATGATTATTATAATATTATAGTTAAATATTCTTAAATAATAATAATTATATATATCTATTAGGACTGCTTTTTTGCATTGCAAGGTAAGTAAACACCTCACAACACATCAGGCTACAGTTTAACTGCGTATCCGTTCCCATTTGCCAGGTCTCTTGCGAGACTTGGTCATGGTTCCATGAGCTTTTTTGTTTTCTTTACAAGTGATGAGGAGCTGGCCCATCAACCCGACCCCCAACCTGGAGGACCAGAGAGACGGCCAGAATAAAGTTCTTACTTCACCCGGATTCGAACCGGGCATATAGCGTTCATAGTCAACTCGCGTGACTATTATGCTCCGACCGTCTCTTTAATAATAATTATTATTATACTATAAAATTAATCTATATATATATATATTTTGAGTTATTAACTTGTGAAATTATACCACGAATTAATTAATATAAAATTTAAAAATTATTTCGTATTAAGTTAAAAAAAGCAAATGAAATTCATTGGTGAAATTTGTATTGTCAAAGTAAGTTATTCATTTTTTACTTCTTACATTTTGAATTTTAGTCTTCCCACTTTTTACTTTATATTTATTTTCATGGTTTATTGCCGAATTATTAATTATTTTTAGACTTAAATTCGGGAATACAATTTAAATTTTAATTAAAAAATTTCATTAGCTTATAACTTATAACATTATACGTAAAAAAAAAATTATTGAAAGTGTTATTGGAAAATGAATTACACAATGAAAACTAAATTTGTTTTACTAGCCTACTTTGCATATGAAATGGACCCAAGGAATCCTTGCTAAAAACATTATTGAATTTATATTAATATATTTAATTGACATTTAGAACAAAACAATAATTGTATCAAAATAATAATGAGGGAGGCTATTTCTAATCATTCTGTCTTATAATAAATTAAAATTGGTTAAATGGATAATTTTTTATAATATACAGAACATGCGTTTATTTATTGCTTCAAAAGTTACATTAGCAAAGCAAATGAGGTATCTAATTTCTCTTACGCCGCCCCCATATAAATGATCTTTCATCATTGTTATTATTTGGTTTTTGGTTTATTTTTTAATCCTTCCCAGCAATTGTTAATTATTGAATGAATTAAAATATTTTAACTTACATAATTTTTTCTTGTTGTAATAATTTTTAAACCAACGATCAATAATAAAAGCATTTACATTTCCGTATGTTTCCATTGCCTCAGTTCACAGATTTAAATTATGTTAAAATATATGGTTCATGCTTCCATTGTTTGTAGTATTAAGAAGTGGGTCAGTTAGTTCAGCTACACTTAAATCTAGGAAGAATTGTTGTTGGATTTGAAGAATTTCATCTTTTGTTTTATTTTGTGGACTGGCGCCAAACTATATTTTTTTCATATTTAGCTGTTTAATAAGCACCCGAGTAAAAAATCTACGAGATTCCTTCTTTCGACGCTGAACATAAAGGTTAGCCGTCACTACAAAAAGTCACTATTCTGAACTTATAACTATTTTACATTCAATTTGATAAGCTGGTCTACATAATATATGTGCCTAATATTAGTTTGGATTTGTTAATTGTATTACAGATGGTTGTACGTGCCCTCCGAGAAAGAAGCCGGTCTCAATTGGACCCTACTTGAATTTGAACCCTCTAGGATTAGGT
This sequence comes from Rhagonycha lutea, assembly GCA_958510855.1. Taxonomy (NCBI): domain Eukaryota; kingdom Metazoa; phylum Arthropoda; class Insecta; order Coleoptera; family Cantharidae; genus Rhagonycha; species Rhagonycha lutea. The sequence continues at coordinate 35,804,150 of OY294039.1, read as the reverse complement.
TTCTATTATGCAGTTGTTATATCGATCCTGTTCTAAAGCTTTGTGAATAATTTAAGAACATACTATATAATACTAATAATAATAATTACAGATACAACTTAATATTGCAACTTTTACGGTGGTATGCATCATTTTTTTGCCGCAAGCGCACTTTTACTACCATATAATTAAAAAGTTTGTATATTTTTCAATACCTACTTCTGTCTATCGATTGCTTACAATATTGAGAAAGATGATTTAAAGAATTTGTTTAATATTTGAAAGTAATTATTTACTGTCACTACCTACTTTATTGAATGTAAGATGTGCAATGTAAAAAAAAATTATTACGTAAATTATAATTAACGCTATTATACCGATATACTGATGTACATACTTGAAAGTAGTAGCAAATTAGGCAGGCAATTAAAAAATTCCAAATTTGTACTTATTACAATATTCAATCAATATTTCGCTATCATCACCTAGGTTAATGGTCAATGAAGAAATTTATTAATTTTTACTTCATAGTTGCACTATTGCAAGTACTATAAAATTCAATTATATAATCTTGAATTGCGTTGACCATTTATGGATTCACTTGAATGTATAATTATTAATTATGGAATATTTAATTTAAAATTTTTTAGTTTTTATTTTAATTCTCTTCTAGGTCAGATGACCGAGCCATAATTAACAATGTCTTAAAGGCCGTATAGTTTCATGTTGAATAAAAATCACGACAAAAATAAATTTTGACTTTTGTGGGAATCGAAAAGCCTACCACCTCTGTTATATTATACATGTAACAAAATAAGTTACTTTAAATAATTTAAAATAGTAGGAAATTGAACAATTTTGTAGTTAGCTTAGGAAGGAAAATTCCCATCTATTTGACCATAATTTGATAATATGTTATATTTCAGTATATGTACACATAAATATCAGAAATAATAAGAGCGTTAGAAAATAAACAGTGAAAGCGTTGTTACGTTCAGCTTGTAATAACAATAATTAAACAATGAATGAAGATCAATTTTGAATACAAAATTGTTTAATTGATTACGTAAATAATAAAACAAAGAAAGTCCTAACTTATAGTTCATTTTAAATTTGATCCATTGCAAATATTCATCTAAAGCCCGATTGTATTGTAATGTATGGGAAGATTGATTTTCCAATAGTGCAATTTATTATACAAAACCATCGATTGATTATGAAAAACATGGCGTAACGTGAAAATAATTATAATAAACAATATAGAATTCAGTTTTTGAAATTAATATTTTGTCTTTATGGTTACATAATAATTGAACGATAAATTGTATGTTATACTATGATTAAGAAATAAAATGAAAAATTATGATGAAAGATTTAGTAAAATAGCATGAAAATTTGCAGTCGCAAGCTTACAGGTTTAAAAACCATCTTATGTAACCAATAATTGCATTAATATTAAATTAAGTAGGTACCTACACAAAAATTGACCATAAAAATTTTTATGATATAATTGGAATATTAAGTTAACATGCCACAGATAAACGTTAAATAAAAAGAAAAAAAGATAACAGTTCAATGCCGAATTTTTTAGTACCCACCTTTCAGTTGACTTCAGCGAGGGTTATTTAATCTCTTTTTAATGAAAAATAAAAAATTTCTTATTTCGATACAATCATTTTCCTATTCGATAGTGCGTAAAATAAAACTTTCTGCTACTTGGAGCAAAAACATATGCGTAGGCGAATTAAATATTTTACTATATTAATCACAGCTGCAAGAAGTTAATTTAATACAATTATATTGTAATTAAATGAATAATTTACTTCTTCGAGATACGGTAATTGTAGAGCAATATGTTGGTACAAAATTGTTTACGTGCTAGTTATTTCTTGTAATCATTACTAAAAAGGTATTAATTGTAAGTAATTTTTATAAAATATCCTAAATGAGAAGAGCAAGATGAAAGTTACTAATTATTTAGGTTCAATAAATTTTCGAGAAGACCAACGTGGAACCTCTCTTTTTCCAAGTTCGTTTTTTCCACACCTGCCAGTTCATCACATATTAGGTAAAAAGAAGGAAATATAAAACTACCTTTGGGCTATAGGCTACACTTATAAAAATTAAAATGACAAGACTTTACAATTTATGTAACATTAATAATTCTGTTAATTATTCTTCTATTGTAATTGTGATTTGTGTTTATATTTACAAAGCTGCGTCTTAAAAAATGCAAATGATTTAATTTATTGTAAGTCAGTTATGAAACCTCTTAACTTTTTAGCTTTAAAATTACGTATAAGCCAATTATCGTTTTGCCATAGTTATTATTTAAACAATAATATTTAAAGTTACATCTTTTAGGAGGGCGGCATCAATAATAATTACGCAATGAATTTGCAATAACGAAGGCACTTTTCAAATAATAACCTTTAATGTTAAATTTTGAAATTTCTTGCTTTACATAATGACTTGTTACAGATTTCAAGTTATTGAATGATTAAAACCGAACAATTACCATCGGAAGAGTGATTGGGATCAAGATAATGGTAATTTATTACTTTATTACAAAAACTTAAATTACCACTTCTAACTTTCAGTTTAGTTTTACATACCAAAATTCTTAAAAAGTAATGAACGGAGTATAAAAGAGAAAGTGTAGTAATCCTCTAATTCAATAATTACACCTTAACAAGTTTTTTTAATTAAGATTTATCTATTTGTTTTTGTTGATTAGATCTCAAATAACAGTACTTAGTTAAACCAGCGTTCTTCAAAATATTAGGCTAAAACCCAATCGAGCTTTTGGAAAAACGTACAATTTGAAGTACACTGATATAAGTGGTTCACGATTTACAAAAAATTGATGTTGCTAATTATGAAAATTTGCAAGCTAATGAAGGTTTAAATTATACTACTTCAATGATCGATTGTGACTTAAATATTAATGGTAAATCATAAAAAAATAAACAATCTTATTTGCTGTTGCAAAACATAAATTTTGCTTTCATCGTCTATTAGCATGCTATAGGAATTTAAAAGCAATTTTTCTTCGTAATTATGATTTTCACCTAATGGAATTTCTGCAAGGCTCTTAAAGCTTTTAATGTCTTTATCGTTTTCTTCAAAACTGTTCTTTAGAATTCGGAAGAATTAAAATTTTTACTTGGTTTTAATAAACTTTTTAATTTTATGTGAAACAGCTCATAATAATAATAATAATAATTTTTAAGTTAGATTGTTATCCTGTCTCGAATTAACAGTTACTGGAGATGGTCTTTCTCTAATGTAATCCACGATTTTCACTGGTAATATAGAAGTTTCAGAGTATTATCTGATTGGATAAATATTTCACAAGCTAGGAAATAAGTTGAATTATCACATTTGAGGTCCCCGTGAATAAAATAATTCTAATATTTATTTGTTAATATTTTGAATAATTTGCCACACCACCAATAAACTAATATACTGAATTAACAGTAGATTAACGAGATTTATAGTGGATAAATAGGTAGTATTAATCCAGTGGATTAGTGGAAAAGTGATAATCTTGTTAATACATTCATACGCATCATTTTCTCTGACCATGCATAAGAATAATATTAAACTAATTATTCAAAATCGATTTTCTGTAAATTAGCTAGAGTTTGAAATTGATGATATCTTAATTGATTATGATCTGCACATGTGATAGTGGATCAAATCGGTGATTTCATTGAGAGACGCCCTTGTAAGCTTTTGAATTTAGTGACATTAGATCTACCCATCAAGTTAAATTGTTTTCCATTAAAATAAAGAAAAACAATGCAAATTCAAATTTGTGTAAATCTCAATGAATGATCAAAATGAATTAATTTTGGAATTACTAAAAATCTTCAGAATGATAATAATGTATATACGCGATAAATATTAATTAAATTGAAAGTTATAAATATTTATATTTAGTATTATAATATAACTAATTTGTATTTTCCACGAAATTAGAGTAACAATAAATTAAAATAAAACAAATTATAGTTGAGAAAAGATCTAGAATAATCCAACAAGTAGATTTTAAATTTACTTCTTACAATCCATTAAGGGTCCTGTTCGCAATGCCCGTGTAAAATGGCCTTTAAAATGCTTTGTAAAACATATTTTCCAATAAAAGTTGAAATATCTTCGTCGGTTTTAAAAAGCAGCTCTATAGCGGATTAGAATAATTTTTTCTTGATACTGTCAACTTTTGGTAATTTTATTTAGTAATAGGTATATTAAAGAAATCTTTAATTCCAATATTCCGAATTTTCAAAAAAAGGAATGTCAAATTTCTTTTCAAATGTAGTAATAAAGACAATTAAAAATACTTTATAGTTTCCAGAAACGATCATTCTATTGCGCCAAAGAGCTGAATTTTTAAAATTCCAAAAATATTTCAACATTTCTTGAAAAATATGTTTAACGAATCTTTTTAAAGAACGTTTTACACCAATATTTAGTCACATTATGAACAGGACCCTTAACACAAAAGCACCAAAAAACCAGGGCCGTCATTAGGATACGACGTATATTCAAAAAATTAGGGAAAAAAATTATAAAATCAAAAAAACTCCTTAACGGATTACAATTGTTTCAACCTTAGCCACGTTTTTATACGTGACATTGGTATCGTCAGATCCGTATTGGTTAAATGAAAATACAACTTTACTCATCAACTTTCCAAAAATACTCCAATCCTTTAGATCCTGATGTTTAAATGCCTTGTTGATAATGAAATGTAAGAAGTTTACACTAGCTCTTTTAGTATTAGAGCGTGGACGTGCAAGTATTGCCAACTGCTCAGGCGGTTGATAAAAAATTAATGTTTCCAAAATTTGAATTTAAAAAACCCAGAATTTTAAAAAAGAAGTAAATTTAAAATCTACTTGTTGGATTATTCTAGATCTTTTCTCAACTATAATTTGTTTTATATTAGTTTAAGATCAACTACATAGGTTTTTTAAAATTCTGGGTTTTTTAAATTCAAATTTTGGAAACATTAATTTTTTAATAAATTAAAAACCGATTACGTTATAAGTATTCATTTGAAGGTATTCAGGTTTTATTTTAAATTTAATATTAAATTGAAATTAAATACTTAATACATATCGTAGGTACCCACAATCGATTTAAAAAAATATGTTACATATAATAATAATTATAGGTTCGATTAATCCATAATCGTGTTTTCCGTGTGACCTAGTTATGTACGAAGATAACAGATGGTAATTTAACGTACAGGCAGAACACTTCTCTTTCCAAGAGGCATGGCATAGTATATTTATTAATATTTCATCCAAAACTGCATTGTATGTGTTTAGTACTTGGATGGGTGACCACATGGTAATTGATTTTAGAGCACCTCGTGTTGTTGCTCCCCTGCCAACGTGGTAGGGTATAGCCAAAATATTTTCTCTCAAGGTCGGATTCTATGTTCAACAATAGGCACAAAAGTCTTGATCCTTTTATGATAATATTAAATTATTTTATCATAATAATATTGTCATCTAATAAATGCCTCATCAAAATTTCAAATAAAATTTTCAAAAATAACAAACAATTCTTTTCAAAACGAATGAAGTGAGTGGATACTCTCAAAATTTATTAACCAGCTCAGCGGATCCAATCGCATAAAAAGAGAACTTTTTAATAATTTTTTGTTGTTAACTCTGGATCAATATTCCTTGGTGTCTCCACACATGTGTTGATTCAGGTTTTAATACTTAAAATTTCTTAAGTGATATTTTTAAAAGGTTAACTTCACAAATGTAGCATGTAAAATTTTAATTATCTTGAAACATGTTAATTAACACGTCAATTATCAATCTCACGTAGAAAAGGTATACATAATTTTCGCTATTCGAAAACTTATGTCGTACAAAATCAAAATTCTTCCTTGAGCGTGAATGAAAATTCATTAACCAACTTTTTTGAATATTTGTCGTATAAGAAGAAATTACTCGCAAATTCTGTGAGCTAACAGAAAATCACTAATTTAACAATTCAGGCTTTGAATATCGAAGATATATCAAAAATTTTACAGATTGGGTGTGTTTTTAAACTACTCGAGCAGCTGTTCGAATACTCGAATAAAAAAAGTGCGTTTTTAAACTACTGCATCTATTGTCATGAGTCGTTTTAAAACTCCCCCACTCTGCTCGAACGCATTACTCGAGAAACTTTTCATGCACCGGATCGTAAGGTGGTGCATTTGAGCAGAACAATGTTCATAACTTACAAATTTGTATTTTATACTTAGGTTAGTTATTTATATTTATATTTTAATTTTTTTTTTTTAATATAAATATAAATATTATTTTTTTTAATAATGTTAAAATTTTAATATCTTTTTATTAAAAAATATATAATATTTGAAAAATATCATGTTTTTGGTTAGGTTAGACATAGGTGTACTAACCACTAATAGATGGCGATAAGAAACAAACTGTTGCGTTTTTAAACTACACGCTGTTCTAACAGTTCTAACCTGCTCGAATTTGGTTCGAGCAATTATTATTGCTCGAGCAACCGGTATAGTTTAAAAACATGCCCAATATACGAATTTAGTTCTGTTTCTCGTTCTTCCTCTAAACCTCGTTTCTCCGGGTTTCCACTCCGTTATTTTTCTTAGGATGTTGTCTGGCTTTGTTTTTGTTACGTGGCCCAGCCATCTAATTCTTTGCGATTTATATGATTATTGATTAACTATGTCCTAGTTTCCCAATAACTTTATTAATTCCGCATTCGTTCTTGATCTGTACTCATTTTCTCCGATTTTCGTTGGTTCAATCAAAGTACTTAATCCTCTCGAAAACTTTCAATTTCTCCTTTTCCCTCTTTATGAAGTTCATTGTTTCAGCAGCATAGGTGACCACTGTTCTTATGAACGTCTTGTAAATTCTCAACTTCGTTTTCATTGTTGTGATTTTGCTTTTCAGCAGCCTCTTGTTTGAATGGAAAGCTCTCCATCCAGCTTGTACCTTCTCATTTGTTTCTGATGATCTATCATTGTTCTTATTTAATTGCACTCCCAAATACTGAAACTTTTCTACTTCTTCAAACTTGTAGTTTTCAATTTCTATATCTTTGGGCCTTGTGCTGTCATTTCTCTTAAATCTCATGTACTTAGTTTTACCTTCATTTACCCTCAGCCCCATTTCTACCGCATGTTTTATTATTTCTTTGAAGATCTTAGTCATTTTTTTCATTGTTCTAGCTATAATTGCGATATCGTCCGCATAAGCCAATATTTTCCACTCTTTCGTTGTTATCGTTGCTCTAGCTCCCAATTTTCTTACTATCATCTCTATCACCAAGTTGAACAAGATCGCCGACAGTGCATCACCCTGTCAACACCACTATTAATTACGAACTCGTCTGTTTCATCTGTCCCAGCTTTTACCGTTTCACTTGAATCTCTCATGGTCATTTGAACCAGTTTTCTTAATTTCCTTGATATTCTCAAAGGCCTGCTGGAAGTCGACAAACAATATATGCATATCTATGTTATGCGCATATGCTTTTTCAGTTAGTTGTTTCATTATATGTATTTCATCCACTGTCGATCGTTCCTCCCTGAACCCCTGCTGATATTCTCCAGTTCTTATACCAATAATCGGTTTTATTCTATTATATAAGAGGGTCGAGAGGATCTTGTACACCACTTGAAGAAGAGTTATTCCTCTGCAGTTCCTGCCGGAACTACCGTCTTCAGTAGCCGTCTTCCGTATCTCCCATCTTGTGTATTGGTAATATTCTACCCATTCTCCATTCTTTTGGCATTTCTTCTCTTCTTCAGATCTTCAGTATCAGTTCGTATAATCTCTGATGTAATTTTTCACCTGCATTTCTTAGCATTTCTCCACATATCTCATCTTTCCCGGTGCCTTTCCGTTCTTCTACTCCTTCACTATCTTTTCCACCTTGTCGAATGTCAGGTCCATCACTGCTTCTTCTTTCTTCATTTCTCCAGTTTCTTCTATAACATTTTTACTTTGTCATGCTAAATTAGTAGCTTCATATTTCTTTCACTTCTTCCTCATTATCACCCTGTCATCCGTTCTCGTCTTTCATGGCTCTAGTCTAATCTGCAGATTATCTGTTAAGATGTTGATACCATTCTATAAAGGTTATATCATTATAATGATAAAATATGTGTAAACTCAAAAATATCAAGAAACAAACAAAAACATTAATAATCAGCTAGAACAATTAGAATTATATGATATTAAGATGTCTGAAGAGAACGGCAATCACCAATTAGAAGAAAATCCATCGAAAAGACATAGACGCAATCCGATTGATCAATCTGGTAATGCTTGTTATAATCCAGATCCTCAATGGCGTGATAAATATTCTTACAAAAACCGAAACCAAAAGTACAAAAACAGAAACAGGAAAAATCATAGTGTGCACGATAGGTACGATAATCGGTACTATCACCGCGACCACCACAATTGTGAAAGAAGAAATTACAAGATTCCAAGAAAAAATTTTAACAATGTCATCTCAAGAACTCTCCAACAGACAGACGATCGTCTTCAATCCTCACATAATAATAGAAAGAGAGAAATTATTCTTCCTGATTATGAAGAAGATTTTGCAATGGACACATCTGAATTACCTATAAGTGGACCTTTTGAAACTAAAAATTATGACCTGAGAAGCACAGACGCTTCTAATTTCAAAAGCTTATTTTCATTATGTCAACACAATGAACAAGATATTATTCTTCCTGATTATGAAGAAGATTTTGTAATGGACATATCTGAATCACCTATAATTGGACCTTCTGAAACTAAAAATAATGAGCTGAGAGGCACAGATGCTTTTAGTTTCAAAAACATATTATCATTATGTCAACACAATGAAGAAGAGATTGTTCTTCCTGATTATGAAGAAGAGTTTCTATTAGACACACCAGAAGCACCTGCACCTGGACCTTCTGGAATTAACTACATAAAAAACACAGACGTGTCTAGCTTCAAGGACTTATTCCTTAAAGCCGGCATTATGAAATCGCTTAATAATGGTGGATATGAACATGCATCAGGAATTCAAACTGAATGTATTCAACAAGCACTTTTTGGTCATGACATTTTGGCCCAAGCTCGATCAGGTACAGGAAAAACGCTTGCTTTCATTTTGAGTACCTTACATTTATTGGAAGCAAAAGAAAATGAAGTACACACTTTAGTCATTTGCCCCACTCGCGAATTAGCTTACCAAATAGGCAAGCAATATGAATGTTTCAGCAAACATTTACCAGGTATCAGAATTGCTACCTTTTTCGGAGGGGTACCTATCAAAAACGATGTAAATGTACTTAGCAATAACTGTCCTCACATTGTAGTCGGAACAGTAGGACGCATACTATCATTAATTAAGTCCAAGAATTTAGATATTCAATATTTAAAACACTTTGTTTTGGACGAATGCGACCAAATGTTACAACTACCTAATACCAACAGACAGATTGACGAAATTTATTTAAGCTTATCTGGAGAGATGCAAGTCATGATGTTTAGTGCCACGTTAAACGAGGAAACTCGAAAGCAGTGCAAATTATATATGAGAAATCCTATCGAAATTTATATGGATGATAAGAGAGGACCGATAATGACAGGTTTGGTGCAGCGTTATGTGTGTCTTGAACAAAATAGCAAATTCCAAACATTAGTTCAATTGTTGGATTCGTTGCAATATACTCAGGTGGTAGTTTTCGTAAATTCGATCAGTCGTTGCAAAACTTTGGAATATTCGTTGCGCAGTAATAACTATTCGGCGATAGGGATACATGGAGGTTTGAACCAGGCGGATCGTTTGAAGCGATATGAAGAAGTTAGAAACGGTAAGGAAAGGATTTTGGTTGCGACTAATGTATTTGGACGTGGCATGGATGTTGGTGGTATTAACACTGTAATCAATTATGATATGCCAAGGGATGCCGATTCCTATTTACATGGTGTAACTCGTGCTGGTCGATTTGACACAATGGGAACAGCTATATCCTTTCTTACCAACGAAGAAGATATGAAAATATTGAATGAAGTTCAAACAAGGTTTCAGATAAAAATTACCCAATTATCGAATTAACTGTCATAATACGATTTTTGGTTACAAAGAAGTAAGATTATTTAAATTATTAAGTTATAACTTTTGTGTCCTTTAATAAAATAGCATGGTATTAATAAACATTTTTATTTTTATTACTTTTGAAAACCTTATAGTAGTATCAGGCAGGATGAAGGCCGATTTTCCGCAGGCCCAGCTCAGTACCTACTACTTATAGTATAGTGGCTGCTGTGGTTGAGTTTCTAGCGCAGATAGGGAAGAGAAATTAAACGAAAGAACTGTGTCATAGTTTTGAGCCATTTCCTTATCTTCATTTCGCATTTCCCTGGCAGAAATTTTTAGCTCGATGTGAATATTATGACAAAGCCAAAACAACGAATGCCACACATTGGTTGTTTTGGCGTTGTTCCTGCAGAACTTGACAGAAATTGACTGATCACATTCGCTGTTCTTGCAATGGATAGTTTGTTAAAATTCTCATTTATTGGCATATATAATTCAAAAATGATAAATTTGCATTGACCCGCCACCATTTTCCAATAGAAATGATATTTAAAATGACAGTTTTGAAATTTATTCAATAAAACTAAAATTTAAATTGATTTTTATTGTGACACATATTTCAGAAGTACACCACATTTAATTTTTTATAAGACACAGGGGATATTATTAATAAAACTATTTGAAGGATACAAAAACTATACTAACCCAAAAGAGATAATGAAAATGATCGATTTTTTTACCTAATTAACATGATATTGAAACAATATCTTTTGCAATCAGAAGTAATACAACAAATTTTAAGTAACGTGCAAAAGTGTAGATATCTCTGTTACGTTCCTATCTCTATTAGATTTTTTTTTTTTTTTGATTTTTGAAACGCAATTCTGTTATTGGCTATAATAACTACTAAATAATGAAAATTTTATCGTACACGTTACTTAATCTATAAACGTGCAGAAGAACATTCATATTTTATTATTGCATCAGTTAACAAATTGGTACTATTAAAATTTTAAATTATCAGTCTAAAAATACATTTAGTTATTTTTATACAGTTTAAATTTAAATAATTATTGAAAATGTCAACTTTTATTGTTACAAATATCACTTAAGAATAAATTATTCCAAAATCATGTCCGTGTTCGTTGCTGTGTTGGTTAATTAGGTTTTCCGATGTTAGTGAGTTGGAATTTCTCGTTTGTAAAATAATTTGCTTTCAGGGTGCCACCTTGGGGGGCCTTGTTCGGATTGGTACTCTTCTTTACTTATTTCGGTCTCCAACAACTAAAATGGTTATTATTATTAAATATTATATTATATTTGACATTCGTAGTATACTAGAACAATAATGTTAAACATCGACTATGCAATCCAATTTTTTAGTTGTACGACATTTAATTATATAGTATCAGATACGCAAACCTTACGGAAGTTGTGGAAACAACTTGTGTCAGTCAAAAACTTTATCAACAGATGGAACTACTACTTTTAGTAGCCCCATCTGTTGATAAACGTTTGAACTGTGCTATTTTAATGAATTTAATCTACATCATCCAGCCTACTTCCTCTTATACTAAAGTATTAGCATGCATTAAACTATTATGGCTTTGCAACAGCTTAACAAGGAATGTTTTATTAATTTTGAATGCACTACTTACACAATGGCACTTGATAAAATATTTTGAAAAACTATAACTATACGGTACCTTATATATTCTACTCACTTCTTTTAAAAGTTCTTTCAATTTATCTACTCTATCATTATTTGCTCTTGTAGGTAAATATCGTCCTTCGACGACTTGTGAATTAAATAGAAACATAATCATAATTGCACAAAAGGTTGCTACCATTATTTTCTGTGCCGTCATGATAATTTATCTAAAAATTAAAATTGTATTTATTTCTTTATTATGTTTTTTAATCGTAAACCAAGAAGAAAATAAAGTGTAAAAAAATTTTAAATGATTCAAACGTATTTCCGTTTTTCTCTTATCTTTTCTACTCCCAAAAGCTGCAGTATTGAAAAATACCATTCCATTATAGAATAAAAGAAAATCTTGAAACAAATTTAAATATTTTAAATAACTAAATTTTAATCAAAAACTTAAAAAAATTAATTAAAGAATATGCGGTCTTTTTATTTCATATTTATATGTATTTTTCTAGTATTGAAAAATTCTATTTCATTGCAAGGAAAAAGAAAATTTTGTAAAAATCTTTCATAATTTAAAAAAAATGATTTTAAATAAAACAAAAGCGCAGAAGAGAATTCTTTTAAGAAGAAGAAAAATAAAATTTTAAGAAACTAAATTCAAATAATTATTATAAATTGCCAAAATTACTTACAAAACTAATTATACAGTTACAACTTAAAAGAATTGTTCCAAAAGAAGCTTTTATACAAATTTACTTTTCACTACGATCTTGAGCAACTTAAAATCACAACTATAGAATATCCCACCAAATTTCCTTATTTATACGTCATCCCTAAATTTTCCAAAGCGCAACATCATTGATGAAAACTGTTTCAAACCAATTTTCTTTACGTAAAGAACTGCAACTATTTAGGAAAACATACTTTTGTGCTATTGTACCATTTGACTGCATAACATGAAATCTTTTCGATGTAAAACTATAATGACGTTTGAATTTTCGACCACGCAAAAAGGAGGAGTCCTTTGAAATACGAGTAAGTTTGTAATGGATACACATAAATAACCACCCCAACCTAGGACACTAAAAAGTAAATATTTTAAGTTTTCCAAATAAGTTTTTATTTTGTGTGGGTGGTTCGTGATTTATCGAATTGAATAAATTTTAATTTTTATTTGATATAACTCAAAAACTATTTTTGTAATTTGCATAATAAATATAATGTAAATTTGAATTATAGATTCCGCAAATTGTCGGAGAAAATATTGAAAATGGTGTTATTGAAAAATAAAAGGGGTTGTATGAGTGGAAGGTTTCAATTAACTTTCAACAGGATAATATAATTTGGAAGACTAAAATATAAATTTTAAATCAAATCGAAAATATAGTTCAGCACGGATGTAAAGCAGGCTTGTTCCAAAATCTAGGTCAGGCATGTCGATCTGGCTGTCCAAGAGTATATTTTGTCGTGTGGTCGAATAGAGGTAATACAGGTAATTTAATCTTTTTAATAATTAAAAAAGATTTAGGACTTAGTAGTCCAGTCAAAATAGACAAAAAAAAGTGCAAAGTTTGCAATAATTCGCATCCAGCTGAAAATTGGCATAAACCTTAAATGCACTATTACAAACAAAATATCAAAAGTCCCCACCGATCCCACATCTGCTAAAAAAGTTATTCAAGGTCAAAAGTCAACAATATCGATTTTTTGCATTTTGCTCGTAAATGATAAGTGTTATCGTAAAAATAGGTTAGACAAAAATTGCAGATCATGAAATTCTCTACAAAAATTATTCTTATACTTATTTTCGTACGAATCGCTATTCCTGATATATCGCGATTTCAATAATCATTTAATTATTACCAATATTACCATTTTTTCAATCAATAGGACACTGTCTAATAAAACTTCCCAACTTTTTGAATCGTGATATCTGAGGAATAACGATTCGTACGAAAAAAAGTATAAGAATAATTTTTGTAGAGAATTTCATGATCTATAATTTTTGTCTAACCTATTTTTACGATAGCACTTATCATTTACGAGCAAATTGTAAAAAACCGATATTGTTGACCTTTGACCTTGAATAACTTTTTTAGCAGATATGGAATCGGTGGGGACTTTTGATATTTTGTTTGTAATAGTGCATTTAAGGTTTATGCCAATTTTCAGCTGGATGCCAATTTTTGCAAAGTGAAATGGCTATTTTGACTGGACTATTGGGATGTAAGTGTCCCGGATTGAAATCCCAGTAACTACAAAATTTATCTCTATCGGTGGTTCGGATTCCACGTTAAAATGTAGGTCGTAACGGGTATACAGGGTGTCCCAGACCTGAACATCATCTCTTGGAAGGATGATAGGCCAGCTCATGACTGACCAGAATATCGAAATATACAGGTGCATGTCGCCAGCCCCCCCCAAATCGAATTTTGGAATGAAATTTGTGTCAAACGTTTGAGCATCGTTTGAGCATCAATGAGCTTCCAATATTTTCGTTTGAGCCTCAACCGTCGCGGAATTATTCGCGAAAACTTTTGGGGGGGGCTGGAGACATGCTGGCCCCCCCCCCCCCCAAGTGGAATTTCGGGGTGAAAATGGTGTCAAACGTTTGAGCATCGTTTGAGCATCAATGAGCTTCCAAACTTTTCGTTTGAGCCTCAACCGTCTCGGAGTTATTCGCGAAATTCTTGGGGGGGGCTGGAGACATGCTGGCCCCCCCAAGTGGAATTTTGGGGTGAAATTTGTGTCAAACGTTTGAGCATCGTTTGAGCATCAATGAGCTTCCAAATTTTTCGTTTGAGCCTCAACCGTCGCGGAGTTATTCGCGAAACACTTGGGGGGGGCTGGAGACATGTTTTTCCATTTTCGTTCCTATTTAGAATTTTTCTGTGAAATTGATGTCTATCGATAGAGATTCGTTTGAGCTTGAATGAGCTTCCATTCCCATCATTTTATTTTCATTTTCTGAAAAGTTACGACTATTTAAAATTTCGAGTACTCCGAGCAAGTTCCGTTCAATAACCCTCAATTTTAAATCTATTTTATAAGATTAAAATTTTCGATCCGATTAAGAAAACTAATCCTGCTTAATCTGTTAAGTGATCACTAGATTGATGGAATAATATTGAAGTTGAAATTTTCGAAAAGAATCTGTTTAATAGAATATCTTTGGTGTTTATCAATAAAACTTGGTGCAAAATGTTGGCTTTTAGAGTTGGGAAAAGTCTATGTAACGCAGAGAAACTCATTAAATGTTTAAGCAATTTAATAATTGTATAAAATAATTTAAGAATTTAAAAAGAAAAAGAAACATGTCGCTGACGCCTCCTAAATCGAATTTTTCAGAAAAATTTGTAGAAAATCATTTTAGCATCATTCAATTTTCAATATTTTTATTTGAGCGTCAACCGTCGCAGGTTAATGTGCGAAAGAATTGGGGGGGGGGCTATTGACACGTTTTATTTTATCTCCTCCAAGCATCTATGCCTCCAAGTGAACTTTTTTGTTAAAATTTATGTCAAATATTTAAGTATAGTTTGAGCATCAATGAGCTTCCAAATTGTCTTTTTGAGCCTCATCCGTCTCGGAGTTATTCGCGAAGCTCTTGGGGGGGGGGGCTGTAAACATGTTTTTCTATTTTCGTTCATATTTCAAAGTTTTTTGTGAAATCAATGTCTATCGATAGAGATTTGTTTGAGCTTAAATGAGCTTCCATTCTCATCATTTTAATTTCATTTTCTGCAAAATGAAGAGTATTTAAAATTTCGAGTCCTCCGAGCTAGTTTCGTACGTTAATCCTTAACTTTAATTTTTCTCTCTTTAAATTAAAATTTTGAACCGATTAAAAAGCTAATCCTACTTAAATTTGTAAATAATTACCTTCATTATTTTCATGGAATAAATCTGTAAAAATTAATTATACCACAAAAATGTAATTTATAAAGAACAGGTACTACCTATAACAAAATAATAAAATGAAATTAAAATTTTTTAATGTCCTAGAACAAAACTGTGGATCATAACCAAATTTTGTCGTTTGAGCCGCAACCGTTACGGAGTTATTGGCAAAATAGGTTTGGGAGGGGGGAGCATGCACAAGTCGAATCTTTATGTGAAATTGGTGTAAAAAGTATGGGCATCGAAAAATGTATAAACTCATTGGGGCGCAAACGATTCTCAAACGTTTGGCTACAAATTCACACAAACTTTCCACTTGGGGGGGGGGCAGCATCTCTACAGTCCCTCCAAGTATTTCGCTAATAATACCTTGACGATTGGGGATCAAACGAAAAATTTGGAAGTTCTTGTGGCTCAAACTATATTCAAATATTAGACACCAATTTCACCCAAAAATTTTATTTGGGTGGGATTAAGTTAAAAATGTCTATGGCCCCCCCCCTTCCCAAAAGTTTTCGCATATAAACCTACGACGCGACGGTTGAAGCTTAAACAAAATTTTTGGAATCTCATTGATGCTCAAACATTTGACACAAATTTTTCTGAACAATTCGATTTAGGGGGCGTCAGCCCCGTCTATGTACGTGTATAAACATACACTTTCAGAATATCGAAAGTTGCGCTTGATTTCGGGCTTCGAAAAATTTTTTAGAGAAAAATACCGTTTTAACTTATTTAGTCTATGCCCTTTTTAAAATTCTTAAATTATTTTAAACAATTATTACATTGCTTAAACATTTAATGAGTTTTTCTGCGTTACATAGACTTTTCCCAACTCTAAAAGCCAACATTTTGCACCAAGTTTTATTGATAAACACCAAAGATATTCTATTAAACAGATTCTTTTCGAAAATTTCAACTTCAATATTATTCCATCAATCTAGTGATCACTTAACAGATTAAGCAGGATTAGTTTTCTTAATCGGATCGAAAATTTTAATCTTATAAAATAGATTTAAAATTGAGGGTTATTGAACGGAACTTGCTCGGAGTACTCGAAATTATAAATAGTCGTAACTTTTCAGAAAATGAAAATAAAATGATGGGAATGGAAGCTCATTCAAGCTCAAACGAATCTCTATCGATAGTCATCAATTTCACAGAAAAATTCTAAATAGGAACGAAAATGGAAAAACATGTCTCCAGCCCCCCCCAAGTGTTTCGCGAATAACTCCGCGACGGTTGAGGCTCAAACGAAAAATTTGGAAGCTCATTGATGCTCAAACGATGCTCAAACGT
Organism: Rhagonycha lutea; assembly: GCA_958510855.1. Lineage (NCBI taxonomy): Eukaryota > Metazoa > Arthropoda > Insecta > Coleoptera > Cantharidae > Rhagonycha > Rhagonycha lutea. The sequence goes on along the minus strand of OY294039.1, from coordinate 35,787,223 downwards.
TTGACACAAATTTCACCCCAAAATTCCACTTGGGGGGGGCCAGCATGTCTCCAGCCCCCCCCAAGAATTTCGCGAATAACTCCGCGACGGTTGAGGCTCAAACGAAAAGTTTGGAAGCTCATTGATGCTCAAACGATGCTCAAACGTTTGACACCATTTTCACCCCGAAATTCCACTTGGGGGGGGCCAGCATGTCTCCAGCCCCCCCCCAAAAGTTTTCGCGAATAATTCCGCGACGGTTGAGGCTCAAACGAAAATATTGGAAGCTCATTGATGCTCAAACGATGCTCAAACGTTTGACACAAATTTCATCCCAAAATTCGATTTGGGGGGGGCTGGCGACATGCACCTGAAATATACCCTTATTAAAATATCGTTAGTTTTCGAGATATTGGCACTTTTATGAATTTTGTAAAAATCGACACATTAAATCAGTTATTGTGTGCCACTGGTACGAAATTTCATATTATAAGAATATAATTTTGGTTAAGTAACGCTGAATAGCCCTGCTATTGATCACAGATTAAAACAGAACTAATATTGCCATACTTTTTGAAAAAAAAAATGTTTTTGCGAGACTCAAAAATTTTTTTTATTTTATTTGCTAACTTCGACTCTTCATACTGTAAAAAAATTGTACTACACTAACCTGGCAACTACCTCAGGGGCTTAAGGCTGAAAAGCCTAAGTACGGGTAATGGCGCACCCGAGGTACCCTAGCTACAGATGAAAACACGCCATTCATCTGCTAATATACCGTAAGGTGATCCTTGTGCAACAACAACCGGCAATAGGTGTGGTGCTGGTACGCTGCAGAAGGAACATCACGGGGGGATGGGCTTAACCGCCTAGCCTACGAGGAGGAAAACCTCTATAAAAAATCCCTAAAGTTAAGGTGGAACAGCATATGCCGAAAACTGTATGGTTGGGAAGGTAATCCTAATCACTAATATGCGAACTCTGGATAACAGGCGACATCTCAGTTTCAATAGCCTTCTTGCGGCATGCGGGGCTCTGCCGCAAGTGACCGTTCTTCCCTAGCTCTCGTGGGACCACTATGGAAAACACAGAGAAAAAAGAGGGAGACTCGCCCTTAACAGAGTCAACAACAGGGGTCTCTCAAAGCCCTAATCTACTGGTAGACATCATCCAAGAACCTGTGGTACAGAATGAAAATTCTGACCGAAAGGCTGAGGATGTTGAACCAATGGTACTTGGTGAAAATCCAGACCAAAAAGTAGAGGATGTACTCCTCGCGAGCAGCGACGATGACGTCAACAATGCCCTACAAAACCTTCAACTGAAGGAAAAAAGGGTCAGACTCAGTGGAGCTGCTCGCAGACGGATGAAGTACTTCATCCAAAAGGGTCAACCGGCTGACAAAGCCAGGGAACTTGCCCTAAAAGGATATAATCCTAGCATATCTGCCAAAATGAATAGATCCGATGGCGGTACTCCGGAATCCCGTGATAACAAGCGGACGAGGACTGATGAAGGTACGGCTACGCCTAATGTGGTAGCAAAGCCGTCCTTCAGCCAGGCTTTAACCGGAGTAAAAATAGGAATTATACATTCCCTATATCCAAAAGAACTCCTGACTATGGAACAACTCGAAGCCATTCAGGAAGCAATTTTGGACAAAATAATGGAAAAAGGTAAATTGGCTGCTATAAAGCCAAAATTCAACCAAATCCATAAAAGACCAGGGTGGCTCGGCATTATGTGTGCCGATGCAGCCACAGCAGAATGGGTAAAGGGCCTAGAGGCCGAACTTAAACCCTGGGAAGGTGCCACATTGAAAATCGTGTCAGAGGCTGAAATGCCTCACATGGAGATATTTGTGGCATACTTATCGGGAAGTAAAGAATATCCGGATGAAAAAATCCTGGGTCTAATAGAAGCCCAAAATGAGGACCTTAACGCCTCAAGCTGGCGGATTATACGCAAAGTTATAACCGGCCCAACTACAGAGGTAACACTCTCAGCTGACACACAGTCAGCTGAAAATCTTAAAAAGCTGAACTATAGGATCGGCTATAGATTCGGGCAGATACAGTTACACCCGAAAAAGGGCAAACAGGAAAAATCCCAAACTGCCACAAGTGCAGGTACCTCAACATTGAGTGTGCCAAGCACCAGTGGAAGTAAAAATAATTCCGCTCAGGGAGGACAGCAGGGAAGCTCCGGTGCGCGCCCCAAAGTGCCCAATAAGGGCAATAGGGGACGTAAGCCGAGCACAACTGCAAATCCTGGGAAACCGCCACCAAAAGTGGCAAAAACCAGGACAAATCCCCCATCGGAGCAGAAAGGGGCCAAAAATAAGCCTTCAACCTGAAATGCATCCAAATAAACCTCCATCATGCAAGGTCGCCCTCGAGTGACTTGTACCGGAGGTTTATAAGAAAGCAAATTTCCATAGGGCTGATTCAAGAGCCCTGGATAAATGGAGGAAGAATTAGGGGACTCCCTGAAAGGACGGCAAACGTCCTTGCCGACTATAGGTATGGACATCCAAGAACAGCACTATTGCTCAGGAAAGGTATTAACTTTGTTCCCATTCCAGAATTCAACACCAGGGACCTGGCAGCTGCCGTGGTTGAACTGCGAATGGAGAGGGGCAAGAGGAGTGTAGTAATAGCCTCAGCCTACTTTCCGGGCGACGAGACCGGGGTCCCACCAGAGGAAGTACAACGCCTCATCAGTTGGTGTCGAAGGGGAAGCAAACATCTACTTCTGGGCTGCGATGCGAATGCGCACAATGAGATCTGGGGCAGCACAGATACAAATGACAGAGGTAAGGATTTACTTGATTATATTTGTTCCAACAACTTGGACATTTTAAATGAAGGTAAAGCACCGACCTTTATAAACGCGATTCGCCAAGAGGTGCTCGACCTCACACTGGCTACTCCGTTTATAAGTCAAATCCTGAAAAATTGGAGAGTGATGAAGGAGGCATCCTTCTCAGATCACGCCTCTATTGCATTTGAAATAGAGAGCACAAAAGTGGAAGTAGTGAAATGCAGAGTGCCCAAAAAGACAGACTGGTGCCTCTACAAAGAGACACTAAGGACTGAGCTAGATGGCCTCCAATATGAAGTAGCTACAACAGAGGATCTAGAAACAGCCTCGAACCACATTAATCAGTGCATAATGAACTCATATGAGGTAAGTTGTCCACTGAAGAAAAGAACTGTCTCTCGAGACGTACCTTGGTGGAATGCAGAACTGGAGAGGCTAAAAGTCATAGCCAGGAAAGCATTCAATAGGGCCAAAAGAACAGGCCAATGGGAGGACTATTCAGAAGCCCTAACAAAGTACAATATAGAATTGAGGAAATCCAAAAGACAATCATGGATGCGTTTCTGCGAGGGGATTGATAAAACGGCCTCAGCAGCGCGCATTCAAAAAACATTGGCTAAGGATCACTCAAATACCATTGGACTCATAAAACAGTCAAATGGTGCTTATACCGAGAACATCGGAGAAAGTTTAAATGTGTTGTTAAAAACACACTTCCCGGAGTCCACGGTTATAGCAACAACAAACCAGACGCAAGAAATGTCCCAAGCTAATGGAAACTTGCATTCCAGTAGGGATAGCAGAAGGTTAACAGGAAAAATCTTCACCTTGGAGAAAGTGAAACGAGTATTTATAGATATAGAGGGTGCCTTTGACAACACCTCAATTAGATCTATAAAGACAGCCGCCGCGAGACATGGACTTGAACTACCCACGATAACTTGGATAGAGGCAATGCTTAAAAGCCGAATAGTAACGGCTTCTTCAGGAGGGGAGGAAATCTCGATGGCTACGGTGAAGGGATGCCCACAAGGTGGGGTCCATTGTAGTGAACGACCTACTAAAGAAATTAACTGACGAAGGATTCTGCATATTAGGATTTGCGGATGACATTGTCATTATAATTAGGGGCAAACATGACGGCATAATCTCAAGCCTCATACAAACTGCCCTAAACAAAATAAATGATTGGTGCGAAAAGGAGGAACTTACAGTGAATCCTTCAAAAACCATCATAGTTCCATTCACGAGACGTAGAAAGATGAACCTAAAAGCTCCACAGCTTAAAGGCTCTACGATAAGTTTTTCGGGCGAGGTAAAGTATCTGGGGGTAACTCTGGATGCCAAACTCCTTTGGAAATCTCATGTGGATAAAATTCTCGCCAAAGCAACAAACGCCTTCTGGGCGTGTCGAAAACTCTTTGGAAAGACTTGGGGACTACTTAATACCGAAACTGATCCATTGGTCATATACGTCAATAATAAGACCCATTGTCACATACGCGTCAATTGTATGGTGGACAAAAACAAATGAAATCACGACACAAAGCAATATGCAGAAATTGCAACGGCTAGCGTGTCTGGGCATAACGGGAGCTATGCGAACAACCCCAACAGTGGCCATGGAGGCACTCTTGGATCTACCGCCTCTACACCTACAGGTGCAGAGGGAGGGTCTACAAGCTGCCACTAAAATTGCCCAAATCAGGAAATTCAAACCAGGAGACAAGACAGGTCACCTAAAGATACTGGACTTTCTAAAGCCAGATCTGTTTGAAAAGCCTTGGGATATCATTCCAAGAACTTTTCACTTTCAGAAGCCGTTTGAGGTTGTTATTCAGGATCTGGTACGGCTAGAAATCAAAAAATACAAGCGGATAATAAATCCTCCAACTGGTACACAGATGGATCAAAAACTGAACCGGGAACTGGAATAGGCATACATGGCCCAAATTACTCGGCATCAATAGCCTTAGGAACCCATCCCACAATTATGCAAGCTGAAATACTTGCGATTGAACTGTGTGCCCATGAATGCCTTCGAAGGAATTTAAAGGGAAAGCAGATCAATATAATGTCGGACAGCCAAGCTGCGATAAAGGCACTCGAAGCAAACAGCTTTGAGTCCTTGTCTACATGGGAATGTAGACAATCTCTCAAGAAACTGGCAATGGGCAACAAAATTGCCCTACGCTGGGTGCCAGGTCATGAGGGAATTGAGGGTAATGAAATAGCCGACAGACTGGCTAGATCAGGTTCAAAAACGCCCCCGATTGGACCTGAACCATACTGTGGGCTAACCAAAGCACACAGGGGGCTTGAGGTCCAAAAATGGGAGGCAGAGAACAAGGAAACTCTCTGGAATATGATATGAAATATATGAAATATGAGTCCAAATCGCCAGGCAATACATAAGTCCAAAAAACAAAGCAAAAACTGTTAGTACGACTAGAAGAATAATACGAAAGCAAATCGATGCACAACAAACACAAAATCACTCATTCTTTGATTTATTATTGATGTTTTGTTTTATTAGTATATCGTTTTGTTAGTGTTTTGTTTAGTTTTAAGTAAATACCTGTCACTTTAATCTAAAAATATTATTTTTACTTGAATTCCTGATTATTGTAATAATTTCACAATGAGCTCATTTTTCAGTAAAATAGCTATATCTTTTTTTCTAAAGTATTATTATAGCAAATGTTATACCATTTTGAAAACTACACTAAATGAGCAATTTTTTAAAATAACATGCCAGGTTAGTGTAGTACATTTTTTTTACAGTATGAAGAGTCGAAGTTAGCAAAAAAAATTTAAAAAAGTTTTGAGTCTCGAAAAAACATTTTTTTTTCAAAAAGTATGGCACTATTAGTTCTGTTGTAATCTGTGATCAATAGCAGGGCTATTCAGGGTTACTTAACCAAAATTATACTCTTATATGAAATTTCGTACCTGTGGCACACAATAACTGATTTAATGTGTCGATTTTTACAAAATTCATAAAAGTGCCAATATCTCGAAAACTAACGATATTTTAATAAGGGTATATTTAGATATTCTGGTCAGTCATGAGCTGGCCTATGATCCCTCCCAGGGATGACGTTCAGGTCTGGGACACCCTGTATACCATAAAATGGGGATACTTTGATCGCTTGATTTCTTCTCGGTTACAGATTCTCAAATTTTAAAATCCAAAAGCAGAGTAGGTACTTTATCAGACAAAAAAATAAAAATGGGGTAATCCATCGCATTTCTGACAATGCTGGGGATACTTTTTGATCACTTCAGTTTTTTTTTGCGGAATATGAAAGTTACACCCTTAATTACAACATGATTACAACTGAAGAAATATTTAAAGAAATTTAATAGTTAAACTCTGTACCGAGGAAATTATAGTAAAAGAAAATTTCGTTTAACAAAGAAATAAAATAAAACCTTTTTAACAATTTTGCATCTAGAAGTTTTTTACTACTTATTATGCTGTATTCGCAGGTTTAATATTAAAAATATTAATATAGGTACATGGTTTTAAAATATTAAAACAAACTTGTGATTTCTTACTTATATATTAGTGAATATTTTCACTATTGTTTTGTGTCCACAGATTAATTATTACTACATAATAATTATTCTACAAACTTTCAGAATTATTACACCAAATTTAGTTTTATATCCCCTAAAACCACCCCTTGGTTTTAGGGTTAAAGTTTTAATTTAGCAATTTGTACTACAATTTATTGTAGCACAATGTACTAAAATATGAAATTAACTAGTGATAAGTACAAATTTGTAGTGATATTCAATAAAATTTTGTAGGCAATTTTTTATTAAAAATTACTGGTTCAAGTTGTAGTACAAATAATAAATTGTAGTAACGTTTAATATAATATATTTACTATTTTTTGTAGTAAATACTTTTACAAATTGTAGTAAGTACTACAATAATGTAGGTAGGTACTAGGTAATATTAGAGAAATTTAAACAAATTGTCTAAACAAGTATTCGCTATGTGCGTGGGTAGAGAGGGGATACGAAGATCGATCTAAGCGTTCGGAATGGCCATAGCAGAAACAAAACGGGACTTATTTATTTATTAATTATTATTATTTTTATTTATGCCTGTGTAATTAGCATACACACAAATACACCACGAACCTCTAAAACAAAGTTTAAATTTAAATTTCCCTCAAAAATCCTTAATTAAAGCAGTATCTATTGCTAAAGCAGTCCCAATGCATTTTCTTTATTGAGCCACCAGAGGGCAGCAAGAGGAATGCACACAGCGAATAGTAAAATTAATAAGAGCAAAAAGGGCGTGACTAATGTACAGTAATGAAAACTCGTACAGAAGGTTTATCTTGGTATCAATTTGTGGAATTGGGTGTCACGTGTTCTCCTTCCACATCTACTGTGCAAGATTTTGGCTACGCCTATTTTTCCCTCATTAATTTTACTATACAACTACAGCTCCACCAAGCTTAGAAAGGACGCGGCAAATATGCCAACTAATTTGATAAAAAGTTGAATGAACCAATGAACGTTGAGTTATTTCTCAAGTACATTCTGTTGTAAAAGTTACAAATCATTGCGTGTGTTTACATTTGTCGTGGTTTTTTGTGTTATTCGGTTTCGTGTTATTTTATAATTTATTCCAAAAGTGCTTTATTTAATATTTGCGGTAACATTTTTTACGTATTTTGTGACTGCAATTTGACAAAATAATTTATGGATTTTAAATATTCGCGCCGAGAAATTTCTTGTACATTTTTAATTTTAGCAGCGCCTGACACGCCCCTAAAGTCGGTTCTAACGTTGGTGGAGCTGTAAGCATTTATGACAATTTGGCGAAAAGTTTCTCACTAGATATTTTTCAATATAAAAAATAAATGATATTCAAAAAATGAAATTGTGGTGAATGCATCCCCAAAATTTAAAGTATCCCCATATTTCCAAGTAGCATATTTAGGGGTAATGGTTGAAATGTAAAACATAAAACATATTTTCAACTGTAAACTAGAACAGCGTAGCTCTAATGATGAAAAAAGCTCAGCCTGAATGATTCCAATGGATATAATTACTATTTTCACTATAGTACATAAGGAGCTTATTTTTCATAACTGTAAAATGGTTGGTAGATCTGCCATCATCTGTGGGGATGCATATGGATAGAAGAGGAAATATCCCAAGAAGGACAATATTAGTCGTCGTTGCGTAGTGGCAACTATTGTAGGAACTTGAAGAGGCGATAACGTAATAGAAAGATTCCGATGCGTGCGACGAAAATGAGGAATAATTTTGTAACAACGACAACATTCCGGCAAATGTTATACCATTTTGAAAACTACACTAAATGAGCAATTTTTTAAAATAACATGCCAGGTTAGTGTAGTACATTTTTTTTACAGTATGAAGAGTCGAAGTTAGCAAAAAAAATTTAAAAAAGTTTTGAGTCTCGAAAAAACATTTTTTTTTCAAAAAGTATGGCACTATTAGTTCTGTTGTAATCTGTGATCAATAGCAGGGCTATTCAGGGTTACTTAACCAAAATTATACTCTTATATGAAATTTCGTACCTGTGGCACACAATAACTGATTTAATGTGTCGATTTTTACAAAATTCATAAAAGTGCCAATATCTCGAAAACTAACGATATTTTAATAAGGGTATATTTAGATATTCTGGTCAGTCATGAGCTGGCCTATGATCCCTCCCAGGGATGACGTTCAGGTCTGGGACACCCTGTATACCATAAAATGGGGATACTTTGATCGCTTGATTTCTTCTCGGTTACAGATTCTCAAATTTTAAAATCCAAAAGCAGAGTAGGTACTTTATCAGACAAAAAAATAAAAATGGGGTAATCCATCGCATTTCTGACAATGCTGGGGATACTTTTTGATCACTTCAGTTTTTTTTTGCGGAATATGAAAGTTACACCCTTAATTACAACATGATTACAACTGAAGAAATATTTAAAGAAATTTAATAGTTAAACTCTGTACCGAGGAAATTATAGTAAAAGAAAATTTCGTTTAACAAAGAAATAAAATAAAACCTTTTTAACAATTTTGCATCTAGAAGTTTTTTACTACTTATTATGCTGTATTCGCAGGTTTAATATTAAAAATATTAATATAGGTACATGGTTTTAAAATATTAAAACAAACTTGTGATTTCTTACTTATATATTAGTGAATATTTTCACTATTGTTTTGTGTCCACAGATTAATTATTACTACATAATAATTATTCTACAAACTTTCAGAATTATTACACCAAATTTAGTTTTATATCCCCTAAAACCACCCCTTGGTTTTAGGGTTAAAGTTTTAATTTAGCAATTTGTACTACAATTTATTGTAGCACAATGTACTAAAATATGAAATTAACTAGTGATAAGTACAAATTTGTAGTGATATTCAATAAAATTTTGTAGGCAATTTTTTATTAAAAATTACTGGTTCAAGTTGTAGTACAAATAATAAATTGTAGTAACGTTTAATATAATATATTTACTATTTTTTGTAGTAAATACTTTTACAAATTGTAGTAAGTACTACAATAATGTAGGTAGGTACTAGGTAATATTAGAGAAATTTAAACAAATTGTCTAAACAAGTATTCGCTATGTGCGTGGGTAGAGAGGGGATACGAAGATCGATCTAAGCGTTCGGAATGGCCATAGCAGAAACAAAACGGGACTTATTTATTTATTAATTATTATTATTTTTATTTATGCCTGTGTAATTAGCATACACACAAATACACCACGAACCTCTAAAACAAAGTTTAAATTTAAATTTCCCTCAAAAATCCTTAATTAAAGCAGTATCTATTGCTAAAGCAGTCCCAATGCATTTTCTTTATTGAGCCACCAGAGGGCAGCAAGAGGAATGCACACAGCGAATAGTAAAATTAATAAGAGCAAAAAGGGCGTGACTAATGTACAGTAATGAAAACTCGTACAGAAGGTTTATCTTGGTATCAATTTGTGGAATTGGGTGTCACGTGTTCTCCTTCCACATCTACTGTGCAAGATTTTGGCTACGCCTATTTTTCCCTCATTAATTTTACTATACAACTACAGCTCCACCAAGCTTAGAAAGGACGCGGCAAATATGCCAACTAATTTGATAAAAAGTTGAATGAACCAATGAACGTTGAGTTATTTCTCAAGTACATTCTGTTGTAAAAGTTACAAATCATTGCGTGTGTTTACATTTGTCGTGGTTTTTTGTGTTATTCGGTTTCGTGTTATTTTATAATTTATTCCAAAAGTGCTTTATTTAATATTTGCGGTAACATTTTTTACGTATTTTGTGACTGCAATTTGACAAAATAATTTATGGATTTTAAATATTCGCGCCGAGAAATTTCTTGTACATTTTTAATTTTAGCAGCGCCTGACACGCCCCTAAAGTCGGTTCTAACGTTGGTGGAGCTGTAAGCATTTATGACAATTTGGCGAAAAGTTTCTCACTAGATATTTTTCAATATAAAAAATAAATGATATTCAAAAAATGAAATTGTGGTGAATGCATCCCCAAAATTTAAAGTATCCCCATATTTCCAAGTAGCATATTTAGGGGTAATGGTTGAAATGTAAAACATAAAACATATTTTCAACTGTAAACTAGAACAGCGTAGCTCTAATGATGAAAAAAGCTCAGCCTGAATGATTCCAATGGATATAATTACTATTTTCACTATAGTACATAAGGAGCTTATTTTTCATAACTGTAAAATGGTTGGTAGATCTGCCATCATCTGTGGGGATGCATATGGATAGAAGAGGAAATATCCCAAGAAGGACAATATTAGTCGTCGTTGCGTAGTGGCAACTATTGTAGGAACTTGAAGAGGCGATAACGTAATAGAAAGATTCCGATGCGTGCGACGAAAATGAGGAATAATTTTGTAACAACGACAACATTCCGGCAATGTTCCTGGGATTTGTCCAAAGACGTTCCGTTAACATCACGGTGTAGTAGAGCTTGTTTTTTCCTTAGTGGTTGGGAGTGGATAATGTGCAGAAACGAATATTTGTCATTTCGGTTCTATGTCAATTGATGGAATTGGGTGTCACGCGTTCTCCCTCCACATTTGCAGCGCAATGCCCCAGTCACTAAAGATAAAATTCACTGTAACCACGACTTTATATGGAATTTATGGAATGCGGGGTACCGGGTTTAAACCTGAATAGAGCCATGCCTTCAGACGGCACGGTAGCCGGCGCGGCGGTTTCCCTGAGTTGAATAATTACCACCATTAACAAAATTGATCTACTTACACTCGCCAATCAGTTTGACTTGCGTGGTGAGTTATGGCCAACAACACCCCATTATTGGGGAGATCTATGTCCGACTTTGGATAAAGAAAGCTTATAAAGAAAAAGGAATCAAGTAATCACTAAACGTGATCAACTGTTATTAATTTATATCAAGGTAAGTAAGGAGAACATTATAACTTTGAGTATTCAAAATGATGAAAGAAAAGGCAGACAGGCTGACATATAATCACACATAAAGCTTCATACTATCTTTACATACGTACACGGTAATTTGGTCCCCGTCTTTTTTTGCCGCTTTTTTCATTTTTTATATTGGGTAGTCTATATTTCATCTGCCTTTTCTAATTCCTAATTTCCTAATTCACATAGCTTTAATTTTATATTTTGCAACATAGTTCTATTTGTGAATCATTGGGGTATCGCAAAAATCTTTCGATTGCCTATTTAATGACTTTTGTGTGATGTATTTATAAGTTAATTTCACTTCCCAATCTTTATATTTTACAAAGTGGGAAACCTTCTCTATCGCTTCTTCCAATTCTTTTCTATATTCCTGTCTAGAGTTCAAACAGTTTGAATTTTCGGGTTATATATTTTCGGATTAAGAGATTTATAGAAGTAGGAGGCCACTACATTACGGAAAATTTAGGATAATTTTATAAAAAATATACGTTAAGATATGCCAATACAATGTTGTATTATTTATTTAAGGAAATGTCCTTTTTACGGCACAGATAAATTTGGGAGCGATCGGGATTTGAACCTATAACCTTTAGGTCTATAGCTCCACTCCCTAACCACTACACCGAACTACCTGTACATAATAAACGAAATAAAACTAATATCATCATTATATTTTCTGATTAAAGTTGCAAACGCAACTCAAGGTACAAAAATAGTAGTATTTGTTGGTTTTAAATTAATTGGTATATTTTAAATAATTTTAAGAGTTAATTAAATTAAATTATTTCTGACGAGACGAAGAGCACAACAAATGCTTGAAAGCTTAAAAATAAAATATGTATAATTTAATTTAACTAACTCGTAAAATTATTTACTTGAAATACATATACAAATTAATTTATTATCATGAGTTAATGAGTTAATGAGTTAAAAACTAACCAATTTAAATTGTTTGGTTTTATTGTATTCAAATTAACTCTACCATTGTTTTTAGGGGTTAATAATATTTTGTATTGATAATTTATTGAAAGTTGAACATTTCTTTTATAAACTCACTATATTTTTATTTATTCCTGCTGTTAAGACAAAATCACGTATAAATTTTACGTTTAAAATAAAAGTGCTGTTTCGTACTCTTATGTATAACAAATAATAGATCCTTTTATTTGTGTCATTCAATTGTATCGTATAATCCTATAATTCTGTTAGGGAACATAAAAATCCTTTCAAGTTAATTATTTAATAGACTTTGAGGTACTAAAATTTATTACAGATTGCATTTGCTTAATTCGATAATGTATTTTGTCTAATTTAGGAGAGAAGTGGGATACTTGATCCCTTCTTTCTATATCTTTGTAATTGAGAAAGATATTGAATGAATTAATAAAAATAATTTAAGGGTTGTAGTAAGTAGGTACTTAGAGCCCCAATAAAATTCTTTCACTAATTATCACTAATAATAATGTAGGCTGTAGGGAATCACAATAATAGCATCGATAAAGTTCGAATAATGTCAACGAAATGTTCAATGATAAAGTCTCCCTCTTTTGTGAAGCATTTGATCCCCCAGCGCCCAGCCCCAACCGTAATATTCAAAATATCATGCAAATCAATACTATTAAAAAAAAGTGCAAGGGTAAAGTTCGTATGAAATAAGATGACTGGGCGGAGCTAACCTATAGAAACAAAAATTAAAATACATGAAGGCACATCCTCCCTCCACATATGTGCAAGAAATTGCCTACCGCCCAGTAATCTTTTTTCATATTACAACCCAAAATTTGTTTCGAAATCACAGAAATTTGAAATTGGAAGTTGTGTTTAAATTTATTGACAAATTACAATTAGGCAAGTTTGTCCTACTGTTGGACAATTCAGGATAACATTTAAATTTAAGCTTCTGTTGAGTTGCTTATATATAAATAATTTGATAAAATAAAGAAATTGTTTAATTAATTTTCAAGTTCTTCTATAAGAAGAAGAAGAAGAATTTAAATTTAAGCTTCTGTTGAGTTGCTTATATAAATAATTTGATAAAATAAAGAAATTGTTTAATTAATTTTCAAGTTCTTCAAGACAAATTCCTTAAAAATCCAGGTCCGACAATTCTAAAACTTGAAATTCGTATAGCAATCCCATATGGTCTAGTGGCTAGGATACCTGGCTTTCACCCAGGAGGCTCGGGTTCGATTCCCGGTATGGGAATTTATTTTTTAATTATCAAGTGAATATTTTATTTATATGAAATAAATTTTATTTGGAAAGAATTGTTTTAAATTATGTATAATATATCATAAAAGTTTACGTCATCACTCTTTTAAATTGTTATAAATTTTGTTTATTCGGTTATATGTAGCAGAGGAAATAAAATTAGGAAAAAAAATCTGAACATTTTTGCTCTAAAAGCGGGACAAGGACATACACCATTTAAATCGCCAAACTAGTTTGTTAGTTTTGTTATCTTTTCAAGTTTTTTGGCATAGTGGCGCCTAGACGCCCAGTCATAGAGGCGTCGTATTGTGACGTCACAGGCGAAGTTTTTCCAACTAATGTTGTTTCATTACAATCCATTCAAATTTTTATTTTTATAATAAACATAACAGCTTTTATTGAATTCATTCAGATTGCACGTTTTCACTTTAAAATAAAATGTTACTGATTATTTAGTTTTGAATATTGAATATTATGTATAATTATTACTTTTTATCAATTTGTCACTTTTGAGAGTGCTTTCAAGTGCTATATTTAAGTAATTCGTGTTTTATGATGTCATTATAGTATGGTTCAAAATAATGAGAAATGGAATTAATGACTACTTTTGCAAATCTTTAAACGTTTTCCCTGCATATATGAATAAAAGATCTGAATTACTCATAGGACAAAAAATTGAACAAAACTGGAAACTTAGGATTCGGAGATTCCGAAAGCATAATTTTTATTTTATGTGTAATATTCCAATTCTACAATTCTAAAAGTTAGTCATCAAATTTAAATTTTAACTATAGAATTAATTATTGTGGCTAAAATGTTATTTTTCTTATCATTTTGGGTTACTAAAAACATGATATCATTATAATTTATTATAATAACAATGATTGTAGTTGAGGAATATGTCATAAAGAATCTAAGTGTAAATATTATATATTTACAAATCAAGAACAAAGACAACCACAATCAAGAACGTCATAAGGCTTTTGATGCCATATCTTTTTTTATGTAATATTTACCAAAATTGGTAGAGGAAAGTGACCAAATGTGGAATAGTAGGGGAGAGTCGGGATGTTTGGGTCAATTTTTAATAAATACATTTTATTTAATTTCTTAAACATAATTGACGAACCTTAAATATACCATTGCATAGAACAGGTATTGCACAAGCTATGTAAATAATGTAGAATGCATCACTTTAATTTTGACACAAGTTTTTTTAAATTGTAGTAGCAGAGAAAATTTGACCCATTTATCCCGCATGTGGGGAGGTTTGGGTAGGTAATAGGGATGTATGGGTATATAGTCATTTAAACTAAAAGAATTGTTTTTTAATGAACATAAACTAAAATAACATAAAATAATATTAATAAGCAACACTATCACGAAGCAAAATAAACAAAATATTAACGCAACATAACAAATATTTCAATAAAGATTCAATTCTTAACTCCCTACTCTATTCTTATTATAGATTCTTAGCCTTTAGCAATCTCTCACATTTCTGACCGATTCCTCCCGCTGGTGCCAAAACACAAAAATGTGGTTGAAATTTTCGCATGTGGAAAGTTGGATTATATTGAAGAATAGTCATGTTAAGCTTAATAACTAATCATTCCAATGTAATAGTCGTTTTAAAGATATTTAAAAAGAAATAAAAAATAACTGACATATAATAGATATATAGGGTGTTTTTTTAGCTGCATGAGAACTTTCAATAGGGATAACAATTGAATCAAGATTGCTATGGAAACAGTTTTTTGACATTTGTGTTTAGCAAGGTTTGGCATTTGATAATGCATAGATTGACCATTGAACAACGCTACCAATTTCGCTTCCAACCAATTGGAAGTGGATCCATTTTTTTATCGTAAAATTTTGTTCAGTGACGAGGCACATTTCTGGTTAATTGGGTATGTGAACAAACAAAATTGCCGTATATGGAGTGAGACCAATCCGGGACATTATCTTGAGACTCCATTGCATCCATTAAAATTGACTGTTTGGTGTGGAATACACGCCAACGGCATCATTGGTCCATATGTCTTTCGAAATGCGGAAGGAGCTACCGTTACGGTGAATGGTGTGAGATATCGACACATGCTCAATACATTTTTGTTTCCAAAACTTCAAGAGCTAAACATTGACAACTTATGGTTCCAACAGGATGGTGATACGTGCCACACAGCCAACGAAAGCATCAATTTATTGAAAGGACAATTTGGTGACAACATTATTTCAAAACGTGGTCCTATCAATTGGCCTCCAAGATCGTGTGATTTGACACCTCCAGATTATTTTATGTGGGGGTATGTTAAATCCATGGTTTATGCTAACAAACCAACAACTCTAGAAGCATTGGAGGCTAATATTCAGCAAGCCATTTATGAAATAAAGCCAGAAATATTGGAAAAAGTGGTCAAAAATTGGACTGAACGGATGCGTTTCGTAACCATTAGTCGTGGTGGTCACATGCCGGAAGTCATGTTCAAATCATAAATGCCATTAACTGTACTTTCATAAAAAAATTATATCCAAAACATTCCGTCAGGTTTTTAATGTTTTATTTCATTTTGAAGTTCTCATGTAGCTAAAAAAACACCCTATATAAAACGAAAATTTACCTGGTCAAAAAGCCGTTTTATTCGATAAAACAATTAATATTTACAGTCACGCTGCGATAACAATGGGAAAGAGTTTCGATACCTTATGGGACCTTGGTGGAGGTAGTTATGCGTACGTTAAACGCTTTGGGAATGTAATTTTGGCATCGACCCAAACCTCCTCTGACCCAAACCTCCCGACATTCCCCTATCCCTAATGTGGAATACCATTAAATTTTCGAAACCACTGCCTCTATTTAGCCATTACTAGGATAAATGACAACCTAGTAAGAGTAGTTGACCACCCCAAACTTTACAACGCTCTATTACCAGTAATATCCACATGGCGGGACATTATTCTTTGTACGCACTTGCGAAACTTTATTGTTAGTGGTGCAAATTTTGGTCTATAACGTAAGTATTAGTAATTTGTTAATTACTCTACATTTATAAGCATACAGAAGGATGACTGATAACATTACGTATGTTACTTTTAAGGAAAATATAACCTGGATTTCAATAAAAAAAACATTATTCTTAAGTGAGCTTAGTTCCTAATATGGAATATGGAAAATTATATGGAAATCTTATGTAAGGAATGGGCGCCTGTTGGTGACGATAGTGTGTGTGGTGTGTGATTTTTGTAGTAAAATAAGTTAATTTTAACGGAATAAGTTACTTTTATTTTTGACCAAAGTCTCAAGATCTGTTATAAAAAGACGTTACTGTTTTTGTTAATTTTTGTAAAAGAAACTTGGGTCTTATTTCCATATTCCATATTTGGGGGTCTATTCCATAAATAGCTACTATTCTGTTAATTTGGGATGGGGACGTTTCGCCCCCACCGTTTCGCCCTCGCCGATTCGCCCCCATCGTTTCGCCCCCGCCGTTTCGCCGCCAAGTTTGGTTTTACACTACATTCACACTTATTAGTGTTAATTTCTACTATTGGTCACGTTTAAGACCATTTTAAGCTTACTTTTAATAACAAGTAAACAATTTTTTGTATTATATTTTGTCAAAGATTAATTTTTTATTGTTTTTAAGCTGGTAAATTAATTCAATTGGTAAAAATTAAAATACTCAATTAGTAAGTTGTAACTTTCTGTAATTGTCTATGTCTCCTATTGTTGGTTTTTCAAACTTGATTAAATTCAATTTTAACTATTTTCCAACTTCCTAAAATATTGGGGTCCCCCCCCTTGGGCATGGCCCTGTAACACCCCGGAAATTAAGGGTTAATTTCGGGTTGTTTGTTTATTTTTCTAGTTATGATTTTTAAAGGATTTAAAAGTTAAAATGCAATTTTGGATGTAAAAGAAAATAATTGGTGTACGTCTATGGAAATGCAGTAATTCAAATGTGCTGACATTTTATAAAATTTTTCGGTTCTTATATCTTTGAAATCAGCGTAAAATTACGTTCACATTAAAAATATCGACGGAATCGAGTCGAAATTACTTTGAGTAAAAAAATTCAAATTTAACTTTGCAACAAAGTAAATTACTACATTGTAATGTAGAAAATATACCTACGTATTGCAGGTGTGAGACGGGCGGAGATCCGAAGAGAATTTGATGACCATTTCCGCTTAGATAAGGATTACGCTTCCCGTCTTAGTGACAAGATTTTAGGCCATTTCTTAATATTGGTCCTACAAAGAAATGAATTGTATATTTGTAACGTTTAAGAGATAACGATTCCAAATAGCTAAAAATAATTTGAAAAAGTCAAAAAATGTAGAAATTAGAAATAAATTTTCAATTACCAGTAGACGCGTGTGGGAATTGCTAAGTCGGCTATTTCTACGCGCAGAAAAAAAATGTATCTTCCTCTAATTGACGGAAGAACGTCTTTTACTCACATGAATTTTAAAATAAGAAGTAAAAAGATTCACTTTTGAAGAGAAGTGGGTCAGAGGTTATAAATATTGGTAACTGTACTGATAAGAGGGAGTCCCATCGTTACCTGCATCAAAATTGCGTTGCTCGAGGAGCGATCATAGACGCTTTTTGATAAGGGTACAAATTCGAAGACTCCAATGCGCGATTTTGTTTTGAATTTTGATAATTGAGTTTTGTACAGTACAAAAGCTCAATTAGTAATTTTGTTTGCAACTATTTATCGAACTATTGTTTGAATAAATAAGTTAGTGGTAATCAATTAAATTAAATAATTTAATTAATTTTCTCGACTTAAATAAATAAGTTAAGTTTTTGTGGTTTTGCTGAAACAACTAAAGGTAAAAATTTATTGTTTACTGATAAATGATTTTATTTTGTGTGCGCGTTTGTCAAATCATAATTTGAGAACGCAAATTTTTGTATTCTAACGAGTTGTTAAGGAAATGTACATGGGTTCCTTATATTATAATAATTGATTGGAGTGAGATTCGCTCATCAGGTTATTGATACTTAATTTTAAAGGATAATCGCGAGACGATTGTTTCCTCGTTTGTTGATAGTTTTGGCTGCATATAAGTTTAGCCAATATTATTTAATCGTTAAAGTAAGGTTTGATAAGTTAATCTGTTTTATGTTTAATTTTGGAAATCTGAATAGTTGATATTCAGAGACGGAAACAATTTGTAGTTGATTGAATGTTTCGTCAATTATTACTTTCAAAAGTTATTTTGTTGTTTATACTGTGGCAAAAGTGTTGTCATATTATAATTTCGAGTTAATTATTTTGTAAATTTTTGTAAATAATTCAGTTTAATTTAATAAATTGTTATATTTGGGAAATATTAATTCTTTTATTTTGAATTTAAAAGAACCCCATAAAATAAAGTGGAAGTTTTTTCAAAAGTTAATGATTCCTACGTTTTCCCAAAATCACTGCAAAGGGCACCTTTCACCCTACGTTAGCCAGCGATATTTACGTCATTTCGTGAAGATTGGGAAATCAAACCAGAGCTACCAAAAAGTATCGAAGAGGTCCAGGACAACTAACAAAGAGAATTTTGTCGGGTGGCAGCGTTAAAACTAAAAATAGACTGTCCTTTGTTACCGTGGAACCTTCGTCGATATTCCCAAAAATTCAGGAGTATCTCAAAACTCGAGAAATTTTTGGGAAACCAAATAAATTTAGAGAACATTCTGGGGTGACTTTTTATTTAGGCCAAGTAAAAAGGTTTTTGTGTTTCTAAAATTATTATCAAAATTTTAAGAGAAAATTTTATAATTAATTTTAATAACGCACCCCCGGTTGTTACAGCCCTTATTATAACAATTATAAATTGAAACGCTTATTAGCGTTAATAAACTTCCTCTATTGATGAGTTATGTTAGGGCTAGTGGTTAATCAATCACATGAATTCGCTCTATGAATTCGTGAATGAATTCTATGAATTCGACGCGCTCGTAGAAGACGAAAATTTTCCTCAAGATGCACTGCCCATTGTGGATTATTTTGAAGACTGTTACATAGGACGAAGAAACAGAACACATAGACGAGCTCCTCAATTTTCTATTGCAATGTGGAATGTATATAACCGAACCATAAATGATCGTCACAGGACGAATAATCACATCGAAGGCTGGCATCGCGGTTTTCAAAGCACTTGCAGAAATTTATTGCCAAACATTTTTCAATTTATTAAAAGTTTAAAAAAAGAACAGGCTCTAACGAGATATTAAATTTCACAGTTATTATTAGATGTTAAGGCGCAATTCCACTGAGGCAACACTGAACGACATGAGGCATGCTACTTGTTTTCTGGTGTTGTCAATGGGGTGAAATAATGAGATAACAGCTTCATTAATAGAAGAATACCATAATTTACCCGTATTATGGAACAATAGAATAAGTATTTGTAAAGATAATCGAATAAGTAATTAGAAATTAAATAATTAAGTTAATTAAATTAATTAAATTAATGTAGCATGCCTCATTTCGTTCAGTGTTGCCTCAGTGTAATTCCGGTGTACCCGAGATTTTTTACCCCCTTAAATTTTACCCCCCGGGGGTCAAATTTCCCTAGCGAAATTTTACCCCCGGTAAAAATTCCCTATAGATATTTTACCCTCAGTGAAAAAAAAATAAAGGGGTCAAATTTCCCTAGTGAATTTTTACCGGGGGGTAAAAATAAGTTCAAAATATTCTCAGTGAATTTTTACCCTATTTCATTCATTTCACTTAAATTCCAAGTTTTCAAAAGCAAGAAATTCGTTGCTTCATCCACCACACACTGTGATAGATGTCAAAGCAGACGGTAATTGTTTTTTTATGTGCATATATTTATGTATTACCGGAAGTGAAGATGAGCACGAGGAAGTGCGAAAGATAATAACAGATTATATGAAAATAAAAAAGGAAAAAGTTAATCGGTTTTCTGGTAATACAAATTACATAAAGAACACAAATATGGACACGAATGCAATTTGGGCAACGGATGTTGAAATGTTTTTCACTGCAGCACTGATAGGCGCCGATATATCGCACCGCCAGTTCAATAGGGTTGCAAGTGCAAAATTGGTCTGTTTTTAGTTATTGCTGTATTGCAGTTCTTTGCAATCATAGCTATTGTAGAATACAGCCATATCAGCAAAATTTTGTTTAGAAACGAACTGAGGTAAAAGATAAGTTCCTATGAACTCATTAAGTGTTAAGTAACTATAAAACTGTTTTCTTGATTTCTCAACAATTACTCCTTTTGCACTTGCAACCCTATTGAACTGGCGGTGCGATATATTCGTTTGCTCAAATTTCGAGCAATCCTTCTTCGTGGCTAAGGTTCCCAAGTTCAATGCACCTTTCTGATAAGCCTGATTATAAAAGACTTGCAATATATTTGAATCATAAAGATTCAAATCATTTTGAAGTCGTAGTTGCCGTAAAACAAATGTAATAATTTATTTATTTTTCATACAATTATACAAATATTTAATAAATTTTTGTATACAATTATATAAATTAATAAATTTTTTATTAAACTATTCAATTTAATTATTACTAAATTTCTTCAAAACTCCATGGAGGATATTTTAGTATATACTAACTGCCCTCTGAAAACGAAATTTAACAAGCAAATGCAAAAATTTGCTATATAGTGTAGTCAAAATGGCTCTGGAGCGTCGGAAGCGGAGCGGAGGCACGGAAAAATCGACTTTTATTTAAAGAGAGGATCATTATTAAAAGGTAGATCCCGGTTGAAGCTAGGTTAGTGTTAGGAAACGACTTTTTTTTAAAGAGAAGGTCATTAAAAGGTAGATCCACCGGTCGAGGCTAGGTTAGTGGTAGAAATCGACTTTTATTTAAAGAGAGGGTCATTATTGACAACACATCCACCTACGACAGAGTTGAAAAAAAAGCGAGATTCACCCCTTGCTAATAGCACAATTTGCCGAGTTGGATCACCCTCGGGGGATGTTTTTAATGAGTTTAGTGTTGCCGAAATGGCTCTGGAGCGCTGCAAAGCGGAGCGGAGCGTAGCGCGGCGCGTCGCGGAAGAGTCAATTTTGGCAACACATCCACCTACGACAGAGTTGAAAAAAAGCGAGATTCACCCCTTGCTAATAGCACAATTTGCCGAGTTGGATCACCCTCGGGGGATGTTTTTAATGAGTTTAGTGTTGCCGAAATGGCTCTGGAGCGCTGCAAAGCGGAGTGGAGCGTAGCGCGGCGCGGCGCGTCGCGGAAGAGTCAATTTTGGCAACACATCCACCTACGACAGAGTTGAAAAAAATCGAGATTCACCCCTTGCTAATAGCACAATTTGCCGAGTTGGATCACCCCTGGGGGATGTTTTTAATGAGTTTAGTGAAAAGGTTAGCAATTGGTTGTATTGATGATGAGATTATGACATTATTCCTTGGTTGGTATTCAACGTAATGAAATTAATTATTATTATGTTTATATAAACAAAATGACTGTAATGATAAAACATAAGAAGATAAACTAAAGAAGATAAAAATTACAGATAAAATGGACGAAAATGGATGAAACTTTAACGAAATTTAAATAACAAATGCAAAAATTTGCTATAGGGTAAAAATTCACTGAGAATATTTTGAAATTATTTTTACCCCCCGGTAAAAATTCACTAGGGAAATTTGACCCCTTTATTTTTTTTTACTGAAATTTCTCTAGGGAATTTTTACCGGGGGGGTAAAATATCACTAGGGAAATTTGACCGGGGGGTAAAATATCACGGGGGTAAAGATTCCCGGTTACACCGGCTTTAGACCAAAAATAAACAAAACATCTATAGTGTAATTTCAAAAAGAATAAAAAAACATCGCAGAAAGTTATGGAAGGATAGATAATATGGATTATTAGTTGGGCATTTTAAAATTACCTTTTTTTTCGACTTTTGATTTATTTATTATTTTAGGGGGCGAAACGGCGGGGGCGAAACGTCACATAACCTGTTAATTTAGATTTTTAAATAAAAAAAATTTGTTGATTACTATTAAAACACAAGACTATGAGTAAGATAAGCCAAAATGTATGACTGACTGTGTTTATAATTAAATTTGCATTTTTTTACTTCATGATAGTTTTTTTTTATGCCACAAAAACAAAATGGTATTCCATATTTGGTCACTTTCCTCTATTAAAATCGGGTTTTTTACACCGACATGCTTACAAATTTATTATAATACTGTCTACGTTATTTTTATAACCATTTACCATCGAATGTTTGTTGTGAATCTATGTGAATCTATGGTGAATCTATTGTGAATCTATGGTATCTGCAATTGTGAGCATCATTTTTTTATCTTGCGAAGCCATTTTCTATGTCCATCATAGTAGTAGTCGTAGATTTGTCATGATTGTAATAAATTAATATAATTTATTATTTCATTTCTCGGAGTCGGAGCTAAATTGTTCCGGAATTATGGTATGATTTTCAAAATCGTGTTTTTGGAGACGGAATATGATGATTTTTTTACATCTAGAATTTTGGATAGTAAAGATAGTAAACTTATGGGACAGCAGATTAATGGAATATCTTTGAATTTACCTGGTTTCGGGATGAAGATAAACATTGGACCATTGCCGTTTTCCAGACATTCGGACATTCGGAAATATTGATTCTTTGCAAGATTTTATAGGATATACCTACCTAGAGGTAAATTTTTCTTTAGTGGTTGGCACGTGACTTGGGCTTGCGCGGCAAATGTGGAGGGAGACACCCGTGATACCTAATTCCTTTTTTCATACCTTTATTCCCCCTCAAATTATTTTTGAAGGAGTTCGGTGGAATCTTGATTTAGCAATCGGTTGTATGCCGAATTTTTTGATCAAACTTTCTCCTAAAGGATGAATAAATTCTGTCATTTATTTACAATGGTTCAATTTTTTTATTGCATCAATTCCTAAAGATAGACCGATAATTTTATTAATGGACTCTCAACCTTTCACCTTAATCCTGAGGTGATTGAATTTGCACAACAGAATGATACTAATTTGTTTACATTTACAGCTCATACAAAATCACCTTCTGCAGCCACTATATAATAGATATGGGAGTGTATCGTCCATAAAAAGCAGCTTGGTTACGGAGTTTGGACGAATACCTGATAAAAAATAAGGAGGGAAATCCAACGCGATATAAATTCAACGAAATTTTTACTCCGGCGCTCATTAAAGTATGTGCTTTTTCATAAAATTCTCAAAAACGATACTAACCTATTGTTGAGATGAGTGAGCAGAGACGTAAATTTCTCCAAAATTTTTATTAGGACGGGAGAAACTTGACGACCGGAATTACCCCGACGGCCGGTATTTCCCCAGTCTACCCTAAACAAAATCCCTACCAAACCTTATTTTTGAAATTTCTCTTTTAAGATTTTATTCTACAAAAGTTATTGAAAATTTTATGTTGTGCAAAATTTTATTAGACTATGCATGAACTTGGACTACTGTAACCAAAATTTACATTGCAAAGGAGAATATATGGAAAAAACCAGAATTTGCCGTAATTCCGGCTAGTTTTTTCAAGAACATAAGCATTAAAATGCATTATTAAAAATTAATTTTAGTTTAAAATTACCTCAATTATAACTACAAATAACACAAACAACGTTTACACAGAAAAAATATCATTCATTAAAATGTATCATTAATTTGCTTAGGTACTTTCCTTTTTGAAGTTCGAACCTACCCTTAAAAATCGCATATGTGATTAGGTAATAAAGAATAGTATAGTTATTTAAGACTCCTTGATGTACAAAATCTAACGATGTTCTAACAAACCTGAGCTTTATTAAGGTTTAAGCCCACTTGTACCACGCGACGCGATACCACATCGAGCGACATTAAAGTGTCTCGAGAGAGAGAGAGAGAGACAGCTACATTGAGGTTACAAGCTATCTCTCTCTCTCTCTCTCTCTCGAGACTCTTTAATGTCGCTCGATGTGGTATCGTGTCGCGTGGTACAAGTGGGCTTAAACCTTTATGGTTCGAATTTAAAATTATCTTCTCTCCAAACTTGCAAACCTGAAGCCATGGGTTCGATTTTCTTTGATGAATTAATACTTTTTAAATTAGTAATTTGATCTTAAAGGCTACCACCAACAGTTTTACAAATAAAACTAAAGATTTTGATAAATAAATAATGTATTCCAGAGGCGCAGGAGAACGCAAAATTTACACTTAATAAACTTTTCTTTGGTGTATTTAGAAAATTCGTTCCAGAATATGAAAGTTGAGTTTTAGTTAGCGAGATCAACATGTTTATTTGTTAAGCACAGTGGCGTAAATAAGGGGGGTGATCAGGGTGATGAATCACCCCCCAAAGGCTAATAATAATCCAAAAATTCCATTTAAAAGTAAAAATTTCCAAAATCCCAGACCCCCGGTGGTGTCTCCTACCAGATTCATCACCCCCCAAATTCAAATCCTATTTACGCTACTGGTTAAGCATTTTAAAGAGCAAGGTTGATAGTACTATTAGAAAATTATCACAAGTAAAAAATAAAACCACAGTGGAAGATCAACTAAAACAGAAATGTTACTGTCATAACAGGTAAAATAACGAGAAGCAAAAGAAAGGAAATTATAGATTTGGAAGCAGATACAATATTAGAATTGATGGACGATTCCGTATATCGCGATTAAAACGCGAGGAGAATTAGGTTTTCATAATTGTAAGTGAAAAAGCACTAGTAAAATCAGGTTTTGTGAATTTAAATTTAAGGTAGTTTGTATAACAGGGCAACATAAATTAAAGCACACTGACAACACCTACATAGTTAGTTTGCATATACAAGATTAGAGTTCAAGAAAAGAGCTGAATGTAGCACCATGATAAATTATAAAAAATTATGTAACTTATATAGATTTATTATTATATTATTTAAATTAAACTAATCAGACTTGCTTCATAATACAAACACAAAATTATTTTAACTAGTAATCAGTTCAAGATCTGTAGGCATACAATGAATTCTCTGCCTGTGAGAAGTTAGCATTGCAAAAGTTGAAAATCTTCTAAAGCAAATAGTGCAAATGTGAGGAAAATCAGGTTTTGGTAAATCTTCTACATGAGTTTTCATGTGTTCTGTAAGCTGGTGATTTTGCCGACAAGCATAAGAGCACTGACTACACTTATAAGGTTTCTGTCCTACAAAAATAGTATCATAATTATTTAGTTAATTATATTACAATGTAACTTACCGAGATGTATTCGCATATGCGACTTCAATGTACAATTTTGTTTAAATGATTTTTCACAGTGTGTGCACTTATATGCACGAAAATCACTGTGAGTTAAACTATGTTCAACTAAATGACTACGTTGAGCAAACGCTTGTCCACATTCTGTACAGAGAAATGGCCTTTCACCTAAAAAAAAAAGAAAGAATTTCATAAAACAAAGAGCAAATTTATTTGTATGTATTATTACCGGTATGTTTTCGCATGTGCAGTCTGAGCTCTGAAGGTCTACAAAAGCCTTTGTTGCATATTTTACAAACTTCGGTACGACCGGTATGTAATTTCATATGCGTATTCAACATACTCGATTGAGAAAAGCCCTAAATTAAAAACAAAAAATTTATTAACATTTTAAAATTTCAGAAACTATTACTTTTCCGCAAACGTGGCAAATGTGTGGCTTTTCTCCAGTGTGAATCCGTTCATGTGTAATTAACGCACCCCGTGAATTCATTCTTTTGTTGCAGAAAGAACACTCATAAGGTAATTCCCCTGTATGTATTCTCATATGGATTCTAAATTTATTTGAAGCACTAGAAAATTTTATTTTCTTAAAGTTTCAATTCTTTAAAAGTTTTTCAACTTACTTGAAATGTTTTCCACAAACCGGACACAAATGCTTCTTCCCATTTTCATCTTTAATTTGATCGTCGTTTAGTGGATCAGACTTGGAAGTTGTATGATATTTTTCAGTGTGTAATGGCAAACTTTGAACTTTTTTATTACAAATTGTACAAAAGTTATGAGTAACTAATAAACTAGAACCAAAAAATTGGGATAATATACTTTCACTGGGTGGCAGGCACCCAAATTTCAATAAAACTACATTTTCTTAGTTATTATAATTACTGGAACCCCTGGTTCCCCACGGTGAATCAAACTTACATGTTATCAGTTATAAGTTCAGTTGAATTTTCTTCAACCTCTTCTCGTTTCACCTCGTCTCTATTGGCACATAGATGTTTGCAATCTTTTTCTATTACAACATTGCAATCGACACAAAAATTATCCATATTCGAATGCTTCTTTAAATGGGCGTCCAACGATTGATTATCATCGAAATTTTGAGCACAAAGACTGCACTTGTAAGTGCTGTGCTGCTTCTTCAAGTGATTTTTTAGCAAATAAATTTGAATAAACGCTTTTGGACAAAAGGAACACTTGTATGGTTTCTCGTTTGAGTGCAACCGAAAGTGCATTCTTAAGCGGCGTGCAGAAGCAAATGATTTGCGACAAATTTCGCAATTAAATCGTTGCACAACTTTAAAAAATTAAATAAGTTAAATTTAACTAAAAATAATTTGGTAATACTACCAGCATGGCTTCTTATATGCTCGATCAGGTGACCTTTTTTACCGAACATCTTTTTACAAAAGCGGCACTGTAAGTCACCAGTTTCGTGGTTTTGCAAGTGTTCTGTGAGATCATCATATTCTTTATTACATTCAACACACCATCTATTTTTTAATTCCCTGAAAAGAAACCACAGTTTCAATTAATGGAAGGCTGAGCTCTAACAGTGAGAGAGGGGTTTACTTCAACCAAACTTACTTATGTAGATGTGATATGTGAACTGATAATGATCTTGAATTACTTCCAATAAATCCACATTTAATACAGTCAACATTTTGAAGAAAGCTTTTCTTTAATTCTTTAATTGCTTCTGCAACTTCGATGTGAGAAAATTGTTCTAACCGTACTCTTCGTGATGAATATTTGTTGAGCACAATTTTTGCATCTTCTTGATGATCAACTTCTGGTTCACATTTCACCTCACTATTCGATAATTCAACATCAAAGCTTGTCAAACTAACAAATTCAATCTTGTCTTTTTGAACTTTTAAATACTCTTCAAATTTTTTACCCGATTCTCGACACTGCTGTTGAAAATTGTATGATAACTTCAATTTCGTTTCGCAAGAATTACAAATCTGTGTTGACAAAGTTTTAACAGATTCTACCTACAAAGTTTTAAATAATTCAAATTAATAAACTTCAAAATTAAGAAATCTAACCTCAACATGTAAAAGAGAAGCAAACATATCCAAAAGGTGTTCACTGACGGTTGAATCGGTAGAAATCATATTTTTTGTACCACTGTCGTTTAAAAAACACGCTCTACACATATTTTCTATATTTAAATTAGGTAATTCTTCCATAATTATGTAAAAGTTTAAATATTATAGGTTAGGGCCAGTAAGATTGCATATAAAGCTAGATAGGGTAGGTAGATGCATCTACCTTGACTGCGTGGCGTTATGTAAATTGCCCTCCAAACTTGACCATAAACTGCAAACCTACAATATTTTCTTTGCTGTAAATTGCCCTCAGAGCAAAAAGGTTGCCACCAGCCACCATGGACTTGACGAGCTCTTAAGCGAATCATGCAAAACTATTACACTAGATGGCGCACAATTCCTGTTCCAAAATATTCATTT
Organism: Rhagonycha lutea; assembly: GCA_958510855.1. Lineage (NCBI taxonomy): Eukaryota > Metazoa > Arthropoda > Insecta > Coleoptera > Cantharidae > Rhagonycha > Rhagonycha lutea. The sequence continues at coordinate 35,759,035 of OY294039.1, read as the reverse complement.
GAACGCTTTTTAATAAATTATTTTCATTTCGAAACTTATTTTTACTAAAGATATTATGAATAGTTCATAAATATCTCAGTTTTTACAAAAACCAATGAAAAATAATAAAAGAAAGAACGTTTTATGTGTTTGGCAAGGAAATGTAAACTTAAGATTTTGTAGCAAATCAGTAACGACTTCTTCATAGACATTACTTCCTTCAATGTACTTCATCCATAAATTTGGATGAGTTTAATTTTTCTTTACTCTTTAGATTTACCCACGGACCACGCTCCGTGGATTTACCGTGGAAGAATCTCATAAACATAAAAGTTATTAAAATTATAGTGTCATCAGCAATAGTCTCATCAGTAGCGATAGCAGGATATACAACACATGGTGGAACGGAACCTCAAAATCAATCCGATGGCGATTGATTAAAGTTCTAATGTTCGTATTAATAGTCGCGGATTGATCCGAGATTCAGGATTGACCCTCGGTTAGACCGTAACCTGGTAACGAGATAGAGAGGGTTAATTCTGAATCTCGGATCAATCCGCGACTATTAATACGAACATAAAAGAGATATCACCCTGGCAGAAGGAAGTGCGAAGCAAAATTTTAAACCTACTTCCGAACACGCGGTACTGGGAGATTCAGCAGCAAGACAGGATCCTGATGTCGATCTGGAGATTCCCTTACCAGTCCCTTCAGCGCATGTGGATGAAACAGGTAAGTATTATAGATCTATTAATAAATTCAAACTATATAGGTACGATAACGACTAGGGTTTATACAAAAACCGACTTTTTGAAAAACCGGTTTTCCAATTCAAGATTTCCAAAAAAACGGTTTTAACCGGTTTTCGAATTTTTTGAAAATTTTTCAAAAATATTTTAAATTTTATTTTTATCTAAGAAAATATGATTTTTAGCAACATATAAAAAATTATCGAATATGATCGGTAATTTTTGCATATTACTCGTGATTGGTAGATTTCATTAGGCAACTGAAATGTTCGCTAAATTGAAATCTGATTGGACTACATATTTGAAATGAGATCTGGTGATTGGTGGACAGGTTAGTTATGAGTTATGACGTTAGAAGGAGATAGTCAAATAAATAATACTTGAGCCTTGAACTACTGGTGCGAAATACCTACGTGTGAACGATGTAAACTACTGTCGACCAGGCCCGTAGCCTGGGGGGGGGGCACTTGGGGGCACGTATCAACCCCCGAAATGTTGAAAAGACAAAAAAAAATAAAGGGGAACAAACGAAAATTGTACATTTTACAAAAAGCCTTGTACAAATGCCCCCCCCCCCAAATGAAATCCTGGCTACGGGCCTGCTGTCGACTATATGAACTAACACGTATCCTCCACGTGGTTGTTATGGCTTGCCTTACGGGTTGCCAACCCAAGAGGCGCTGTTACCAACTATTTTTTTGAATTTCCAAAAAATCAAGAGCAAATCAAATAAATTTTACAAAAACCGGTTTTCTTGATTTAAAAATCGGTTTTCGAATGTGACAAATTTGCAGTAAAAAACCGGTTTTGAAAAACCGTCAAACCCTAATAACGACACCTTGGATGAAGAAACACACAGAGCATCGTTGAGCACCTATATATGATATCCGAATTGCATCGAAATATTCAACATTGAACAAGAAGTCATTAACTCTGAATGAGGGGACCGTTAAAAGATAAATCCACTGGTCGAGCTTAGGTTAATGGTAGGAATCTATTTCAAATCACATTGTGAAATGGGATGTGGATATGTGGTGAAATGGAAGACAGCGAAATGTAAGGCGGCAAAATGGGGTGTATCGGTCTACCTGCAAATATATTAAAATCTAATAAATCGAACCGCAATTTTATAAAATAAAATAAAAATCTTCGTTACGTGGTACTACTTTCTCGTTTCACTTCAATTTTTCTAATAAGTACGCTCCGTGCATTTTATTTAAATGCAATCGTTAAATTTAATGCATTTTGCGGCAGATCGTTGATAGGTGAACCTTTCGCGTAGGAATACTTGAGTCGGGGAGTCTTGTAAGCTCAGCCATGGCAAGCGTAAGCTGTTTTTCACGATGATTTTGTTAAGTGCCTGTAATGCGGAGACAAGTATATTTTGGTCCAGCGTAACTGTTTATTTGTGGCTTCCCGTGTGAAAGTGGTATAATTGTCCAAATTGTGGTGTTTTTGGCTCCTGTTTGTAAACATCTGGAACAGGAGAAGTTCTTGTTGCGCAATCTATTACGCAGTTTCTTTGTGAGAAAGTTGTGGAACCATTTTGGATTTTCTCGAGTTGGTAACATGCTATTATTGTTTGTTTTGGATGACGCTTGGGAAATTCTTTTCGTTGTTTGGATGGTCCAATCTTGTTGTCATCTCCAACACTATCTCTCACTGGTCCAGAGTTACAGCTAATACAGATCAACAAGCAGCATTTTGCATTCGGGAACGTCAATCAAGTGTTTTCCTAGTATGTAAATTATGACAAGTTACAGATTTTCATTTTTTAAGCCACACGTTCGGAAAGCGGTTGGAAGCGAACACCTGTCACCATTATATATTATAAGCTTATACGAGAGCTCGAGGTAAGCAATTTTATTTTTTCCAATTCGTGTAAACCGACGTGTTTTATTTTTATTGTCTCCTCATAATTTTTTTTATTGGTTTTGTGTCCATTTACGTTTTAGCCTTTATAAATTATAAATTTTTCTATTACTGGTGCGTTTAATTTTCTGTACTAAGTATATTGCACTAGATGAGATTTTGTTTCCAATTATTAATTATTTATTCCAAATTTACTGCTACCACGCCCGAATGTCTTTCTTTTGCTTTCTGCTAGCTAACAAGGACCAAATAAGTGAACATCTGCATTCAGGTAAGGTAGGCGTAAGTTAGTTGCCTAAGATCAATGGTTACAAGGCCAATTGTCCTAAGGTCAACAAAGTACTTACAATTTTTGTTTTATATTTGCTATTTACACCCTAAACTACAATAATTACTATAGTAAATTTTTAAAATCGTGGGCTAGTTTGGCGTCACAACACGTTTACTAATGTAGTCTTACAAGGGGACCGCCAACACTGAATTAAGAGTAGGCAACCCATCATTCGTTCATAAGAAATACATTGGAATAATGCAAATGTAATTTATACAGTAATCATACGAATTCGTTCTTTAATATCGATTTTCTCCTAATTGGCTGAATTAAGGGAACTTAAATTTTCACCTTATGTATAACTAATTATGACCAAAAGGTATGTTAATAAAAATAGTGCAAATCGGTGATGACCAGTGTTGGCGTCCCCTTGTTAGTTACAACATACCAATTTTTCATTGTATGTTTTTATAATGATGTACCATACGACTATTATTGGATTTGGACAACAGACATGCAAATATTTTTGTACTCTTTTAAATAAAGTTCACCAATAATATTGTACTAATGTGTGAGGAAATTCCATAAGGGTAAATAAGCATATCAACAAAATTGCATAACATTCAAATAAATTTATTGATAGCTGTAAATTAAACTTATCAGACTTCCTTCATAATACAAAAATTACTACAAGACTTGTAGACATACAATGGTCTGTGATAAGTTAGCATCACAAAAGTTGAAAATCCATTAGGACAATTTATCCTCATGGACAATCAGGAGATGGTGTAACCTCTAGATGTTTTTTCATATGTTCTGTAAGCTTGTGAGGATACCAACTAGAATAAGTGCACTCACTACATTTAAAACGTCTATGTCCTACGAAAATGCTATCGTAATTTATTAGTAAATTGCATTACAACATAACTTACCGAGATGTATTTGAATGTGCTTCTTTAATGTAGAATTTAGTTTAAAGGTTTTTTTACAGTGCGTGCACTTATATGCACAAATATCACTGTGACTTGCCATATGATCAACTAAATGACAGTGTTGGACAAACGCTTGCCCACATTCTGTGCAGATATAAGGTTTTTCACCTATTAACAAACCATTTTTTCATAAGTTAAAAACAAAACTTTTTTATTTATATACCTGTATGTTTTCTCATGTGCACCTTTAGCTCGGAACGTGTGCAAAATCGCTTGTTACACATAGAACAATCTTCAGTGCGCCCGTTATGTAACTTCATGTGGTTATTCAATGCGTTCGCCAGAGAAAAGCCCTAAAGTAAAAACAAAAATTAAATTTTTGTATTAAAATTTCTGGAATCTTTACTTTTCCGCAAACATGACAAATATGTGGCTTTTCTCCAGTGTGAGTCCGTTCATGTGTGACTAATGTGCTATGTGTATTCATTCTTTTGCTGCAGAAAGAACACTGGTAAGGTAAATCCCCTGTGTGTGTTCTCATGTGGATTCTCAATTTATATACAGCACTAGAAAATTATAATATAATTTCAAATCTTTGAAATTTTTCAACTTACTTAAATTGCTTTCCACAAATTGTGCACAAAAGCTTTCTTTCATTTTCATCTCTTACATGAATGCCTGAAACTGGATCGGACTTGGAAGTTGTATGAAATTTTTCGGTGTGATTTGATAAACTTTTAACTTTTCTGTTACAAATTGTGCAAAAATTGCGAGAAAATAATAAACTAGAACAAAAAAATTGGAGTAATATACTTTCACCGAACCGAATAATTAGAATTATTGCTCTTGTAATTTTGAAATTTAATAAGCAATCATTTTTAAGTAAAGTTTCTAACTTACACGTTTTCAGTTATCGTTTCAATTGGATTTTCCTTTACGTCTGCTTCATTCACCTCATCTTTGTTGGCACATACATGTTCGCAATCAATTTCTTTTACAACATTGCACTCGACACAAAAATTATCCAAATTGGAATGTTCCTTTAAGTGAACTTTCAACAAATGATTTTTATCAAACTTTTGAGCACAAAAATTGCACTTAAAGCTTTCGTGCAGATTTTTCAAATGATTTTTTAGAAGCTTAATTTGACTAAATGCTTTTGTACAAAAGGAACACTTGTATGGTTTCTCGTTTGAGTGCTTCTCTAGATGAACTGTTAAGCCGCGTGCGGAAATAAAAGATTTGCGACAAATTTCACAATTAAATCGTTTTGTAACTTGAAAAAATGAAGTCTGTTAAATGAACTAAAAATTATTTTAAAATAATAATACCCGAGTGGCCTTTTAAATGATCAATCAAGTGACTTTTTGTACTTGACATCTTTTTACAAAGGCGACACTGAAGGCCACTATTTTCATGGTTTTTTAAGTGTTCTGGAAGATCATCATATTCTTTATTACATTCAGCACACCATCTGCTTTTTATTTCCCTGAAGAGAACACAAATATCCAATAAATAAGCATTTAGTGTAAAATAATGGTAGATCAATAGAAAAATGAATATTATCTTAACTTACTTATGTCTATGTAATATGTGAATTGATAGAGATCTTGAATTACTTCCAATAAATCCACACTCAAAGCATTCAATATTTTTATGAAAGTTTTTCCTTACTTCTTTAATTGCCCTTGCAACTTCGTTGTGAGAAAATTGTGCTAACCGTACTTTTGGTGCTAAATATATCTTCGAATTGTTAATTTCTGACAAACATTTTTCCTCACTATTCGATAACTCAACATTAGAGTTTAGCAACTTAACAGGTTCTATTTTTTCTTTCTTAACTTTTAAATACTCTTCAAATTTTGTACTCGATTCTCGACACTGTTGTTGAAAATTGTAAGATAATTTCAGCCTAGTTTCACAAGAATTACAAATCTGTGTAGATAAAGTTTTAACAGATTCTATCTACAATGTAAACAGCAATTTATAGCAAGAAAAGTAAATAATTTGAAATCTAACCTCAACATGTAAGAGGGCAGCAAACATATCCAAAAGGCATTCACTGGAGTTTGAATCAGTAGAAATCATAGTTTTTGTATCACTGACGTTTAAAAAACATGCCCTACATATATTTTCGATATTGAAATCAGGTAATTTATCCATAATTATAGTTTAAACCAGTATAGCTTATGAATGATGTCCAGCGGTAGTTTGACAGCTGTCAACTTTTGACGTTTAAGGGTGCGTTCCACTTAAACCATGACGACCGCAGCGTAGTTCTCTGATTGGACTAAAGATCGAACGCGGTTATTTAATTGAATTGACGAGCGACTGTGGTCGTCGCGGGCTTTAAGTGAAACGCACCCTAAGGCTAGGGTTATGCAACTGCCGGACTCAAGAGCGGATCACGAGAGCGGATATAGAGGAAGGCAATGGGTGCAATTGCCCCCCCCCCCCTGGCTCACGATCGAAGCACTTTATTTTGACCAATTTCCATAAACAGATTGCATTGTTGATAAAAGCCAAGGTAGGTACAAGTGTACCTTCCCACAGTAAAATAAAGGTTAATAAATATAAATTTCATGCGTGCTTCCTTAAATAATATATTTTTATAAATCTTTGGTAGTATCTTTAATCACATTTTTATTTTCGTGCTTTTTTAAATGTTGTAACGAAAATTTGTTAATAATTATTAACATTGGTTTTCGTTTGCCTTCAGTTTCCTCCTTATTTTCACCATCTGCATTTTTGCATTTTTTATAATGCACCATTTATTTAGTACGGCATTATTTTTCAAGGCCGTTTCATACGCATTCTAATCTCTGTTCACCTGACCTACCTCAACCAATAGTATATTGGCGTGTGGCTTTGCAGTGCTAGGAAATGCATTTTTCGACGATTCTTTTCAGTCGACCTCGAGCATTAGAGTAAACCGCATCGACCCGTGGTGAATTTTTAGCCAAAAGTTCATGACCTCGTACCTTTAAATACATTTTGTGTACTACGAGTTGGGTATCTTTTAGTTCATACGGTTTCGCTTTAATATCTGTTTTACGACTCGGGCATTCCGAATATCTGGAAATTTTTGCTGAACATCAAAAGCATTCTCGTCCTTGGGAGTAACAAATGTTTTTGTTACCATTCATGCGCAGTGTCAAAGCGTTGTTGTTGTTGTTTACGATCTTCAATTTGTCAATGGCGGGAAATCTGAGTAAATATTTATTTACTTTGTTGAAGTTCCTTGTTGGAATTTTCAAGTCCATCTCTTAAATGCAAGGAGACCATCGTTCTTCAATCCGACAACAAATAGTTATCAAATGCTTGTGCTCCCCGCAGTGGAAACCAAAGATCGCGTTAAAGGTGACAGTGCGCCGTTTGGTAGTTCTTATACCAGTGCAGTGTTGCGTCAATCATCAGGCACGGTCTGTTGCGAAAGAAGAACATCGATTGTCATCTTTTATTGTGTGAATACCGATAGACGTCTGAAGGTAACCTATAATTGCTTTTTCTTTTGCGACTTTGACCATAACATTATTTGCCTTTGTATTAAAACTTTGATGTACCATTTTTATTCTTGCACTGGTGTGATTCTTCATTTGTTTGATGCACTTTGCTACCGATTCAATATTAGCTGGATCATATTAGTTCAGCATTGTAATAAATTGTATTTGCTTGATAATAACACATCGTACATTTACTTTATTATCAATAAACGTTGTTATTGTTTAAAGCCCAGTTTTATTTCGGAAGCTACCAAGATTTTTTTACAGTTCCTTCGACTCCGGCTCTCCCAACTTGATAAAAAAAAAGAAAGCTTAGCCTATATCAAAAGGGACAACACTACTTCAAAACCAGGATTTTTCTGGATTGTTTCCATCCTACTATTCTCTGGTTTTTGGTCAGCTCTCCCATTAGGGGCTGGATATCAGAGGGTGGAAAGTTGTGTTTCAATGTCGCCCTAAGTAACTCTTCGAAACACACTTGTAGTCACAGATCGTGCAAAAAAAATGGCTTTTCGTTCCTATGAGTCCTTAGGTGAACTTCCATGTGCCTGTAGCCCTGTTTTTTTGTTAACGGTGGTAATTCATCAACTCGGGGGGGACCGCTAGCTTAACGTGCCCTCCGAAGCACGGAGAGTTGGTCATAAGAAAGTTTGACTCTCCCCGGGTTTGAACCCGGTACTCTGCATTCACATCCAACTGCGTTAGCTACTGCAAGGTAATGGCTGTTTCAAACACCAATTATTATTTTTCAAGACGCTTAAGTTTTGTTTTGAAGAAAATTTTGTAGTGTACGCAAAATAAATTGCCCCTTCCCCTATATTATGTATGGTTGAAGAGACGGACACGAGGTTGGTCGGAAGGCGAGGGGTCTGAGGGTAGGTATAGTATATCCTTGCAACTTTTTTCTGAAAATTTAGAGCACATCACTCCCCAAATCAAGCCTACATCGAACCAAGTACTAAAGCTTATTCTGAATCCTTTCAACAAAGTTAAAATTAACCGCATAAAAGGAGACGATATTGAAGAAGCATATTCCAAAAGCGATCTAACCAGTCACATAATATAAATCATAGAGAATCTTCAAAGTATAAATGTTTTTAAATTGACAAGTATTTCTATATACAAAGCTCAACATTTTCATTCAATTGGGACAAATATGCTTCAGATGGCTCTTAAAAGACAGCATAGCATCAAAAATCACTTCCAAATCTGCAACTGTATCAAATGATCGAAGAACATCACCGTCCAATGTGTACTGGAGAAAAACAAAAAAATGATAACTTAATCCGATAAAAGCTCATCAACGCAAGCACTTCCTTACAATTAGAAAAAGGTGATTAGTGCACCATCCCAAAAGTGCATCCAAAGCATTCTGAATCATAATTTAATCCTGAATCGCTTATGGAAAAAAATATCTTTAGATCATCAGAAAAAATCGAACACCCACACCCAGAGCTCCGCCAATATAATTGGTACGTACACGGTAATTTGGTCCTCGTAATTTATTCCCCGGTAATTTAATCATGTTAATGAATTCCCATTGCGACATCTGATAATATAACTAGATGGCGAGACGTCTGGGGGTCAACGCGGACTTAAAGGTGTCATTGGGCAACAGTTGGAAGACTGCGAAATTGTTTCTCTGGTGATAATTGAAAAAGTTAAAAGTAATCTTCCTATGGAGAACAAAGAATGTGATCTCAACACAGATCAAAAGTACCTTTTAGAAATGGTGCAGACGATCGAATCTGGTAATGTTTCTGGTTCTCTAGCTTCAAGGAACCCAAGAAAACTTTCACATGCAAGATGGCTTACCATAAGACTTTACATCGTAACTAGAAGCCCTTCAGAACCCCTGTGTATTGTAGTAAATTACATCATGAAAGTTTACTCTCCATTCTGGTTTCGTGTTAAACTCCAACCTTCATGTAGTACTCAAGGGGCGAGATATATATTTAAATTAATGGAATCTTGCAGATTGCAGATTTTTACCAGAAAATATACTAAACCATATTTATCATGTTATTCAACGCAATGGGTTTTCTGCATAATAAGGAAAATGTATTTTTTTTTCCTTATTTACGTTCGAACGCGACCGGTTAAACGCGTCCGTTTGAACGCAGAGACGTTTGAACGCAAGGACGTATGAACACGAGCAATTAGATACAATTGCACCCCGCCTTATTATATTATTTAAATATAATAATAGTGTAACACCCCGGAAATTGATGGTTAATTTCGGTTTTTTTTTTTAAATTTAAATTTTAAAATTTTTTTAAATTTCCCCCAAATTCAAATTTAAAAATCCCCAAAATTTTAATCTTTCCACGCCCCTTTTTGTGTGTATGTTTAACCAAAATTCTCTCGTCACTTTCTGTTTACTCACCTGAGGATGTTACTGTGTTAACGAAATCGATTGTGAATAATATACTTTCAGTATATTTACATCTGTGCCAATTTTATATATTTTTAGTGCTAAAAGTGTCTATTACATTTTTAGTGTGTCTAAAAAATTATGATATGTTTACTATCAAATTGCACTACTTAGACCACGCTACTCTAGATTAATTTCGGGTTGTTTATTTTATTTAGTTAGGATTTCAAAGGATATAAAAAGTTGAAATGCAATTTTATATGTAGAGAAAATAATTTTGTACGCCTATGTAAAGCATTAATTAAAATTGTGCTGACGTTTTAGAAATTTTTTCGATTCTTATTATATCTCTGGAATCAGCGTAAAATTAGGTTCAAATTAAAAATATCGACGGGATCGAGTCGAAATTACTTTGAGCTAAAATTCAAATTTAACTTTGCAACAAAGTAAATTACTACATTGTAATGTAGAAAAGATACCTACGTACTGCAGGTGCGCTGTGGGTAGATACGGAGAGAATTTGTTGACCACTTCCTCTTAGATAAGAATTAAGTTTGGGAACTAAAATCAAAGCGTCATAAAAATTCGGTTATCAAACATTATAAGCTTACGTGAAATTTTACGAAGGTAACGAAAATCTAAATTTCGAGAAAATCGGCCAATAGGAACCAGGAGTAAATTCGGAGCTTAAAAGTTTTAATATCTCGCAGACTTTGATAACCAAATTATAAATACACTTCCTATCTTAGTGACAAGATTCGAGGCCAATTCGTTAATATTGGTCCTAGAAGGAAATAAATTTTATATTTGTAACGTTGAAGGGATAACGATTTCAGTTATCCAAAAATATTTTGGAAAAGTTTAAAGCTATGGAAATTAGAAATACATTTTCAGTTACCATTAGTAGCGTGTGGGAATTGCGAAGTCGGTAAATTTTACGCGCAGGGCAAAAGGTGTCTTCCTTTAATTGCCGGAAGAACGTCTTTTACTCACATGGATTTTAAAATAAAAAGTAAAAAGATTCACTTTGGAAGGGAAGTGGGTCAGAGGTTATAAATACGGGTACCTGTACTGATAAGGGAGAGTCCTCCTTCACCTGTTGCTAAGAAACTTGCTGTCCGTTGGGAAGCAAATTTCGAAAACAAAAAGCTGAAGTCGAAGATTCCCAAGTGCGATTTGGTTTTGAATTTTTGATGATTGAGTTTTGTAAAGTACAAAAGCTCAATTAGTAATTTTTTATGCAACTATTTATCGAACTATCGTTTTGAATAAATAAGTTAATGGCAGTCAATTAATTTAAATAATTTAAATAGTTTTCTCGACTTAAATAAATAAGTTAAGTTTGTGGTCTTGCTGAAACAGTAACAAAGGTAATAATTTTTACTTACTGTTAAATGATTTATGATTTTGTGTGTGTGCTTGAGTCAAATGATATTTGAGGGCGCAAATTTTATTCTGAAGAAGTTATTAAGGAAAATACAATTTAGGTTTCCTTATTTATTTTAATTTAGAGTGAGAGTTTTCTCATAGTTTATTGAGCATCGAATGATAATCGCGAGGCGATTTTGTTTTCTAGTTTGTTTTGGCTGAATACAAGTTTAGCAAATATTTTAATCCTTAAAGTAAGGTTTTATAAGTTTAATTTGTTTTATGATTAATTGGGTAATCTGAATAATTGATTTCAGAGACGAATCACTTTGTAATTGTAGGTTTGTTCCAACATCGTCAAAAACCGTTCACTGTACGACCCGCTCATGCGCAATCGTTAAAACTCGTTCCAACTAAGCTCGAACGGTTTACGGGACGATCACTTAAGCGTTCCAACCAAACTTTGGATCATTCGTGAACGGTTTCGCAACGGTACGAACGATACATGATCAAAAGCTAGTATCGTTTGGAATCGTGAGGATTGACCTGCGCACTGACAGTATATCAACAGCTGATTAACTATTAACTGTTTAATTGTCATTTTAGTTGGTTTTGTGCTAATAAATTTATTTTTACTGATTTAATATGGGTGAAGAAGATGACAGCGATTTATCTGATATCTCGAGCGAAGATGATTTAGAATTTTATATTTCAGCATCAAATAATGACGTACAAAACGATCACTAAACCGTTCCAACTGCTACCAACCTTTGTACCGTTTGCGAACGATACACAGTCGACGCCTGCGCATGAACAGTTTCACAATCATTTCTGAACCGTACAAGAATTGCATGTTGGAACAAACCTTGTTTGTTCGTTTCGTCAATTATTTATTTCAAAGGTTGTTTTGTTGTTTATCATGTGGCAAAAGTGTTGCCAGATTATAATTTTGAGTTCAATTAACTTTTTGTAAATTTTTGTAAATAATGAAAATTATAAAATAATAAATGTTATTTTGTTCGGAACTAATTCTTTTATTGAATTAAAAGGACCCAATAAGATAAAGTGGAAGTTTTTCAAAAGTTAACGATTTCTACGTTTTCCCAAAATCACTGCAAAAGGGCACCTTTCACCCTTAACGTTAGCCAGCGATATTTACGTCATTTCGTGAAGATTGGGAAATCAAACCAGGGCTACCAAAACGTATCGAAGAGGTCCAGGACAACTAACAAAGGAAATTGTCGGGTGGTAGCATTAAAACAATTAAAAACAGACTGTCCTTTGTTACCTTGGAACCGTCGTCGATATCCCCAAAAATTCAGGAGTATCTCAAAACTCGAGAAATTTTTGGGAAACCAAATAAATTAAGAGAACATTAACGGGGTGACTTTTTATTTAGGCCAAATAAAAAGGTTCTTGTGTTTTCTAAAATTATTATCAAAATTTTAAGAGAAAATTTTATAAGTAATTTTAATAACGCATCCCGGTTGTTACAAATAGTAGAGATTTAGTTTTAGATGCTAGATGTAGATTTAACATTTATCCTGCATCGTGAGTTTCCCCTTTCGGGTACCTATTCCATATACCCAAATTGGCAAGTCCAGATATATGACCCTAGGTGAGGAGGATCAACGACAGACAGGTCGCCGCTGAGGTTCCGTGAGGCACACTTTTTAATCTTTTTACCTACTCTCCATTGAGACCTATGCCACTACGATTGGCCTTCCTCTTTTTGGTGGGTGACAGCAAGATGCCAGGCCTCCCACCACCCGTAGTGGTTTTTATTTTCGAAAGCGCGATCTTACGAGAAGATCTAGTTTCAAGCGAGCTACGTTAACTCTTCTTAGGTGACTTTGCCGAGCCCCAAATTCGAGCAATTGCCCTGGACTCCACCGGTTTCCCTTAGGCATCCATAGCCCCGGTTGTTACAATAGATTATTCTTTATTAAGACAAATGGACTAGTCATCAGTCGTGCTTTGTGCTAATTTAGATCAATGAAGACTAGTTTGACTAGGCCATCATCCAAACTCGCAATTAAACAAGTTTAACTTCGCAGGACTAAACTCATTAAAAACATCCCCCTAGGGCCTTCCAACTCGGCTAATTGTGCTACTGGGAAGAGAGTGAATCTCGCTTTTTTTTGCAACTCTGTCGTAGGTGGATGTGTTGCCAAAATGGCTCTGGAGCGCTGCAACGCTTTTTTACATTTTGGTCAAAATTAGTTTTTGAAGGCACATTTTGAGTTTTTTGAGGAACCTGAGGATGGCAAAATGTCGGTTCCACTTTTTGCATAGTGTTCTACAATAAAAGGCACGTTTTGGTAAGTATGACATTAAGTTTTATTTAAAAAGTGAAAAGATATAGAAAAATATATGCGTTGATAAAAATAGCTTATTTCCAAAACTTTGACCACCTTGAGAAACCTGAAGATTTTTGCATACTCTTCTTTGATTATAAAAGGGATCTTTTGAGAACTATGACATACATAAATTCAAAAAAAAAAATCAATTTTTCGTTCCGCCCTATTGTACAGTTTACCCATTCTAGAAAAATTAATGTCATAAATATGCTTTTTGTAATATTTATCTTTAAAAAGGTGTAAAATTATTAATTTCATTTTATACACTTGAGTTCAAAAGTGCATTTTTTGTATTGAACTTAATATTATTATCTGCACTTCTTGCTAATTCACAAAAAATAAGGTACTTACTATTTTTTATTATCTTACTACAATATTTTTTAGATAATATTTTTTATGAATTGTACTTATAAAGGTTTAAAATTTGTCATTATATTTATACCTACACGCCTAAATATGCAGCTGAAAAGTGTATTGCTTAAATTATTATTAAATTTAATATTATTTGCCCTTGTTACTAATTCATATAAAATAAGGTAGGTAGTACTTATTTAATATTATTTAAATAATATTTTCTATATATTACGTATTTAAGAGGCATTTTTATCATTAAGTGGACTTAGAATATAACTGAATCGATAAACATGAATTTTTAATATTTTCTATTTACTTTAATTAATTATTATTAATATTTTATATTAAAATACAGTTTTAAAAGCTAACAAAGGGAATCGATAAATAAATAAACGACACCTGAATAATATAATTTTAGCTTAAAATCTTATTAAAAATTGGTTAATTATTAATTCGTGAAAATAAATTAAGTGTTATATTTTAATAAATTAGGAATTAAGGAAATATAATTATTAATAATATATTTGAGCTTTCAACCGCGCCTTGCCATATTTTTTTTTTATTTTGTAATGTCTGAAGATGATCGCAACGCGAGGTTGAAAGTTCAAATACATTATTAATTATATTTCCTTAATTCGTAATTTATTAAAATAAAACACTAATTTAAAATCTTATTACTAATTGTAACCAAATACACGATGGTAACGAGAAAGTCGCGGGAATTATTAAAACTACGTAAAAGTAGTTGGAACTTTGAAGTTACATTTCAGTAGCATGTATTTGACCCAATGTGATTTGAAGGGTCCACTGGAAGAACGATGAGACTCCATTTTTTTCAAAATCGATATTTTATCGGAATCTCTTAGCTTGTAACATAAGCTATGAACATACCAATCCTCACAGGAAACAAACAATGAAATTCCACTAAAAACTACGGTTGAAAATAGGCAGCATAATGTAACGTTACGTGTTTTGAAGAGTTATGAAACTTTAAACCTCGTTTTACTCAACTATTTAAAAATGTGACCCTCATCGTTCTTCCAGTGGACCCTTCATTTATTTCCAAAAATATCTTACCTTCTTTAAAAAAAACACTTGCCTGAATTGGTGGTCAGCTACAGGTTCCCCTTGTAAGAAAATATGAATACATTTACAAAAACTTTTGCCTAATAACATAGCTTTAAAACATGGAATAAAAATAAAAATCTTGCACTTGGAATGGGAGGGGGAAGTAAAAGTGTAACATTACAATTCATTTACAGGAAGTGAATATATGGATTAAATGTTAAACTGATTGTATCTATTTTCAAATTAAAAAAATTAAATTGTTATTTTCAGAAAGGGAGAACTTCTTGTCATACCAAAAAATAGTTATAAAACCTATTGGAATGTACCAACACAGCAATGCAAAGCACATATGGACTTTATACCTTTACTTAAAAAGTACAACATACATCAAAACGAATTCGATAAATTCCAAGGAGATGTTATTTCCATTTTGTACGACACAGGAGCTTTTCCGGCTATAATAGGCTCTTCTCCTCCTGTTTACAAAAACGGGGGTGTTCCGCAACAAGGAAATTTGACTCTACACTTAAACATGTTCAGAGATAGAGTAAATGAGTATATACCAAATGTTGATTTTCCAGGTGAATCTTTCAATTTGTTAATAATATGTTAGAAAAAAACTCAGTTTTTTAGGAATTGGAGTAATCGATTTTGAGAGTTGGCGTCCAATTTTTTCATGGCATTGGGGAAGCCCTGATCCGTATAAAGAGTTGTCCTATGACATTGAGAGACAGTTACATCCTTCTTGGCCCAACAAATTAATTGAAAAGGAAGCTGCGAGGAGGTTTGAACTTTATGCTAGAATTTTTATGGAAGAAACTTTAATTTATGCAAAGCAAATACGACCTAAGGCTACTTGGGGGTATTATCATTATCCATATTGTTTTAATTTTGATCCAGGTAATATGAATACTGAATGTTCTCCTAATAACCAGAAAGAAAATGATAGGTGAGACCTCATCTTCTAATTATTGTAATTTTAGCATAAATTGGACTTGCTTACTTTTTGTAGTCTCGACTGGTTGTTTCTTGAAAGCGACAATCTCTATCCTTCCTTATATTTTTATGAAAGCTTAACACCAAAACAAAGGCAGCAATTAATTGAAGGAAGAGTACAGGAAGCCCACAGAATAATAAAAAAAATTAATAAACCACAAGATCAAGCAGTGCTGCCCTATTTTTGGTTTAAATATGGGGACACTAATAAATTTTTAACCAAGGTAAGTATATTAATAGCCGAGATTATAAAGCTCTGATAAATTTATCTCTAGTTTAAATATTTAATAAACTTGTTTGGGTGTAAGCTGTGTTTTGAAATTAACTTGACATTTAATTTCCTAACGCCATCTGTCATCTGTTGAACTGTGAAAGTTCTCATATCGCGTTAAAATAATTAGCTTAAAGTACATTATTTTACAATTTACAAGCGATACGCGAACTTTCAAAGTTCAACAGATGACAGTTGGGCGTTTGGAAATTAAATGTTAAGTTAATTGCAAAGCACAGCTTACACCACAACAAGTTTATTAAATATTTAAACTAGAGTACATCGAGATATCTCGGCTATAAGACCAAGAATTACATAATCTATATATTTCTAGGATGATATTGATACTTCATTGTATAATTTAAAAAAGTTTAATGCGACCGGAGTTATCATTTGGGGAAGTAGCAATGATGTCAATTCCAAACGTACGTGTCAAGAACTGTACGAATATGTTGATAATGTATTAGGTCCAGCAGTTAACAGTACTTAGTAAATATTTGAAAAATAAATATAAAATATAATAGGTAAATAATAGAACAACAATAAATTAATATAAAAGCACAGATCCTCCATGGATGTGAAAACATTTAGAATGCACAACACATACTTTGGAGAGAAGGAGAACAGGATCATGATAATTCCTCAGCCATGACGATATACGACAAAGAAAGAGTAAAAAAATTACTTTTCTGACTAGGGGTGAAAAGTATAGAAATCGAGTTGAGAAGTATTACTTTCTATGCGGTCAGTGACGGAATCATTTAGTATAGGAGATAACCACTGCTAGCGTGCTTATCGGGGAAACCACGACATTGGCCTTGGTGGCCACTGGATATGCTTCATAGATGTCGCTTCTAAAATATTTTATGAAACGTAAAGTAAAAAATTTTATTATACATTATGCCGTAATAACTAGTATTATGCCAAGGTAATCATAAATGTAACCACGGGTTACCATGTCTTTGATGTACAATGTGTCTGTCCTATAGTATTCTAGTAAGGTAAGTAACCACATGATGAACGCTGGTTTCCGATTCGATTTAACTGCTTAAAAGTATTGAATTGTCCTGTTGCCAGCTTGGTTTGTTCTAGATTACATTAACTAGCATTGGAGGAGTAAACCTACCTTAACTCTGGAAGCAGGTTTAGGGGTGTGTTTAATAAGTTTTTTATTAAAATTAAACAAATTAACTAATAAACCAATCAGTATATTCGTATACAGAAGTATAATCGCACTTGTAAAATTTAATAACAAAAATAAATAATACCTACATATTTAGGCATTTTAAGATGTTGTTAAAACTACTGATTCAAAGGGAACTAAAGTAATGAAATTTGTTGACACTGCAGATCTAAAAAAATTATTCAGTAATTTAAAAAATAATTAAGATTTTGTTGTTTATTTACCCTACGGTTTTTTTAGATGACAAACTTGGAATTTTGACTATTAGCTGTTCTGGCAAGCTTCTAAAATAACTTAAATTTACTATCTCTGTTTTATCTCTAATATTGATCAATAAAATATAACTGGGATTTCCTTCAAGTTCCCTATAAGAAACAATAAAAAAATTGTTATTTTCAAATTTAAAAATTCACAAGCTACGCAAACACATTTCAAATCATGAAACAATTCTAATTTTGTTTTATTTGCTTAGCTTGTACAATTTTAAACTTGTGAATTTAATTTCAAAATTTAGCTCACCTGGTTACGACAAGAACATTTCTAAAGGCCAAAGTGTTCAACTTTCCGTATTGCAAAGTATCAGATTTTCTGGATCTAATTAATTCTTGATAAATTCGATAATGACTTTTAAGTCCATCGGTTTGTTGAAGTGCCAAGTTATTCTCTATAAATTTTTTACTAACCGGTAACCAAGGCTTTGCTCCTTTATTAAATCCAGCATTAACAGAATCATCCCAATGGAATGGCGTTCTCTCAAAATCCCGACTATCTCTATCAAAATTTTCTTCTTTTCCATTACATGCTTGTGGATCTTCACCTTCTTCCCAAGTAACTTCTCCATTTTCCATTCCTATTTCTTCTCCATTATAAGTTACATCCACACCTGGTAACATCATTGCTAGCATATTTAAGCCATCGACCCTTTCGCGCCCATAACGTGATGCCACCCTAGGGCGGTCATGATTACCTAACTATAAAAGATGTCGATTAGAATGCTACATTGCAATGAAGATTTTTATACGTACCACCCAGTTAGCAACATATTTTTTTGGCATATACTGGAACCACTTATCTATAACGGATTTAATTTGAGGTGCATCAGAAGTTCCATTTACATCTGATATAAACCAAAAATTAAAGGTAAAGTGGGCCCCATCGTGGGTTTTGTTTCCATAGTACCCAAACAATTTATCTGCTACAGAATAGGATTCTGTCATCATAATTCTACAATTTCATAATTTAAAATATATTTTATGAAACTTTCATGAGAATGAACTAACCTAACATCACCTCCTTTTTCTTTCGAATATTCATCTAGTAGTGTCCGCCATTGGTAACACATGTCATATGTTTCTGGTTGATCTACAGTATGAATGTGCTTTGTATATGCGTGCTCCCCAGGAGTAGCATTTGGATCGTTGGATAGTTCTTCGTCAGGAAAGGTTGAATTTTCAAAAAGGGCATTAACGACATCTACTCTAAAACCATCAACTCCCATATCCATCCAATATACAAGAATATCCTGTTTAGGATTAGATGAAAAATTGGGTGAACAATAATTAATATAATAAAAATTGTTTACCTTCATTTCTTGAACAACTCTTGGTTCCCTGTAATTAAGATCGGGTTGACCAGATGTAAACTGGTGAAGGTACCATTGTTTGCGAATTTCACTGTACGTCCAAGCGGGCCCATGGAAATGACTTATCTAAACAAAATTTAATAATACACATATCATATTACATTTCAACCTGATTAAATTAAATACTTACCCAATTATTTGGGGGCTTATCAGGAAAACCGTCCATCCAAACGTAGTAATTTTCATAACCAGGTTCTCTCCTTTCTGATTTAACAAACCATTCATGTTTGTCGCTTGAATGGTTGGGAACAAAATCCAAAATTATTTTCAAATCTATAAGAAAATTGACATTTTAACGTATAATATTTTGTAAACATCAATGTTACCTTTTTTTTTGCACTCTGCAACTAAATTTTTAAAGTCTTTCAGAGTTCCAAATATTTCATCGATATCCCTGTAGTCACTAATATCGTAGCCATGATCAACTTGGGGTGATTTGAAAATTGGGGATAACCAGATTGCTGTAATGCCTGCATCAACAATGTGATCCAATCTGCTGATAACGCCATTCAAATCTCCAATTCCATCGTTGTTCGAATCCTAAATAATATAATTAAAATATAAAATTACAGGTAAAATATTAATACCATAAAGGAACGTGGATATATTTGATAAAAGACTGCAGTTTTCCACCAACTTTCGTTATCGTTATGAAATTCGTGTGGCTTTGCTATTACGATGTTTAGCAAAGCACATAGAGCTAAAATTTTGGTTAGCATTTTGGTGTTCTAGTAAACTGTTTATGATTATGAACATTAAAGAACTGTTTATATATGAAACTTTGCCAGTAAGATAATAGTAAAATCTCAAATGATGACTGATAAAGCGAAGATAAAATGTTCGATACGATCAATACACTTCTTAGATGCATGATCATAATCAGCGCAATTATAGCGTAATGTAACATCGAATGATTATTACACCGTTTTTTTTTTAAGTAAGAAGTATACTTGCATGCTATAGAAAAATGTTCTTGAAGTAGGATATTAAATTGATAATAATCATTTTCATTGTAAATAAATTAAAAATTTAATTATTATTTAAAATTTTTTGAAAGATATCATTATTGTTGGGCAGATTTTTGAGACAAGTATTACAAAACAATATTTCTTCCATATCTTTTTTCGCAGTTCTTAAGAAATAAATTCAAATAGCAGTTAATTAAAAATATTATTTTAGGGGAAGGTGGGGTTCTGGTTTCCAAATTTATTTCGTTACATTAGGGATATACTATCTAAGTATCTGGGAATTGTAGTTTGGCTGCATTATGCAGCATCATAAAATAATCACTGATAGTAGGGCGGCCCTTGCGGCACTAAATCGCTGCAAGATCATCTCTGGTCTTGTGCTACAATGCATCGAGACACTAAACGTGATATCAATTCATAATGTCGTAACTCTCAGCTGGGTTAAAGGGCATAAAGGGAATGAGGGCAACGAGAGGGCTGATGAGCTGGCGAGGCTGGGTTCGGGAAATGCACCATGCGGTCCGGAACCTTTTCTCACACTGGCTGTTAAAACCCTTGATGCTATCATAAAAGGGGAAACCCGCAGACTGCATGCGGAAAGATGGGTGAATGTCGCTGAATGCCGTCAGGCTAAGGCGACAATTACACCGTCTGACAAACATGCAAGATATTATCTGAAGTTGTCTCGGGACAACTTACGAATTATCGTGGGATGTCTCACGGGACACTGTAAGCTAAACAAGCATTTACACACAATGGGACTGGTTGACAGCCCATTGTGTCGGGGATGTGAAGAAGAAGATGAAATAGTGGAGCATGTGCTTTGCGACTTCCCAGTGTTAGCATCGAAAAGAGGATCCATGTTGGGTAGCTTCTGGCCTAGCATGGCCAGTATTAGTAGCACACCACCTTCAAAAATACTCGAGTTCGTCTTGAGTTTGGGATGGCTTGAGGAATAGGAGGAAGGGGGCTGCTGACACCGGAGGTAGCATAATGGGCCCGGTTTTGTGGCCTGAGTACATGTGAACTTTGGTTTGCCCTCCACACTCAATCCAGAATGCAGCATCAAGAACTTCTAGGTATCTAAGGTAGTACATCGCTTATGATTTTGATTATTATGTAGTAAAATTTGGTAAGCCAATAAGATCCAACATAGCACCCATTCAATGGATTCTTATAATTTCAAGAATAAACAACTCATGAGTTTTCCTAACAATTTACTTACTTAAGTGTTAATTTTACAACTTTGAAAATTCTGAGAGCCATTATTTACTCTGTATGGAAAGAGGGAGAGAAATTATACCAATATTATACCATTAAATACAGTGGCGCTACAACAAATATTTTGTTAAAGGTACTACCCAACGCAACGTTTTGATTTTTTGATTGTTATAATATCCTATTTCTGTTCTTGTAAACGGCGGGAGTTTCTGATTTTTAAATATCTGTTTACAGGTGCAGTAAAGGGCATTTGTTGGTTTATAAACTGGGTTTTATTAATTTAAAAATTTACATAATCGATGCGTTGATTTTTATTCAGCAGTTAACAATCCTGGTGCGTTTTACTTTTCAGATTAATAATTTAGAGTCTTTTTGAGCTAGCCGAGGTAATAATAAGTTGCTACTTTATTACCTCCTGAGAATTTTTCCCCGTTACTTTTGTTTGTTTTTTTATAATAATAGCAGTAGTAAAGGATAATTTACTAAATTTCTTCTTTGTAAATAGAATTTTAGATCTGCAAAGGTAGATTGTTTTTACATAAGTTTGCACAAACGGGAATATTTTAATTTATTAAAATTTAGGCATAAGGATATAAGATTTTACCGATAAAATTTGAATATCTACGATATCTCAATTTATAAGTAATTTATTTACTTTGATATTTGAATCGAGTACCTCAACATGCGATCGATAACAATAATTTTTTCATAATGACCTTTATTGATTTATGCAATTTATTATATCAAGATAAAGTTATGATTATATTGTAAACAAAAACATATACTTCTTGTCCACCGATGTTAGAATTTTTGCATAACATAAAAAAAGAGATGGTTTTCTCTTAGGTTTGATTAGAGCTGGAATTTTAGACAAGAAATGTGTGGGAAATTTAAAAGTTACTTGCAATATTACAATTTGTAAACATATCATAATTTTTTAGACACACTAAAAATGTAATAGACACTTTTAGCACTAAAAATATATAAAATTGGCACAGATGTAAATATACTGAAAGTATATTATTCACAATCGATTTCGTTAACACAGTAACATTCTCAGGTGAGTAAACAGAAAGTGACGAGAGAATTTTGGTTAAACATACACACAAAAAGGGGCGTGGAAAGATTAAAATTTTGGAGATTTTTAAATTTGAATTTGGGGGAAATTTAAAAAAATATTTAAATAATATAAAATAGTATAGAGGATGTGGCAAACAAGGAGGGGGTTAATGTAGTTGGGGTTAAGTTTATATAGGGGTGGAATTAACTAATTTTGGAGAGTTAGGAAGGGGGGGGTTATGTTGTTGGTTGGGGGGGTATTTATTGAACATATTTAACAATGGCGAGTTATTCAGATCGGATTGACTATTAAGTAAGGTAGATAAATGTTTTAATCTGTTAATTTCCATAGCTTCCAAAAACTCTAATTTTTTACTTTTTGATTCAATATGCAAGATTTTTTGACCTAGTTGTTTATGATTATTCTCCGTAAGATGATTCGCGAACGTAGATTTACCATCATTTAAACGATGGGACCTAGAATGTTCTTTGAAACGCGTTTGGAATGCTCTACCCGTATGACCAATATATTTTTGAGAGCATTCACAAGTAAGTTCGTATACGCCCGATTTTATCTATTTTATTAAATCGATTGTGAATAATATACTTTCAGTATATTTACATCTGTGCCAATTTTATATATTTTTAGTGCTAAAAGTGTCTATTACATTTTTAGTGTGTCTAAAAAATTATGATATGTTTACTATCAAATTGCACTACTTAGACCACGCTACTCTAGATTACAATTTGTAAAGTTCATATAGTACCATATTAAATTTGTATTTATTCAGAAGTCAGTACCACACCGTCAAATGGACTTAAAGTCACTGATTTTGATAAAACCGAAGTTCTGAAAATTTAAAACATTAAACAAATATTTACATAAATATAAAATTACCAACCCTTCCTTATTATTTGATTGCACACTTGAAATTTTTACAATCAAAGTTTCCGGTAAAGTTTTCAAGTGACTCAAATCGACCGTTTCTACTTTATCCCCAATATTAATTACCAAAACATAAGTAGGATGTCCTTCCAGTTCCCTATAAAATTAAACCTTTATCTCATCGTACCAAGTTAATCAAAATTTACCTAATCACTACAAGAACATTATCATTTATAGCCGATGTAGTCAATGCACCATGTCTAAGTGTTTCAGATTTTCTTGATTCAATCAACTTTTGATAAATTTTAAAATGGCTTTGGACTCCTGGAACTTTTTGAACCGCAAGATTGTTAGTCAAATATTTTTTACTAACTGGTAACCACGGTTTAGTTCCATTATTAAATCCAGCATTCATTGAATTATCCCAATGGAAAGGTGTTCTTTGGAAATCCCTACTATCCCTATCAAAATTTTCTTCCTTTCCATTACATGCTTGAGGATCTTCCCCTTCTATCCACGTAACCTCGCCATTTTCCATTCCAATTTCTTCTCCATTGTAAGTAATAGCAACACCAGGTAAAATCATACCCAACATGGTTAATGAATCTGCTCTTTCGGGTCCATAACGTGATGCGACCCGATGTTGATCATGATTTCCTAACTAACAGCAAATGTAAATTATTATTTCAATTAAAGAATAATTCGAGTAGATACATACCACCCAATTAGCAACATATTTTTTTGGTAATAAATTCATATATTTATCTATAACGGCTTTAATCTGTTTTGCATCAGATAATTTATTCAGTTGTGTTATAAACCAAAAATTAAAAGTAAAGTGAGCACCATCATGTGTTGCATTTCCATAATATCCAAATAGTTTATCATCTGGTGAATATGATTCCGTCATCATAATTCTAACATCTCCCCCTTTTTCTTCAGAGTATTTATTAATTAACGCCCGCCATTGATAACACATATCGTAAGTTTCAGGTTGGTCTTCTGTATAAATGTGTTTGAGGTATCCATAATCATCAGGTGTAGAATTGGGATCATTTGATAATGGTTCATCAGGAAACGATTCAACTTCAAAAAGAGCTGGAATTATATCTATTCTAAATCCATCAACCCCAATATCCATCCAATATACCAGAATATCCTAACAAATTTTTAATTTTGATTATCTAATTTTTTTTATACTAAAGTACACTAATTACCTTCATTTCTTGAACAAGTCTTGGATCTCTATAATTAAGATCCGGTTGACCGGCAGCAAACTGATGAAGGTACCACTGCTTGCGAATTGGACTGTATGTCCAAGCAGGTCCGTGGAAGTGACTTATCTAAAGACATTATGGTTTTTACAATACTTGTTTCAGAAGAGCACAAATAACTTACCCAATTGTTGGGTGGTGTGTTATTAGGAGATCCGTCTTTCCAAACGTAGTAATTTTCATATCCAGGTTCTCTGTTTTCAGATTTTGTAAACCAATCGTGTTTATCACTTGAATGGTTTGGGACAAAATCTAAAATTACTTTTAACCCTTTACTTTTTGCCACCGTTATCAAGTTTTTGAAATCATCTAAGGTTCCAAATATTTCATCAATATCTCTAAAATCGCTTATATCGTAACCATGATCAACTTGAGGAGATTTATAAATTGGTGATAACCATAAAGCTGTAACACCTGCCTCTACTAAATGATCCAATCTAGAAATAATCCCATTCAAATCACCAATTCCATCGTTGTTTAAATCCTGAAAATTTTAGATGAATATTTAAATAATATTAATATTTATAAAAAATATGCTTACCATGAATGATCGTGGATAAATTTGATAAAATACTGCATTTTTCCACCAATCTTGGTTAGAATTACCTTCATTTCTTTTTACGGACTTGGCTAAAATTGTGACTAACAAAGTTGATGCCAATATGGTTTTGATCAGCATTTTGATGAAATTAAATATTACATTTAAGTTTTACAAATTCATTATTAGGTTTATATAGTATAGATAAGAGTTTTTAATTTTTTCAAAATTAAATTATCTATAAATATATTTGCAATAATTTCGAAACTTAACGGAACGATGATGGTAATATCGCGTTTGTAAGTGGCTAATTTTTTTATTGGTGCAAAACACTTTAAACTATTGCTACAATATTTTATATCTATGTCATATTTAATATTTTTTTAAGAATTTGAATTTTAAAAATATAAAACCACAATTTATTATTCTGTATTCTAGAACTGCTTTCATTGGCTTTGCAAACCAAATGATCCTGGGAACCAAGTTTCCTGATCAGTATATTTGGATTATATTTATCTTTCCAAAATTTGCAATTCGGTTATGCTTACTTTTATTATTAAAAAAATTATACCTATATGTAATATTTGAACAAGAATGACGAAGAATAGTTGATCCAAATTTATTTCTCGTTGACCGTTTATCTCAATGGTTGGTATGGAGCATCAGAACTCAATCCAGTATCTCCTTCTTCTGGAGGAGATACAGAGTAAAGTTGTCTGGATGTTATGCTTATAGAAGTATGTTAAATCCCTTGAAAGTAGATAAAGCAATTGTCAAATTGACCTCGCTTGCAAGAGTCTGATCAGAGATCAAGCGGGATGAAAAGACATCATATCGTTTGACTATAGGGTCGAATGAAGTTATGGTGAAGAATGAAAGGTAATTGGGGTATTACATTGATGCTTGGTTCAATTGTAACTTTGATATTGAAAATTTTCTTTTGGTTTAAAATGATTTTACCTGCATAGCACTGGAGTAATTTAACTAAGAAGAGCGGCATTGGGCGACGTTTGTAACTTATACGTTTGACACTAAGGTGATGAAGAAATTATTGGCGAGAAGGCTTCGTGTCACAGCGGTTAGAGGCCTTGAAAGTGGTGTTATTTTCTTCCCTGGGTTAGCAGTCTTGGTCAAGGTGGTAAACAGCATGGGTACAACTTCAAATGAGATTGGGCAGTTGCGGATGATATCAGTGTCTTCCATCAAGACGTATGTATTGGGATAGGACTTGGAAATAGTGGGATAGAGGTACGGGAACGTTTGGCAGATGGGTTGAATCGAGTGATTTGGGTTCTTCATTTACTAAGGTCGCTAGAACAATAAACTTGTTCGGAATTAGAATGGAGTCAGAAAACGAGGAGAACTTCCTTTTTGGGATCTATTAGTACGAAAATCTGGCATCGAAGATATTATAGTTATTGACAAAATCTCTACAGGATATGAGAGATAACTTTAAAATGAAATTTTTAGGTAAAAATGAATATCAAATATCGATTAATTGAGACAATAATCGATTATACAGTTTCAATAGTTTTTATTTTCGGCGGTTGCTGCATTGAATTGACTGTACGTGCGCTTGATGTAAATACTCACGACAAAAATTAGGAAATGGCGCGCCTGCAATCGACAATAACTTTGTCCAACTTACGATATGAAACTTAAAAATTATATATTATTTTTGATTATAAAGCTGATATCCATTGGAAGAGAGCGCTTTCCAACCACTGGATAATATACCGTATTACAAATACAAAAAATATGGTTACATTTCACCATCTTATAATGACAAAATCATTTTCCATATTTTATTTTTAATAAATGCAAAAAAGTTTTATCTTCCATCTAAGTTGTTTGATATCATTAAAGTCAATTACTTTATTATGATTATAAGTTATCTTTGTAAAATATCAATATACCTACTATGGGTGTCACCTTCTATAACTATATCTGATTGTGCAGTAATTTTTTGAGTTTACAGATATATACGAGTAAACTAAAAAAATTACTCTGCCTCCAGGGAATGGAAAACTGCTTTATTTCTGTACCAATTTTCTTTGAACAGCAGATTTTGATTGCCATGAAAATTATATCTTTAATTTACATTTTGGAGAGTTTCCATTAATTTTGGTGTCTTCCGATTATTTATAGCGAAGTTTTTGTTACAATTTTGTAAATTCCTAGGATTATACCAGGATTTTGCAGTAGCATGACCATTTTATTGCTAAAATAACAAAATTTAAATTTAAAGTTATTATTTATAGAAACATTCGAATTTAGTTTTGTGTCTTCGAATATTGGTTGATTTAGAATCAATTTGATTGTCATGTAACTCACTGGTTTGTACAGCGATATTATCACTCAAATTTAATTCAGAAGTCTGATATATCCAAATTGAAATTCTGGAAAAAATGGAATCTAACAATTTGATAACCATATTATTGTTTTTAAAAGTAAATGTTTGGTATTGAGTTTATTGTTAATTTCGTATAATAAATCAAAGTTTTAGTTAACGGTAGCCAACTGTTAATAAAAATTTAATATTCAAATTTTATCAGGAAAATGTAAATTTACATAAGAAATTACGCAGCAAAAAAATATTA
This sequence comes from Rhagonycha lutea, assembly GCA_958510855.1. NCBI lineage: Eukaryota > Metazoa > Arthropoda > Insecta > Coleoptera > Cantharidae > Rhagonycha > Rhagonycha lutea. The sequence continues at coordinate 35,731,567 of OY294039.1, read as the reverse complement.
CACGGAAGTGCTAAAATAATAAGAGTTAAACATAATCATTAATATTATTAAAGATTTGAGTTTTAAATGACTTACAATTTAACTATATTAACCAAAGAAATATCAAAAAATTTTTCATATAAAATGATTCAAAAAGAAATTTTAACTTAAAAACATTTTTAAGCACCATTTCATGGACTCCTGATTGAAATTTTTCTTTCTTTATAATTTAATGAACTATAATATTATAATAAATTTTATGGTCGGTTTATGCAAACCATTTAATTTTAGCTATGCTAAGCTACCCAAGTAACATTTTTAATTGCAATATGCAATATTGCTACGGCATGCACAAATTCCTTGAAAATTGCTAGCAAATTGCGCCTAAAATTTTCTTGCAAATTGCACCTAGAAATTGCTAGCAAATAGTGCCTAAAAATTGCTAGCAATCTGCAAGCTGAATTAACATGCAAATTGCTTACAAATAATTTATTAGCATTTTAATACGTTGTCAGCCACGTGCATTAAATTTAACTCGCACACAAACAATACACTATTATTAAGCATGGCGGTCTAAGTGTTAAGGATATGTCTTAATTAGTTATAAAATTTGAATCTACAGCTTTACCGGTGATGGCAACTTAAAATTTAATAAAGCTTAATTAAAAATATTAAAATTTTAATTGTAAGTGCCGATTTCTTAAATCTTTTAACGAGCCGTTAAAAATAAAAGTGGATTTCTATTGGCTTGTTAGAGTTAACGAACGTTTTCTATTGGTTAATTAGGACCTTTTGGGAAAGTGGACATTAACGCTTGTATTATGAAATCGGCCCTAAGCATAACCTGCAAGATATTTTATTTAAAAACACTCGAAAGGTATATTTTATCCCTTAGTGACAGGGTAGAACCAAAAATATTTGAAAGTATGAAAGAAATGAAAAGAATGTGGGGTGGGGTAAAGACAAACGTGGAGTTTTTACGAAAAAGTTGAAAAACATAGTAAAATTACTAGTTATATATCCAATAACTTTAATATAGGATTATCACGATAGATTCCTAATAATTTTACTATATTTTTCAACTTTCTTGTAAAAACTCCACATGTTTTAATAATGTATGTTTATATAAATTTAACAGGTTTTTTAACTAAACTTTTTTATGAGCCTAAGCGCGAGGATCACCAAAGTCAGTTAGTTTATCCTCCTGCTAAATAGTTGGATATAATTGTTATCGTGTAAGTGGGACATTGAATAAATTTGACGTTTAATTTCCAAACGCCATCTGTCATCTGTTTCGAATTCGAATTTAATATAAATCACTCACAAAACAGTTAAAACAGTAACCTCAAAGTAAATTATTTTCTAATTTACACTAGATTCTACGCTAACTTTCAGTTCTACAGATGAAAGATGGAGTTTGGAAATTAAACGTCAAATTTATTCAAAGTCCCACTTACACGATAACAATTATATCCAACTATTTACCAGAAGGATAAACTAACTGACTATGGTGATCCTCGCCCTTAATGTAACTTACATAAATTTGGATTTATAGTAATGTTTATAAAGGTTAGAATCAAACTTTCTCAACATCCTGGGTATATATTTAATTGTAGTAGAGGAAAATATTTCTTTAGTGGTTGGCACGTGACTTGGGCTTGCGCGGCAAATGTGGAGGGAGACACCCGTGACACCTAATTCCACCAATTGACACAAATATAAAACCAAAATAACGTATTTACGTTTCTGCACATTAGCCACTCCCAACCGCTAAAGAAAAAATTCAGTCTACTTAGTATATTCGAAATTCTAATTTCCCTCATAAATTGATACAGATTATATTAGATTATATTATAATAATATAATTATACTATAATATTATTGAATATATTATAATTGTTGAAATAAAAATTAAAAATTGAAAACTTCCATTTCAATTAAGAGGAATCCTCAGAGTTGGAAAACACACTTTCGTAATTCGCTGTTAGTTTGCTTATTACTAAAAAAAATTGCACACATTTTTTATTTTTAATTTTTTAAATTCAAATTTTTTAAACATATCATAATTTTTAGACAAACTAAAAATGTGTTAGGCACTTTTAGAACTAAAAATATAAAGTTAGCACATATGTAAATATACTGAAAGTACAATTATTCACAATCGATTTCGTTACACAGTAACATCGTCAGGTGACTATGAGATTGTGAATAATTCTACTTTCAGTATATTTACATCTGTGCCAAATTTATATTTTTAGTTCTAAAACTGTCTAATACATTTTTAGTTTGTCTAACAAATTATGATGTGTTTACTATCAAGTTGCACTATTTAGACCACGCTATTATAAATGATTCAAATTTGTCGAAAACAAATTTTGCCCTATACTTTTGTGCAATTTTTTGTGCAATAAGCAAAATAACAGCGAATTGCAAAAGTGTGTTTTCCAACTCTGAGGATTCCTCTTAGACATCAATAAACCATAAACAATATAATATGTAAGCCAATAATTGTAATTACATACAAATAATACATTATTTAAACAATTCAAATAAGTTTACAAATTTTATTACAAAAATAATAACCACCAAGGACTTAGTTATAATCAGGGCTCGGAACTTTAGGTAATTGCATATTCGTTGGGAAAGCGAATATTGTAATTCTGGTTTGACAAAAATTCGTTTCGTATTACGTACATTTGTAATATAAAATTTTTGTCGCATAATTTTGCATATTTTGTTAATTTTTGGACAAACTCGCATATTTTAAGTTTACGAACATATAATTGCATATTTTGGCGATTTAAAGAAAAAAAAAGAATTCGTATCTAAATTAATATTGTATTGTACTCGATCACATAATTAAAAACGACCTAAAAAATGTTAGTTGAAGGTGTAAAAATATGTTTATGTACTGTATTGCGCATATTTGCACCAATTACTTCAGTTGATGTAGAAAGATCTTTCTCGGTTTACAAAAATCTCTTGTGCGACAATAGAAAATCATTCAAATTTGAAAATATTCGTAAACACCTTTTACTTCAATGTAATTCAGGTAAATAAAACTAAATTACCAATTGATAAACATTTACTGATTTTATTTTTGTTGTAGGAACTAAAGACGGTTAAACTCAGTCAAATAAAAAGAAGTAAAAGAAGAAGAAATGAACACAAGTCTATATGCAAATTAAATATTTTTCCATGTTCTAGTTTCAAATATTTATTTTTATTTTTAATATTTTTTATTTTTTTTGTTTTAATAAAATATAATGTTAGCAGCTACAACTTTCTTCATTTGTTATTTTAAGATCAAACAAAAAATTGCATATTTTTTATTTTTTTTGTATTACTATCCTAATTTTTACTGCATATTATACCGCATACGTCTGCACATATTTCATTGTTTTTTAGCGCAGAAAGTTCCGAGCCATGGTTATAATCAACACATTAATAATTATCAAGAAAACATCCTTTAGGAACGGATGTTGTTGACGTTGTTGAAGTTGTATAAATTTTAATGAACGCAGGAGCGATAATCATTCGTATTCATCATGTGGTAAGTGCAATTTTCTATATAATTATTTTCTCTACTTTCAATTTGCTAAATTAAACAATATTACACACATAAAAATTGTGATAAAAAGTTGTAAAATTGTGCATACTTTAGGTACAATTTGTGTTTGCTCGACCAGCGGATCTGTCATTTAACGGTTCACTTGTTAAAAAAAGTTACTTCCTAACACTAACCTAAGCTCGATCGGTGAATCTATCTTTTTATGGTTCCCTTATTCAAAAATTGTTCTTTACCTAACCTCAGGTAGATACGGTTGTGGAATAGGCAGGCTTCTAAATTTTTAGAGAAATAACTTATCAAGAGCCTAGTTAAAATTGTGTTATATTCCATGAATCACACGAATTTTACATAACTTGAATGAAAATCAACTACCACAAACACAATGGAAGCTTAAAATGCTCAGGAGACTTGAGGATTTTAAATTTTTTTATGATCATTGGTTATGGACCTTTACACCAATAAATTGATACGTTGTGTTTGTGTTTTGAAGAAATTAAAACTAAAGTTAGATTTTAACGAAAGAAAACTTTTAATGTGAAACGGATTTTGATACACAGTTTAAATAAAAATGGTCAACAATTCTATTAAATTTTGTTGAGAATATAGGATACAATCCAAAATCGAATCGGGTCGTTTTGAAACCACACTACCGATATTTACCTTTTAAAATTGTCACTGCAATGGTGTAAATTCCAAAGAGGAAAAATTAAACAAAATCATATTAACCGTTCAAAATAAAATTAACTTTTCGATTTACACTTTGGCGTAAATTCAAATTACACAATTAGTCCAGTCATTCTACGAACGACATAATGATAAAGTCGAAAATGATACTACCCGGAAGCAAAAAATGGGGTCGTCTAGATGAAAAAAATTTTAGAATGATAGCGCTTTTTGCATCGCCCTAGCTGGTGTAGAACATAACCTAAAAAATTAACCAAAGTCGAAAAACCGGTTTTTTGCGATTTAAGAATAAACGAAGCATCTTACAAAAGATGCGACCAGAAAAATGGAAATTCGTTATTTATTTTCGGAGAAAATCGAAAAATAACACTCAAAAATTGCTTTCTTTTGTTTTTGCTGTGTTTTTTACAATTTCCAAATTAAATTATTCTTTGTTCAAGGAAAATGTTGCCTCTGTCGAGTAGAAGAACCTTTTTGAAAAATATCAAAAAATTATTAATGCACATTTATAGCGGAATTATGAAAAAATTACCTTTTCTTAAATCGGCCATTGCTCACGATGGAGATGGCCTAGAGAACCTAACCTGGGCTTACATTCTTCGTAAGAGATAGTACCTACTATGATATAGTTATGAAAGTAATATTTTCCGTCACTCTCTAACCTCAAAAAATGGTCATGAATATCGTAATATCGCAATGCGGGCATACTGACAGATGCAGATATGGCACGGAAGTGCACTTGTATTGCGATATTACGATATTCATGCCCATTTTTTGAGGTTAGAGAGTGACTTAAAATATGACTTTCTTCAAGTATATGGTAGTACTATCTCTTACGAAGAATTTAAGCCCAGGTTGGGTTCTCTAGACCATCTCCATTGTGAGCAATGGCCGATTTACGAAGAGGTTATTTTTTCGTAATTCCGCTGTAAATCGCGCATTTTTTATTTTTTGAAATTTTCAAAAAATAATCTTCTACTCGACAGAGGCAACATTTTCCTCCAACAAGGAATAATTTAATGCAAAATTGTAAAAATCACAGCAAAAACAAAAAAAGCAATTTTTGACTGTTATTTTTCGATTTTCTCCAAAACTAAATAACAAACTTTTATTTTTCTAATCGCATTCGATAGGTTTTTCCATTAGCTACAACTTTCTAATTTAACTTTCTTTTGTAGGATGCTTCGTTTATTCTTAAATCGCAAAAAACTTGTTTTTCGACTTTGGATAATTTTTTAGGTTATGTTCTACACCAGCTAGGGCGATGCAAAAAGCGCTATCTTTCTTAGAATTTTTTCTTCTACACGACCCCATTTTTTGCTTCCGGGTAGTATAATTTTCATATTTTTTCGTAGAATTACTGGACTAAATATACAATATACAATATACGCCTGGCCTATAAGAAACCAATCGTACCTTTAACTATTAATAACAAATTCTGACCTTACACAACTGTGGTGATTGAAAAGACAGCTTCCATATAACGTTTTACTTCTAAATCTCCAGGCTGGACAAATTCAATTCATATTTTACCATTCACACTTCTTCCAGATTTCCATAAATTGTGGAAATCTTGAACATTTCACAACTTAGCTCTTCTAAACTCGAATCAAAATCGTCCCTAATTAGGACTCTTGACTAATTATCGTACAAATTACAGATCAATGGTCGCTAAAACCATACTCAATCCAAAAAGCCGTCCTTCTTTTCATACATACGGCGAGGAAGTCCTTATCTTCAGGCCGCCAACCTTATCAAATCCGCACAGAATCATTGTTGAGTTAATCAATTACCGACGTTTAAATGGGCCAAAACCTATTATAATTTTATTGTTTATAATTTCCTTCTCCTGACTGGACCATTCGATTTATCTCCACCTGGTTTAGGCACACTTGCACTGTTCAACTGTTCTAATAAAATTGTTGACCCGCTCATTCTCGAGTGCACAATGAATAAGCAACATTAATAATTACTAAAAGAAATGTGAAATTTGGGTAGAAAGGCATAGTGTTATTTTAGACTATAAACATTATAATATTGTGTAGCACTATAGAGTAAAATTTCTTCTTCTAGCTATTCTTCCGAATCGGAAATTGGTATGAGGCGGATGGAATTTTTAGAATATTAAAGTACAGATATTTACCTAATTAACTCGGTCCAATCATTGCAGCATCCTGATCTCCGGTTTTTTAGTCACTCTTCTAATACTATGCTTATTACAGCAATTGAAAGTAATTAAGCATCAAAACATTTGAAAGAATTTCCAAATTTCAAATTGAACGATTATGGACTTTTCTAAAATGGTTCTCGGTGCTCTAATGTGCTTCGTACTTCCGTTTACATTTGCAGCATTATTTCTAAATTGGCTGCAGTACAAGGTAAAAAAATTCAATTATCTAAATATTGTTACGATTAACAAGCTTCTTGATAATTGCACTTTTAAGAAATCTAATTTTACTTATTTAATTTTATAAAATAAATGAAACTTTAATATTACTTATTCGATTTCATTGGTAAATTACAAAATGTGTTTTAAATAAAGAACGTCTGGGAATTTGTTATTGCATAAATATAATCATAAAACTCTTTTATGTTTAAAATAGTCAATTTTGCATAATTAAGCCTCAATGCTGGAGCCTACAGGCTGGTTTCACATTCTTCATAGAAATTCATTGTTCACTTGTATCCTTGTAAAACTTAATCTTATTGGTTCACGACCCTCAGGTCATTCTGAACAACCAATTAGGAATAGTCATTCAAACATAAATAAAAAGGAAGGGTACATTTCTCATACAAAGACAAGACTCGTTAGTTAGCCTCGGGGGAAGGCAGAAGTCAATAGCTTACAATGATTTAACTTAATTATTTAAATAAGTGATAAAATGTATCTAATTGATAAATATAATTACCAACATAAAGGTGATGTTATCTTTTAATGTGTCGTAATTTGAATCTCTCAATAAACAATTGTTAATTTAATATTAAGAAGTTATCAATATGTGTTTTGGTAATATTATAAACTTATAACCAATTTAAGTGTTTGCTAAATAATGTGCAACCAATTTAAGTGTTCGCTAAATAATGTGCAACCAATTAATAATGGAATTTCTAATAATATTGGACCACGCACCAACAAATTTGGAACATCTCAACAAATGGACTCATTTGGATAAATCATCAAGTGACTTCGATAATTGCATAACAAAGTTAATTTAACGTTATGATAAAACTTCGGTATGTACCTTAATAACATTTACTAAATTGTATATTAAATGTCGTAAGCTGAGATTTCTTGTTAAATCATAATTTAAATTAAAAATATGAACTATTTAAAGATAACGACAAAAGTAATCTACGCTTACCAATGTTCCATTGTTTTAGATTTAAGTACTTTTATGTCCAATTAAATGTTACAATTTATTTACTAGAAGTAAATGATCTAATTCTGTATTGATTTCCGTAATTATTCATGTTTTCTACTTATTTTTATTATTTCTTATTATAATGTTTTATTTGGATTCAATTGATTTTATTTCTAAAAGATTTACCAACCCTTTTATAAGAGAGGTAAGTTATTTCTAAAGTAAACGTAAACTCCGACTCTGGGAAAAAGATTTCATTGCTGCAATTTTGAGCTAGCCAGGTGTAGCCCTTAACAATATGTTTAATATTCGTTTACACTTATCGATGCTTGCAGCGGTTAGCAAAAGCCAAAGGAATTCATTATCGGTTTGAAACATGGCTATTCGCCGTAATTTTCATTTTACCTTCAATAAATGCCTCTTTTCTTATTTTGAGTATCTACAAATTGATCGTACACTTAATGCTTTCCACTAAACTGAAATCCAGCAATGATGACAATACCCGTTGTGATTTTTATCGAATTTGATAATAAATTAGAAAACATTTATGAAGTTTTGAAAGAATTTATTTGCACTACTCTAAAAACAAGACTGAAAGATAAAAGAAAAGTTTGTGGAATCATACAAAATTCTTTGGGATATAACTACATTTTAAAAGATGAAATCAATATTGAAGACTGTATCAAGAAATTTAAAACGACTTCATCGAAAACACTTAACAAATCAGAATTAGTTCAATTAATTGAAGAGTACAACGAAGAATCTCTTCCAAAAAGCAATCGAGGTTTTTGGGAGGTTTCAATCGGAACTCAACCTGTGAAATGGGACCCTGAAGATAATGATGAAACTCGATTATTTCCATTAGTAATTAAACTTTCCCATTGTATGGGTGACGGAGTAAACCTTATATACAAATCATTATGGAAAGTTTTTGGTGACACTACGAATTTGCCCCATTTAGTTTTAGCCGAAGACTCAAAGTTTAAGAATAAACTGAGCTTTTCAAATGTACTTAAAGATATTAGTAAATTTTTGAATTTTCCAATGATACCATATCTGTTAGTTAATGATACTGTAATGGCAATTGAAACCGACGCCTTCATTGATCGTAATCAGAGCCCCAAGAAATATTATTGTATGAGCGAGGATCACTCGACGCGCTACTTTTCAAAAGTAAAGGAAATAAAAAAAAATCTTCCTTTTAATTCTTCTGTAACTAGTATATTTGTAACTGCTTTTAATGCCAGCTTAACAGAATTTTATCAGAAGGTAGAAATCAATTCGGTTTACTTAAAAACCAAAATTAATTTCTCATTTTTCAGTATACTTCCAAGATTCCCAAGAATATCTGTTACGGTGTTACAGAAACTGAAGGATCCCTCGAAGTAAGATATATCACACCTGATAATTTACAAAATCAAAAAGTCAACTGTACAAATACAAAGGGTTCAATAATTCTAAATTATCCTACTATAACAATATCGAGAGGTGAAGGTATTCCAGTTATGGAAATGTTACTGAAAAGTAGTGAACAGAACAATGTAATTCAACAAGTTCAGGAATCAAAAGTACGGTAGGTTACAAGCTGAGTTTCTAAAATTCTAAATACATTTTTTCAGACGTCGATTAAAGCATATACAACTTTCTTTGCTCTTTTTCCAACTCCTGTTGCTAAATATTTCAATACAGTATCCACAACTGCATATGTGACCAATTTGCCAGGACCTTCACAAATGACGATTATGAATGGAACTTTGGTGAAACATTTATCGTTTTGGTGTCCGCACTCATCGCATACAGGTACAGTAAATGCTGATTTATCCGAGTTTTGGTTATCCGATCCTTGTTAAAAGACTTTAGCCATCCTTTTGATTGAATTACATTTTCAAAACGTTAACGTTGTTATAACTTTACTTGAATATCACCTGCAATCTACGTCCATCTCATATACTATTAGATATTAAATTCATCTTCATGAGTTTGTTTGGAGCATCAATTTGACGCACGAAAGTCTCTAACATCTGGACCAATGCCACATCGATTGAGTTTTTCTAATGATTTTCCGAAAACAATTTAATATATTGAACCTTTTTAAAAAATTTGTAAGGTAACTCGAAAACAACGATGATTTTGAAGCTGGAAGGAAAAATTAGCTATATAGACCACATCCTTCCCGGTGTAGCTTAAAACATTGAACTTGGAGGTGATGCTGACCTGGAGTTTACATATTTATTATATTATTTTTGATTCCCGTGCATTATTATCTCTGATAATCAGGGTTTTAATATACACCGGTCCAATAAATTCGGATACACTTACAAAATCCAATAAAAACTATTAGACAATGTTTAGTTAGTCAAAAATTGTATTTTATTAAAAGTACATTATATAAGAAGTCACAATAAATGTTTTGGAATTACTCCACCTTTAACCTTTTTAACTAGCTTCAAACGCTTCTCAAACCCGTTACAAGCAACACGCACAGCTTCCATCGGCATTTCTTCCCAAACGCGTTCGATAACTTTCTTGAACTGGTCCAGATTTGCGATTTTATAAAGTATGTATGACCACACGAAAAAATCTAAAGGATTCAAATCTGGAGAGCTGGGAGGCCACTCATTCTTGGGTAGAAAATCGATCAAATTGGCATGACACCACGTTTGAACCATATTTGCTGTGTGGGATGGTGCTCCATCTTGTTGGAAGACGTAATCTTCCAATTTATTAATTTAATTTAAATCACAGGCAGATTTAAACTCAAAAATTTTTGGTTGCTAATTCAAGTACTTTAGTAGGGTAGAGCGGGACAGTTGAAACGGGGGACGGTTGAAACAGCGCTAATATCTTAAAAACTAATAGAGATACCAGATGACGTACTACGTGGAGAAAAAGACGCGGCTTTCGTGTTAGGAACATGCCTGTCAAAATTTCCTACTAGAATGGGCAATTTGAAAGGATAAACTAATATTTAATTACGAATTGATAAAATGTTTGTAGTTGGAGTGTCATGTTCCAAGAGGCGTAAACTGCCATAATAGGGTTTGTGATTTTGCGTGTGTAATTTTTTGAGCTTATGTAGGGTAAGCGACGCTATTGTTGGCACTCTGCTAGTAATTGGCATCACGATTTATTTATATTTTTATGAGCTATCCAATAAAGGAACCGTTTAATTAGTTTCTGTAATACACACAGGTTTCTGTAAACTTAAAACTATATTACCAATAATAAGGTTATAAGCTAGGATACGATTAAAATCGCGGCACGGTCGGTCTACAAAAAACTTGAAAATTGTGTCAATTTTAGTGAAATTTGTAAGGTGTACCCCAGATTAATTTATTTTTAATATAACTAAATTAAATTTGAGTGTATATTACAAGTGTTTTTTCTGCTTATTTAGGGTTTAAAGTAGTGTACTACTTTATATTAATATTTAACCTTAAAACGGTTAAACTATATTTTTTACAGTGCCAACAATTGGTATTACAAACTTAATAAAATTCCATTATTGGCACAGGTGCCAATAATTAGATAGTGAGGTAAAATTATGTTTATGCCAATTATGGGCATAAAGTAATAATATAGCTTAATTTTATTTTAGATGCCTAAAATTAGTAAAGGCAAATGATATCTAAAGAAATATACAGAAGATGTGTTACAAGAAGCCTTGAACGAAATAAGATTAGGGAAACCAAAGAAGCAAATTGCATTAAAGTACGGTATACCCAGAGCAACTTTGCAATTTAGGCTCGGGAAAAAATTTACAAAATGCAGCTTTTGTCCGAAAGCTTATTTAATTTCTGAAGAAGAAGGTTTGATAGCATTGTGGATTGAGGAAAGTCATCGCAAAGGTTTTCCTCGAAGGAAGGAAGACATTCAGGCTGCAGTAAAACTATTTCTTCAGGAGAATCCAAGGCCTCATCCATTTAATGATAATACACCTGGAGATCACTGGTATAAAAACTTTTTGAGAAGACACCCTCACTTATCTATTCGCACACCAGAACCGGTTACATCCGCCAGCGGTAATGTATCTGAAAATGATATTCGAAAATGGTTTAACGATATCGAAAGCTATTTGAAGGATAAAGATTTACTATATATTGTGGTGTTATGAAGAAAATGGCCTAATTGGAAGCAAAGAGGATATGTTTGAGAAGTCAAACCAGGTAAAAATGTACCACCCTACGAGTATGCAAATACGTAAATACAGGGACAGAAAAGTTACTTCACACACATACACACAATTACACAAATAATGTTGTTGATGAAGTTTATGTTTGATGCAGTGGCGTTTTTCTGTGCGTTTGAAATCTGAAAAACAAAAAGTGAGTGTTTTAAAACAATTCGAAATTTCCCGCAATTAATTTACTTGTTCGTATATCCGGGTTTGCTAGTGACTTTTCCATGGGTAAATTGGTAGAAAGGGATGATAAGAGTTCTTCCATGGCAGGTCCTAGGATAAGAGGGCGGGTAATTTTAGACGAAATTTATCAAGTTGGAAAATTTTGTGATTTTTCGGAAAAGCAGTGTTTTTTAGATTGTAGAAATCCTTCCTATCGATAAGTCCATAGTGAAGAAGGAGATTTTGGAAGCTGGGAAGGCAACATTTGGTCGTTTTATTCGATTTATGATAAGCCAAGGTGCCATTTTGACTGGAAACTATTATCTTCAAAAAATCGTCCATTTTGGAAGTCATCGCGGTGCGAATCCAACTAAATTTAATTGATGGACCATTGATTGCTTTGCCTAATTAAAGCGAAATTTGAAGAATTACGAAAATTTAATTTACAAAAACGAGTTGATAAAATTGTGATGTTATGTTCACTTACTGATAGGAGATTATGAAGGATGTAGCAGCGGAAGTTAATTCAATGGATGCACTGGATCACCAACATCGAAATTATAATAAATTATCCACATTTGTATTTAATTTAATTTGTATTTAATTTCATGGACTCCCGATTGAAACTTTAATAAACTATATTTTTCTATCAGTATATTAACAAAAATTATGTGAATTTAATTTTTTTTATTTTGTAGCTGCCTTGTTTAGTATTTTCTGATTTTCTGAGAAATAGATGAGTTTCTCAAAAATTATTACTAGACAAAAGTTGTAGTCCATTAAATTTCCTATCCGGACTGGGGCGTGAGATTTTTTGTAAAATGTTTCGTTTAAATGATTCTGGGATTTAAAAAAACCAAAATAATAAAAAGCTCGAAATTTTTAACATTGTTTTATTTACTTTAATTCATAACTCGAAAGTCATTGATTTTAGACAATAAAAGGTTTGAATCTAGTTTATAGATTATTTCACTCTCTTTAAAACAGCACTAAACTATTTTTACTGAAAAATCAATATTTTCGGGGCTATGGCCATGTGAAAGCTCCACAGACGGATATAATATGTCTTTAAATAAAAAATATCTTTTAAAAATGAATAATTCTGAAATTGAAAATTAATTAGTTGAAATAAAAATTAAAAACTGAAAACTTACATTTAAATTAATTCACCTAATGAAGTTTAACAGTAATAAAAAACATCAATAAACCATAAACAATATAATAATAGAGGAAAGTGACCAAATATGGAATAGTATCTCTAATGTGGAATACCATTAAATTTTCGAAACCACTGCCTCTATTTAGCCATTACTAGGATAAATGACAACCTAGTAAGAATAGTTGACCACCCCAAACTCTACAACGCTCTATTACCATTAATATCCACATGGCGGGACATTATTCTTTGTACGCACTTGCGAAACTTTATTGTTAGTGGTGCAAATTTTGATCTATAACGTAAGTATTAGTAATTTGTTAATTACTCTACATTTATAAGCATGCAGAAGGATGACTGATAACATTACGTATGTTACTTTTAAGGAAAATATAACCTGGCTTTCAATAAAAAAACATTATTCTTAAGTGAGCTTTGTTCCTAATATGGAATATGGAAAATTATATGGAAATCTTATGTAAGAAATGGGCGCCTGTTGGTGACGATTGTGTGTGTGGTGTGTGATTTTTGCAGTAGAATAAGTTAATTTTAACGGAATAAGTTACTTTTATTTTTGACCAAAGTCTCAAGATCTGTTATAAAAAGACGTTACTGTTTTTGTTAATTTTTGTTGTAAGAAACTTGGGTCTTATTTCCATATTCCATATTTGGGGGTCTATTCCATAAATAGCTACTATTCTGTTAATTTAGATTTTTAAATAAACAAAATTGGTTGATTAATATTAAAACACAAGACTATGACTAAGATAAGCCAAAATGTATGACTGACTGTGTTTATAATTAAATTTGCATTTAATTCATGATAGTTTTTTTTTATGCCACAAAAACAAAATGGTATTCCATTATATTTGGTCACTTTCCTCTATGTAAGCTAAATATTGTATAATTGTGATAATATGTTATTAAACACTTCAAATAAGTTTACAAATTTTATTACAAAAATAATTACTAAGGACTTATTTTTAATCAACAAATTAATTATCAATAAAACATCCGTTAGTAACGGATGTTGTTGAAGTTGTTGAAGTTGTATAAATTTTAAATAACGCCGCGCCGGAGCGAAAATCATTCGTTTTCATCATGCGGTAAGTACAATTTTCGATATAATATTTTCTCTAATTTAAATTTGCTAAATTAAATAGTAATACACATAAAAGAAATTGTTGTAAAAAGTTGTAAACTTATGTGCATACGTCAGGTACAATTTGTGTTTGCTCCACCAGCGGATCACTCTTTTAACGGTCCCCTCGTTAAAAAAATATATTTCCCAACACTAACCTAAGCTCGACCGGTGGATCTCTCTTGCAACGGTCCCATCATTAAAAAAAATCTTTTTACGTAACTTACGGTAGATCAAGTTGTGGATTAGGCAGCTAAACAAAATCTTAGAGAAATAACAGCCTATAGTCTGCTTTTTTTAAGAAACCGATAGAAATTTTCTACTCCACGTAGACAACGTGAATGTCATTGGTTGAAATTAAATTTAAAGCAATTTCATTGGTTAACATTCAAATTGTACACGTGGAGTAGAAAATTTCTATCGGTGTCTTAAAAAAACAGACTATAGTTAAGAGGAATCCTTAAGAGCGCGCTGCAAATTTTCATGCAAAAACATGTTTCAACAGATGTCATACCCTAAAATATTAATAATCTTTTATGCTTATCTTTTCACCAAAACAGAATTCTAATAATTTATAACAGTCATATAATAAACGATAGCTAAGCTAGGCAATAAGGAAGTTTGAGCTTCCAATGTTGAATATTTACAAGTATATTCCAAAAAGATATTCACATGTGAAAATATTGAATATATTTAAAACTATTTATCTTTGAAAGTTCAAACTTCCTCATTGCCTAAATTAGTTATTGTTTGTTCATATGACTTTCATAAATTATTAAAATTATGTATTGGAGAAGAGAAAAGTATAAAAGATTAATATTTTCGAAACATGTTTTTGCATCAAAATTTGCAGCGCGCTCTTAAAGTTGTAAAATACACTTTGGCAATTAAATGATATCTTGCTAATTACTCAAGAAAATTGCACAAAAGTATATATTTTTTAAAAGAGGGCACTTGGACGCAGGTCACTGTGTTTTTATTTTTTTTTAAATTCAAATTTTTTTCAAACTTTTTTTTCAAAAAATTTTTTAATTTTAATCTAATTTTACAAGATTAATTTTTATTTTTGCGGATTGGATAATTTTTATTGAAGTTATGATGCCGACCATGAGGCGTCATGGTTTTCATCAGTAGTCCACTTATACCCGTAAAAAATATGTTAATATTAAGAAAGCCAAATGCTTTATTTTTTTTCAATCGGTTGAATTGCAGCATCTCGATATCCGCTTTTTAGGGACTCTTCTTAGATTATACTTATTTCAACTCTTATCAAACTCTTATCAACAAACAAATTGTTTGTTGTTGCGGTGTCATGTTCCAAATAAAAAACGGAAACTGCCATAATAAAGATTTTGATTGTGCATGGGTTCCGGTGGATATCCACACGTTGTGGTGAAAAGTTGTAGTAAAAAGAGTAGCAAAAGAGGATTAATCCACCTCGTGAAATGGATTATAAAGACTTCAATAGAAGTGGCAATATTCCGACAGGAATGTAAAAGCCCTTGATGATGAATATCTCTCTCCCTCCAGGGAATGGAAAACTGCTTTATTTCTGTACCAATTTTCATTTAAAATCAGATTTTGATTGCTATGAAAATTATATCTTTGATTTACATTTACAGAGTTTCCTATTAATTTTGGTGTTTGCAGATTATTTATACCAAAGTTCTTGTTAAAATTCCTAGGATTATACGAGCATTTTGGTTATTATTTTATCAAAAAGTTAAACATAATTGAATCTAGTTTTCAAAATTATACTAATGTTATACGTACAGTGCAAGTCTGTTTTATTCCTAGTGAGAACTACCCCCAATTATTATTATTTCAGGCACCAAATATTAAGCCCTAAACCACCCAAATTGAAATAGGGATAAAAACAACATGGTGGAAGCGTTAGGGGTGTTAGTTTCTAAGGATTGAACTAAGTATCCCCAAAATTTTATTTTTTACAAGTTTAATAAAATTTTTATTTGTCACAAAATTAATTAATTAATCTTTTTGGGGATAGTTAATTCAACCTTTAGAGACTAACACCCCTATCGCCTCCACCATGTCATATTTACCATATTTCCCTTTAAGGGATGTTTTAGGGCTTAATACTTGGTGCCTAAAATAATAATAATTAGGGGTAGTGCTCATTAGGAATAAAACAGACTTGCACTGTATAACATAAGTATATTATTTAAATGAATATTTGTACAAACACTAAAATAGGGTAGATTACCCTAATGTCAAATACACATAATAATTTTGTTATAAGAATTGGTCAATCTTACTCACAAGGGCAAGGCCAACCCTTCCCCTCACAGATCTGCACCAAAATTTGTATACGATTACAACCATTGCCTCCTATACTTACAAGCCGTGAAGTCGCAAATTTGGCAACGTCGCCGGTGGTCCTAATTTTCAAATTCTTGTATTGATGTTTATGTGATTTATGCATATTAAATTTGTGTAAGAACACTTTGTTAGTAATAATTAACAACTAAAACTAACCACAATCATAGGTAAGTGTACAAGAACTGTATTAAATAAGTCTGTAGCCTAAAAATGGATTCAATTCCTTATTAAATAGTTGAAAGGTAATACTTTACTTTTTGTAATTCGTTGCATATTGAATAATTATTTATTAGTACATTTTATTAATGACATTGTTAATAAATCCTAGATGCAGTGTGCCAGATTGCACATCAAAAAATTACCTAGAAAGGATCTGGAACAAGGAAGACATGAAGAGTTAAAAGAACTACAAAAATTTAAGAATTTTTAAAAACGACAAAATAGAAAATTATAATTCGTTACAAGTTTTACAAACAAGCTAAAGTTTGAAAACTGGAATTTTAAAATTTATGAAGAAAAGTTCACGTTATTTTATAAGAATGAATATCGATTGTGAAATTTCCAACACTTCTTGTCATGTCGAAGATGAGACAATATAGTGATAAGTGTTTCATGCCCGTTTTCACCAACATTTTATTTAAGAATTTCCTAGTAAAGAATTCCTTAGCAGGTATTCCTTAAATTTTATTAGTCAAATTTGACATAATAATTTATTATGTCAATACTATCCCAGATAGCACGTTAGCTTTCGTCAAGCTGTATTTTTATTAGATTGTTGCTTGCGTATCCAGCTTAATGTGCCTAGCTGAGACCTAGCGGACTCCTAGCTTAGAATTCAAGCATGTCGCAATCACTTGACGCTGCTTACTTAATACACGCTGTTTAATTTAAACTAGTTTCCAGCTAAAGTACCTAGCTGTAGACAAGCTTTTATACGCTTGGAATTCTAGCATGTCGCAATAGACCATTTCACGCAAACTACAGCGCTTGCGTTGAAGCACCGTTGAAGAGCAGAATGACGCGAGAAATAGAATAAGACAGCTAGATGTTCGGACCAACTTACTACTTTTGCTACTTTCCCTATGCTTTTACGTGTAAAAACGTGCTTAGATATTGTGTTATAATTTTTACAGAGTAGTTCAATTTTGATGATTCTTTTTTTTATTGGATAGGGTACAGTTCGACGGTGGTCCCACTTCCAAAAAAATTCCAAAAATTCCACCCTTAACGGTAGAAAAATCGAGTTAAAATTGTACAAATTATTGGCACTATTCGCTCTAGTATTAGAGCTCAAATTTAAACATCATTTTAAACACGTCACACATGCGCCACAGAGTTTTCTTTCGTGAAATGGTCTATTACTTGACGCAGGAAGCTTTAAATCGTCAGATATAATTTTGTATTTTTCATACATGGCGATTTAAAAATTATATTTCTATAAAATTCTATAATCCATTTTTTCTTTTTTTCAACTTACAACAAAAATGTTGACAACTAAAAAAATGACATTATTATGATTAAGATTATTTATTTTTCGAATCTATTAATCTAAAAAGATTATTTTATTTTACAGGTAAGTGTAAGATGGTAATTAAATCCTTTGTATAAAGCTGTATAATAAAGTAAATTGAAAAAAAAATAAAAAAAATTATCAAATCAATAAATTGGACAATTTTAAAATTAGATAGAATCAAAATTAAACTTTTTAAAAGGGTACTAAAGAAGAATTTAATATGGTCAGTGACGCTTGTCCGTACCTGCTTGAAAGATGTTTTTAAAAGATCTATTTTAAAATCATTTCAAAAAGTGAATTACATAATATTATTATGATGTATTGAATAGCAAAGTTTTTTTAAATAAACCTTACATTTCATTTTTTAAATTAACTTTTAAGTTACAAGTTTTAACAGGCCATATATTTATAAAATTTGTTCGGATACCCTTTATATTTTTTAAATATTAATTTTTATTTTAAGCATTTCAGAAATTGATACTGTAAACTACGAATTATTTTCTCGAGTGAATTTATTTCTAAATTAGTTATAATAATAATTTGTGAACTCAAAAACTGAAAATCATAAACTACTACAAAAATGTATATAACCTCTGGTAGCCCAGTTGGTTAGAACGCTAGACTCTTGCAATGGACTGAAAATGTTCTCAGGTTCGATCCCCACTAGGAAGGATTTTTTCCGTGTTGGAAAAAAATAAAAAGTAAGTAGATTATGTTATTTAGATTATCAATAGTTATTTTTCAGAAACATGGATGCGAATGAAATGGATTGATTAGAAATAGAATAAATACCCACGGAAACAAATAATGGATATAATGTAAATTATGACAACGAACACACATGCAAAAATCACAACCACCTAATCAACAACAAGCACACCAGCAACAGCAAGGATCAATGCCGCAATCACCTCTGAACTTTGGGAACTTGTTTGCAGATTGCGCCCAGGCGTGCAATGTAATTAACCAACAGACGAACGTAGGAGAACTTCTAAGGGCCCTAAGGGACTATGGCAACCTTCTGATGAGATGCAATTCGCAAACTGATCGCTTCGCAGCTTCGCTAAACTTTTTCTCAAACTTAAGCTCTTATGGCTTCTAAGCTGAAGATAAACTTATGGAACGCTAACGGGATAAATAATAAGCTTTATGAGCTCAAAAATCATCTAGTCACTAATAATATAGATATTTGTCTTGTTACAGAAACCAAACTCACAACCAACAGATGCCTCAAGATTCAGGGATACTCCGTTCACCGGCAGGACAGGGGAGGCCACGGAGCTGGAGGAGTGGCAGCAATAGTACGGAACGATATCCCTCACAAAAGAATACAAAACATACCAGGTAATAGTATGGAAATCTTGGGGATAAAACTCCAACAAAACATAACACTAGTGGTCGCATACAACCGGCCACTAAACACATTCAGTCAAACAGATTTCAGGGACCTGTTTGGATTGGACGGAAAGGTCATCGTGGCTGGCGACTTCAATGCCAAACATCCACTTTGGAACTGCCATACGTCCAATCCAAACGGGAACACACTCTTAAACTTTTCCACATACAATCACATACAAATTTTACACCCAGACAAACACACACATATTCCAATGAATGGTATGACTCCAACCACGATCGATCTCGTTCTAACCAAAAACATTCCTCACATATCTAAACCCACAGTCAAACATTCCCTAAACTCAGATCACAATATAGTTCAATTCTTTCTTCATAATATCACTCGCAATAGGTCCTTCAGACAAATAACCAGCTTCAAACACACCGATTGGTCCAAATTCCGTCGTAGGCTAGACGATCTTATCTGCATTAACAATAACATCATTGACACGGACACGGTAGATCGAGAAATCGAACTCCTTACCCAAAACATCAACAAAGCCAAAGCCAAAAATTCCAAAACGATAACGCCTAAAAACGACAGGGACGTCTTTCCGGACGATATCCAGTTGTTGATAGGCGAACGTAAACGGAAAAGAAAGCAATGGCAACAGACGGGAGATATCTCCCACAAAACCGCTATGATTGACTTGAACAGGCAAATACAACAAAAAATTACACTTCACAAAAACAATTCCTGGGAAAAACTTCTTTCCTCATTAAGTCCTTCAGACAATACCCTCTTCAAGGTTTCCAAATTACTGCGGAAACCTTACCAGCCAATCCCGGCCCTATCCGACACTAGTTCTCCCGCCATGAGCGATGCCCAAAAAGCTGAGCTCTTGGCCTCCACCTTCCAAAAAATTCATACATTAGATAATACCGATACACCGGAGCAAACCGAGATAAAACAAACCGTTCTTGCCTTTTCAAGTCAAACATATGCAATCCCAGCCAATCAGCTTGCATCTTATCAAACCAGTCCCTTTGAAATTTCACAAATTCTTAAATTTTTACACAATAACAAAGCTCCAGGCCCGGACAAAATTGAGAACAAAGTTCTCAAAAATTTGTCCCGGAAGGCTACTGTTCAGTTGAATTACATCATTAACGCTATTCTTAAACTGCAGTACTTTCCGAAAGCCTGGAAGCACGGCCTCACCATTCCGATTCATAAACCCAATAAAGACCCCTCTCTGCCTCTCAGTTACAGGCCAATAACGTTACTTAACACGATGGCCAAAGTAACTGAGAGAATTATTCACAAGCGGCTGATTGGCGAACAAACGAAACTGAAAATCACGAACCTGTCGCAATTCGGATTCACAGCGGGCCTTAACACGTCCCTGCAGGTGACCCGAATCGTGAAAGACGTGATCGAAGGTTTCAATAAGGGTAATGTCACGGTCATGACGTTGCTGGATATAGAGAAAGCCTTCGATAGAACTTGGACCGACGGTCTCATATATAAATTAATTCACTACGGCTTCACCAATCACCTCATTAAACTCATTTACTCATACCTCACAGACAGATCGATCGCGGTTAGAGTCAACGCCACCATCTCAAATACGAAACACATACAAGTTGGAGTTCCCCAAGGGTCCGTACTAGCACCGACTTTATTCAATCTTTACATAAACGACACTCCGTCGTTTATGAGAACACAGATGGCTATGTACGCTGACGATACGGCGATTTATGCGCAATCGTTCAGCGCACAAGTGGCCACAAAGCAAACTCAAATTCATCTTGATATGATCAAACGTCATTGCGATAAATGGAAGATTCGATTGAACGCCGGTAAGACGGAGACGATAGTTTTCGCCAGAAAGCGGACAAATCATAGGGTCTTCCAAAAACTCAAATTAGACGGACATCCCATAGAACCTAAGACGAGTGTCAAGTACCTAGGTGTGACTCTTGACTCTAGGTTAAACTTCGACACTCATCTTAAGGTCAGACGTCAGCTGGCGTACGCAGCAAATCGCAAGATTTACCCCTTGATGAAAGGGAGTCAGATGAGCTCCGAAAACAAGCGTACGTTATACAAAACCGTGCTAAGACCGATCCTAACGTATGCTTGCCCTGCTTGGGCGAACGTGTCTAAGACGCGCTTCCGTCCCTTGCAGGTGTTTCAGAACCGCTGTCTCCGTCTAGTCACGGGGGCTGATAGATACGCCAGACTGACGTCAATCCACGATGACGCAAAGGTAGAATTTTTGAGAGACCACGTAACTCGGTTATCGACAAAATTCTACCAAACGCAGATTCAAAAAAGCCCTTTAACGGCAAACATGACACAGGACAATGCACCCCGCAAATATGGGCTTCCGTTCCAAACACTCCCCTCATACACTACATCCTGAACACACAGAATTCCGTACTAAAGCTGCCACTATGGGCGAAGTATCCTTGAAAATATGAGTGCACAGGTGAGACCCGTTAGCGTTCCAGCGGCTGCAAAACATCCAGCACTACGACAACTTCTCATATGATTGTATGAATTATATGAATTATACCATTACCCGTCACTCCACTGTTATTTATAACATACCATTCTGTTACTGTTACTGTTATCCTATTCTATTTTGTTATTTGTTATTGTTATTATTGTTATTATTATTCTTCTTGTTATTGTTATCATTATTCTTTTTGTTACTGTTATTCATTGTCTATCATCTGTTATCGTCATGGCGAATCTGTAAATAGTTCCTAATTTTCAGAAGTTGGTTTTTCAGTTGTTTTCCAACAAACAAATACGAAAACGCATCAAGGTACCACAACATCCTTCAAGATAGAAGGAAGAAAATATATCTAATTATTGTAAAACCTCTTGGAAGGTTATTTAGAAGAAACCCGGGGATATGTTTCGACGAGGGGCCCCAAACCTTGTATTAAAATTAAAATGTAAGACCCAACGGCGCTTTGCGTCGAAAGGTCAAACAAATTTGTATATATTATTAATTAATAAAAGATTTTAAAAGAAAAAAAAAAAAAAAAGATTAATAATTAATATTATGTATTTAGTATGTATCTGCACAATAGGTGGTTTAGTACTAAGGAAAAATCAAGGTCTTAAATAAGTAATTAATATCTGTCTAAATAAATAATTATAATTGAATTTCTTTTTTTTCTTTTACTTTAAACAAATAATATTAAATCAATTAAATGTAATTATCAGTTACAGCATGCAAAACGTTCTTGCAAAACAACCACCGCGCACCGCACCGATGCAATTATTTTCTTTCTATTTATGCTCGTTTTTGGTTCAGTGTAATATTAGCTTGCAGTGTAAAGTTGGATGTTTTGCTTGTTTAGTGTAAAGTAGGATGCTGTATTCTAGCTGGAATTGAGCTGTGCAGCTTACCGTGACAAGCTGAAAAAAAGCTGTCAACGCTGTCATATACAGCTATATTTCAGCTTTTTTCAAACAAACTTTGCTATGTGGGATGTCAAATTTGACCAATCAAATTTATAGAATACCTAGCTAAGAAATTCTTAAATAAATGTTGGTGAAAGCAGGCATTAGTTTCTTAAAATATGACCGTAAAAATTCTGCAATTTTCAAATTTCGCAAAAATGCGAAAGATAAATGATAATATCTATGATAATTATTATCAATGTCGATTTATTTGCAGAGGGGGAAGGGTGCAATTACTTTACTATGCTATTCATGTGGAAAGTGATCTAAAAATTTAATTATTCAAATGTACAAATCGTTTTGTTATATTCTCTAAAATAATAACAGAAAACTTACAAATGATCAATTGCAAACTGTTGAAAATTTAACAAAATAGAGAAAATTACATCCACTTTCACAAACCTAGAAATTGCTTTTATTAACTATATTTGTGTTTATATTGTAAAGTAAGTACTTTTTTATAATAATTAGTTAAACTTTTTGATAATAAAATTGTATAATTTATTAAATCTATTTATTAACATAAAAAAACAAATAATTTGTATATGAGACACTTTGCAAGTAGGACCACCAAGTGCTGCAAATACGGCGTTGCCAAATGTAACTTCACGGCTTGTAAGTATAGGAGGCAATGTTACAACCCAATTAGAAGTCAACTTGATGAAAGTTTAAAGTTGCGAAACTCAAAAATTTTTTTAAAAATTTGTAATAAAGTCAATGGGTAAAGTTGATAAAAGGTACCGTAGTTCAAATGTACCGAACATAAAAATTTTATCAGTCATTGACAGTTATGTATCATAACCTCAAATAATAATTAATAACCTCGACATGAATAATAATTTATTCAATATAACAAATTTAGTATTTCAACTTTGAAGTAGTAGGTAGGTACCTAATTACACACGGTAAGCAAAATTGAGTGAATTTTGTTTCGATAATTTTTATTTACATTGCAGTTTGAAAAAATAGTACGATTTATTGCAACACTACAAAGCACAAATTATTACAATAAAAATTATATTCAACGCTATAGTAAGTAGGTACTATATATGATTTATTATTATTTATTCACTCTCAATTTCCTCAGTGACAAATTTATGCCAACTGCTGTTTGCCGATACAAAATTTAAGTTTCACCAGTATTGTCTGTAATTGGTTCTTTTGGCTTGTATCTTGGGTGTCACTACCAGTAGCGTGTCTTGTAGGATTCATCTATATGTACAATATGGTGGCTTACACATATGCAGTTATTATGAAGATACGGTTGAAGTGTGTCGTTTAAGGAAGTCGTGGTCATAAATTGTTGAAAAATCTTGAGCTTATTTCATGATCCCATATGTATTACAATGTTTTTACTGTTTTAAATTTAAATAAAATTTATATTATAATAATGACAAATTTAATTAATTTACAAAATTTGAGAAAAAGTGCATTAGTAGATTATGCAAAAAGGGAGAAAAGTTGCCTTTTTTTTAGTGGAAAAAAATTTGTAATGGGCATTGAGAAATTTTTTCGGACTGAAAGTTAACTTTGCTTTTGAAATGCAGTACAAATTTTGGTACCATTTCTATCACTAATTTTTTATTTTACTTCCGCTGCTAGGGGAACCACCTACGTTACTTATATGCTAACAGGTGGTATCACTGCAATATTGACAACTAAAAATTTGACGTTTGTTGTAACATAAATTTATTGCAAGTGAAAATAATAAGTTGAGATTCGTTTAATCATGTTGGAAACAAATGAAGCAATACCTGGTCCTTCCACACCAGCAGAAAGTGAAGATTCCCTTCACAGTGAAAAATCAAAAGTACGATTAAAGAATGCATTTTTATATTGTGAGCAGCTCTTTGTTCAGAATAATTTAATTGCAACACAAGCTTCTGAAATTATTACTGAAGAAGATATGCAATTCGGAGAAGAAATATATCAAAACACTCTGAAAATGCTAGCGGAAAGGAAAAAGGTGGTAGAAGAGGAATTAATTTTTGTGGAGGAAGAAGACGACAAGAATGAATATGACTTTGTCCAACTGTCGGATTTTGAAGACGAACCAGTAGAAAAAAAAACTAAAGTACAAGTTTCGCTGTATGACAAAATACAGGTTGTAAATTTAGCAAAACAACATCCAAAATGGAGCATAAGAAGTCTTCAACGTACTAAAGGAGGACGCCAACTCAAATCAAAGAAAGATTTGAAAAGAAGGGAACAACAAGTTAAAACCGGCGGAACTCAAGCGGAGAAATATTCGACAATTGATTCGTGGGTTAACGATCGGTTTATTGAAGCTCGGGAGAGCAACCAAGCAGTAACGACGAGAAACTTACAGCAATGGGCATTATCTGCTGCTAGTCAGTTTCCAGTAGGAGGTAATTCCTCCTAAATGTACCCCATTAGTGCAGCCATGCGACGTCTATTTGTATCGCCAGGTAGAAAACTTGATTAAAAGAATTCAAAATTGTAGCTACCTAATTGAACAGAACAGAGAAATTACTTCCAGAGAAGATTGTATTAAAATACAATCAATTGTTCACCATCAATTATCTGCACCAATATTTTCCAATATGCTACAATATGCATGGTTTGCAGCCCAGCTATGTGATGACAGAGAGACGTTTTTAAACGTTAATCAAGTTTGTTTTACGGTTTCTGATTTGAGCATACCTTGCGAGTGTAAAAACTCAGCATTCGTAAGGTGTGCTCGATGTCGAAACAATTATTGTTTCATTTGTTTCTACGATGAATATCATCCTAGTTCCTGTACTCCATAGTTGGATTGCAACCATGAATATTGCAACATATCCGAAAAAGTTGGGAAGACAATTGGTGGTGCAATATCGATTGTATTTTTAAACAAACGTTCTTGAGATTTAATTTCTCGTTCTTTTTCAATCAATAGGGCACAGTTTTGAAAAAATTAGATGATATTTTTTACTTGCCGATAAAAATAAACTTTGCAAGGCTGGACCAATACATTTCGGATGAATTAAATACTTTAATATTACATTTTAGTGGACCTTCAACCTGAAATATTTCGTCGTATAAATTGGGATTTGTTAGACCTCCTCAAGAATCGATTATAAGTAGAAAACGTTCCTTTTCCACCTACGGCTTCTAAACGTTAGTTAAATTATCTATTTATAAAGATGTCGTAAGCTTTCCCGACTTTGAGGAAGTTACAACATTTTTGATATTTTAACCCTTGGTCTAAATGATCCTGTTGCCTCTTGTAGGCATATGAAAACAATAGGTAACAGTTCGTCCAATAGGGTATACGCATACGGTGCCATATATGAATGGCTCACCTTGTTCGTGTTGATTGTTTTGACAATATTTATCTTTCATCCCGTGCGGCGAGATTTCTGTTGTAAGTGGCCTACTACCAACCTCTCTGATCTGTTTTGATAACGAAATCTTTGTCAAATTTTGTATGAACACAACGAATTAGATCCAAAATCATTCAGTGCTAGTTAAAGTTTCCTCCAGAGTAACGGTTTCTCTTTGACTTATAAATTTTTTAATTTTTTGTTGACAAATTCAGTGTTTTCTTTTGTATCGAAGAAATAAATTTTTGGAGAATTTCAATTCAAAATTTTCAAACTGACGCGTCGCAGATAATACTCATTGTTGCGATAATACTTAAACGACACACTTCAACCGTATCTTCATAATAACTGCATATGTGTAAGCCACCATATTGTACATATAGATGAATCCTACAAGACACGCTACTGGTAGTGACACCCAAGATACAAGCCAAAAGAACCAATTACAGACAATACTGGTGAAACTTAAATTTTGTATCGGCAAACAGCAGTTGGCATAAATTTGTCACTGAGGAAATTGAGAGTGAATAAATAATAATAAATCATATATAGTACCTACTTACTATAGCGTTGAATATAATTTTTATTGTAATAATTTGTGCTTTGTAGTGTTGCAATAAATCGTACTATTTTTTCAAACTGCAATGTAAATAAAAATTATCGAAACAAAATTCACTCAATTTTGCTTACCGTGTGTAATTAGGTACCTACCTACTACTTCAAAGTTGAAATACTAAATTTGTTATATTGAATAAATTATTATTCATGTCGAGGTTATTAATTATTATTTGAGGTTATGATACATAACTGTCAATGACTGATAAAATTTTTATGTTCGGTACATTTGAACTACGGTACCTTTTATCAACTTTACCCATTGACTTTATTACAAATTTTTAAAAAAATTTTTGAGTTTCGCAACTTTAAACTTTCATCAAGTTGACTTCTAATTGGGTTGTAATCGTATACAAATTTTGGTGCAGATCTGTGAGGGGAAGGGTTGGCCTTGCCCTGTCAATCAGATGAATAGTTTCCGTACAATTTCCTGTATTACTTTTACGACAAGTTGTACCTAGTATATTTATAGCTCCGTTTGGTGTATGTAAATAAATTTAACAGTTTTTTTTAACCCTAGAATGGTAAGCCGTCGTAAAATTGACGACTTGCCTTATACGTTTGGTCCAGTACGGCTATTTCGGCAAAAGTCACCCTCACGCCTCTTTCAGTACCTTCCCAATTTGGCTTAAAAACATTATATATGTAGTTATTATTGTGATTTAGTGCCGTTATACCACTCATTTGAGACTCCCTTCGTCAAATTTACGACGGTTTACTAGTTGTGTAACATTTTTCCTTATGGTAATTTTATACAGGTAAGAGAAAAAATCTCTCAAATTTTAAAATTAGATATGCCAGAAGTAAGAACAACTCCTGTAGGAAAAAAAAAGCCAATATGTGGATTTTGTCCGAATCACACAGTCCGGATGACAACTGCATATTGTAAAGGTTGCAAACGTCCAATCTGTGGAGATCATCGTGCTGCTTGCTGCTTAGAATGAGGACCCCAATAATTATTTTTGTGTATGTTTTTTAATTTTTGTTTGCCAAAAGGTATGTTTAAAGTGTATTTCTACATTTCTTTTAATATACATAATTTGAAGTTAAGTTATTGACTATATTATATGTCATCGTAAAATTTACGATGGTTTACCATTTATGTACTTCGCAGATAGGCTTACCATTCTAGGGTTAAAGAAACTTTAATAGTTTAGATACGGTCAGTATCAAACTTTTTCAACATCCTGTGTAGATTTAATTGTATAATATTCTAAATTACAATTGGTATAATAAGTTGATACATTATTATGTTGTTATTATTATGTAATAATTTTTTTTTCAATTTATAATGGATTGAAATATATAAATGAGAAATTAGAAACCGTGAGAATATTGTTTCGCTTTAATTTAAGCTCTTCAGACGGATATAATATTTCTTTAAATTATAAATATCTTTAATTATGCTGAAAATGAAAAATAATATAGTTGACTTAAAAATTAAAACTTGAAAACTTACATTTGAATTAAGTTACCTAATTGAAGTTTAATGGTAATAAATAATATCAATAAACCATAATCAATATAACATGTAAGGCAAAAATTGTAATTATATGATAATATATTATTAAACAATTCACATAAGTTAAATCAACTTAAACTTAACAACTTAACTTAAATCAACAAATTAATTATCAAAAAACATTCGTTAGTAACGTTGTATAAATTTTATTGAACGTAGAAGCGAAAATCATTCGTATTCATAATGTGGTAAGTGCAATTTTCTATATAATATTTTTTCTAATTTTAATTAGCTAGTTATGTCTTCGTATGGTACACCTTTTCCTATTCCACAACACAATTTTGCGTTTTGTACAATAATAATATTATTTATTAAGGTCTTACAAGAGGAAGGCAAGATATTCGGAAAACAGATTTTTTTAATATTAATAATATTTAAACATCAGTACTCCGACTTTACTTTGTGAAAGCAGTAAGTGCCATAATTCAGCCATTGTCGAAAAAGGAGTGTGAAACGTTTTCTTCTTTTTTTTTTAGTACATAAAGTAAAGTAAAGTATGTACTTTAGTACACTACATAAAAAAATAAAATACATGTCTATTTCAAACATACTTCGTTCACATTCATAAAAATTCTTTGATTGATTCTCTATCGCAACAGTCCGTGTTAATTTAGTAGGTCTTGAACGCGGAGGTGGGGACCTACGCAGCACCTCTATTTGTAACTTCACTTAACTTACATGTCGGATTAAAAAAGATTTGATTCATTTGTGGAAATTACAATTACACAAAATTGCATTAGGACATTCACAATTTAAGCAACTATTTTCTTAATAGAATGACCCAGCTATTCTTCCGAGTCGGAAATCGGTATGACGCGGATGGTCTAGACACGGTGATTTTTAAAATATTTAAGTACATTTTATATTATATATTTTTATTTTACCTAATTAACTCGGTCGAATAATTGCAACATCCCGATTTCAAATTTTTTTTGCACTCTTCTTATACTTACATGCTTTTTCCAGCAATTGATAGTAATTAAGCATCACCACATTTGGACGAATTTTCAATTTTAAAATTTCAAATTGAAAAATTATGGAATTTTCAAACATGGTTAGTGGAGCTATAATTTGTTTCATAATACCACTTATATTTGCAATATTATTTCTAAATTGGTTGCAGTATAAGGTAAAACATTTCAATTATCTAGTAACTATGTTTAATATTCGTTTAAACTTATCGATACTTGCAGAGGTTAGCAAAAGCCAAAGGAATTCATTATCGGTTTGATCAATGGTTATTCGCTGTTATTTTCATTTTACCTTCAATAAATGCCTCTTTCCTTATTTTGAGTATCTACAAATTGATCGTACACTTAATTCTTTCCACAAAACTGAAAAGTAAATTCGGTGGTTTATTAAAAGATGAAGATTCATGTTTTGCAATAGATTATCCACTAATGGTTACAATACCCGTTGTGATTTTTATCGAATTTGATAATAAATTAGAAAACATTTATGAAGTTTTGAAAGAATTTATTTGCACTACTCTAAAAACAAAACTGAAAGATAAAAGAAAAGTTTGTGGAGTCATTCAAAATTCGTTGGGATATAACTACATTTTAAAAGATGAAGTAAATATTGAAGACTGTATCAAGAAATTTAAAACGACTTCATCGAAAACACTTAACAAATCAGAATTAGTCCAATTAGTTGAAGAGTACAACGAAGAACCTCTTCCAAAAAGCAATCGAGGTTTTTGGGAGGTTTCAATCGGAACCCAACCTGTTAAATGGGATCCTGAAGATAATGATGGAACTCGATTATTTCCAATAGTAATTAAACTTTCCCATTGCATGGGTGACGGAGTAAACCTTATATACAAATCATTATGGAAAGTTTTTGGTGACACTACGAATTTGCCCAATTTAGTTTTGGCCGAAGTTCCAAAGTTTAAGAATAAACTAAGCTTTTCAAATTTACTTGAAGACATTAGTAAATTTTTGAATCTTCCAATGATACCATATCTGTTAGTTAATGACGCTGTAATGGCAATTGAAACCGACACTTTAATTGACCCCAATCAGAGCCCCAAGAAATATTATTGTATGAGCGAGGATCACTCGACGCGCTACTTTTCAAAAGTAAAGGAAATCAAAAAGAATCTTCCTGTTACTTCTTCTTTAACCAGTATATTTGTAACTGCTTTTAACGCCAGCTTAACAGAATTTTATCAGAAGGTAGAAATCGTTTCGGTATTATTAAAAAAAATTAATTTATCATTTTTCAGTATACTTACAAGATTCCCAAGAATATCTGTTACGGTGTTACACAAACTGAAGGATCCCTCGAAGTAAGATATATCACACCAGATAACTTACAAAATCAACAAGTCAACTGTACAAATACAAAGGGTTTTATAGTTCTAAATTATCCTACTATAACTAAATCGAAAGATGAAGATATTCCAGTAATGGAAATGATAATGAAAAGTAGTGAACAGAATAATGTAGTTCAACAACTTCAGGAAGCACAAGTACGGTAGGTTTCAAGGTGAGTTTCTAAAATTCAAAATAAATATTTTCAGACGTCCATTAAAGCATATACAAGTTTCTTTGCTCTTTTTCCAACTCCTGTTGCTAAATATTTCAATACAGCAGCAACAACTGCATATGTGACCAATTTGCCAGGAGCTTCACAAATGACGATTATGAATGGAACTTTAGTGAAACATTTATCGTTTTGGTGTCCGCACACATCGCGTACAGGTACAGTAAAATGCTGATTATTATCCGAGTTTTTGTTATCCAATCCTAGTTAAAAGACTTTAGCTGTTCCTTTGATTGAATTACATTTACAAAACATTAACGTTGTTAAAACTTTCCGGGACGTTTCGCCCCCGAAATTAAAAGTAAAACAAAAAAACAGGTAATTTTAAAATAATATTTAATAATTTACACAAAATATTTTAAAATTCAAAATTGTGGGCAATGCCCAACAAATAATCCATGTTATCTATCCTTCCATAACTTTCTGCGATATTTTTTATACGTTTTGAAATTACACTATATGTATTGTTTATTCTTAGTCTAACACCCAATAATAACTGTGAAATTTCATATCGCTTTAGAG
The DNA here is from genome assembly GCA_958510855.1 of Rhagonycha lutea. Taxonomy (NCBI): domain Eukaryota; kingdom Metazoa; phylum Arthropoda; class Insecta; order Coleoptera; family Cantharidae; genus Rhagonycha; species Rhagonycha lutea. Next base: position 35,700,122 of record OY294039.1, on the reverse strand, counting down.
CCTGTTCCTTTTTTAAACTTTTAATAAATTGAAAAATATTTGGAAATAAATTTCCGCAAGTGCTTTGAAAACCACGATGCCAGCCTTCAACGTGATTATTCGTCCTGTGACGATCATTTTATAGTTCGGTTATATACATTCCACATTTCAATACAAAATTGAGGAGCTCGTCTTTGTGTTCTGTTTCTCCTTCCTATGTAACAGTCTTCAAAATAATCCACAATAGGCAGTGCATCTTGAGGAAAATTTTCATCTTCTACGAGCGCGTCGAATTGGTCAGCTACTGATTCCACTGGGATGAAAGCGAGCGCAGCAATTTTTCGAATCCATAGAGCGAATTCATGTGATTGATTATATTGTACCTAAGAATGAAAAATCAGGATCACGATTTGCCTATGTCAGTCCACTGCTGGATGTCGCACACTGGGCTGAAAAATGATGTAAAAATTTATTTTCCAATTAATGTTTATATAGTAAATTTTTTTAGTTGGTAATATTAAAAAAATCGCACATTACAATCGCAAAATTCGTTATGTTCTGGTGGATTGTTTTGCGTTTAAATGCTTATGAATATTAAATATGATTATATTAAACAGATGATACTCATAGCAATGCGTTTATTTTAAAATTTATAGGTAAAATAACGAATTTAGGGTTTATCTTAACTTGAACTTTTCGAGCGTTCTATAAAATTGAGAACTTTAAAATTTAGACCTGCGTTACTGTTACCTAAACATCTATATCGTGTATCAATTTCTCGCTGGAATGTTTGCCTATAAGGAAGATATTGTCATTTCAAGTTTTAATCTCTTAATTTTATGTACCAAATCCGCTCATTTTCATCATAAAAATATGAAAAAAATGAAAATATAAATGTATATCAAATATATTTGTAACACGTAAAAGGAATTAGATTAGTAAATTATTAAAATATATCAATTAATTTACTATCACGTATTAAAAACTAACCAATTATAGTTAGAAAATACTATAATAATTTATTATTGTTGCATTGATTATACATAGCGTAAAAGAGTTACCTATCAGCGAAAATTTAAAATTAGTTTTGTTACCAGAACCCACCTAAACAAATTTATATTTGATTTAAACTAATTTAAATTAATTTTTATTAATATATGAAAATAAATTATTAGTAGCTACATAATTATTAATTTGTATCGCTTTCAGTAGCGTCTGTTAATTTAATTTCTGGAATTAATTCCAGTAATTCCAAAGTTTCGGGTTTATCATCAAGAATTTTTCTTATTTTTATAACAAATTCAGGATTTTCTTGTAAATGTTCTAAAATCCTTGCAACATCTTTAAGTCCATTGTTGTACATACTCCTGATTGTAGAACACATGAGCTCCTGCGTATCCTTATATTGAATAAATTCGGTCTTTTCTACCATATCTTTAATTTTCAGTCTTATACAATGAGGCCAATTAAACTCAGAATGCAACCATGAATTATTGTTCTCCAAAAAAATTTTTTCAGTACGGTTGGACTGTTTCCACTTCCTACGCAGCTTCAAACAAAGCATTCTAATACTATTTTTTAAAGTATTCAGTTCTGATTCACAAAAATTGATATCAAGTCTGGAAGTAACCATTTCAAAAAGTTTCTTGTAATCATCAAGATGTGTGTCAGGGGAGCTTTTAAGTAATAAATAAAGATCATAATTTGTTCTTAAATTATAATTCATCTTGATTTGATTTGCTTTTTTTCTAATTCTCTATTCTATTTCCTTTTTTATTTATATTTTCTCGATTTTCAAAACCTTTATAGGCATATTATCTCATCGTATATACGGATCAATGGATTCTGAAGCATGAAAGCTTTCATATTTTAGCGAAAATGAGCGGATTTGGTACATAAAATTAAGAGATTAAAACTTGAAATGACAATATCTTCCTTATAGGCAAACATTCCAGCGAGAAATTGATACACGATATAGATGTTTAGGTAACAGTAACGCAGGTCTAAATTTTAAAGTTCTCAATTTTATAGAACGCTCGAAAAGTTCAAGTTAAGATAAACCCTAAAATCGTTATTTTACCTATAAATTTTAAAATAAACGCATTGCTATGAGTATCATCTGTTTAATATAATCATATTTAATATTCATAAGCATTTAAACGCAAAACAATCCACCAGAACATAACGAATTTTGCGAATGTAATGTGCGATTTTTTTAATATTACCAACTAAAAAAATTTACTATATAAACATTAATTGGAAAATAAATTTTTACATCATTTTTCAGCCCAGTGTGTGTCGGCCCCCACCATATTTCTATGGGGGGGTTGTTTAGCCATAACTCGCCACGGTGCACACTGGGCTGAAAAATGATGTAAAAATTTATTTTCCAATTAATGTTTATATAAAAAATTTTTTTAGTTGGTAATATTAAAAAAATCGCACATTACAATCGCAAAATTCGTTATGTTCTGGTGGATTGTTTTGCGTTTAAATGCTTATGAATATTAAATATGATTATATTAAACAGATGATACTCATAGCAATGCGTTTATTTTAAAATTTATAGGTAAAATAACGATTTTAGGGTTTATCTTAACTTGAACTTTTCGAGCGTTCTATAAAATTGTGAACTTTAAAATTTAGACCTGCGTTACTGTTACCTAAACATCTATATCGTGTATCAATTTCTCGCTGGAATGTTTGCCTATAAGGAAGATATTGTCATTTCAAGTTTTAATCTCTTAATTTTATGTACCAAATCCGCTCATTTTCATCATAAAAATATGAAAAAAATGAAAATATAAATGTATATCAAATATATTTGTAACACGTAAAAGGAATTAGATTAGTAAATTATTAAAATATATCAATTAATTTACTATCACGTATTAAAAACTAACCAATTATAGTTAGAAAATACTATAATAATTTATTATTGTTGCATTGATTATACATAGCGTAAAAGAGTTACCTATCAGCGAAAATTTAAAATTAGTTTTGTTACCAGAACCCACCTAAACAAATTTATATTTGATTTAAATTAATTTTTATTAATATATGAAAATAAATTATTAGTAGCTACATAATTATTAATTTGTATCGCTTTCAGTAGCGTCTGTTAATTCAATTTCTGGAGTTAATTCCAGTAATTCCAAAGTTTCGGGTAAAAGATTTTTTGTTTGTCTTTTCTGAAATGGCCGAATACTTGATATAAAAGGATCTGAAGATATTAGCATATTATGTAAAATATCTTCGTTGGATGCTTCCCTGCAAAACTTTCTAGATCGGGTTTCTCTACTCTTTCGAGTACTCTTTCGAGTACACGACAGGTTTAAATTTATCATCAAGAATTTTTCTTATTTTTATAACAAATTCAGGATTTTCTTGTAAATGTTCTAAAATCCTTGCAACATCGTTAAGTCCATTGTTGTACATACTCCTGATTGTAGAACACATGAGCTCCTGCGTATCCTTATATTGAATAAATTCGGTCTTTTCTACCATATCTTTAATTTTCAGTCTTATACAATGAGGCCAATTAAACTCAGAATGCAACCATGAATTATTGTTCTCCAAAAAAAATTTTTCAGTACGGTTGGACTGTTTCCACTTCCTACGCAGCTTCAAACAAAGCATTCTAATACTAGTTTTTAAAGTATTCAGTTCTGATTCACAAAAATTGATATCAAGTCTGGAAGTAACCATTTCAAAAAGTTTCTTGTAATCATCAAGATGTGTGTCAGGGGAGCTTTTAAGTAATAAATAAAGATCATAATTTGTTCTTAAATTATAATTCATCTTGATTTGATTTGCTTTTTTTCTAATTCTCTATTCTATTTCCTTTTTTATTTATATTTTCTCGATTTTCAAAACCTTTATAGGCATATTATCTCATCGTATATACGGATCAATGGATTCTGAAGCATGAAAGCTTTCATATTTTAGCGAAAATGAGCGGATTTGGTACATAAAATTAAGAGATTAAAACTTGAAATGACAATATCTTCCTTATAGGCAAACATTCCAGCGAGAAATTGATACACGATATAGATGTTTAGGTAACAGTAACGCAGGTCTAAATTTTAAAGTTCACAATTTTATAGAACGCTCGAAAAGTTCAAGTTAAGATAAACCCTAAAATCGTTATTTTACCTATAAATTTTAAAATAAACGCATTGCTATGAGTATCATCTGTTTAATATAATCATATTTAATATTCATAAGCATTTAAACGCAAAACAATCCACCAGAACATAACGAATTTTGCGATTGTAATGTGCGATTTTTTTAATATTACCAACTAAAAAAATTTTTTATATAAACATTAATTGGAAAATAAATTTTTACATCATTTTTCAGCCCAGTGTGCGGTGGCCAACCGGGTTGGCGAGTGTAGTCCAAAGTTCGAGTTTGGACTTTTTAGATCACAGCACATATCCGACGCAATCAGGATTAGAACCGCGGTTTCCCGCTCTCTAGTCTATCCGTGTTTGATTTACGCCAGACGGTTGGTCCTAACCTAAGAAAAACCTAACCTAAGAAAAATAAAATTTTAATAATTATTAATTAATATTCTGGAATTATTATTGGTATACATATTATATTTTTATATTCATCATAGAACTCGGAGTAATTTTTCAAAATTTGGAGTATATACTACTAAAACTAACCTGTAGACCTTCTCGTTGCACACGACGGTAAATACTCTGACACAAGTGAAAAAAACATCCTTCCACTTGTATCCCAGGAAACTCTTCTTGAAATGCTGATATTGCAGCCTGCTCGAAATCCATTAGAACTGTCCTTGGCTGCAGTCCTGGTCGAAGATTTTTAATCTCTTGCAACAACTTTTTGTACGATGCTTTTGTCTTATTTGAAATTAGGGCATATACAACAGGTAGCACAGTATCGAACTGGCTAACATTTATTGAATATAATTGTTCAAAAAGACTTGGCGATGTACTGAATGTGCCATCAACGTACCAGTTTTCACTAGCAGATAGCAATCGTAAATTTTCTTGTGTTGAAAACATTAAAATTCTCTGCGGTAGTAATTCGTTTTCAGAATCATAGAGAAGAAACTGTTCTACTTGTCCATCAGTTTCAATTTGTTGATAGACCTATAATATTAAACAAAATAAAAACATTACAATAAGAATCCATGCTCAGTAATGAAACGTTGTGATAATTATACTTACCTCAGGGATAATTAAGTTCTCCAACTCTGTAAGCATTGGGGGCATGCCTTCATCTTTTCTTTTTCTCTGAATAACTTTTCTCAGTGAATCTTTCTTTCGGAGCAGCGTTGATACATTAGAATGTACATTTTCTAATGCAGTTGCCATTATCTGCTGTGGATTCTCTCGGTTACTCTGTGCCTTTTCTTTTATTTCTGACAATACCCGAATTGCCGCTGGTCTTCCTGCTTGTGCTGCATGTGTATGTCCGTTAACAATCCTTGCCACGTTAGCAGTGTCGCCAATTATCAGCCGTGTATTTCGAAAAAACGTATATGCTGTTTTCTTCGTCAAAAAATTTTTTTACACCTCGCTTTGAAAAGACAAAACTCATCTTAAACCGTTATTTAATATAAACTACACTCGAAGAAGAACAATAAAGACTGATACTCGTGATGATTACTTTAATTAAACACGTCAGTGTTTGTACCATGGACGCCGATCTGTACTTGATGGAAAATAAGGATCGATTGTGCAACCCCGTCATAGATGTTTAAAAAAAAGGCACTCCTCTTTTTTCAAATCATCGATATTTGCCCAATCGTTATCAATGGAGTACTTGTTGACCAGTAATAATAGCCATTTTACAAACTAGAGTAACGGAAACCACCTACTACCTCCCCTGCTATCAACAATGTATTTCCGTGAATAATTCTCAGGTGTTAGGTATAAAGGGATTAAGTCAGAAAATGGAAAATTTTTTTTATTGCTGGAATGAAATCTATTTTGAATGCTCTTTCGACTGATATAAATTTTTTAGTAAATTTTATTTTATTAGCGCAGTAATGGTCTGAAAATATAAATATTAAATCAAAAATAATTGTATGCCGTTCCGTATAAAGGGCGTTAGTTGACTTATGCTTCTGAGACCACTATATATTCCGTATTCCGCTACATATTCCATTCGGTATAAAAGGCGTAAGTTGACTTATGACTTATTAATTACCCGATTTACAATTTGCATTACAAATTTCTTTCTTCATTATCTCAAAACTACGTTTTATGACTTAACCCCTTTATACCTAACACCTGAGAATTTTCTTCCGTATTTCCGGGTTTTGACGAAAAGGCTTAAAGTGCTATCGTAAATAACTAAGTGTCAATACCGTTAGTAATTGAAACTAACTGGACTTAAAAATGGGTCGGACAGAGCCCATTGTAACATTACATAACAATTGCCCCAATAACTGCCAGAGTGATTACTCAAAAAACATCATAAATAAATTAGTGTCACTTGACACAAATGCGTTTATGCATTTATGGCTTTCCTAAAATTGTAAACATAACTGATTTTAGAAAAAAAGGGTTGATTCTAAGTAAGTAAGTAACAAAGGAGGGACATTTACCCCAATATTTTAGGAAGTTGTAAAAAGGTTGGATTTGAATTTAATCAAGTTGGAAAAACCAACAATAGGCGACATAGACAATTACAGAAAGTTACAGCATACTAATTGAGTATTTCAATTTTTACCAATAGAATTAATTTACCAACTTAAAAACAATAAATTAATCTTTGAGAAAATATAATATTACTTGTTATTAAAAGTAAACTTAAAATGGTCTTAAACGTGATCAATAGTAGAAATTAACACAAAGTGTAAAAGTGTAAAACTAAACTTGGCGGCGAATCGGCGGGGGCGAAACGGCGGGGGCGAAACGGTGGGGGCGAAACGTCCCCATCCCGTGCAGACCACATCCTTCCCCAAGTAGCCTAAAACATTGAACTTGGCGGTGATGCTGATCTGGAGTTTACAGATTTATTATATTATTTTTGATTCCTGTACATTATCTCTGATATTCGCGATTGTAATATATTTGCAAGTATTTCGATTTTGATTTATCACTAAAATTTTAAGATATTTCAAATATTTCTAATTATTATTATTCTCTTTTAATAAAACTTTTTGGTATAGGTATCAGTCTGGCTATATCAACTTTTGATAGAAAATTTGAACTTAGTTTAAATATTGACCGAAGTCTGGTATCGGAAAGAAGTCAAGCTCAAGAAATACTCAATGGAATTTACAAATATATTGATATAATGTACAATAGTTTATGTACTATTGAGAGAATTGTTACATAGTTATTGTTTTATTCTAAAAAAATTTTTAGGTAAAATTGCTATAATTTCAATAAAATTATCAAACTGTCAAGTGATTTACTATTTGTTGTGAAATAATAAGCAGATACTCTGAAATATTTGATTGCTAATTCAAGTACTTTAGTATTTATTTTGGGGGTTGCTTTATTTCCATTCTAACCCAGCCTATGTGTATAATCTGATAATAAATAAAAGACTTGTTTACATTTTCTACCTTCTTCTTTTTGGTGGTTTTTGCCCGATTTGGGACGTCGTGGTGACAGCATTCATGATGAGCAATTGCTTATCATTTTTGCGAATACTGCTTTCTTGGGACATAGTACGTATACAATAGGGGTCCCCTTCCTTTCTGTATAAGAGACAGCAAAAATAAGGTTTTTACCTTATCCGGAATCGAACCGGGCATATCGTGTCAAAAGTCAACGTACTTAACCGTTATGCTCCGACCGCTCTTTTCCATACCAGGCCCCAACTGCGACCAATTTTCCAAGACTTCCACAAATAACGTAATTTGTTAAATCACTGCTCTTTCACCATCTTACGAAGTTTGTTTTTATGAAACAATGATTGTGCCAATCAGCCAAGAAAAGTTTTTATCGAACCGATGTAATAAAAAAAACCTTATTGAAATTGAAATGCTCATTCAGAAATTAAAGACTGTTAACATCGCTAGAAAATAAGCCAGGGATGATGCTGATATTCTTATGGTCGAAACTGCTATTGCAGAATATAAACATCAAAAGACTGCCGTCATCATAGGAGAAGTTATTGATATACAGTTCTTTTAATAGGGCGTACTCAATCATACCAGCAAGAAATTTTCTTTAAAAGAATTGACAAAGGCAATGTGAAGACACAAATGTAATTACCTGAAAGCTTTGACAAACATCTTGGTTTTAAGACACATGTTTTATTTTTACACGTCTTCAGTGCGCTTTTCAAAAAAGGAAAACTCTCAATTATTAAAATGTCCGAGAAACATTCCAATTTGGATCAGCCAGCTCAAGTATTTCAGCTAGAAAACTTCCCTCCAGAAACATTGTTTGAAAAGGGTACGTGTCTTTTTAGCAATCTCCACAATCAGAACACAGTATTGATAATTTTCGACAAACGCAATTTATTAAATTAACAAGACTCAAAAAACTAGTGCAGTTATCATCTCTTCCACCTATAAGTGCAGCAGCTCAACAGAATATTAATCGCGTATACTACCAGATCCAAACTTGGTTAGGGAATGATTTAGAATCTGAGGAATGGGGTGGGTATTAATTGCAAAATGAAACCCTGCAACCAACACCAACATTATTACCATCAGCACCAGAAAAACTACTTGATATGATATTTTGCAATTGAAAGAATGGCTATGGTTCGAATTGCGGATGTAGAAAAGTGGGGTTGCAATGCTTCCTCAGTTTGTGGTCACTGTAATGGACATGGATGCTTCAACGCTTTATCGTTTCCAAATGATCTTGATGAAAAATGTAAATATGTATCTGAAGTCCTTGAATCTTTAGAGCCGAATATAACGGACTACGAGGAAGATGAAAATGAATATTGCATGGAAATTGAAGTTGAGTGGCAAGATGAGGAAGACGGTGACGAACAAGAGGAATTTAATACTGCCAATAACAGGAAAGGATACCCCTCACATTTAAACTTGTATTGTAATATATTTACCATAAATTGATGATAAATAAAAATGCAAAATTATAACGCTTATGTAAATACTTAAACAAATAAAGTTCTTTTATCTTTATCTTATCTTATCTTATTATTAAATTGAAGTTAAACACTATAATATGTAAACCAAAAATTGTAATTGTGATAATATATTATTAAACAATTCAAATAAGTTTACAAATTTTATTACAAAAATAATAACATAAAGGACTTAGTTTTAATCAACAAATTAATTATCAAGAAAACATCCGTTAGTAACGGATGCTGTTGAAGTTGTATAAATTTTAATGAACGCAGGGGCGAAAATCATTCGTATTCATCACGTGGTAAGTACAATTTTCATATAATATAATATCACAAGAGGGTGAGAATAAATTGAAAATAATTTCACATATTTTCGAAAAGTTGTTGCCAGGCAATAGACACGAGAGTCCGAAAGGATAGATGGTGTTAAGTGTGCTCTTCCTCTGTATTTGATTTAGTAGATTATTAGAGCTGAGATTTTAGGTACTAAAAATGTTTGAAAAAGGTAACTAAAAAATTGCTTAAAATGTTGATTTTAGGTAAGATAAACTTTATTTAAGGTGATTTTAGGTAAAAAAAATTTAGCTTTAGGTAAGAAAAACTATCGATAAAAAAAGTTCACTTTCGGTAAGAGCACTTAAACGTTAAGAAAAAAATTTTCTATAACAGATTAACATTTCTCAATATTCTGAGAAGTTAAACTGTGTCTTCTGTCACTTAAAATGGTTTTGTAGAGAGAAAAAGAACGCTCTACATCACATGAAGTAGTAACTGGTGCATATTTATACGTAGGAGCTCAAATATTAACAGGTCAAGTGATGTTTTCCCCTCAAAAGATTTTGGATATTGACATTAAAATTTCTTATCCGGGATTTCTACTTGTAACTTTTTTAAATTTGTCTTTCACTGTCTCCCCACAAGTTTCCAAATGAATTTTTACTTTATTAAAAATGGACAAAGATTCAGTTAAGGAAAGTCCTACTGTTTCGAGCATTGTAATGCTTCATGCAAAATATTAAAATTTGTAGCAATATAAACTAATTGAGATTGAACATTTAAACTTCTTATGCTCTTTTTATAGACACAGCTGCATTAGGATCAAATTCCATGACAAAAAGTTTAAAAAGGGCGCAGGGGCGGATGGGCTATCAAAAAGTTACCGGGAAATTTATAGTCGGCGGCCCAAAATTGCGCCGCAGGCGAAAATTTTTTGAATGAGGGGGGTCCCCCTATGTTATACCGGGCATATGTAATCTCCCCTAATCCAGCAGGTAGAATTTAAAAAAAGTGGTGAACTCCCCTAATTTTGAAGATTTCAACAATAATCCTAGTTGTAAACTCCCCGAATGTAATACATTTTAAGTAGGATAATTAAGAAGGACTTAACTAAATTATACATAATAACTAACAGAAAATTTTGAATTTATTTAAACTTTAAAGTTTAAAATATACACAAAATTCTTAATGAAGAAAACCAATCACCTATAAAACTGTGATGCCGATATGCCCTTCAAGTGAAATTTTGGGGTGAAATTGGTGTCAAACGTTTGAGTATCAATGAGCTTCCAAATTTTTTGTTTGAGCCTCAACCGTCGCGGAGTTATTCGCGAAATATTTGGGGGGTGGGGCTGGAGACATGTTTTCCTATTTTCATTATTATTACGAATTTTTCTGCGAAGTCGATGTCTATCGATAGAGCTTCGTTTGAGCTTGAATGAGCTTCCATTCCCATAATTGTGTTTTCTTTTTCTGCAAAGTTAATAGTATTTCAAATTTCGAGTACTCCGAGCAAGTTCTTTTTAAACTATTTGGTTGAAATAGGTGTCAAACGTTTCAGTATAGTTTTTTGCATATTTGATAATAATAATTAATGATGTTTCTCGTCAAATAATTGAGTTTCTATCTCTCAATGGTTATTGTTCACTGTTGGAAGTTTGATCACAGCATCTCCACTTTTTAATGCACGATTAAAATAAAATTTATAATCCTCATAAATTAACAATTTGTTACCACATTGACCAGTAGTCCAATAATTATTTCAGACCAATATATTTGAAAGTACGCAAAAAATAAAGCGGCGTTCACAATGAAGAGTGGGGTCTTGCATTGTAGAGAGCTGGCAAGCGCCAATTAGATTAGAGTATTTTCGTCTATCCTTTTCTATGATTAAAAAATTGTTCATTCTGATTGGCTCTTGCTAACTTTCTGCCGAAGCAAGGCAAGACCTCACTTTATTGTGAACGCCGCTTAAGAATAACTTGAAATAATAACTTCCCTGAAGTAATAATTATAAAAACAATTTTTATATATCAAACATAACAAGCCACAAATGTATAAAAACTAGAGCAAATTTCAATAAATAACCTAAGCTCTGATGTGCCAAACTTATCTGTGTATGGATTTCATATTGACAAGAAGTTTTTATTAAAACAATAATTTGTTTATTAAAAAATAATTTTAATAAGAACATAGAAAGCTTCTTGAAACAACTACAGACCAATATGTTTGAAAATAAAAAAATTTTTATATGGCACACATTTTGTGACCCTCCCCCCTAGACGTAGATGTTTTTTTTATGGACGACCCCAAAGCTCTGATGTTCTAAACCTGTCTGTTCAGATTGCATATTGGCCACAAATTTATAAAAAAAGAGCGAATTTCAAAAAATAACCTAAGCTCTGGTGTGCTATGATTTTCTAGCTATGGATTTCACATTGACAAGAAGTTAACGTGATAAATGCAAAATAATGTTGTGTAGCATTATTTTGCATTTATAGCCAATAATGAACTCAAAAACTAAAACTTACATAATGTAACAATTTATTGTAGAAAAACGAACCACAACTACACCAATTATTAACATTTTAATTAATTGACTTATTTTTTCTATTCCATTTATTTGCTTAGTAATCAAATAAATGATTGATTACTTATATTCATCAAAGTTGGTAGCAATATAATTATCCCTAAAGCCTATCTATAAGCTTTATAATCTTATTGCCTAGTAATCCCTCGACGTTAGGGGAGTTTACAACCAGGATTATAAAAAAAAATAAGCCCCATCTTAAGGTGGGTCGAAATTAGCGGAGTTTACAAAACCCCGTTATACCAGTTGTTAATACCAGTAAAAAAATTATATTTTTCATATATTTCTCATATAGCCAGACCGAAAATGAAGGTAGGGTAAATAGTTTATATAGTCGGGCAAATTATGGGCGCGTGGGGGTGGCGGAATTGTTTTCAAGCGCCGCAGGCGAAATTTTTTTAAATTTCAAGGTCAACGTGGTTTAAGAAAAATTAGAAAATGTATCAGTTTGGCAGATAGCTATAAAGATAGTGTAACATTAAAAAATTGACTTAGGCGGAGTCCTAACATTATAACTCACCAATAGAGAAAATTTATTAACGCTAATAATTAATAAACGTTTTGATTGTTTTTAACGTTATAACTTCTCCTAAGTCAGATCTGTTTTTGCCTAAAAATCCTGCTTCTCATTACTAGAGAGCGGATTTATAGGCACAACAGACCGGTCTTGAGGTAATCCCCCATAAACAATTGGTTAAGAAAAATTTACTAGCGCTAATAAACGTTTTCTATTGACAGCTATTGGTAACAAATATTTCTTAACCAATTGTTTATGGCGGCGTACCTCAAGACCGGTCTGTTGTGCCTATAAATCCGCTCTCTACTAATTACGATATAACTATTTATTAGGATATCCATGGGAAAACACAAACAAATAATGATTGGTAAATTCTAAAGTTGATATTATATTTCATTATGTTTAGTTAGAAATGGGCCAATATGGCCGTCAACGCGGCCGACAGCCGTGACAACTTTTTTCCATTGAAGATCATACTATTAACAGAAATTATTAAAACGAAGACGGTCTACGGACCGACGACGCGACGGCCCACGGTCCCACAACCGACGGCCCACGGTCCTACGGACCGACGGCCCACCGGGAAATTTCCCGGTATCCCGGCGGCCCCATCCGCCCCTGAAAGGGCGGTAAAATGTTAAAAAAGGTGCTATAAACAAAAATATACAAAAAAAGGTAAAAAAGGTGAAAACAAGTAAGGTTCAAATTAAAGGAAATTTTTTGAAACGGATTTTATCTTTAATTGATTTTCATTATCAATATCCCTTATTAAAAGGTAAAAAAACTAAAATCTCAGCTCGATAGATTATCTATAAATTCTGTTTTGTAACCGTTGGAAACCGCGATAAACTTTATTCTATCTAGTTCTTTTTGAAAATTGGTAGGATTGAGAGGGACTCCAGTTAGGCGGTTAATGAAAGGCTCGGAAGGAAACCATTATTTGGTTAACATTAAATTAACTCGGTGGAATTGCAGCATCTCGATTACATATTTTTTAACTACTCTTCTGAAACTATGTTTGTTCCAGAAATTGAAAGTAATTAAGGATCAAAACATTTGAAAGAATTTTCAAATTTTCAATTAAAAAATTATGGAATTTTTTAAAATGGTTATCGGTGCTCTAATGTGTTTCATAATTCCATTTACATTTGCAGCATTATTTCTAAATTGGTTGCAGTATAAGGTAAAAAAAATTCAATTATCTAAATATGTTTAATATTCGTTTACAATTATCGATGCTTGCAGCGGTTAGCAAAAGCCAAAGGAATTCATTATCGGTTTGGACAATGGTTATTCGCTGTTATTTTCATTTTAACTTCAATAAATGCCTCTTTCCTAATTTTCAGCATCTACAAATTGATTGTACACTTAATTCTTTCCATAAAACTGAAAAGAAAATTTGGTGGTTTATTGAAAGATGAAGATACAATCTACACACTAGAATATCCGACAATGCATACAATACCCGTTGTGATTTTTATCGAATTTGATAATAAATTAGAAAACATTTATGAAGTTTTGAAAGAATTTATTTGCACTACTCTAAAAACAAAACTGAAAGATAAAAAAAAAGTTTGCGGAGTCATTCAAAATTCGTTGGGATATAACTACATTTTAAAAGATGAAATAAATATTGAAGACTGTATCAAGAAATTAAAAACAACTTCATCGAAAACAGTTAACAAATCAGAATTAGTTCAATTAGTTGAAGAGTACAACGAAGCACCTCTTCCAAAAAGCAATCGAGGTTTTTGGAAGGTTTCAATCGGAACTCAACCTGTCAAATGGGACCCTGAAGATAATGATGAAACTCGATTATTTCCAATAGCAATTAAATTTTCCCATTGTATGGGTGATGGAGTAAACCTTATATACAAATCATTATGGAAAGTTTTTGGTGACACTAAGAATTTGCCCAATTTAATTTTGGTCAAAGATCCGAATTTTAAGATTAAACTGAGCTTTTCAAATGTAGGTACTTGAAGACATTAGTAATTTTTTTAATTTTCCAATTATACCATTTATGTTAGTTAATGACGCTGTAATGGCAATTGAAACCGACACCTTATGTGATCCAAATCGGATCCCCAAGAATTATTATTGTATGTGCGAGGACCACTCGATGCGTTACTTTTCAAAAGTAAAGTAAATCAAAAAGAATCTTCCTTTTAATTATTCTGTAACCAATATATTTGTAACTGCTTTTAATGCCAGCTTAACAGAATTTTATCAGAAGGTAGAAATCGTTTCGGTATTACTTAAAAAAAACTAATTTATCATTTTTCAGTATACTTCCAGGATTCCTAAGAATATCTGTTACTGTGTTTCAGAAACTGAAGGATCCGTCGAAGTAAGAAATATCACTCCCGAAAAGTTACAAAATCAAAAAGTGAACTGTACAAATTCATTGGGTGTTATAATTCTAAATTATCCTACTATAACTAAATCGAAACATGAAGATATTCCAGTTATGGAAATGCTAATGAAAAGTAGTGAACAGAACAATGTAGTTAAACAACTTCAGGAATCAAAAGTACGGTAGGTTTCAAGCCGAGTTTCTAAGATCCAAAGTAAATTTTTTCAGACGTCAATTAAAGCCTCTTCAACTTTATTTGCTGTTGTTCCAACTCATATTGCTAAAGATTTCACTACAGCATCAGCAGCAACAACTGCATGTGTGACCAATTTGCTAGGAGCTTCACAAATGACGATTATGAATGGAACTTTGGTGAAACATTTATCATTTTGGTGTCCGCACGGATTGCGTACAGGTACAGTAAAATGCTGATTATTATCCAAGTCTTGGTTATCCGATCCTACAGAAAGACTTTAGCTATTGTTTTGATTGATGTTTGATATCATATTCTTGTAATACAATTGATTGACACTGACGAAATGGTAACGTTGGTAAAACTATCATCTGCTATCTAAGTCCATCACATCTATTAGGTATTAATCTCATCTTCATGAGTTTGTATGGAGCATCAATTTGACGCTCAAAAACACTTGGACCATGCCGCATTGTGGGGAGCCCTAAGAGCATGTCACGATGTATACTGAACTATACATCAAACATTTTTTAAGGCTTTTTCGTGGTTCTAGAAAACCACAATGATTTTGAATCTGGAAGAAAAAATTGGCTAGGCAGGCCACATCGTTCAAAAATTTTATTTATCAGTAAAATTTTAAGATTTTCAAATATTTCTAATAATTAGTGTCCTTTAATAAAACTTTTTGGTGTAGGTATCGGTTTGTCTCCCAAGTAACACACGATCGTATATTAGACGTATATCATTGGGATATTTGGGATATTATTGGTATACGTCTAATTTTGGTATATGAAATATACGTATTTCATATACGCTTCATATACCATACTTAAAATATTCGTATATTATACGACTATTATAGACTTAAAATTAACTTACAGTTGAAAGACAGAATTTTGATCTTGCATATACGTTTAATAGATGCATATATTATACCATATATATTCTAGTATATTTTTGGCCTACGATATACGTTTAATAAACGTTTATTGTAAACATTATTGGTATACGTCTAATTTTGGTATAAGAAATATACGTATTTCATATACGCTTCATATACCATACTTAAAATATTCGTATATTAAAAGTCTATTATAGACTTAAAATTAACTTACAGTTGAAAGACAGAATTTTGATCTTGCATATACGTTTAATAGATGTATATATTATACCATATATATTCTAGTATATTTTTGGCCTACGATATACGATTAATAAACGTATTGTAAACATTATTGGTATACGTCTAATTTTGGTATATGAAATATACGTATTTCATATACGCTTCATATACCATACTTAAAATATTCGTATATTAAAAGTCTATTATAGACTTAAAATTAAATTACAGTTGAAAGACAGAATTTTGATCTTGGATATACGTTTAATAGATGTATATATTATGCCATATATATTATAGTATATTTTTGGCCTACGATATACGTTTAATAAATGTTTATTATAAACATTAATTCAATATAATATTATTATAAAGTTATGAAATATGACAAATAGAATTTTGAGCTAAAGAATTCGTCTTATAGATGGATATTATACGTATAAATTTAACATACATAATTATAGTATATTTTTGGACTACGATATACGTTTGACAAACGCTTTTTATAAACGTAAAAATATAATATTTTTTTATAAGTTATGAAGTATGATTAGTAGGATTTTGAACTAAAGAATTCGTGTTATAGATGGATATTATACGTATAAATTTACCATACATAATATAATATATTTTTGGACTACGATATACGTTTAATAAACGCTTTTTACAAACGTAAATTAAAAATAATATTTTTTTATAAGTTCTGAAGTATGCATAATGTAAAGCGTGTGTGACACTATCACACTTTGGTTACATTTTCGTTCAACTTTGTTGTCAAATGTTTGATGAAAAATATTAAGCTGTGTTACATTATCACATTTTGATCACACTTTCGTCACACAAAAAGTAGCGCGTGTCACATTTTCAATCACACTTTTCGTTCAACTTTTGAATAATCATGCGCATTGCTGCAAAACTTAACAATACCAACCAACAAAATACACGAAACAAAATTAAACAGTTGATTTTGACACTAGTAACTTTGGTAGTGGGCTGCAAAGGTTGGCTACGCAAATTTCGTGAAGTATGTTTTCAATTTAGTTGCCAGCTTCACTACAAACATAATCCCCACCCAAAAATTTTCATTACACTTTCAAACCAATGTTTGACAAGAAAGTTGAATGGAAAATGTAACCAAAGTGTGATAGTGTCACACAAGCTTAAGTAACACATGGGTAATGGAATATTAGACGTATAAAAATCGTCTAGACCAAACGGTAAAACCTACTATAATACGTATACTGTAAACGTATACATATACGTATTTTATGTCATGACATATCCCAATATATAGACGTATATTGTGTACATATATTATACATATTTCACATACGTATATTATTACCCTTAATAATTATTATGCTAAGCATATAAACTGTATACCGTATACGTATATTTTGTTATTATGTATCCCGATATAATATATAAAATGCATCGTTTAGGCACCAAATTCCTATGTATATGGACGAAGTGGCACCCATATTTACGTTGTGGCACCAATTGAATATTCCAGAACGTTTTACTTCATATTTAGGTGCTGGAGCGTTGGCTTGTCATAACTACGAAATATCACGAAGGTGCCATTTGGACGATATTATGCATAAAAATCAAATTTTAATTGAACCGTATAATGTTTTTTGGCACCTCACCTACATAATATTAAAGAATAATAATTATGATAAGATAAAATTCAAAGACAAAACTTGCAGTTGACGATTTCTGTCTTGAAACACTTTGTACGTATTTTAACTGTAACTTTGAATTACGATTTTTTATATTTTCCAAAAATGAAATTTTTTAAAGCATTTTATCAACTAGGACAGTGCAAATTGTGAAATAAGCACTTGAGGCTCCGAGAAAGTACCAATCATGTAGGCAATTATTAATTGATAATAATAATTTATTGCTAAAATTATTGAAATGTTTATTTTATGTTTACTTTTAGTGCAACCAGAAGTTAGAGTTATAGGGGTAACGGATTTTGCAATCAATTAAAAACCGGGCGTTTTAATGGCGTTGCAAGAAATCATCAAAGTAAACTACAATTATTTACTTATAATTTATTACTTTACTTGCACAATAATTATCAAATAAAGTCATACTACAAACAGGGGTTTTATAAAATGTCCAGATATGCACTAAATAGAAAGGCTAGTAGGTTTGGACCTTTGTCTTTTGTGTAGATAAATAGAAATTTGGAAATTCAAAAAGTTGTGCTTGAAAAAATTAATTTAGAGCAATTTAGAGAGAGGACATAGAGACTTATTCTCAGTATAGCTTATTCTTAGTTTATACTTGCTTTCTATGCTCTTTATTCGAATGATCTTCCATAAAGAAATTCTCAATCCGAAAAAGAAACATTTTGCAAAATGAAGACGTAAAAATTTTATTATCATAGAATTATCAAAAATAATTTTACAAAATGTATACCTTTTTCTGATGTTGTAAAAGACATACCTTTTTGAAATATTATTATCAAATAATATTATAAATGACTTGCAATTTTAAATATGACTAATGGTCAGGTAATCGACAGGTATAACTTTAACCCGATACCCGACCCGAAAGTGAAATCCGATTTTTGCACCCCTGATTAAATATAATTTTTCATGTACTTCTTGCAACCGCTAAGTAATTAATGGGTCCAAGTAATTAATAAACGACTTCAAAGAGGTCTACAATCGAATTGATAACTTGGTGCAGAATAAATATTTTTTTTTAATTCTCGTACAAGTTACTTAAAGAATTTATTATACAACAGTTCAAAAAATTCTTGAAAATGTCTATTTTTTCACACCTATGACGGAAAATTACTTTTAATCTCGTCAAATAGATTTAAACTTGAAGATTATCGTTCAGAACTTGCTCGGAGAACTAGAAAATTTGAAATACCCGTAACTTTGTAGAAAATGAAATTACAATTATGGAAATGGAAGCTCATTCAGACTCTATACTAACGAAGCTCTAACGTTTGACACAAATATCACCCAAAAATTCAAATAACAGCGAAAATAGAAAAACAAGTCTATAACCTCCCCCCCCTCCCAAAAAGACTTCGCGAATAACTTTGCGACGGTTGATGATGAAACGAAAAAAATGGAAGCTCATTTAGGCTCTAACGTTTAACACCAATTTCACCACAAAATTCAAGCTGTAGAGGGGGCGTGTCTACAGCAACTGTAAAATTGAACGCCATTTCTTAAAGTAGAAAAGTCGAACTGCTTCACTCTCCAAGTCGAATTTTGGGGTAGAATTAGTGTCAAACGTTAGAGCTTCGTTATAGCTTAAACGAACTTCCATTTATTCGTTTGAGCTGAGGCTTGAGACCTTGGCGCAGTTATTCGTGAAATCTTGGGGGGGGGGTAGACATCTTTTTCTATTTCTATTTTAATTTCGGTTTCTATTTTATCTCTTAGTTTGAATTTTTGTGTGAAATTGGTGGCAGACGTATATATTGTCATATTTCTTTTGTAATAAAGTAGCCGGTCGATTTTATAATAAGGGGCCATTTTGGAAAATTAAATTTTTACAAAAATGTTGTAAAATTTTGATGTTGGTGCGACGACGGGTGGCGCATAGAATAAGACGCTGGCTCGTTGGCAGTTAATACCAAGGTCGAATCCTGAGGTGATTTAAAAAAATTTATTTAGATGATTTATGAATATTTAAGAATTATAAATCGGAATGATAGGGGACGATAAGTGGTCACTCGCCGCTTACCTGCGAGGTGCGAGTGCGTTTTGATTTTGATGTCTAAAATTTGGACAGGAGAGTTTTTTTTTGAATTGTTTGAATAAATAAGAGTGAAAATTAAAACGAGTGTATTATTCTGGTAATTGAATATTTGAAAATAAACGTAAAATTTTTGATTTTTTGAAGAGACTTTGCAAGGTCGCTTGATAGTGGGCGACTCTGGACGAAGATGATTGAGCAAGCCTGGTAAAGAAGTGAATTCTCCGCCTGATTAAAAATTTATTAAAATTAAAATTTTAAAAAATTATACCAATATTTCGAGGCTGGTTTTATTAGACTTCAATATATTATATAGGTATAAAAAATATTATCATTTACCTATATAAAATATATAGGACATAATAATATTTGTATTATCTTGTAAAAATTATTTTTCAGTTACCGTTGTAATTAGTCAAGTATTTAATACCTGTATAGTTTATGGCAGGTAAGGTAACTAAAAATTAATATAACCTTCATAGCTAGATGGTTATAGTACCCGCCTGCAGATCCTGAGGTCATGAGTTCGATTCCCGCAGATGCCAAAAAAATTGTAAGTATAATATAATAAATTTAAAATTTATATACCTAATAGATACAACTTAATCAGAATTTTACAGATGACATACAAAGACAAGGCTGCTTAAAAAACAATCCGTGATAAAAAAATTAAATTTAAAACAGTATAAAACCCAAGTAGGAACGTCATGTGGACGTCTGTTATAGATCCATGGACATCCAATGGATCTTTAACGGACCTAGAACGCTACAGGAAAGTGTGTGCTACTAAAACATTTTTTGTTGTCTATAACTGTGATATAAAACGACCGATAATATACGTCTATGGTATACGGTTTATATACGTAGCATAATTAAGGATAATATATGTATGTGAAATATGTATAATATATGTACACAATATACGTCTATATTTTGGGATACGTCATGACCAAAAATACGTATACGAATACGTATACGGTATACGGTTTATATGCGTAGCATTATTAAGAATAATATACGTACGTAAAATATGTATAATATATGAATACAATATACGTCTATATATTGGGATACGTCATGACCAAAAATACGTATACGAATACGTATACGGTATACGGTTTATATGCGTATCAATATTAAGGATAATATACGTATGTGAAATATGTATAATATATGTACACAATATACGTCTATATATTGGGATACGTCATGACCAATAATACGTATACGGTATACGGTTTATATGCGTAGTATTATTAAGGATAATATACGTATGTGAAATATGTATAATATATGTATACAATATACGTCTATATATTGGGATACGTCATGACCAAAAATACGTATACGTATACAGTATACGTATTATAGTCGGTTTTACCGTTTGGTCTAGACGAATTTTATACGTCTAATATTCGATTATGTGTTACTTGGGTATCAACTTTTGATAGAAAATTTGAACTTAGTTTAAATATTGACCGAAGTCTGGTATCGGATAGAAGTCAAGCTCAAGAAATACTCAATGGAATTTACAAATATATTGATATAATGTACAATAGTTTATGTATTGAGAAAATTGTTACATGATAACAATAAAAAATTTCAATAAAATTACAGAAATGTCAAGTGATTTTATTAGTTATTGCGAAATAATATGCACTCTGAAATATTTGTTTGTTAATTCAAGTACTTTAGTATTTATTTTTGGGGATTGCTTTATTCCCTTTCTAATCCAGCCTATGTGTATAATCTGATAATTGATAATAAATAAAAGACTTATTTACATTTTCCATACCAGGCCACAACTGCGACTGTGACCAATTTTCCAGGACTTCCACAAATGACGCAATTTGTTAACTTAACTAGTTAGTAAAATCTTAATTGGATATCACTTGCAATTTATCTCCATCACAAATATGAGATCTCTCAAAATTCCGTAATAAATGGACCGGTATATTACAGTGGGGCTCTTACCGCATTAAGTCGAGAAATGTATCGTTGATTTTCATAATAGGTTCCAAAAAAAATACATGTCCGGGAATATCTGGAATCATGATGATAATCATAATGTGTCAAATCACAGTACTGGCTAAGTAATCAAACTACAATACATTCTGGTATGGACTTATCTAAATGCCAAAATATATTATTTGTTACAGTGCAGGAATAGAAATGTTTTTGAAAAAGATAATACAAACAAAACGGGAGGTCATAAAAATGTGAAGGGCACTAGAGCAAAAAGATAAAAATTATTATATATAATTATAACTATTAATTAAATTTCCAATATCAATTAATACGGGTTCAGAGGTCACATACAATAAATAATTTTATAACCATTTTCGATAACAAATTTACAATTTCATTAATGTAAATGGTAAAAGATTGATGTAGTGTTGTTATTATTAAAAGTGCTTGAAAGAGTTTTTAAATTTTACTATTGAAAAAACTAAAAACAAATTAAAATCAAAAGTTACTATTCGGCTTTGAATAAATTGGAACAATAATTATTTACAAAACTTTTTTTTAACAAAATCAAATTAATAATTACTAAAGGAATTTCAAAATTGAAAAATAATGGAATACCTTAAACTTATTATTTATACTATTCTAATTTGTTCAATTATTCCACTTGCAATTGCAGTATTATTTTTAAATTGGCTTCATTATAAGGTAAAATCATTGTTTTTCAACCTGGAAGTCGCGACCCCCAAGGGCGTCGTAAAAGATAAATATACCATTTTATTGACTTTTTAAGGGTTAATTGTTCTCTTCTTTTAGCTCGTTAGGAGGTCGCGACACCAAAAATATGTCGAGAAACGAGGGGTGTAAATCAAATCAATTATTTTACATAGTAGGTTTAATATGGTATTTAACCTGATCTGTGATTGCAGAGGTTAGCCAAGGCCAAAGGAATTCCATATCGATTTGGAAAATGGTTATTCAGTGTTATATTCATCTTACCTTCCATGTACGTCACTTTTCTTGTTTTGGCCACTTATAAATTTTCAGTACATTTGATACTCTCCATAAAATTGCGAAGTAAATTTGGTGGTTTATTAAAAGGTCAAGATGCATGGTACGCTTATAATTATCCGACAATGGTTATAATACCAGCTGTTATGTTTATTGAATTTGATAATAAATCGAAAAATATTTATAAAGTCATGAAAGAATTTATTTGCACTTCTATTAACGCAAAACTAGAAGATAAAACTAAAGTATGTGGAATTATTCAAAACTCATTGGGTTATTACTATATTTTAAAAGATGAAATAAAAATTGAAGACTGTATCAAAACATTTAAAATGACTTCATCGAAAACACTGAACAAATCAGAATGCATCCAATTTGTTGAGGAGTATGCAGCAGCACCTCTTCCAAAAAGTAACCGAGGTTTTTGGGAGGTTTCAATCGGAACTCAACCGGTGAAATGGGACGCTGAAGATAATGATGAAACCCGATTATTTCCAATAGTAATTAAATTTTCCCATTGCATGAGTGATGGAGTTAACCTATACAAAGCATTATGGAAAGTTTTTGGCAACACCAAAAATTTGCCTAATTTAAATTTGGCCAAAGATCCAATTCTTAAGAACCGATTAAGTGTCGCATATGTACTTGAAAGTTTTAGCACTTTTATCAATTTACCGATGATACCAATTTTGCTGGTTAACGAAGATATAATGGCAATTGAAACAGACAATTTAATTGATCCTAAACAAAGCTCCAAAAAATATTTTTGTGTGAGTGAGGATCACTCGACGCGTTACTTATCAATAGTAAGAGGTATCAAGAATAATGTTCCTTTTAATTCTACCGTAACAAATATTTTTGTAACTGCTTTTAATGCCAGCTTAACAGAATTTTTTCGGAAGGTAATAGTTGTTTTGGTACCAGTTAAAAAATATAACTAGTAATTTTTTAGTACAGTTCCAATATTCCTAAACATATCACTTACTCTATCACAGAATCGCGAGAATCAATCAATTTAAGAACTACCACACCGGATAAATTACAAAGTCAAAAAGTAATCTGTACAAATTCTGTGGGTCTAATGATTCTAAATTATCCAACTATAATCCAATCGAGGAATGAAGAAGTTCCAGTTATGGAAATGTTACTGAAAAATTGTGAACAAAAAAATGTTGTTCAAAAACTTCAAGAATCACAAGTAGGTAAAGGTATTCAAGTTGGGTTTGTAAAATTGAAAATAACATTTTTTAGGCGTATTTTAAAATATTTGGAACTTTATTTTCCGTTTTTCCAACTCCAATTGTAAAATATTTCACGAATAAAGAATCAACAACTGCGATTGTGACTAATTTGCCAGGACCTCCACAAATGACGGTTATGAATGGAACTTTGGTGAAACATTTATCGTTATGGTGTCCGCAAGTATCACGCACAGGTAAAACCATTTTAGAATAATCGAGGCAGCCCGATTTTGTAATCTTCTTAATAAAAAATTTTTTTTTGCGCTTTGATTAGTGCTCATTACTTCATTCCATTACTACACTTATTAGGGCCAGTTCTACAAAGCAAGTATAAATTACGAATAAGATATACTGAGAATAAGTCACACCGATTTCGTTCTACGCTTGCGTAGAACGCAATTTAGAGAGAGAAAAGAGAGACTTATTCTCAGTATAGCTTATTCTTAGTTTATACTTGCTTTGTAGAACTCGCCCTTAGTCGCCTATTCATAAGTTGAATGTGGGGTACAAGCACTTTATTAAAGAACCCAGTTGGCATTGTTATATGATTATTTATTAGTTTTGTCTAAACGTGTAGTAATTATCAAAATTTTAACATAAATAATCTACTTAGGTTATATAAACAAGTAAATTAGTGCTGTTTAGATGATTTTTCCACTCCACTTATTTCTTTTTAATTTTTATATAGGTATCAGTCTAGCTATAACAACTTTTGGTGGAAAATTGGAAATTACTTTAAATGTTGATCAAAATGTAGTGTCGGAAAGAAATCAAGCTCAAGAGATACTCAATGGAATTTACAAATATCTTGATATAATGCATAATGATTTATGTAGTGAGAAAAATATTAAATAATTATTATTGTTAATGTATTAATATCATTATTTTAAGTTTATAAAATTTCTATAACAAATAAAATTGAAAAATTATTATTCGAACCATCGATAAAACTTGCGAATGTCTCTCGGAGGTGCGAGTGTGCATGTTACAAACAGACTCCTTTATAGTAATATATTTTTGAAGAGTCCGGCGTCCGATGCCGATTGGTTCCAACATCAGAAGAAGATTAATATTTTATCACATCTTGGAGTTTTGTAATGCATTGTATTTTTAACATCACAATTTTTCGTAAACACTAAACACTACAGCAATGAAAGCTTTCAACTGGGTGAATAATACCTTCTATGTATAAAATTGCTAAGATTTGTGATATGATTTTCTGTAACTTTTTGGGGGATGTAATCTAATGTGGAATTGATTAAGCTAAAGATTGCTCTTTGACTGCCGTCAATTTTTGAAGCTATTTGAAACTGTACGACGACGCGAATTACTCCAGCATCACTAAAGAGTGATTTTTTATGTGATTAAATTGTTATCGATTCTTGTGTGTTTGTTTTCTAAATGTCATCAACTCGCGACCCTTCGCATACCACAAATTGCAGTAGCTGGCCGGATGATCATTGGTCCTGCGTTGAATTTAAACAAAGTTGGTGGATTTTTTAATCATCCAACTTTGGTTAACGCAGACCGCGTTTCCATTTGGGGAAGATTAGGAATACGTTACATATGTTGTAATCTTGTAAAGTTTGATTAGTTGTAAAAAGGATATTTCCTTATTATGTCTGAATAAGGGCCAGTTCTACAAAGCAAGTATAAATTACGAATAAGCTATACTGAGAATAAGTTACACAGATTTCGTTTTACGCAAACGTAGAACGCAATTTAGAAAGAGAAAATAAAGACTTATTCCATTGCCTCCTATACTTACAAGCCGTGAAGTCGCAAATTTGGCAACGTCGCCGGTGGTCCTAATTTTCAAATTTTTGTATTGATGTTTATGTTATTTATGCATATTAAATTTGTGTAAGAACACTTTCTTAGTAATAATTAACAAGTAAAACTAACTACAATCATAGGTAAGTGTACAAGAACCGTATTAAATAAGTCTGTAGCCTAAAAATTGATTCAATTCCTTATTAAATAGTTGAAAGGTAATACTTTACTTTTTGTAATTCGTTGCATATTGAATAATTATTTATTAGTACACTTTATTAATGACATTGTTAATAGATCCTAGATGCTGTGTGCCAGATTGCACATAAAAAAATTACCTAGAAAGGATCCGGAACAAGGATGAAATGAAGAGTTAAAAAGAACTACAAAAATTTAAGAATTTTTAAAAACAAAATAGAAAATTATAATTCGTTGCAAGTTTTACAAACAAGCTAAAGTTTGAAAACTGGAATTATAAAATTTATGAAGAAAAGTTCACGCTATTTTATTTTATAGAATGAATATCGATTTTGAAATTTTCAACACTTCAAAACACTTCATATTGTCATGTCGAAGATGAGATAATATAGTGATAAGTGTTTCAGTTTCTTAAAATATGACTGTCAAAATTCTGCAATTTTCAAATTTCGCAAAAATGCGAAAGGTAAATGATTATATCTATGATAATAAATTATTATCAACGTCGATTTATTTGCAGAGGGGGAGGGGTGCAATTACTTTACTATGCTATTCATGTGGAAAGTGACCTAAAAATTTAATTAAACAAATGTACAAATCGTTTTGTTATATTCTCTTAAGGTGGCCGGATTCGGCGTGGGCGAATATCTTTTTAATAATTCATTTATAAAGTAGCGGTATGTAGTGAGTAGAAGTAAAACTATTAATCCTCAGCTACTATGCTATTGTACAGCGTTTGATAATTAAATGCAACACGACGTTGATACTATATATTATATACATTTAACCCATGCATTTAACCGACCCACCTACAAACAAGATAATAATTTTTTATGAGTATCAGCGTTTATGAACAAATTGCACATAATGCAAAAACTATCTAACTTTATTATATCAAAAATTATTTAGAATTCAACCTCTATCTAAAAGTCAATTTTAGAGGATTGATTGCCTTAATTATTTATCAATTAAAATCAAAAATATTCAATATCAACAAATTTTTGATTTTAATTTACCATGCTCTACCCAAAAAGTGTTACGATTAACTTTATCGAATTAATTATTAATTAATAAAAAAGGTAAACCACATTTTATCAAATACTACAAATATTTAAAATTATGTATTTATAATACTATACATAAATAATTTATAATTTGGTAAGAAAGTTACTATATCTTATCAAGATTATCAGTAAGCACCTTTAAAGTACGTGTCATAATATGCGTAATCAACTAAAAACAAGCAAGTCATTAGATCTGTTCGTTCAGCAGTTTGAAACCGCTTGCAAACTGACAGACGCATTCGCAGTTTTGAATTCACGTTATAATTTTTAAGTATACGAAAACTTTTCGGGATATTGGATACGCAAAACAAAAACAAGTAAGCTGTCGGTCGACGTTTCGGCTTTATTAACTAAATGCCATCCTCGGGACTGTAAGAGGAAATAAACAGGTCATACATAAGCGGTAACAATAAATCAAACCTCTCTCTCACCTAACAGCTAAAGTTATGTTTAAATTGTTTGCGCCTTTTTATTTCCCAATACAGTCAGTTTCCTCCAATGGACCATGCTCGGTTTCCTCGAATGAACCGGTCATAAGCTTGTGAAATTACAAGTAGTCCATATAAGGACGAACTTGCTGCCAAACAAATATTGAAGGAATATAAGCCCTCTGCGAAAATTTTATTCTTGCCCGACTTGCATTAACTAAAATTTTTTAATGGTTCTGTAAAATCTTTTTGTTCAGCAAGAAAAAAATAAAAAGCAAAAATTGGTCCATTTGTGGCAACCTTCCCCTATTCAATTTAAAGGCTTGGGATAACAAGGCTATAGCCACATTTAACCTTTTGTGTCAAAAACTATAAATAAACTACAAACATCGGGGAGTTGTAGTAAACTTAAAATCCACAGGAAGGCCAACAAAAACTACCCCTCAATTTGATAGAAGAGTAAAAAGATTATCATCGGCAAATCCTTTTTTATCAGCAAATCAAATTTTGGCAGAATTAGGAGAGTCTGCAGTATTAGAAAGAACAATTCAAAGAAGACTAGTTAAAGTTGTTTGAAGTTGATTTGATGTAAAGTTCAATCATAAAAATGTAATAACAAATTGTTTCGCAATGGAAACAATAGGGGTGGTCAATTTACATTCTGGACACTATTTTGAAACACTCGCAAAAAAATTGTTGTATACACGATATGTTTGAAATTCACTTTGGATTAGTAAAATTCAATGAAATAAGAGTTCAACACATATAGTATTTACCTTGCGATATCAACGAAAATTGTTTAGTTTATCAGCACACGAAAAATTTGAGTTTTTATAAAAAGAAAAATCTTTTTATACAAAGTTTGTAGAAACTACAGCAACGCGTCTATTCACTTTAAAACCACATAAAAAGTGAGGGTTGTGTTGATAAGCACGATGACATTTGAAATAGCGGTGTTACACCTCAAAGTTTTTTCTATAAGGCAGGGTGGTCAACTTACATCCCTTTCCCCTACATTTTAGTGAAAATAACATTGCTAAAATTAACAATTATGAATGCGTCGCTTTCTTTTTGTCGGATACTGTATCTTTTTAAGAATTTGTGTTTCCTTATTTTATTTGAAATATTAGGTTATTAATGTAATAAACGCACTGTAAGTATCATTGTTGTGTATTTTTTCTGCACTCTAAATAGTGAACAACTTCGGTGGAGTAACAAAGGCGTTCCTCAATTAGTTCACTATATCGAGACTGTACTGTATTTCAAAATAAAATTAATAAAACAGTAATTCAATCAATGAGCTAAAAAATTATGTATATCCAATTTTTGTCTCAAGGCTCTCCAGTCTCCCCTATTTAATCCTATTTAATCAGTGTAGAGTAAATTTTTCCTTAGTGGTTTAGCACGTGACTGGGGCAAGGCAATGGACTGGGGCTTGCGCGCCAAATGTAGAAAATTCCCCTTGGCACTCAATTCCACCAATTGATACAAACATAGAACCGAAATAACAAATATTCGTTTCTGCACATTAGCCACTCCCAACCACTAAGGAAAAAATTCACTCTACCCAAAGCATACCTGCCCTGAAGACTTTTGTTGGCAAAAAATCTAATTTTACACTTTGATATCTTATCATAAAAATCAAAAAATTACGGGCTCAGCAACATTAAATTTACTACATTTAGTGCCTTTCAATGTGGCTTCTTGTAAACCTAAATTTTAAAGAATTTTAAAATTTAAAAGTTTTAACAACGTCAACTGCAACAAATTTAAGAATTTATCTAGAAATAAAAAAAAATTAGCAAAGAAAATTTTGAAATAAAACTAAAAATGTTAAATTTGTAGATTGAATTTAAATGTTATATTTGCACAGTATAAAAATGTATCTACAAGATAATATCCAAGACAAAAATGTGCATACTATTATTTTTATCGCATCTTACGTTTCGCTGAATCACGCATTTACAATACTATCAAGCAAAGTACGAAACCACAGCAACCATTTGCAAATTAGCGCCGTAGTGTACATAATAGTTGAACTATTTTATGCAAAGGGGGCAAGATAATCATAAGAAAGTGATAGAACCCTACTTGCCATTTCAAATTATTTTATCAAAACAAGAAAAATTGTACCATCACTTTGTATGTACTAGAACTTTTGTAAAAATGGATATAATTCAACCATTATTTTTCACAAGTAAGATTAAATAATTGTCCTGGATGTGATCTAGTTCAAGTACTTCTATTATTAACGGTAACGAGTATAAAAATTATAATATGGCTATTTTTGCTATCTCAAAAATTGAGTAACTTTGCAGCAAAATTTTCAATATTTCTAATCATCCGATTGTAATAAAAATTAGATCACGTCCAAGAGCCAAGTTTTATCTTTAAAATGATTGCAAAATAATTCCCTAAAAGTTAAAATTGTTCGACTTCTAGTACATACAAATGAGCGATTTGTCCCATATAATTAACATAGGTAAGACGGCAGCCTTAAATAATAACAGAAAACTTACAAATGATCAATTTCAAACTGTTGAAAATTTAACAAAATAGAGAAAATTACATACACTTTTAGAAACCTAGAAATTGCTTTTATTAGTTATATTTGTGTTTATATTGTAAAGTAAGTACTTTTTTATAATAATTAGTTTAACTTTTTGATAATAAAATTGTATAATTTATTAAATCCATTTATTAACATAAAATAACAAATAATTTGTATATGAGACACTTTGCAAGTAGGACCACCAAGTACTGCAAATGCGACGTTGCCAAATGTAACTTCACGGCTTGTAAGTATAGGAGGCAATGCTTATTCTTATTATAGCGTATTCTTAGTTTATACTTGCTTTGTAGAACTGGCCCTAAATAAGTTTGGATTTATAATAATGTTTATAAAGATTAGTATCAAACTTTTTCAACATCCTGTGTAAATTTATTTAATATAAGCAATTCAAATAAATCTAAAATTTTATAATAAAAATACTTAGTTTTAACCAAAAAATTATCAAAAAAACCGCTGTTAGCAATGTTGAATAAATTTTTATGAACACAAGAGCGAAAATCATGTGGCTGAGGGGGGAGGTTTTAGTCAGTGAAGTCTGACACTACCTCCACAGATTGTGGCGTTGTCTCAGATGAGATTTCTTTTCGCCTGAAGAATGCACAACATCTTGCAATGAAAAATAAATACAAAAAATGCACCCCTTTATCGCTTTGTGTATATAAACTCATTTTTAATCTTAGTTAAACGTTACAACAACATTTAATTTATGTTATAAATAATATGTGCACAAAGTTTTTAAGTTATAACGATGTATAATTATATCTCTATCACATCGCATGGCCGCGTTAGCCTAAATGAGCTTTCATTACTAGTTTAGGAATAGTTATTTTTAATATAAACTGATAATTTAATCTGATAAACTAGAATAAAACTTGAAGATTATCGTACGGAACTTGTTCGGAGGACTCGAAAATTTGAATTGGCCATAACTCTATAGAAAATTAAATTAAAATGAAGGAAGTGGAAGGTCATTCAGGCTCTAACAGAACTATAACGTTTCACACAAATTTTAATTACAATATTTACTTTCTTATAAAAGTTTTTGGTATAGGTATCAGTCTGTCTATATCAACTTTTGATAGAAAATTGGAACTTAATTTAAGTATTGACCGAAGTCTGGTATCTGAAAGAAGTCAAGTTCAAGAAATACTGAATGGAATTTACAAATATCTTAATATAATGTACAATAGTTTATGTATTGGGAGAATAATAATTGTTACATGATTATTGTTTTATATAATAATATAAAAATTATTTTTAGGCAATACTGCTATAATTTCAATAAAATAATAAAAATGAGAAGTGTTTTTATTTATTGTGGTGAAATCATCAATCTATATATCACCTTTTGTGTGATTTTTCTTTAATGATAAGTCTTTAATAGAAGGATTATCCAAAAAAATTTTACAATATGGCAGCCATTCGACGTCAAAATTTCAATTTTCGTAAAGAAAGTCAGTTTAGTAATGAATTTACAAAAATTCGTTACAGTTTTACATTTTGTTTCATATTTAACCCACTGACCCTATTGCGTAATATGTAAATCACAAATTGTATGGTAATATATTATTAAACAATTCAAACAATTTTGCAAATTTTATAACAAAAATAATAACTTAGTACTTAATTTTAATAAACAAATTAATAATTATCAAGAAACATCCGTTAGAAATTTTGTATAAATTTTAATGAATTCGGGAGCGAAAATCATTTGTATTCATCATGTGGTAAGTGCAATTTTCTATATTATAATATTTTCTTCAATTTCAATTTGCTAAATTAAATAGTAATACACGGAAAAAACTTGTGCTAAAAGTATGTAAATTATGCATACTTCGGGTACAATTTGTGACTACATTGATTACAAGTATAATATTGTGTTCCAAGCAGGTACATTTTTAGGTCAACCTGCATACAAACCAAATTATATCTTTTTATTGTAGACCTTTTTTCTATTCCACAACACAATTTTGTATTTTGTACAATAATATAATTTATTAAGGTCCTAGATCAATAGGAACCGATCATAAAATTCAGCAGATATCACTAGTTGCTTTATGATATTTTATTTTATGTAACATACAGTAAGCAACGTTACACCTCTCATAATAATTTTAAACACATAATTTTATGATGCGTTTTTATTCATTAAATTAAACTTTAATTCTTAAATAAATATAGAACTGGGAATTTCGGGATGACAAAATATAAATCCGAGGTTACTTTGTTTTGAAAATTATTTATGAATTTAAATTATACAGTCTTGCTGCAGGAATGCTATGCGCCGATTGAGCCTAAATTACTAAAGATGATTTCATTTGCAATATTAATTATTATTGAATATAAAAATTACCACAACGATAAAGAATAAATAATAATATAGTAAAACATTTGTTATCTTACTGCAAAAATTCATAGCAACATATTACTAATAACAAATCATAAAATGTGTTTAAAATTAAAACATGTGACGTTTGAAAATCAAGTGTTAAAAGTCATGTGACGTTACACTAGTACAATGTTAAAAGACTTTTAGTTTAATCAATTTCAAATTAAAACTGTTTAAATTTTAAAAGATATTTAGTTTAAACGGTTTGAAACTTTTAATGTTGAATAAACTTTAAAAGACCTTTATTGTCTAAGCCAGCGTTTCTTAAACTGTGTTCCGCGGAACCCTGGGGTTCCGCGGAGATGACTTAAGGGTTCCGCGAAACTTGAGTGCTTTTTGTTTTGTTGAGGTGGTAAAAATCATCAACTTCATAAAATCGCGGCCTCTAAATAATCGTTTATTCAAAATCCTATGTCTGAAGACATGGGAAGTGTACAAACTTCTCTTCTTTTACATACTGAGGTCAGGTGGTTATCTCGAGGAAAGATACTAACTCGTATGATTGAGTTAAGGGACGAGGTGCGTGCCTTTTTTGGAACACAATTTCGAATTTAAAGATGGATTTCTTGATAAAATTTGGCTAATTAAAATTGCCTATTTAAGCGATATTTTTACAAAGATATTTTTCTTCTTCAAGTGCCTATCCGTTCCGGATGTTGGCTATCATCCTGGCTATTATAACTTTATTGACTGCAGTGCGGAAAAGCTCCGTCGTCGTCATCGAAAACCACGTTCTCAAATTCTTGAGACGCTTTCTTCTTCCTTCTATTTTACCTTATAATATGCACTGCAGAAGATGGTATCTATTCTCGTTTCTCATAATGTGTCCAAATACTGCAACTTTCTCATCTTGACCGTGCTCACTACTTCCGTCTGTTTCGCCATTCTTCTAAGTATCTCTGCATTAGTCACGTGTTCCACCCACGAAACCCTCAAGACTCTGCGGTAAATCCACATTTCGAAAGCCTGTAATCTCTTCGTCGTTGCTTCCGTTAATGTCCAAGACTCGGCTCCATAAAACAGCACAGAAAAAACGTAACAGCGTATCATTTTTATTTTAGTTTCCATTTATATTGCGACAAAGATCAATGAGTTTAATTTCACCGTTCAGGACAAACAAGTAAATGTATTTACTGCTCACGAAAAAATTCTTGCTTTGAAGAAAAAGATAGAATTTTGGAAAATTTGTATGCGCTCCAACAAGTTTGACTGCTTTCCAACAATAAAATGCTTTTCAGAACAGGAAGGGGTTGAAATAGAAGATATATTCATTGAGAAATTATTCACCACCTTACTGGGTTGAGTGAAGCATTTAATCTATATTTTCCAAACGAACAGCAGGTTAAACATCAAAATGAATTGTGGATTAAAAACCCATTTATTGTCAATGCACGACCTTCAACCATGTCAGCAAAAGAATATGAAACTTTTATTGAAATGACATCTGATTCCGTCTGATTCATCATTGCAAGAGAAGTTTAAATCAATGCCATTAGTGGAATTTTGGTGCAGTTCAAAAGATGAATATCCTCAATTGTCACAAAAGGCCGTTTTGCCATGTGTGAAACGGGGTTCTCCGCTTATGTATCGACAAAACGAAATACCGCAACAGGCTTGATGCCGAACCTGACATGAGAATTCAACTTTCATCAATAAAGCCTAATATTAAGTATATCTGTAATTAATTTCAGTTATTGCGTCCATATTTAATAATTATTTTCTTGCTTTTTTTCTTTTCCTTTATTTGCGGGGTTAAGGAAGAGCAAAC
Organism: Rhagonycha lutea; assembly: GCA_958510855.1. Taxonomy (NCBI): domain Eukaryota; kingdom Metazoa; phylum Arthropoda; class Insecta; order Coleoptera; family Cantharidae; genus Rhagonycha; species Rhagonycha lutea. The sequence continues at coordinate 35,665,905 of OY294039.1, read as the reverse complement.
ACAACCCTCGAAACGTTATCTTAATTAAAAAATATACAGAGTTTAATATTATTGTCCACCAACCCCACAAATAAAGGAAAAGAAAAAAAGCAAGAAAATAATTATATCTGTAATAATAAAAAGCAATTTCAGTCATCTCATTAAAATTTAAAAGTTCTGTTTGTCTGTTATTTTAAGAACTTTTGGTTAATTCTGAAAATATTTTTTTCAAAATAGGGGTTCCACAATAAAAGAGGACATTAAAAAAGGTTCCACGGATAAAAAACTTTAAGAAACGCTGGTCTAAGCCATCAATCGGCCGAATAATTGCAGAATCCCGTGTTTAGATTTTTTCATTACTCTTCTTACACTATGCTTGTTCCAGCAATTGAAAATTATAAAGCCTCAAAGCATTCGGAAAAATTTCCAAATTTCAAATTGAAAAATTATGGAATATTCAAAAGTGGTTAGTAGTGCTCTAATATATTTAATAATTCCGCTTATATTTGCAGTATTATTTATAAATTGGTTGCAGTACAAGGTAAAAAAAATTTAATTAGATTTTGTTTAATATTTGTTTAAACTTATCAATGCTTGCAGCGGTTAGCAAAAGCCAAAGGAATTCAGTATCGCTTAGAACAATGGTTATTCGCTGTTATTTTCATTTTACCTTCAATAAATGCCTCTTTACTTATTTTGAGTATCTACAAATTGATCGTACACTTAATTCTTTCCACAAAACTAAAAAGCAAATACGGTGGTTTATTAAAAGGTGAAGATTCATACTGGGCTATAGATTATCCGACAGTGGTTACAATACCCGTTGTGATTTTTATCGAATTTGATAATAAATTGGAAAACATTTATGAAGTTTTGAAAGAATTTATTTGCACATCTTTAAAAACAAAACTGAAAGATAAAAGAAAAGTTTGTGGAATCATTCAAAATTCGTTGGGATATAACTACATTTTAAAAGATGAAATAAATATTGAAGACTGTATTAAGAAATTGAAAACGACTTCATCGAAAACACTTAATAAATCAGAATTTGTAAAATTAGTTGAAGAGTACAACGAAGAATCACTTCCAAGATGCAATCGAGGTTTTTGGGAGGTTTCAATCGGAACTCAACCGGTCAAATGGGACCCTGAAAATAATGATGAAACTCGATTATTTCCAATAGTAATTAAGCTTTCCCATTGTATGGGTGATGGCGTAAACCTTATATACAAATCAATATGGAAAGTTTTTGGTGACACTAAGAATTTGCCCAATTCAACTATGACCGAAGATACAAATATTAAGAAAAAACTGAGCTGTTCAAATGTACTTGAAGATATTAGTAATTTTCTGAATTTTCCAATGATACCAACTATGTTAGTTAATGAAGCTGTATTGGCAAATGAAACCGACACCTTAATTGATCGTAATCAGAGCCCCAAGAAATATTATTGTGTGAGCGAGGATCACTCGACGTGTTACTTTTCTAAAGTAAAGGAAATCAAAGAGAATATTCCTTTTAATTCTTCTATTACCAATATATTTGTAACTGCTTTTAATGCTAGTTTAACAGAATTTTATCAGAAGGTAGAAATCGTTTCAGTATTATTTAAAAAAAATTAATTTATCATTTTTCAGTATACTTCTAAGATTCCCAAGAATATCAGTTACCTTGTTGCAGAAACTGAAGGATCCCTCGATATTAGAAATATCACACCGGATAATTTACAAAATCAAAAAGTGAACTGTACAAATACAGTGGGTGCTGTAGTTCTAAATTATCCTACTACAACTAAATCGAAAGATGAAGAAATTCCGGTTATGGAAATGTTATTGAAAAGTAGTGAACAGAAGAATGTAGTTCAACAAGTTCAGGAAGCAAAAGTTCGGTAGGTTTCAAGCTGAGTTTCTAAAATTAAAAATTAATTTTTTTAGACGTCCGTTAAAGTAGCAGAAATTATATTTTCTGTTTTTCCAACTCCTATTACTACTAAATATTTCAATTCAGGAGCAACAACTGCAATTGTGACTAATTTGCCAGGACCTTCTCAAATGACGATTATGAATGGGACCTTAGTGAAACATTTATTGTTCTGGTGCCCGCAGGTATCGCGTACAGGTAAAGTAAAATACTGATTATCCGAGTTTTGTATATCCGATCCTAGCAAAAATACTTTAGCTGTTGTTTGGATTGATACTAACGTGAGATCCTAGTCTAAGGGGGTTATTCTGTAACTCTTAATGAATCCTTTACTACCGTAAAGTTTGGTTTACACCCATAATATTGGCGGATTAACGGATGTATTTAATTCAATTGGACCATGCTTATCAGAGAAAGGGACCAAGCGACATTTTTGCAAAAATCGGTTTGATGTACCAAAAGACGTAATATGATGCATAGTATGTTAATCAGGAAAGAACCAAGAGCTATTTTCATTATTTTCGTCAAAATATATAGAAGAACCAACCACCACAGCCCTGATACGGCATTTAACTAAAAACTTTAGGGTCACTTTTCTCCCATTTATGCATTTGGCGCTTGGTCCCTTTCTGATAAGCATGGTCCAATTGTGAGTGTATACCAAACTTTACGGTTCTAAAGATTGACATATTGCAAAATGTTAACGTTGGTAAAACTTTACTTGGATATCTCCTGCAAGGGCGGATCCAGGATTTTTTTCTTGGGGGGGGGCACAAAGGGGCGGACGGGCAAAAAAGTCAACAATAACTGTTATCATATCACACAAAAATATAAAAATATACATAAAATATACCGTCTGGGGGGGGGGGCACGTGCCCCCGTGCCCACCCCCTGGATCCGCTACTGATCTCCTGTAATATATTAATCCCCATAAATTAGATATTAAATTGATCTTCTTGAGTTTGTATGGAGTATCAATATAAAGCTCGAAATTCTCTAACAAAAATCAACGATTGAGTTTTTCTAATGAATCTGGAAGAAAAAATTGGCTGTGCAGACCATATCCTTTCCCATGTAGCTTGAAATATTTAACTTGGTTGTGATACTGACCTGGAGTTAACATATTATATTTATTATTGTTTTTGATTCCCGTCCATTATCATCTGTGATAATCGAGGGTTTAATAATGTATTTTCATACATTTCTATTTTTATTATTAATTATTATTAGTGAAATTTTAAGATATTTCATAATTATGTTTCTAATAATTTTTCTCTTTTAATGAAAGTTTTTGGTATAGGTATCACTCTGTCTATATCAACTTTTAATAGAAAATTGGAACTTAATTTAATTATTGACCGAAATCTGGTATCGGAAAGAAGTCAAGTTCAAGAAATACTCAATGGAATATACAAATATCTTGATATAATGCACAATAGTTTATGTACTGAGAAAAATGTTACATGATTATTATTATTATCTATAATTCAATAAAATTATAAAAATGAGAAGAATTTTTATTTCTTTTTGTGAAATCATAGGCAGGTTTAAATTCTGAAATTTTGGTGGTTAATGGTCGAATTATGCTCATCCGCTTAATATTAACACTTAACACTTAAACTTAACACTTTAACCAATAATTACATAAATAATTATTGTTAAAATAAATAGCTATACAGAATAAATTCTATTGGTTAATCCTCTTAAGTGTAAATTATGTGAGTGAGCATAATTCAATTATAATTCTCTTATTTACTAAGTTTAGTATTTATTTTGGGAGTTGCTTTATTCCCTTTCTAACCCAGCCTATGTGTATAATCTGATAATAAATAAAAGACTTATTTATATTTTTCATACCAGATCACAATTTCATCTTGGCAGAAATCTTGATAAAATTTTGAAAACAAAAAAGATTAATCAACGATATTATTAGCCACTCGTCAGGAATTGTTGATATCCTAAAGACTTCCTAGTCAAGTTTGAAAATAAACGGAAAAAATGTTATACAAACATTTTCAAGTTGTGTATGTAAAAAACACATTGACAAACAATCTTCTAGAATCTAGATGACGACGAGACGACGACGACTAGTCCAATTAAAATATATAAAAGGATCCCCGATAAAGTAGATATACCGTAAAACGGGGTAACTTTGGGACTGCAGTATTACTTTGGGACACCCGCATTATTTTTTACTTCTCCCTCTATTTACCAGTAATTCAAGTACCAATCGGCCGTTTTATCATTTTATCACCAAAAGTAGAGTATTAACTCTTAATTTATATGATTTAGCAACAGTTTATTTTTAGCAGGAATCCCCTAGAGGTGTAAAACTGACCTTCACAGAAACAGGTGTTTAGTGCATAGTGTGTATATTTTCTATCGGTGGAGTGAAACTAACAACATTAATTAAATTCGGGTAAGAGGATCGAAAAATTCAATATTCTGTCACAGTTTTACAATAAAGAAAAATCTTAAAAGTCGAAACACATGTGAAATATAAATAATTTTATAAAAAGTCGTAACCTTCAGGGGTAACTTTGGTACATGTCTTAAAGTAAAGAAACGACTCATCGGCCGATGTTCCAGAATGAATGGATATTATTTAAGTTACCTAGGTGTTGTATCTACCTATATTATTTAAGTTTACATAATTTGTTCCTTTTTAATAAAGAAAATGTTGTTTTTTGTTTTTTAATAAAACAAATTATGTGTTAAGCACCATTTTTCTAATTTCCCGTCTCCTTATCCCTTTACCGATTAAAAAATGCAACTTTTCCCTACCGAAATCAAATTTTTAATCTACTTTATCATAGTTAGGTTTATAATTGATAAAAATGTATTTTAAACAAAGATATCCATAAAAAAAGATCCTGTCCCAAAGTTACTCCGCTACCCGGGGTAACTTTGGGACACTTTTAAGGCCCATTTTCTTAGTTGTGAAAACAAAAAAGTAATAAATTCTATGTAGATTTTATGTAGTCCCAGTAGAACTTTTATACAATCCTACTGCTAACTAATTACGATTTTATAACCAAAAAACTGTAAAAATTGTACCAAAGTTACCCCGGTTTACGGTAAAGTAAACCATTGCTGGAATCAACATTGCCCGTGGATGTAGCTCAATAAGTAGGAATCCCACGTGATAATGCCAAGCGATATATTTTTCCTGTATTGTGGTATCCTGATGAACTTATATATTGGAAAGCGATTCACAAATGATTTGTTAAGATGATTATGATGATTGGGGATGAAAGTCACCACCCCACCTAGCCAAAGAACCCAGTCAATCGCCTACTTTTCGGATGAGAAAATAGAAGTCTTTGGAGGACCAAAGATTCCTTTGAAAACCAATTCTCTCCAAACCCCAAAGCCGACCCTGATCACCTCGCATGGGTCTACCGCGTTGAAATGGCCTACTTAATTATTTAATTACGATAATTACGGGTCAGAAATTCCCAATTAAATTTTCTCAATATCCTCTGTTGAATGTTGATAAATGACATAGGCGAGCTTCGCCCGCATCTACTCCGTATATTATTATGCGTAGCTGTTTACCGTGATCAACAAGGCGGTTCCCCCTCGACGAGGCAATTGACTTAATTTAATCGTGAATTTATTGAAATTTGGGCAAGTCAATATCTGCCGGGTCAGCTAATTTTTTTTTTTTTCAATTATATTAAAAAGACTCTTTTATGATCCCAAATATAACTTATATTAGGTATGCTAAAAAGTTTCGGGCCTAATTAGACAATAAATGACATTAAAGTCGTTTATCTCTAAAACTACTTATCTGATCGCATAATCATATATGTCATTGGAAAAATGACACTTTTAGCTAAAAAACAAAAGTAGCATCATTCGATTCGGCTCATGCAGTTGTGAAGAATTGCCGATTAAAGATGGAAGTAAATAAAGAAAAAATTCGCTACATTTTACAATTTTTCTTCGATTAAAGAGAAAGCGCTGCGCAGGCTTGTGAAAAAATTTGTGCTGTTTATGGTCCAGATGCTCTATCGAAAACAGGTGCAAAACAATGGTTCGCGCGTTTTCGTTCTGTAAATTTCGATGTCAAAGATGCACCACGCTCTGGTCAGCCAGTCATTGAAAAAGTCGAGGAAATGCTAGAAATTGTGGAACAAAACCGTCATGTAAGCACTGTAGAGATCGCCAAGAGTCTAAACATCAATCGCCAAACAGTTGCAAACCATTTGAAAATAGCTGAATTCAAAAAGAAGCTCGATATTTGGGTGCCGCATGATTTGACGAATAAGAATTTGCTCGACCGAGTTTCCATCTGCAAATCGTTGCTGAAACGTAATGAAATCGAATCATTTTTGAAGCGGATGGTTACTGGAGATGAAAAATGGATTACATACGAAAAGTTGTATGCAAAAGATCGTGGTCGAAGCGTGGTGAAGCTTCCCAGACGGTGACAAAGCCCGGACTCACCATTCGAAAGGTGATGCTGTCTGTTTGATGGGATTGAAAAGCTATCCTCTATTATGAGCTGTTACCAAGTGGTCAAACGATTGATTCTGCACGCTACTGTCAACAATTAACCAGATTAGAGCAAGCAATTCAAAAATAGTGGCCAGAATTGATCAATAGGAAGGGTGTTGTGTTCCATCATGACAACGCCAGACCACACGTATCTTTGGTGACCCGAGAAAAATTGGAAGAGCTTGGCTGGGAAGTTTTGATGCATCCACCGTATAGCCCGGACCTTGCACCATCAGACTATTATTTGTTTCGGTCTCTCCAGAATTCCCTCAATAGTGTAACATTGGCTTCAAAAGAAGCCTGTGAAATTCACTTGGCTAAGTTTTTCACCGATAAACCAAAGAAGTTTTACAGTGACGGAATAATGATTTTGGCCGAAAAGTGGCAAAAGGTTACCGAACAAAATGGAGCATATTTAGTTTAAATAAAGAATTTCAAAACATAAAAATTTGGTGTTTGAAAGACTATCTAATTAGGCCCGAAACTTTTTAGCATACCTAATATAAATTTTGATTTACCATAATGTTTATAAAGATTAGTATCAAACTTTCTCAACATCCTGTGTAGATTTAATTGTATATTCGAAATTCCAAATAATGCTATCATAAGCTGACACAGATTATATTAATATGTTATGAAAAACTATAAACCGTAACAAATTTGTTTCGCTGTTATTTATGCTCATCAGATGGATATAATATGTCTTTAAATTATAAATATCTTTTAGTAATGAATAATTCGGAAATTGAAAAATAATTAGTTGAAATAAAAATTAAAAATTAAAAACTGAAGTTATGTAATAGAAGTTTAATGGTAATAAATAACATCAATAAACCATAAAAACAATATAATATTATTATGTAAGCCAAAAATTGTAATAATTGTGATAATAATACTATATTACTTCTATTAAAAAATTCAAATATAAGTTTACAAATTTTATAAAAATAATTATAAATAAATAATAAAAATATTAAAAATAATAAAATATCTAAGTAGATACTTAGTTTTTTTAATCAACAAATTAATTATCAAAAAAAACATCCGTTAGTAACGGTGTATAAATTTTAATGAAAACAGAAACGAAATTCATTCGTATTCATGGTAAGTGCAATTTTCTATATAATTATATTCTCAAATTTTAATTTGGTAAATAATACACAGAAAAAAAATTGTGCTAAAAGTTTGTAAACGCCAATATATTCACCTCCCAGTAAAGTGTTCAATAGCGTAACTGACAGATAAATAAACTGTCACCAATCACATTTCAGTAAAATCACCAATTAACAAGGAGGTTTATAAATTTACTGAACACATAATAGTTACCCGACACTTTAACCAGAGGTGAATATATCGGCCCTAAAACACATACAAACATAAATAGGTATAATATGTAAACTTTTGTATTTATGTTGTAAGTCTCAAAATTTAGGCCTGAGTACATGGTGGCTAAAACTAGCAAAATTGCAATTTTTATTTCATTTCTTCTTCTTCTGGCTTTACATTCCTAGGGGAATTTCAATGTTTTCAAATCCCATTTGTTGGGGTGGATTAGTCTCCGTATTCTTTATTACTTCATATCTTCACTTATATCCTGCTTTTATCAGTCTTTGCATCCTCCACGACCCGTTTCCATACCTTCCTGTTCCTCAAGTTATTTCTCTAATCATTCACATTTTCCTCTGATCCTTAATCGCGTCCTCCTTCCATGTTTTCCTCGGTCTGTTCACATCAGGCATCCACTTCATTACTCTTGCTATCGCACTCTCCTCCTGCGCTCTTTCCACATGTCCCAGCCATCCTAATCTCAGAGCTTTCACATACCTGACTATATCCGCTTCTCGTATTTCACTTGTTAACTCTTCATTAATTGTTCTTCTCCTATATTGCCCTTCTCTCACCTTTACAGGGCCCATTATTCTTGACAAAATCCTTCTTTCAAAAACTCTAAGCTTTTCTTCCTCGGCTTCTGTCAGGATGAGCAGTTCAAGTCCATATGTCGCTACAGGTCTAATCTTCTTCTTATTATTTTGGTGCCTATCCGTTACCGAATGTGGGCGATCATCATGGCTACTCTCACTTTATCAGCTGCTACTCTGAAGAGACCCGTTGTTGACGTACAGAATCATGTTCTTAAGTTTTTAAGCCAAGATATTCTACGTCTGCCTGGACCTCTTTTTCTCAACACTTTGCCCTGCAGTACCAATTGCAGAAGTTCGTATCTCTTGTTGTTTCGCATTATGTGACCGAAGTACTCCAGTTTTCGAATTTTAACCGTCTTAAGAATCTCCCTTTCTTTATCCATTCTCTCTAGTACATGCTTGTTCGTCACATGCTGCACCCAGAAGATCCTCAGCATACGTCTATAGAGCCACATCTCGAATGCCTCCTGCTTTTCACTGGATGCCTCTGCCAGGGTCCAGGCCTCCGCCCCGTACAAAACCACCAGGATTACATAGATACGAACCACCCTCATCATCGTTGCAATGTTTAGGTCGTGACTCTTGAAAATACTAGACATCTTCATAAAAACGGCTCTGGCTCTGTCTATACGACATTTATGCCTGTTTTCACCAACAATTTATTTAAGAATTTCCTAGTAAAGAATTACTTAGCTAGGATTCTATAAATTTGATTGGTCAATTTTGACATATGAATTTTTTATGTCAATACTATGTCAAATTTCACCAATCACATTTATGGAATCCTAGCTAAGTAATTCTTTACTAGGAAATTCTTAAATAAATTGTTGATGAAAACAGGCATTAATCTCCAGCGAGTGATCCCATTGCTCATCGACTGTTGTTCCAAGATACGTATATTTCTTTACTTTCTTTAATTGCGTTCCAGACTTCATCCCTGGTTATGAATGGGCCTGATTCACATTCATATGTAGGAACATGTGGTGTTCCATCATCATTGAAGAGATTTTTTATATAATTTTATATAAAACTAGTACCCAAAGCATTACGGAATCCAAACTGTGCCTCGCTGATCTGTTCCTCACAGACTCGATATATTCTCTTATGTACTATTTTCAGGAAAAGTTTGAGTAAATGACTCATCAGACTTATGGTACGATAATCCCCGCACTCTTTAGCGCTTGGCTTCTTTGGGATTGTAATGAATGTCGACTTGAGCCAGCTCTCTGGAATTATCCCCGACGAGTATATTTCGTTAAAAATAGAAGCTAGCCATTCAGTACTTTCTTCATCCAGAAGCTTGAGAAACTCGTTCCGGATTCCATCCGGCCCCGGTGATTTTCTATTCCTGAGCAAAGTTATTGTTTTTGTTATTTCTTCCTTTGTTATTGGTAGCTGCTCTGTTATTTGGTATGAGGGTGGGTGTATCGGTCGGTTCCTATCTTCAAACAGTTCTCTAATATAATCTTTCCATACTGCCATCTTCTCTTCCTGCTCCACAATTGTTTTGCCATCTCTATCTTGCACTCTGCCTCCTGCTGCTATCTTATATATTCCAGCCGTTTCTTTAATTTTTTATGCATATTGAAGGCGTCATGCTTCCCCTCGAGCATCTCTATTTCCGAGCATTGTGCAGCTGTCCAGTTCTCTTTAGCTTCTCTTATTTTTTTTCTTATTTCTGTTTGTATATCTCTGTAATTACTCTCTTCTTTCTTGGCTTTCCTTCTATCATGCATGAGTTGCAATATCTTACTTGTCATCCATGGTTTTCTCTTCCTTTCCCCGCTGGTCAGACATTCATTACCAATTTCATAGAAACTTTTTGCCATCTCATCCAGGGATGCATCTGTTGACTGTGCTTGGGCTCTAATATTCTGTATTTCTGTGTTTAGTCTATTTGTCAACTTTATTTTTGTTTCTTCCTCTTTCAATTTATCCAAATCCCATTTTCTTGTTTCTGATCTTTTTCCGCTGTTCTTCTTTAGCCTCACTCTAAATTTGCCCTGTAGAAGCACATGGTCCGATGCTATGTCAGCCCCTGGATAAGTTTTAACCGATAGACAGCTGTTCCGAAACCTCCTATTTACCATTACATAATCTATCTGATTTCTTATCACTTTTCCTTCGTCATCCTGGGGTGAGACCCAAGTATATAGCCTTCGAGGGGGTAATTTGAAGACAGTATTGAGTACAACATATTGTTCCTCCTCAACAAAATCTCTGAGCCTTTCACCTCTTTCGTTTCTGACCCCCAATCCGAACTCTCCAATTAATTCACCCTCCTTTCCTTCATCTATCTTCGCGTTCAGATCTCCCATAATTATAACAATCTCTTCTTTCTTAAACTGTCTTACAACGTCTTTCAACTGTTTGTAGAATTGTTCTATATCCTCCTCTTCGGCCTCAGCAGTTGGAGCATAGACTTGAACAATGTTTATTTTAATGGGATAGCTTTGCAGTTGTACGGTTATAATTCTTTCTGAAACCGCTGTATAGCCCACCAAAAAGCGTGCCACTTTGGGGGCCAGTATGACTCCAACCCCATTTATATGTAGATTATTGTTATTTCCGGAGTACATTACCCGGTATTTGTTGACGTTGCATTCCCCACTCGCCGGCCACCGCATCTCACTAACCCCGAGAACTCCAATTCCTAGTCGTTCCATTTCTAGAGTAGCGTTATTAATCTTGCCTGCTTGGAACATGGTTCTTACATTCCAGGTCGCTATGGTAATTGTATCTGCGTGCACATCCATTCGCTTGTCTGCCACTTGGTGATTTCTTTTGTTGTTGTTGTTGTTGTTGTTGTTATTGTTGTTGAAGGGATTTCGCTGGATGACGACCGAGGAAGCCTTTCTCCTTCCCCTGCCGGATCTCGGGTTCCGATAACCGTGATCAGTTTTAAGTTTATTATTTTCAGCCATACTCATGATTTTACTAGGGATTTTTAATCAAGTGGTTTCCCGTTGCCTTCTTGATTCCAATGCCGTTGATCACTGTTGATTCCTCCGCCTTTGGGGGCGATTTCTCCCCCCCCCCCCCAGGACAATAGAGTGCCCTTCCGATAAGATATCGGTTGATTGCTTATACCGGCGCACATTCGGTCTCCTTCTACGTTAGCCGCTAGAGTTACCTCTGTAGCGTTTACCGTCCCCTACCACTTGGAGGTGTAGATCGGAGTTTCCACATCATTGAGTTTGAGACCCTGAGGCATTTCTCAAATTCTCCGTGTCTTTAGAGGACGCCAAGGATTGTACCTACTTGAAATATCTGGATCTAGATTCTAGAGGTAAACGCTGTACTCACTATCCGAAATATATACCTGATTTAATTATTATTTTGTTCACCTATCATAAACTATTATGTTTTGAGACATGCTGCTTAAGAAAAAACCTTATAATAACCAAAATAATTGTAACTATTTGGGTAAAAATAGATTGTCTTACTTTAAACTATCAACATGGTATGGTGCAGTACACAAACAGTACAAAATTTCAATATGTTTAAGCAACAATTTTCATAATAGAATGAACTATGTAGCAGCTATTCTTCTGGGTCGGAAATCGGTATGACGCAGCTGGTCTAGACACGGTGATTTTTAGAATATTCAAGTACAGATAATTACCTAACTAAATCGATCGAATAATTGCAGCATCCCGATTTTAAATTTTATTCGGCACTATTCTTATACTATGTTTGATCCAGCAATTGAAAGTAATTAAGCATAAAAACATTTGGAAGAATTTTGAAATTGATAAATTATGGAATTTTCAAAATTGATTAGTGGTGCTCTAATTTGTTTCATAATTCCGTTTATATTTGCACTACTATTTCCGAATTGGTTGCAGTACAAGGTAGAAAAATTCAATTATCTAAATATGTTTAAGATTCGTTTAAACTTATCAATACTTCCAGCGCTTAGCAAAAGCCAAAGGAATTCATTATCGGTTTGAAGAATGGTTATTCGCTGTTATTTTCATTTTACCTTCAATAAATGCCTCTTTTATTATTTTGAGTATCTACAAATTGATCGTACACTTAATTCTTTCTACAAAACTGAAAAGCAAATTCGGTGGTTTCTTAAAAGATGAAGATTCAAGCTACGCAACAGATTATCCGAGAATTGTTACAATACCCGTTGTGATTTATATCGAATTTGATAATAAAGCGGAAAATATTTATGAAGTTTTGAAAGAATTTATTTGCACTTCTCTAAAAACAAGGCTGAAAGATAAAACAAAAGTTTGTGGAGTCATTCAAAATTCGTTTGGATATAACTACATTTTAAAAGATGAAATAAATATTGAAGACTGTATAAAGAAATTGAAAACGACTTCATCGAAAACACTTAACAAATCAGAATTAGTTCAATTAGTTGAAGAGTACAACGAAGAACCACTTCCGAAATGTAATCGAGGTTTTTGGGAAGTTTCAATCGGAACTCAACCAGTCAAATGGGACCCTGAAAATAATGATGAAACTCGATTATATCCAATAGCAATTAAACTTTCCCATTCTATGGGTGATGGAGTAAACCTTATATACAAATCACTATGGAAAGTTTTTGGTGACACCAAGAATTTGCCTAATTTAATTTTGGCCGAAGATCAAAATTTTAAGAAGAAACTGAGCTTTTCAAATATACTTGAAGATATTAGTAAATTTCTTAATTTACCAATTGTACCCTTTATGTTAGTTAATGGAGCTGTAATGGCAAATGAAACCGACAAATTAATTGGTCCTAATCAGAGCCCCAAGAAATACTTTTGTACGAACGAGGATCACTCGACTTGTTACTTTTCAAAAGTAAAGGAAATCAAAAAGAATCTTCCTTTTAATTCTTCTGTAATCAGTATATTTCTAACTGCTTATAATGCCAGCTTAACGGAATTTTATCGGAAGGTAGAAATCGTTTCGGTATTATTTAAAAAAAAATTAATTTATCATTTTTCAGTATACTTCCAAGATTCCCAAGAATATCAGTTACGCTGTTACAGAAACTGAGGGATCCCTCGAAGTAAGATATATCACACCGGATAATTTACAAAATCAAAAAGTGGACTGTACAAATACAGTGGGTTTTCTATTTCTAAATTGTCCTACTATAACTAAATCGAAAGATGAAGATATTCCAGTTATGGAAATGTTACTGAGAAGTAGTGAACAGAAGAATGTAGTTCAACAACTTCAGGAAGCACAAGTACGGTAGGTTTCAAGGTGAGTTTCTAAAATTCAAAATAAATATTTTCAGACGTCTATTAAAGCATATACAACTTTATTTTCTGTTTTTCCAACTCCTATTGCTAAATATTTACTTAAAGAAACAACGACTGCATTTTTGACCAATTTGCCAGGTCCTTCCCAAATGACGATTATGAATGGAACTTTGGTGAGACATTTATCGTTCTGGTGTCCGCACGCATCGCGTACAGGTACAGTAAATTGCCGATTATACGAATTTTGATTGTTACTAGAAAAAAGAATTTAGCTGTTGTTTTGAATGATGCTTTAGATTATATTGTAGTAGTAATAACGTACAACTGATTGACATTGACGAAACGTTAAAATCACCTGCAATTTATGTCCATCTCATATACTATCAGATATTAAACTCATGTTCATGAGTTTTTATGGAGCATTAATTTGACGCTAAAAATTCTCTATCAAAGTCCCATATCGGAGGACGCATGTGACAAAAAATCAACCATTAATTTTTTCTAATGATTTTCCAAAATCAATTTATACCGAACTATTTGAAACATTTAGTAAAGTATACAGGATAAATAAGACCACCCATATCAGTTTTTTTTTTTTCAAAAAGGGTTAGTAGTACATATAGTTCTCAAGTATCATTTTGAAGCTGAATTGCGACAATTTGCAATTAAAAATTGTTATAAGCGCTACCGCAGCCAGCTAAATTGCAGCAATATTGCGACAAAGTTGTTGATTTGGCTACACTAATTTTCAGCAAGCATCAGCTTGCAATTTTGCTCTCTGACAGCGCGCAAATAGCAATCAAGTCAGAACTCCAGAATTTTAGGGTAAAAAGTGGTATTGTTGAAAAGATCTTTTAAAAATTAATAAGTTTTGTAGAAAAAATTATTATATTACTGCCACCCATTTTAAGTAATATTAATTTTGATTGAAGTAAGTACATATAATAATATGAGAAGTTTTTGAAATTTTTTTAGCATATTATTTGCAAAATGAAGAAAATTCTTGCGAAGTTTGAACTTAATCCTCTTTTTAGTTATCGAGATAAAAGATCTCACAAGGGGAAGGCGCGATATTCGGGAAACAGATTTTTTTTATATTAATCGTACTTAAACATCAGACTTTATTTTGTGAAAGTAGTAAATAGCAAAATTCAGCCATTGTCGAAAAAAGAGTGTGTCAAATTCAGTATATTACAAGCATATTACAAGATAAAAAGTGCTACTTATATATCTTGTAAAATAGCAAAATATGCAATAACCGAGTTGGCCGAGGTACGCCGAGGTTCGCTTGCGGCTCGCGCTGTAAATTTCGCCTCCGAGCACAAAAGATTCACTTTCCGCTTTTAATATGCAATATACTATTTCATAATATTATTTATAACATTTCCTTTTTCGTTGGGGGTTAATCAGGGTTTTAATATATTTTCAAATATTTCTATTTTTATTTATCTGTAAAATTTTAAGAGATATTTCAAATAATTGTAATAAATTTTTCGCTTTTAATAAAACTTTTTGGTATAGGTATCAGTCTGGCTATATCAACGTTTAATAGAAAACTGGAACTTAATTTAAATATTGACCGAAGTCTGGTATCGGAAAGAAGTCAAGTTCAAGAAATACTCAATGGAATTTATAAATATCTTGATATAATGCACAATAATTTATGTAGTAAAGGAACTGTTTAGCGCGATCTGTTTATCGAAGATTTTCGCGTCGATAAAGAAAACGCCATCAACGTCTTAACCTGCTCGATCATAACTGACACGAAAACTGTCGACAAAACGTTAGGTCTGGACCACACTTTATATTATTATGATTATTATTATTATTATAAAATGTTTTCTCAGTTTAATTAAATAGACTTTTTTATGAGCCCAAATCGATGGCCCAAATATAACTTACATAAATTTGGATTTATATAATAATAATTTAATAATATTTACAAAGATTAGTAGCAAACTTTCTCAACATCCTGTGTAGATTTAATTATAGTAAATATATTCGAAATTCCAATTGCTCTCATAAGCTGACACAGATTTATTATAATAATATTATTATGTAATGTTAAATTTCTAAAATATAACAATAATTTTTTTCAAGTTATAATGGATTGAAATCGATAAATGAAAAACTAAAACCGTAACAAATTTGTTTCGCTTTGATTAAGCTCATCAGATGGATATAATATGTCTTTAAATTATAAATATCTTTTAGAAATGAAATAATTCTGAAATTGAAAAAAAATTAGTTGAAATTAAAAACTTAAGTTTCCTAATTGAAGTTTAATGGTAATAAATAACATGAATAAACCATAAACAATATATACATTTGAAAGCTTAATAAAATATATTAATAATTTAATTTATTGAACTCGTAAAATTGTTTCAAATATACTTATGTACAATTAAAATAAACGATATATTTATTATGTAAGCCAATAATTGTATAGTGATAATATATTACTCAAATAATTTAAATAAATTTACAAGTTTTATAACAATAATAATAAATAAATAATAAAATAATAAAATATCTAAGTAGGTACTTAGTTTTAATCAACAAATTAATTATCAAAAAAACATCCGTTAGTAACGGTGGTGTATAAATTTTAATGAAAACAGGAATGAAAATCATTCGTATTCATTATGTGGTAAGTGTAATTTTCTGTATAATATTTCCTCTAATTTTAGTTTGCTAAATAATAAGTAATAATTATAATGTAGATCAATCTTTTTACTTTGTTTTATATTATACATGATTTTTTTTGTAAGTGCAATAGTTTTTGCTGCTCAAACGCTGCCGTTTGGCACTAAAAACGCCACGATTAACATTGTACTATTAAACATAGGCTGAATCGAAAATAATCAAAATAACTGTGAACATTTTGGTAAAAAAAGAGATTGTGTTATTTTAAACTATCAACATGATAATGGTGTAGCAAAATGGAAAACCGGTATGACGCAGGTGGTCTAAACATGGTGATTTTTAGAATAGTAAAGTACAGAAAATTACCTAACTAAATCGGTCGAATAATTGCAGCATCCCGATTTTAGATTTTTTTTCGGCACACTTCTTATACTATGCTTGTTCCAGCAATTGCAAGTAATTAAGCATCAACAAATTTGGAAGAATTTTCAACTTTCAGATTGATAAATTATGGAATTTTCAAAATTTGTTAGTGTTGCTCTAATTTGTTTCATACTGCCGCTTATACTTGTAGTATTATTTCAAAATTGGTTGCAGTACAAGGTAAACAAATTCAATTATCTGAATATGTTTAAGTTTCGTTTAAACTTATCAATAATTGCAGCGCTTAGCAAAAGCCAAAGGAATTCATTATCGGTTTGCAGAATGGTTTATCGCTGTTATTTTCATTTTACCTTCAATAAATGCTTCTTTACTTATTTTGAGTATCTACAAATTGATCGTACACGTAATTCTTTCCACAATACTAAAAAGCAAATACGGTGGTTTATTAAAAGGTGAAGATTCATACTGGGCTATAGATTATCCGAAAATGGTTACAATACCCGTTGTGATTTTTATCGAATTTGATAATAAATCGGAAAACATTTATGAAGTTTTGAAAGCATTTATTTGCACTTCTTTAAAAACTAGACTGAAAGATAAAACAAAAGTGTGTGGAGTCATTCAAAATGCGTTGGGCTATAACTACATTTTAAAAGATGAAATAAATATTGAAGACTGTATCAAGAAATTGAAAAGGACTTCATCGGAAACACTTAACAAATCAGAATTAGTCCAATTAGTTGAAGAGTACAACGAAGAATTACTTCCGAAATGCAATCGAGGTTTTTGGGAAGTTTCAATCGGAACTCAACCAGTCAAATGGGACCCTGAAAATAATGATGAAACTCGATTATATCCAATAGCAATTAAACTTTCCCATTGTATGGGTGATGGAGTAAACCTTATATACAAATCAATATGGAAAGTTTTTGGTGACACCAAGAATTTGTCCAATTCAATTTTGGCCGAAGATGCAAATTTTCAGAAAAAACTGAGCTTTTCAAATGTACTTGAAGATATTAGTAAATTTCTTAATTTACCACTTGTACCCCTTATGTTAGTTAGTGGAGCTGTAGTGGCAAATGAAACCCACACCTTAATTGGTCCTAATCAGAGCCGCAAGAAATACTTTTGTACGAACGAGGATCACTCGACGTGTTACTTTTCAAAAGTAAAGGAAATCAAAAAGAATCTTCCGTTTAATTCTTCTGTAATCAGTATATTTATAACTGCTTTTAATGCCAGCTTAACAGAATTTTATCGGAAGGTAGAGATCGTTTCGGTTTTATTAAAAAAAAAAAATTAATTTATCATTTTTCAGTATACTTCCAAGATTCCCAAGAATATCAGTTACGCTGTTACAGAAACTGAGGGAGCTCTCGATTTAAAATATATCACACCGGATAATTTACAAAATCAAAAAGTGAACTGTACAAATACAGTGGGTTTTCTATTTCTAAATTATCCTACTATAATTAAATCGCAAGATGAAGATATTCCAGTTATGGAAATGTTACTAAAAAATAGTGAACAGAAGAATGTAGTTGATCAACTTCAGGAAGCAAAAGTGCGGTAGGTTTCAAAGTGAGTTTCTAAAATTCAAAATAAATATTTTCAGACTTCCATTAAAGCATGTACAACTTTATTTTCTGTTTTTCCAACTCCTATTGCTAGATATTTCAATACAGGAGCAACAACTGCAATTGTGACTAATTTGCCAGGACCTTCTCAAATGACGATTATGAATGGGACCTTGGTGAAACATTTATCGTTCTGGTGTCCGCAATCATCGCGTACAGGTACAGTAAATTGCTGATTATCCGAATTTTGGTTATCTGATTCTGATCCTAGCAAAAAAACTTTAGCTGTTGTTTATTGTAATACATTTGATTCACATTTGCAAAACATTAGCATTGGTAAAACTGTACTTGGATATCACCTGCAATTTAGGTCCATCTTATATATTATTAGATATTAAAATCATCTTCGTGAGTTTGTATGGAACATCAATTTGACGCTAAAAGTTCTCTATCAGTTGGACTAGTCCCATATCGAGGGTCGCTTGTGACAAAATATCATACATTGATTTTTTCTAACGATTTTCGGAAAACAATTATTTATACCGATCTATTTCGAACGTTTTGTAAGGTATACAGGGTAAATGAGACCATCCATATCAATAATTTCCTGAGTAAGTTCCCAAGTATCATTTTGAAGATAATAGACGCTACCGCAACCAGCGAAATTGCTTCAACATAGCAGCAGTATTTTTTAGCAATAAGCCATCAATTTTGTTCGCTGACAGCGCGCAATTAGCAAGCAAGTAGGCGGTAGCAACTTGCATGCAATTTAAGTATGCAATATTGCTGGAAAATAGCATAGCAATAGATACAATTATGTCAAAAGCATTTATTTTAAAAGCTGTAATACAGAATCGAATGGTGATATTGTAATTTCTTGGAAGGATCAGCATTCCGAGTAGTTTGCTCCAGGATGCCAAGACATCCAGAATTTTAGATAGCACCATGCGTAGGTCAAAAATGTTATTGTAGAAAAGATCTTTCAAAAATCTTTTAAATGCTAACTGAAATTTAAATTTAATAATTTCAACCGAGTGTTACTTTAAATATGGGATGGCAGTAATAAAATAATTTTTCTAACAAAACTTGCTTATTTTTTAAAAATCTTTTCAACGATACTATTCACGGAATTTTAATATACTATTTTCATATATTTCTAGTTTTATTTATCAGTAAAATCTTTGTAATAAATTGGTCTCTTTTAATAAAACTTTTTGGTGTAGGTATCAGTCTGTCTATATCAACTTTTGATAAAAAATTGGAACTTAATTTAAATATTGACCGAAGTCTGGTATCGGAAAGAAGTCAAGTACAAGAAATACTCAATGGAATTTACAAATATCTTGATATAATGCACAATAATTTATGTAGTGAGAGAACTGTTAAGCGCGCTCCAGGCCTAACATTTTATCGAAGATTTTCGCGTCGGTGAAGAAAACACGGTGAAGAAAACGTCTGGACCACGCTATATATGATTGATTATATGATATTATAAAAAAAATTTTTAGGTAATATGGCTATAATTTCAATAAAATTATTAAAATGTGAAGTGTTTTTATTTCTTGTTGTGAAATCATAGGTAGGTTTAAACTCTAAAAAAATAGCTAGGTAAAAAACACATTTTTTGACAGAAGCACATCAACGTCAATGATGACTGAATTTCGGTCTCGTTGGCTTATTAAAACAATGTCAGGTCTATTATGACTAATTTCCCTGTCTATTAATATTAATCTGTCCCAGTATAAAAGAGAGGATTCCTTTTCAAGAATAGGTTCAGGTATATAGTCATAATATGGCTTAAAATTGTCTAATAAGCCAACTTTCTTCGCAATTTGCTGATGTAAAAATATCTTGCAAACTTGGTTATGTCTTCGGATGTAGTCAGTAGGAGCCAAGTACGAGCAACCGGCTATTATGTGTTCTATTGTTTCGTTGAGGACGTTACATTTTCTACAGTGATCTGAAACCTCCAGATTCATGATGTGCTTTTTGTAGTTATTGGTTGCAATAACTCCATCTTGAATAGCACACGTGAATCCTTAGATTTCTAAATGTAACAATCCTCTCTTAAGCCATTATACGGACATCTCCTTATCAATTCCAATGGAGTCTAAAATTGTCGGATGTTTACCATGAAGCACTTTATTTTTTTTAAATCACTTTTTCCTTCACAATTAAAATTTCTGTTTTTTAAATTTAGACCGCTAAAATGCTTATCAAAGCTTATTACTTCTTGAATTAAAGGAGTTTTCAACGAGTAATAATCACGTAATAATTTTGTTAAAGATTTGCACATATTAAATAAATTTTTAAGGCCTCGTCCTCCTGTTTTCTTTTGATATACAGCCTTTCAACTGCTGATTTTGGATGTAAGTATCTATATTTGTACAACATTTTCCTAGTTAAAGTGTCCATGGCATTAAGGTCTGTATTTCAACCATTTTAAAACTCCAAAAGAATACGACAAGACTGAAACCGCCCACGAATTTATAGCTGATATCATATTTCGCGAGTTTAATTTTGACTTGAGTAAAATTTTTAGTTTTCTGATATATTTTTATTTAAATTCGTTTTTAAGAAATTTAAAACAAAATTTTGCTGCATTCCTAAATATTTATAAAATTTATTCGGTAGCAGTTGAGGAATTTCATTCAAAATATCTGAATTTGCGATTGGAGTACACGATGTTATGTTGATTTTTGCACAATTGTCAAAACCAAATTCTATATAAATATCACGACTGAATAATTTAGTACATTCAGTTTTGAAGCTGATCTTCTGTCCAGGAGTATAATTTTAAGTCGTCCATGTAAAGCAAATGCGTTATGGTACAATTGTTTAGAAAATTAAGACTAAATCCTGATGTAGAATAATTCAATAATGTCGAAAGTGGATTTATAGCCAAAGAAAACCAAAGTGCACTCAATGAATCTCCTTGAAAAATTCCCCGATTGATTTTAATTGATTTCAGTTTGATTCCATTATTTTTGTTATGATTATTATGGTAATTCTTTATCAGTCTTTTCCGCCCCTGCTGGACATTAGCCTCTTCATATTATGGAGGTTGATTTGGCCATAACTCACCACGCTGGCCAGACGGGTTGGTGAGTAGTCCGCAGATCGATTTTGGAGTATAGTTGTTTTACATCCGGTAGCAGATTGCTAGGCTAGCATTCAGATGTGCCTGTAGCCCTGCTTTTTGTTAACGGTGGCAATTCGTCAACTCAGGGGACCGCCGGCTTAGCGTGCCCTCCGAAGCACGGAGACTTGGTCATAAGAAAGTTTGATTCTCCCCGGGTTTGAACCCGGTACCCCGCATTCACATCCAACTGTGTTAGCTGCAAAGCAATGACCATCTAATTATGGTAATAAATAACATCAATAAACCGTAAACAATATGACATGTAAGCCCAAAAAATTATAAATATGATAATATATAATTAAACAATTTAAATAAGTTCACAAATTTTATAACAAACATAATAGTATCTACTTAGGTTTAATCAACAAATTATTTAAAAAAAAAACATCCGTGAGTCACCTTGTATAAATTTTAATGAACGCAGAAGAGAAAATCATTCGTATTTATCATCTGGTAAGTGCAATTTTTAATATAATAATTTCACTAATTTGAATGCGCTAAATTAAATAATAATATCGGAGACGGCAAATTGCGTCCCGCTGTCAAGGTGTCACACTAGACCTTGCGGATTCGCTTAATCTCCGTTGGCTCAAATCAAAAAAGCAATGATTTTCTCAGGGGTTTATACATAATTAAATTAACTGATTGTAATTGTCTTTTGTAGGATTAAATCTGTATTTGATTACCAATTACTGCTTTCTGGGTGAAGAGAGAAGTCCCATTGGGTATTTTTCATTAAGTACATTTTTAGGTAAGTCAGCACGTAAGAAATCACAGTAATAAAAATAACCAACCTTAATAACCAAAAGAACTGTGAACTTTGCGTAAAAAGATTTTTATTTTAATTTTAATATAGTTAAGCAACAATATTCATTATAGAATGACCTACCTATTCTTCCTAATCGGAAATAGGTATGACGCGATGGTTTAATAAATGTGATTTTTAAAATATTAAAGTACCCATAATTACCTAACTAAATCAGACGAATCATTGCAGCATCCTGATTTTGAATTTTTTTCGGATCTCTTCTTACACTATGCTTGTTCCAGCAACTGAGAGTAATTATTATAATTATTATTATTAATTTTCAAATTTAAAATTGAAAAATTACGGTATTTTCAAAAATGGCTAGTGGTGCTCTAATTTGTTTCATAATTTCGCTTATATTTGCAGTATTATTTCCAAATTGGTTACAGTATAAGGTAAAAAATTTTAATTATCTATATATGTTGAATATATTCATTTAAATTTATCAATACTTGCAGAGGTTAGCAAAATCCAAAGGAATACCTTATCGGTTTGAGGAATGGTTATTCGCTGTTATTTTCATTTTACCTTTAATAAATGCCTCTTTAATTATTTTGAATATCTACAAATTGATCGTACACTTAATTCTTTCCACAAAACTGAAAAGCAAATTCGGTGGTTTATTAAAAGGTGAAGATTCATGCTTCGCTATTGATTATCCGACAATTACAACAATACCCGTTGTGATTTTTATCGAATTTGATAATAAATCGGAAAACATTTATGAAGTTTTGAAAGAATTTATTAGCACTTCTCTAAAAACGAGAGTGAAAGATAAAACAAAAGTTTGTGGAATCATTCAAAATTCGTTCGGATATAACTACATTATAAAAAATGAAATAAATATTGAAGACTGTATCAAGAAATTTAAAACGACTTCACAAACGAAAACACTTAACAAATCAGAACTTATTCAATTTGTTGAGGAGTATGCAGAAGAACTTCTTCCAAAAGGTAACCGAGGGTTTTGGGAGGTTTCAATCGGAACTCAACCGGTCAAATGGGACCCCGAAGATAATGATGAAACTCGATTATTTCCAATAGTAATTAAAGTTTCCCATTGTATGGGTGATGGAGCAAACCTTATATACAAATCAATATGGAAAGTTTTTGGTGACACCAAGAATTTGCCCAATTTAATTTTGACCGAAGATCGAAATTTTAAGAATAAGCTGAGTTTTTCAAATGTACTTGAAGATATTAGTAAATTTCTTAATTTTCCAATTATACCATTTATGTTAGTTAATGATGCTATAATGGCAAATGTAACAGACACCTTACTTGATCCTAATCAGAGCCCCAAGAAATATTTTTGTGTGAGCGAGGATCATTCGACGCGCTACTTTTCAAAAGTAAAGGAAATCAAAAAGAATCTTCCTTTTAATTCTACTGTAACCAATATATTTGTAACTGCTTTTAATGCCAGCTTAACAGAATTTTATCAGAAGGTAGAAATCGTTTCGGAATTACTAAAAAAAAACAATTACATTATCATTTTTCAGTATACTTCCAAGATTCCCAAGAATATCAGTTACGCTGTTGCAGAAACTGAAGGATCCCGAGATTTAAAATATATTACACCGAATAATTTACAAAATCAA
Source organism: Rhagonycha lutea (assembly GCA_958510855.1). NCBI lineage: Eukaryota > Metazoa > Arthropoda > Insecta > Coleoptera > Cantharidae > Rhagonycha > Rhagonycha lutea. The sequence continues at coordinate 35,642,203 of OY294039.1, read as the reverse complement.
AAAGTGAACTGTACAAATACACTGGGTGTTATAATTCTAAATTATCCTACTATGACTAAATCGAAAGATGAAGATATTCCAGTTATGGAAATGTTACTGAAAAGCAGTGAACAGAAGAATGTAGTGCAACAAGTTCAGGAAGCAAAAGTACGGTAGGTTTCAAGCTGAGGTTCTAAAATTCAAAATAAATTTTTTCAGACATCCATTAAAGTATCTAGAACTTTCTTTTCTGTTTTTCCAACTCCGATTGCTAAATATTTCAATACATCAGCAGTAACTGCAATTGTGACCAATTTGCCAGGAGCGTCACAAATGACGATTATGAATGGAACCGTGGTGAAACATTTATCGCTCTGGTGTCCGAACGCACAGCTTACAGGTAGAGTGAAATGCTAATTATCCAAGTTTTGGTTATCCTATTCTAGCAAAAATACTTTAGCTGTTGTTTGATTTACGATTGAGATCCTATTCTAATAGCTCAATTGATTGACATTTGCAAAACGCTAACGTTGGTAAAACTTTACTTGAAGGATGAATGTCACCTGCAATATATCTCCATCTTATATATTAGATATATACTAGCAAACCACGATGATTTTGAATCTGGAAGAAAAAATTGGCAGTGCAGATCATAATATCCTTCCCCTTGTAGCTTGGAACATTGAAGTTGAATGTGATGCTGACCTGGAGTTGACATATTTTTATATTGTTTTTGATTCCCGCCCATTATTAATATATTTTCTAATACATATTTCTATTTTAATTAATCAGTAAAATTTTAATATATTTTATTTCTAATAATTTTCTCTCTTTTAATAAAACGTTTTGGTACAGGTATCAGTCTGGCTATATCAACTTTTAATGGAAAATTGGAACTTAGTTTAAATATTGACCGAAGTCTGGTATCGGAAAGAAGTCAAGTTCAAGAAATACTCAATGGAATTTACAAATATCTTGATATAATGCACAATAATTTATGTATTGAGAGAATTGTTACATGATCATTGTTTTATTATAAAATTTTTTTATGTAATATTGCTATAATTACAATAAAATTATAAAAATGTGAAGCAGTTTCATTTCTTGGTGTGAAATCATAGGCAGATTTAAACTCTGAAATTTGCATATTCTGGTACGAAGTACTAAATTTAGTATTTATTTTGGGGTTTGCTTTATTTCTTCTCTAACTCCGCCTATATGTTGTAAGTATAGTCTGAACATAAAAAGAAAGAGTTCGGCGAGAAGATGCATCCGGATTAGGGTAAAATAGCTAAAACGATTTAACGATCAACAGATATGGCAACAGAGTAGATATCAAGCTCGAAAAAATCAAGAAAAAATAAGCGTAAAGCTGCAAGCATAAAGTCCTTGCCAAATATCTGTGCGTCTACGTCACTAATTTCTGATTAAGAAATGACGTACTGAATATAATGTAGGACGTCGTTCAGCTTTAGTAAAAAGAGTACAAAAACATTTGCATGTCTTGTTGACCGAAACTAATAAAAGTCGTACGTTACTAATATTGCACATTATAGAAACAAGCAATAAAAAATTAGTATGTCTGAGCTATTACCATAAATAATGGATACAGATTTTTGATTTAAGTAGTTGTTACAGTGACATTTATAATGGTCGCGTTCGAGCATTACGGAGCCGGAGCATTCGGAGCAGAAAGTCGGGTCAGCATCAGTGCCCTCTAACCGATTTTTGTTGAAACAAATAATGTTGGAAAATTAATATATCCTTAAATTTAAAAATTATTGCCAGTCTAAAAATGAATATGCAAGCAATACGTTTTGTAGTAGAGATATTTATGGACGAAGACGACGGCGACGAACAAAATGAAAAAAATCACCTCAGTAATATAATTCTAACATAAAAGAGCGGATAAAATAATTCAAATAAGTAGGTTTTAAAATTAAACGTAAGCGCACGAAACGCACCAATCATTTTCAACAAAAATCCGTTAGAGGGGAACTGCAGCTGACCCGATTTTCTGTACCGAGTAACTTGGGTTCATATAAATAATTTAAGGTTATATTTCCCAAAATTTTTTTGTTTCAACAAAAATCCGTTATATGGCACTGATGCTGACCCGACTTTCTGCTCCGAATGCTCCGGCTCCGTAATGCTCGAACGCGACCATTATGACAAGTTGTGGTGAAGAGAGAAAGTTACATTAAATTAAAAAGAAAAGATGCATTTTAAAAAGCACTCGTTTGACTCATGTTTTCCAGCTATATTCATACCATTTTCAACTATGACGTAGACGCACAGATATTTGGCAAGGACTATACAAGAAAAATCTTCTTGAAAAATACAAATAAGAAAACCGATAGAAATCGCGAACGCTTTGGAAGAATATGGCCATGTCTTAGTTGACATGATTATGTTTATAAATAAAAGTAATGACCCCAAAAAAGTAAAGGAAGTGCTCATACATAGAATAATGGTTTCGAAAAATAATCTAGAGAAATCGATCAGACACATCATAAGAAAGCAGAATAGAAATAATGTACTGAAAGAAACCCTGGAAACATCTACTATGACCGAACCCCTTGGAAACTATATAGGTATAAATGAAAAACCTGTAGAAATAACTGCAGAAATAGTAACTGAAAAGACTAGGCCAATTCCTGCTCCTATAAAAAGCCTCAATCCTGGAAATACATCACAATCAGTAAACTATTACGATACTATTAGAAATCCTGAGGAAACTCGTAAATGGGCTATCTTGAAATAATAGAGAAACCTGGAAAAAGAAACCGCCCTGAACACATAAAAAGATATAAGGTCTTTGTAAATTATATCCTGAAGAAAGTATCGACTCTGAAACAACCCATGAAATACTGGAAAGTTGGTTTCTATACCAATGAAATCCTTTGGAAACAACTTTATTTCTGTAAAAACTACCTACTAAAATTAGAAACATCCGAAAAACCTGTACTAAAATTTCTGAACAATGATCTACTGAAAATCAAGGGGTGGTTACAAAAACCCTTTCTGTCACATGGCCATCCATCTCCCTTAATACATATATTGGATTATAGGCGATGAGATGAGGCGGTCGGAACATAGTGGTCATGCGAGTTGACTATAATATGAACGCCTAATACCCGGTTCAAATCCGAATGAAGTAAGAACTTTATTCTGGCCGTCTCTCTGGTCCTCTAGGTTGGGGGTTCTTCGTCGGGCTGGTTTCCCGTCGTAAGCAAAAAAAATGCAATGCTGTGAATGCCATTTGATATTAAAAGTTAATATTATAATGGTCAGCTAATATTCAGGGTTGTAGCGCTACATGATAGATATTCATCGGATGTCTTTCTTTGGTCACTTTAGATAAACGAAAATTAAAATTTGTCCAAAGTCCACTGCAGCGCGTACCCCCACCAAGCTCTTACCGTACCCCAAGGGGTACGCGTACGCCACTTAACACTGGGCTATAATGTATTATGAAGCAAAATACATGAACATATCACATAATTTTAATTATTTAAAAATTACAGGGTAAATTTCACGTGAGGGGGAGGGTGGGTCCCCATAATTAATGAGAAATTATACAATTAACATTGTATATTACTAATGAGTTATGACAAGTTGTATCTTTGTAGTAAATTGTTTGCTACAAATAAAATTAACAGTTTTTTAAAAAGACTTTTTTATTAGCCCAAATGTAACTTACATTTTAGATTTACCTACCTATTTTTAATGTTTATAAAGATTAATTGGTAATTTTAAATAACTTTAAATTATGTTATATTTTTATCACGCTTTTAAGCATTTGTGTGCTAAGTAAATATACTTTGTTTTAATCAACAAATTATCAGAAAAACATCCTTTAGTGACGTCGTATAAATTTAATGAACGTAGGAGAGAAAATCATTCGCATTCATAATTATCACGAGTTACCAACTAACCAATTTATAAAGCTTAGTATCAAACTTTTTCAACATCCTGTGTAGATTATTATGGTATGTCAAGTTACTAAAACGTAACAATTAGTTTTTTCAAGTTATAATGGATTGAAAGTTATAAATGAAAAACTATAAACTACACAGTGCCAAATTTATTTCGCTTTTATTTCAGCTCCTCAGACGGATATACATAATTATGTCTTTAATTATAAATATCTTTTAAAAATTAATAATTCTGAAAATGAAAAATAATTACTTGAAATAAAAATTAAAAATTAAAAACTTACATTTGAATTAAGTTACCCAATTAAAGTTTAATTGTAATAAATATTATCAATAATAATAATAATAATAAGTAAAGCCAAAAATTGTAATTTTTTTGTATTATTTTGTACAAAATTTATAACAAAAATAATAACTAAGTAGGTACTTAGTTTTAATCAACAAATTATCAAAAAAATATCCGTTAGTAACGTTGTATAAATTTCCATAAACCCAGGAGCGAAAATCATTCGTATTTATCAGGTGGTAAGTGCAATTTTCTATATAATATTTTCTCTCATTTTAATTTGCTAAATTAAATCGTAAATAAATTAATAATAGTAATAATACACAGAAAAAAATTCTGCTAAAAATTTGTAAAATTATGCACACTTCAAATACAATTTGTGCCTACATTGGTTACAAGTTAGTATTTTCGGGCATATGTAAACTCCCCTAAATTAGGAAACCTATACAAATTTTTTTTTACATATCGTCCCCTTAGTACTATAACTAGGTAACTTGAATTTTGGCTGTTTTGAGTTAGCTACATGTAATCACCTAATCTTAACCGCTTCATTTAGTGCTACAACTAAAAAAGTTATATTATGTTTCTAAATATTAAATATCCACTTGCAAAATGGATACATTTTAATCTAAATTTAGAAATTATTTTTTTACGTGCAAATAAATAGTTTCCGCGCAAAAATTTTTAGTGATTCGTGTTCAGAACATCATGGAGCATGTCTACACTAAATATGAAGAAGATCGGTGTTGTAACCGTAAACTAGAATCATACCTAAGTTTATCCTGCCAATTGCTATTGTAAACTTTAAACTTGATTTTCTCAATATGAGTAATTTCAAGTTACCTAGTTATAGTACTAAGGGGACGATATTATACATAAGTCCAAAAAAATAATGCAGAAACCGTTAGTATGAGTAGAACAACTTTTAAATAAATACCTTCCACTTTAATTTAATAATAGTGTTTTTCCAAAAATCGTCATAGAAACAACACTTCCCTGCGTATCTACGCGCAGGGAAATTGAATTATACTGACTAGTCCGGTAATGTCAGTAATTGATTTTTTCAATGTGTTTTGACATATTGACAAACTTGATTTTTGCTCATTTTAAAAATGCGTTGTTCAAGTTTTGACACATTGACAAACTTGATTTTTGTTCATTTTAAAAATGTTGTTAAAAAATTTCGATTTTTTACGATTTTTGGAAAAATTTAATACAAAATACGTCAGGAAAATATCTCACTTTACTCGGAGCTCTAAAATACTCGGCACAAAGTGCCTCGTATTTCAACATTGCTCCTCGTCAGTAATATATCATTTTCCTGACTTTCATGTAAATAACTATTATTTGAATTCCTGATTATTGTAATAATTTCACAACGATCACCTTTTGCAGTAAAATAGCTATATTTATTTTTCCAAATAAAATTGTAGTAAATTCTACACCATTTTGAAAACTACCCTAAATGATCAATTTTTTAATATAATTTGCCAGGTTAGTGTGGTACATGTTTTTTACAATATGAAGGGTCAAAGTTATCAAATAAAAAAGAACAAATTTCTGAGTCTGGCAAAAAGTTTTTTTTTTAAGTAAAGCCCTATAAATAAGAACACAATTTACGCTTATAAGGGCCGCTTTTACAATAGTCGGTTAAATCTAACCTAGGGATAAACTTATAACTATTCACCAATCACAGTACAGCTTGTAGTAGCTTGTACTGTGATTGGTCAATAGTTATAAGTTTATCACTAGGTTAGCGTTAACCGACTATTGTAAAAGCGGCCCTAAATTACACAAGTTCAAGGATATAATATTGTGTGAGTGTAAAACCACATATTACTATACAAATAACCAATCCCATTGTTGGGATGTAACCCAACACTTGACCACAATTTTTTCAGCACTCTTCTTATACTTATGCTTATTGTTCCAGCATTTGAAAGTAAGTAAACATCAAAACATTTGGAAGAATTTTCAAATTTCCAATTGAAAAATTATGGAATTTTCAAAAATGGCTAGTGGTGCTCTAATTTGTTTCATAATTCCGCTTATGTTTGCATTATTATTTCTAAATTGGTCGCAATACAAGGTAAAAAAATTCAATTATCTAAATATGTTTATAATTCGCTACACTTATCAATGCTTGCAGAGGTTAGCAAAAGCCAAAGGAGTTCATTATCGGTTTGAAAATTGGTTGTTTGCTGTTATTTTAATTTTGCCTTCAATAAATGCCTCTTTACTTATTTTGAGCATCTACAAAGTGATCGTAAACTTACTTCTATCCACAATACTGAAAAACAAATACGGTGGTTTATTAAAAGGTGAAGATTCATGCTTTGCTATAAATTATCCGACAATGATTACAATACCCCTTGTGATTTTTGTCGAACTTGATAATAAATTGGAAAACATTTATGAAGTTTTGAAAGAGTTTATTTGCACTTCTCTAAAAACAAGGCTGAAAGATAAAGCAAAAGTTTGTGGAATAATTCAAAATGCGTTGGGATATAACTACATTTTAAAAGATGAAATAAATATTGAAGACTGTATCAAGAAGATTAAAACGACTTCATCGAGAACACTGAACAAGTCAGAACTCATCCAATTTATTGAGGAGTATGCAGAAGAACCTCTTCCAAAATGCAACCGAGGTTTTTGGGAGGTTTCAATCGGAACTCAACCGGTCAAATGGGACCCTGAAGATAACGATGAAACTCGATTATTTCCAATAGTAATTAAATTTTCCCATTGCATGGGTGATGGAGCAAACCTTATATACAAATCACTATGGAAGGTTTTTGGTGACACCAAGAATGCGCCCAATTTAATTTTGGCCGAAGATCCAAATTTTAAGAATAAACTGAACTTTTCCAATATACTTGAAGATATTAGTAAATTTCTTAATTTTCCAATCGTACCACTTATGTTAATTAATGATGCTGTAATGGCAAATGAAACCGACACCTTAATTATTAATCCTAATCAGAGCTCCAGGAAATATTTTTGTTTGAGCGAGGATCACTCGACGCGTTACTTATCAAAAGTAAAGGAAATCAAAAAGAATCTTCCTTTTAATTCTTCCGTAACCAATATATTTGTAACTGCTTTTAATGCCAGCTTAACAGAATTTTATCAGAAGGTAGAAATCGTTTCGGTATTATTTAAAAAAAGTTAATTTATGATTTTTCAGTATACTTCCAAGATTCCCAAGAACTTCAGTTACGCTGTTACAGAAACTGAGGGATCCCTAGATTTAAGAAATATCACACCGGATATTTTACAAAATCAAAAAGTAAACTGTACAAATACACTGGGTATTATAATTTTAAATTATCCTACCATAACTAAATCGAAAGATGAAGATATTCCAGTTATGGAAATGTTACTGAGAAGTAGTGAACAGAAGAATGTAGTTCAACAAGTTCAGGAAGCAAGAGTACGGTAGGTTTCAAGCTGAGTTTCTAAAACTCAAAATAAATATTTTTCAGACATCGATTAAAGTAGCTGCAACTTTATTTTCCGTTTTTCCAACTCCTATTGCTAAATATTTCAATACAGCATCAACAACTGCAATTGTGACCAATTTGCCCGGACCTTCACAAATAACGATTATGAATGGAACCTTGGTAAAGCATTTATCGCTTTGGTGTCCGCACGCATCGCGTACAGGTACAGTAAAATGCTGATTATCCGAGTTTTAGTTATCCGATCCTAACAAAAAGGATTTTGCTGCTGTTTTGATTGATGCTTGAGATCCTATGCTAGTAATACAATTAATTGTAAAATAAATTCGAAAATAAGTCAAATTATACCCAAAATACAACAACGACAGACATGTTTCGATCTTGTTAGATCTCATCAGTGACGTATAGCTGTGAATTTGGTTATAATTTGACTTTATGTTTTTTCCCTTATATAGCATTTTATAAATTAAATTAAATGGATAATCCGATGGATCGGAGTTATCCAAAAAATAAAATTAATAATTCGCGCAATGCTAACTGGAATAAAACGACCCGTTTTATCCATTTCGGATAAATTATTATTTATGATTTATGATTTATGATTTATGATTTATGGATTATCCATTTAATTTAATTTATAAAATGCTATATAAGGGAAAAAACATAAAGTCAAATTATAACCAAATTCACAGCTATACGTCACTGATGAGATCTAACAAGATCGAAACATGTCTGTCGTTGTTGTATTTTGGGTATAATTTGACTTATTTTCGAATTTATTTTACAATTTCTTAGCAACTAGTTAAGTTGCGCCACTTTGACCTCGCGAAGGGTCTTATTGATTGATGGTTTATCCTCAACATATTTAGTACTGTCGTAATGACATGTCTTCACGACCTCTCGAAAAGTGCTTCCACAACACCTCCGTGTGTTTATTGTAATACAATTATATAATAATAAGTCTTTTATTCGTTAGGAATTTGACCGTCTCTTAAGAGACTTTACATATCCATTTTTTGAGGTGGATTAGTCCTCTGTTTCTTTACAATTTATTTCTATAACATGTTGCTTGTTTTTGCTTCCGTTACTATTTCTCTCCAGCTCTGTCGGTCCTTAGTCATTTCCTTCCAGCCGCTGACTTTCATTCTTTTCAGATCTTCTGTTACTTGGTCGTGCCATCTCAAGTTTGGTCTTCCCCTTGTGCGGTCTTCTGCTGGTCTCCACTCCGCTATCCTTCTCACCGCCTCTCCACTTCCTCTCCTCATAACATGTCCCAGCCAGCTCAATCTGCTTGATTTAATCTTTCGTACAATGTCTTCGTTACCCATCACCTCAAGTAACTCCCTATTCGTCATTGGTCTACTCTCTCCATTTTCTTTCACTGGTCCCAATATTTTTCTCAACAATCTTCTCTCGAAAACCCTGATCTCCTCTTCTTCCGCTCTGCTCATGCTCATCGTCTCCGCCGCATAAGTGATTACAGGACGTATTAGCGTTTTATAGATTTTCATTTTGGTTCTTCTTGATAAGGTCCCCTTCACCAACAGTTGTTTATTCGCAAAGTAAGCTCGATTTCCTTGTTGTAGTTTTCTCTTTAATTCATGGTGTCTCTCGTTTTTATTGTTTATTTGAATTCCCAGGTAACTAAAGTCCTGAACTTCTTCATACGTGTCATTATCAACTCTTAGTTCAGTTTCTCCTTCAATTTTTCTTCGTTGGCACCTCATATACTTAGTCTTCTGTTGATTTATTTTAAGTCCCATTTTTATTGCCGCATCCTTTATTTTTTTGATTGTTTCTATTAATTTCTTTGCTGTTCGGGATATTATCAGCACGTCATCAGCATATGCAATTATTTGTACTTCCTTATTAATTATTGTTCCGTTAATCTTTAGTTTTCTTATTATTGACTCCAGAACTATGTTAAACAGCGTTGCTGACATTGCGTCTCCTTGTCTCACTCCAGTGTTTATTGTGAAACTCTTTGTTACTCCGCTTGCCGTTCTGACGCAAGCTGTTGCGTCCTTAAGTGTCATCATTGTCAGTCTAATCAGTTTGCTTGGTAATTCCATTTCTTCCATTGCTTTTTCTAGTTCATTTCTATCTATTTTGTCGAATGCTTGTTTGAAATCAACGAAAACCATGTGTATATCGATATTATGAATCCGCACTGATATTCTCCTATTATTCCTTTAGTATATTTTTTTAATCTTTTGTTTATCAGTGTTGACAATACCTTGTACGCGACATTCAACAAAGTAATTCCTCTATAATTCTCGCATTTATCTGCGTCTCCCTTCTTTTTTATTGTCACTATCACCCCTTCTTTCCATTGATTTGGCATTACTTCCTCTGCCCATATTCGTTTTATTAGTTCATAAAGTCTTCTATGTAGTGCTTCACCCCCGTGCTTTATTAATTCTGCACTAATGCCGTCTTTTCCAGGAGATTTTCCATTTTTTAACTTATTTATTATTTCGACCGTTTCTTCGTATGTTGGTTCCTCCGTTGTATGATCTTCCTTTGTTTGGAGGGGGGGTTCGTTTACTATTTGTACATTTAACAGTTCTTGGAAATATTCTACCCATACTTGCTTTATCTTCTCCGCGTCATCTTCGATCTTCCCGTGTTTATTTCTTATTCCTCTTGTCTTTACATAATGTCTCGCCTTCTGTTTCTTTATTTTCTCGTAAAAAGCCTTGCTGTTGTTCCATTTGTTATTATTTTCTATCTCGTCCATCATCTTCTCTATCCATTTATTTTTCTTTTCTTTGTATACTTTATATGCTTCATTTCTTCTTTTTTTGTATTTCTCTAGGTCACTTTCTTCTTCTGTATTTAACCATTTGTCTCTTGCTTCTCTCTTTATTCTTGCAGCCACCTCACAGTCCTCATCGAACCATTCATTACTCACTGCAGTCTTCTTATTTCCCAACACTCGTGTCGCGCTCGTCTTTATGCTGTCCGCAATTGTTTCTAGATCTCTATCTATATCTCCCCCACCTTCTTTATCTTTCATGATTTGCTCTAGCATGTCTTTGTATCTTTTTCTTGTTTCGCTATTATTCAGTTTCTCCATGTCCAGACTTTTATTTGCTTTGTTATCAAAGTTCCTTGTTCTTTTTTTAACGTTTACATCTGCCACTACCAGATAGTGGTCCGTTTCGGCATTTGCTCCTCTGTAGGATCTAACATCTTGGACTAGTGTCTTTTGTTTTTTTGTTATCAGAACATGATCTATCTGATTTCCACTACCCTTATTTGCACCTGGCCAAACCCATGTTATTTTGTGTATTTTCTTATGCTTAAATCTAGTGCTACAGATATCCATGTTCGTCGCTGCCGCCAAGTTACAGAGTCTATTTCCGTTGTTACTTGTTATGTCGTGTATTGTATGCTTTCCGGCCATCTCTCCGATATACTCCTCTATTCCGATTTTTGCATTGAAGTCGCCTAGCAGTAGTAAAATGTCCTTCTTTTCTATTTTTTCGCATAACTCTTCCAGTTCTTGATAGAAGTTTTCTTTTTCCTCTTCATTACTGTCTTCTGTTGGTGCATAAGCGGTGATGATCGACATGTTTGCTGGTTTCATTTTCATTCTCATATATGCCAATCTTCCATTTATCGGTCTAAACTGCATTATGTTACCTTTTTCTTCATTTCTCACCATGAATCCTGTTCCATTTCTTCCTTGTTCGCTCTCTCCAGAGTACAGTATCGTATAGTTGTTGCTCGTTATTTCTCCTTGACCCTTCCATCTTATTTCCTGAAGTGCCGCAACGTTTACTTTGTATCTGTTCAACTCGTCTGCAACTTCCCTCATTTTTCCTGTCTTCAGGAGTGTTCTGACATTCCATGTGGCTATTCTAACTGTCTTTCTTTTCTTCTTATTCCTTTTTCCTGATTTCACGTCGTTGTGGGGATTATTCGCTTGTTCCATCTCTATAATTTGTGTTTCATGCCTCGTCAGTATATATTCCTCAGCCATCCTTTCTGGAGCATCCGCCTGAGGTTCGAATACTCCACCCTCCCCTCTCTTCAGTTTTTTGCAAAGTTGTTTCGATCGTTATGCGGTTTCAGAGTGTTTTCCTTCTTATCCCATACGTACACTATATTGTTCTTAATCATTTTCTGGTAAGCGACTCTAACTCTCTCTCCGTTACCCATTTCACTCTTTGCCATGGACCATATCTTGTTTTGTATCTCTTTTTCATTCTTAGTTAAGTCGCTTTCAATAAATGTGTTAGTACCCTTCAGTTTATTCTTGTTTTCCATTATTATTTTCTTCTGAGCCTGATTCTTTAGTTTTGCTACGATTACTTGCTTTTCTGTGTTTCTTCCAACCTTGAAGGCATCCACAACTTCGACACTCACTTGCATTTTTCTGTTCAGGAATTCCTCTACTTTTACAGGTGTTATTTCTCCTTCGGTTGGCAAATTCTTTATGATAATATTTTCCTTTCTTTTTTCTTTTTCCAGTCTTTCCAATTGTTCCTCCAAACGAGCAATTTTTTCATCTTGTTCATTCGCTTTAGCTGTGTAATTCTCCATGATCTGTTCCATTTCCTGTATCTTTGCATTCCAATTTGCTTCCATTGTATTCAATTTCTCTTTTACCTCCATATTCACTTTGTTTCCATCAATTACCATTCTTGTTAGACCCTCCATCATTACTTTTATTTCATCCATGTTTTCACTCTTGCTTACTTCCTTTGCTAATTGATTTGGAGATTGCAGTGTCTTTTTGCTTCTTCTGAAACACTCCTCTTCTTCCTTAGCTGTGTTAATGTCTTCTCTATCTCTTTTGAGGAATGCCCTTACTGATGGTGTACTATTTGATCTTTCTCTATTATGTTTGCTGTTATTCATTAGTGTATGTTACTTGCACTTATGCAACCCAAGTTGCTTCTTAACCAAAAAGATTAATTAATTAATTCAGCGAACTAACCTCATTTATTCCTTGTTTTGTCTTTACTATTTCTTCTTGCCTACGTTCAGCGACAATGCAAGGACCCAGGTCGTCCCTTCGGAGACCCCTGCACTACTATCTCAGCTTATTGCAATACGTCCACAATCCTAACCTTCAAATGTCTTTCCGTAACTTTCCTCTTATTTATCTATTGCTGCAATTTCCGCTCACCCAACACTTGCACTGCTTCTCCCTTATGTCGTCTATTGTTCCTTGTGTTGTACCAAATCAAATTCATCCAGTTCTCTCACAAATACAAATTCCTAAAATCTCAAATAACACCGCGTGGAAGTGGCTACCATACCGTCTAATCATACCGTAATACAATTAATTGATTGAAATTTACAAAACTTTAACGTTGGTAAAATTTTACTTGGATATCAACTCCAATCTATCTCCATCTCATATATTAGATATTAAACTCATCTTTATGAGTTTGTATGGAGCATCAATTTGATCTTCGAAATTCTCTAACACTGGGACCAATGCCATATCGATGGGAGCCCTAAGAGCATGTAACGAAAAAATAACGACTGAGTTTTTCTAATGATCTTCGAAACAATTTATATTTCAAAAATTATGTAATATATATATATACTAAACTAGAATATCCTTCCCTTTGAATTTGGCTGTGATGCTGACCCTGAGTTTACATATTTATTATATTGTTTTGATTCCCGTACATATCGGGAATTACCCTATAAGTAATCAGGGTTTTAATATATTGTTGTGATATTTTGACCAATTTAAGGGTATAAGCAGACAAGTAAGGGAGCAATTTAATTTAATTTAATTTCAAATTCAATAGTCAGTTGATTTGGCTGACATAAAAGTGAAATTTGCATCCATTACAAAAAACCATCACATGTAACGAATTTTACACATAAAACAAAACATTTCTGTATTTATTTGTGAGGTACAAAGTTTGTGAAACGCCTTGTGTATGATTTTCATTTGAAAATAGCGCCAAGTAACTGGAATAAAGTAAAGTGTTAATAACAATTCAGTGCGTACGCAATTAACGACGTTGTGTTACCTGTCAATAGTATCAATTTTGGCTAACAAGGAACAAAATTCCCACCATAAAAATTCGTTTTTGAAAAACTTTGAGAGGGACAGAAAGTCAGCGAGCAAGAAATGAAGCCAGTTCCTTAGTGGCCTTCAATAGAAGAGCATGTGAAGTCTCTTGGTGAAACTCAAACCGGGAACACGTGCAGTTCCTTTGTGAAAACCAAAGCAGGAACACGTGTTTGGCAGTTCTTTGGTGGTCTTCAAAGGAAGAACTCATAAAAGCTTCTTGTTGATCCGGGGATCAAAGAAGCGATATTTCGTAGTTTCACTAAAAAGTGAATAATTTGCGAGGATCGAGTTTTCGCGTAGTTACTAATTATTATCCATAATCAGTGAAAAGTTGTGAATTTCAAACGTAATGAGGTATTAGCTAATTGAATACCTGTAAATGAAAAGTGATTATAAAATTCTACACGTGGTCCTGAAATTGGAGATTGACTTCACATTTGGAACATAGCCGGAGTCTGGAACATCTGCTGCTCTCAAGACGTAAGAACAGGAGGAGACTACTGATGACTCGACTTGCAGTGGCACAATAGTATAAGTGAAAAATTACCAAATGATAAGGTAGAAAATTTGTTCGTTATTTTAATGAATCCAATTTTAAAACGATTTATGTTATCACTGGATTAATTAAAAATTATTGTTAAATTTGACTTATGATTTTACACTTGATACACGAATAACCGGACATCCAAATTTAGCACTTGAATTTAATGAGGAATTAAATGTAATTCTGGATGTCTGAATTATTGCACATTGACACGTTTGGTTCAAGACAAATTTATTGTCCATAATAAAAATTGATGCAAATTTTCACAGGAAGTTATTTTGGTTTAATAAATTATGTGTTTTTCAAATTTACCCTCTTATTTTGTCTGTTGAACCCATCAACCCTGTATAAGAGAAAAACTCTACTCCGGCATAAAGCCCCAAGTAACACCAATGTCCGTTTTGTGCCAGTTTAGTATTGATTTATGACGAATATGTACATATTTTATCATAACTGAAAAATATGTACTAAAATGGTACCTTAGTGGCACATAATTTTTAGTTCATATTTGCACCGTACTATTTATGTACAGTTTTAATGCATATATTTTCATACCGTTTTTTTGAAGCAAATTACTGTATCGAATCAGCAATGAAATTTTATTAACTAAATAATATTTGATTATATGGTATCGTTTCGGTGCTGTAAAAACATTACAATTTTGTTACTATAATTTCATTGTCCAATATGTACAGGTATTTTATTAGTTGGAGGGTACGATATTTACTTCACCGATTTGATGCATATTAGTAGTTACAATTTCAGCATATTATAATTTATAAATTTATTTTAATGATAAAAATTATTTATGATGTTTAAATTTATATAAATCTTATTAAAACATTAAATATATTTGTAATTTTTTTTTATTAGATACTAATAATTACTAATTATGATATTTGAAGTAATAATAGTTAAAAGAATTGTACGTTTTTCTTATAAATGGAACAAATTTCGGTAACACAATGTGGATGCTTTACCGATTATGATCTAAAATGCATTGAAATTTTATTAACTAAAAAATATTTGCATATCTTATACGGATTAGGCGCCTCGTTTTTATACTTACCGCGTTTTTATTGAATTATTTAAAAATATATTAATTCATTGATGAATAATACTAATTATAACTTATATAATTGATAATTATGATATTAAAGCAAAAATAATTAAAAGATTGTACGTTTTTCTTATAAATTGAACAAATTTCGGTAACACGATGTGGACGCTTTACCGATTATGATCTAAAATGCATTGAAATTTTATTAACTAAAAAATATTTGCATATCTTGTACGGATTAGGCACCACGTTTTTATACTAACCGCGGTTTTATTGAATTATTTAAAAATATATTAATTCATTGATGAATAATACTAATTTTAACTTAAATAATTTGATAATTATGATATTGAAGTAATAATAATTAAAAGATTGTACGTTTTTCTTATAAATGGAACAAATTTCGGTAACACAATGTGGATGCTTTACCGATTATGATCTAAAATGCATTGAAATTTTATTAACTAAAAAATATTTGCATATCTTATACGGATTAGGCGCCTCGTTTTTATACTTACCGCGTTTTTATTGAATTATTTAAAAATATATTAATTCATTGATGAATAATACTAATTATAACTTATATAATTGATAATTATGATATTAAAGCAAAAATAATTAAAAGATTGTACGTTTTTCTTATAAATTGAACAAATTTCGGTAACACGATGTGGACGCTTTACCGATTATGATCTAAAATGCATTGAAATTTTATTAACTAAAAAATATTTGCATATCTTGTACGGATTAGGCACCACGTTTTTATACTAACCGCGGTTTTATTGAATTATTTAAAAATATATTAATTCATTGATGAATAATACTAATTTTAACTTAAATAATTTGATAATTATGATATTGAAGTAATAATAATTAAAAGATTGTACGTTTTTCTTATAAATGGAACAAATTTCGGTAACACGATGTGGACGCTTTACCGATTATGATCTAAAATGCATTGAAATTTTATTAACTAAAAAATATTTGCATATATTGTACGGATTAGGCACCACGTTTTTATACTAACCGCGGTTTTATTGAATTATTTAATAATATATTTATTCATTGATGAATAATACTAATTTTAACTTAAATAATTTGATAATTATGATATTGAAGTAAAAATAATTAAAAGATTGTACGTTTTTCTTATAAATGGAACAAATTTCGGTAACACGATGTGGACGCTTTACCGATTATGATCTAAAATGCATTGAAATTTTATTAACTAAAAAATATTTGCATATCTTGTACGGATTATGCACCTCGTTTTTATACTAACCGCGTTTTTATTGAATTATTTAAAAATATATTAATTCATTGATGAATAATACTAATTTTAACTTAAATAATTTGATAATTATGATATTGAAGTAATAATAATTAAAAGATTGTACGTTTTTCTTATAAATGGAACAAATTTCGGTAACACGATGTGGACGCTTTACCGATTATGATCTAAAATGCATTGAAATTTTATTAACTAAAAAATATTTGCATATCTTGTACGGATTATGCACCTCGTTTTTATACTAACCGCGTTTTTATTGAATTATTTAAAAATATATTAATTCATTGATGAATAATACTAATTTTAACTTAAATAATTTGATAATTATGATATTGAAGTAATAATAATTAAAAGATTGTACGTTTTTCTTATAAATGGAACAAATTTCGGTAACACGATGTGGACGCTTTACCGATTATGATCTAAAATGCATTGAAATTTTATTAACTAAAAAATATTTGCATATCTTGTACGGATTAGGCCCCTCGTTTTTATACTGTTTTATTGAATTATTTAAAAATATATTAATTCATTGATGAATAATACTAATTTTAACTTAAATAATTTGATAATTATGATATTGAAGTAATAATAATTAAAAGATTGTACGTTTTTCTTATAAATGGAACAAATTTCGGTAACACGATGTGGACGCTTTACCGATTATGATCTAAAATGCATTGAAATTTTATTAACTAAAAAATATTTGCATATCTTGTACGGATTAGGCCCCTCGTTTTTATACTGTTTTATTGAATTATTTAAAAATATATTAATTCATTGATGAATAATACTAATATAATATTTATGACACACGTGTTTTTCCATTTTCTGCATTTCGTAACAATTTTTTTTTAAATTCATATAGGTACTAATAATTTTCATATGTTTAAACTAAAAATATTTTATTTATTTTAATTTAATAATGATATTTTAAACTACGAAGTTAAAAAATTTAAAATTGTCAAAACATTGCATTATATAAAATGTATAGTAGTAACCTCTAGGTAGGTCTGAAGGTTAACTCGACGCCTACGACGCTGACACAATCAAGGTAACCTAGGTTCAAACCCCACCTCGGCTGGATTTTTCTAGTAAGTACATAAGTATAATTTAACGATATTTTTCAGATACACTGGGCGCATGGCAAACAAATGGATTAAATTAAAACTGATAATTTAATAATAATTATTATGTTAAATAAATTGGCTGTAAAAAGTATATCGCATCTAAATAAAAAATTACAGAAATCACATTTTTTTTATATTGTTAAAAATTTTTAAAAGTAATAATAAAATATCAATACATAATCTGTACATAAACGATGCACCAACACAGTAACAGAAAAATCAATGCCGAAACGTTACGAAAATGTTATGTAATGTACATAAGCGATGCATAAATTTTAGTAATGACAAAATGGGCAAAAAGTCACAATATCGTCACAATATCGTCACGAAAAAATATGTACAGAATATGTACATAAAATCAATGCCGTTACGTTACGAAATCGTTACGAAAATTTATGTAACCTATATGAACATAAACGATGCATTCATTTTAGTTATGACAAAATGGGCAAAAAGTCACAATATCGTCACGAAAATATATGTACCAAATATGTACATTTTTGACGGTTTTGTGTTACTTGGGGCTAGTTTTGAGGTCTTTTTGGGGTGAGTATTTCGTTTAAGGGCGAATATCATTACTAGTCCAGTCAAAATAGACAAAAAAAAGTGCAAAGTTTGCAATAATTCGCATCCAGCTGAAAATTGGCATAAACTTTAAATGCACTATTACAAACAAAATATCAAAAGTCCCCACCGATCCCACATCTGCTAAAAAAGTTATTCAAGGTCAAAAGTCAACAATATCGATTTTTTGCATTTTGCTCGTAAATGATAAGTGTTATCGTAAAAATAGGTTAAACAAAAATTGTAGATCATGAAATTCTCTACAAAAATTATTCTTATACTTATTTTCGTACGAATCGCTATTCCGGATATATCGCGATTTCGAAAATCACTTAATTATTACCAATATTACCATTTTTTCAATCAATAGGACACTGTCTAATAAAACTTCCCAACTTTTGAATCGTGATATCTGATGAATAACGATTCGTACGAAAAAAAGTATAAGAATAATTTTTGTAGAGAATTTCATGATCTATAATTTTTGTCTAACCTATTTATACGATAACACTTATCATTTACGAGAAAAATGTAAAAATCCGATATTGTTGACCTTTGACCTTGAATAACTTTTTTAGCAGACGTGGGATCGGTGGGGACTTTTGATATTTTGTTTGTAATAGTGCATTTAAGGTTTATGCCAATTTTCAGCTGGATGCGAATTTTTGCAAAGTGAAATGTCTATTTTGACTGGACTATACAATATTTTCAAATATTGCTATTTTTATTCATCCGTAAAATTTTAAGATATTTCAAAAATTTCTAATAATTTTTCTATGTTCATAAAAGTTTTTTATATATGTAGGTATCAGTCTGGCTATATCAACTTTTGATAGAAAATTGGAACTTAGTTTAAATATTGACCGAAGTCTGGTATCGGAAAGAAGTCAAGTTCAAGAAATACTCAATGGAATTTACAAATATCTTGATATAATGCACAATAGTTTATGTATTGAGAGAAATGTTACATGATTATTGTTTTATTATAAAAAATTATTTTAGGTAGTATTGTTATAATTTCAGAGTCATTCCATATGAAATCAACAAATCGGCAAAGCCAGCATATCTTAGATTTTGCTGAAACTTTGTGGAAATATTCTTTAGGGT
Organism: Rhagonycha lutea; assembly: GCA_958510855.1. Classification (NCBI taxonomy): domain Eukaryota; kingdom Metazoa; phylum Arthropoda; class Insecta; order Coleoptera; family Cantharidae; genus Rhagonycha; species Rhagonycha lutea. The sequence continues at coordinate 35,622,791 of OY294039.1, read as the reverse complement.
TCTAAGGACCAGAATCCACAAGGATTAAATTTTCGCACGCGTCACTTCCGGTCCACACAAAATAAAGCAATTGAAATTGCATGAAAAGTTTTATTTTTTTGCTTTGCGGTTTTAGCTGTAAAATTTTTTCTATTAGAGATGTCTACTCGATCAAGGTGGCATTTTGAAGTAGAAACATGGTAGTTTCTAAAAAAAATAAAAATTTACATAATTTATATATACCTTAAAAATAACATGGTATTGAAAGTACATGTATTTTATTGATTTTTTGTGATTTTCAATGGGCTCCAGTGTCTGCGCTGTTGAATATAAAAGTTTAATCATTCTCAGATCTTAAAGTGCTTATATCGTAAGAGAACAAAAATTTAAAATCGACTCGTTCAATCATCCCGTTTTGAAAAAAACTTTGCTTGAAATTTTGAAATTTTGAGAATTTGCATATTTCAGGCTACAATTTGGACGTGTTTAGGAATAGATAAAAATTTGAAATTTACAGGATACTTAGTTCTTACCTTTAACTTCAAAAACCTTCAAAGTCCAGGTTGGTTATTTGCCCTCTCGCGGATATATAGGCGTTTAAAGATAAAGCTTTACTTGAAATTTTAAAAATTTGCATATTTCAAGCTACAATTTGGACATGTTTGGTAAGAGACAAAAATTTGAAATTTGGAGGGGACTTAGTTCTTACCTTTAGCTTCAAAAACCTTCAAAGTCCAGGTTGGTTATTTGCCCTCTCGCGGATATATAGGCGTTTAAAGAGAAAGCTTTGCTTGAAATTTTAAAAATTTGCATATTTCAAGCTACAATTTGGACATGTTTGGTAAGAGACAAAAATTTGAAATTTGCAGGGTACTTAGTTCTTACCTTTAACTTCAAAAACCTTCAAGGTTCTGGTTGGTTATTTGTCTTCTCGCGGATGTACAGGCGTTTAAAGAGAAAGCTTTGCTTGAAATTTTAAAAATTTGTATATTTCAGTCTACAATTTGGAGGTGTTTGATAAGAGACAAAAATTTGAAATTTGCAGGATATTTAGTTCTTACCTTTAACTTCAAAAACCATCAAGGTCCTTTTTGGGTATTGGTCCTCTCGCAGATGTACAGACATTTAAAAAGAAGCTTTGCTTGAAATTTAAAATATTTGCTTGTTTTTAGGTTACAATTTGGACGTGTCTGGTAAGAGATAAAAATTTGAAATTTACAGGATACCTAGTTCTTACCTTTAACTTCAAAAACTTTCAAGGTCCTGGTTGGTTATATGTCCTCTCTCGGATCTACAGGCGTTTAAAGAGAAAGCTTTGCTTGAAATTTTAAAAATTTGCATATTTCAGGCTACAATTTGGACGTGTTTGGTAAGAGACAAAAATTTGAAATTTGCAGGATATTCAGTTCTTACCTTTAGCTTCAAAAACTTCAAGGTTCTTTTTGGGATTTCCAAAATAAAGAAAAATCATTTCAAATTTATAGTTTATTTTATTTCTTTTTATCACATGGTTTTACAATATTTACAGTTTCAAAATGATCAGAAGCTGAAAACTTTCGTACTCTTAATTGTTTATGAGACAGCGGAGTAAAACTGTGGTAGGTTCTAGTATTTTTAAATACGTATGTTTTATTTTTAATTGTATCAATATCACTAAATCTTTTGGACAAAAAAGATTCTGTTGCAGCAACATCAGAATTTGATACAAAAAAGAATTCTATGCCAGAAATTTTATTACAACAAAAATCAAACATTTCTCTATGCGTTAGTATGTGTTCTCCTGCGGTTCGTTGGAGGCTAGCTTTCCTTACAGTGCGCTTAATTTTTATCTCTTACCAGATACGTCCAAATTGTAACCTAAAAACAAGCAAATATTTTAAATTTCAAGCAAAGCTTCTTTTTAAACGTCTGTACATCTGCGAGAGGACCAATACCCAAAAAGGACCTTGATGGTTTTTGAAGTTAAAGGTATGAACTAAATATCCTGCAAATTTCAAATTTTTGTCTCTTATCAAACACGTCCAAATTGTAGCCTGAAATATGCAAATTTTTAAAATTTCAAGCAAAGCTTTCTCTTTAAACGCCTATATATCCGCGAGAGGGCAAATAACCAACCTGGACTTTGAAGGTTTTTAAAGCTAAAGGTAAGAACTAAGTATCCTGCAAATTTCAAATTTTTGTCTCTTACCAAACATGTCAAAATTGTAGCTTGAAAGATGCAAATTTTTAAAATTTCAAGCAAAGCTTTATCTTTAAACGCCTATATATCCGCGAGAGGGCAAATAACCAACCTGGACTTTGAAGGTTTTTGAAGTTAAAGGTAAGAACTAAGTATCCTGTAAATTTCAAATTTTTGTCTATTCCTAAACACGTCCAAATTGTAGCCTGAAATATGCAAATTCTCAAAATTTCAAAATTTCAAGCAAAGATTTTTTCAAAACGGGATGATTGAACGAGTCGATTTTAAATTTTTGTTCTCTTACGATATAAGCACTTTAAGATCTGACAATGATTAAACTTTTATATTCAACAGCGCAGACACTGGAGCCCATTGAAAATCACAAAAAATCAATAAAATACATGTATTTTCAATACCATGTTATTTTTCAGGTATATATAAATTATGTAAATTTTTATTTTTTTTAGAAACTACCATGTTTCTACTTCAATATGCCACCTTGATCGAGTAGACATCTCTAATAGAAAAAATTTTACAGCTAATACCGCAAAGTAAAAAAATAAGACTTTTCATGCAATTTCAATTGCTTTATTTTGTGTGGACCGGAAGTGGCGCGTGCGAAAATTAAATCCTTGCGGATTCTGGTCGTTAGAATCCTAAAGAACATTTCCACAAAGTTTAAGCAAAATCTGAAACAGTGCAGCAACAATTTTTTCTTTTTTTCGGTGTTTTCACATGGAATGACTCTTCAATAAAATTATAAAATGTGAAGTGATTTTATTTCTTGTTGTGAAATCATTGGCAGATTTAATCTCTGAAATTTTATTTGGTTGCTAATTCAGGTACTTTAGTGCCTTTAGTGTTTATTTTGGAGGATGCTTTATTTCTGATATAAAATAAAAAATTTGTTTACATTTTCCATATCAGGCCACAATTTACTGCGGTTGTGACCAATTTGCCAGAACCTCCACAAATAACGATTATGAATGGAACCTTTGTGAAACATATTGTATTATTGATGTGGATTATCCGAGTTAAGGTAAGTTATTGTTCCCATTACTTTGATTGGTGCTTGAGGTCATAGTCTATTAATACAATAGTTCGACATTTACACACATTCATAAATATTAATATAAATGACAGCGACGCTTTATCTTTTTCTGATAGTATTTCTCTTGCTCATCTTTACAATGCTTGAGGTGTTTATCCTAAGGCTGGGAATCAAAATCGAATATAATCAACTAATCGAGCATTCGAATATTCGAATATGAATATTTTCTCAACGGCACTATTAAAATTATTCGAATATTCGAATAATCATTTGAATATTCGAATATTCAAATTATTCGAATATTCAAATTATTCGAATGAATATTCGAATTCAATTTGAATATTCGATTAATCTGAATATTCGAGTAATTTGAATATTCGGTTAATCTGAATATTCAATTACTACACCTTTTCCACCAGTAATTCAGAAATCGTCAATTGTAATTCAGATTTGTCAACTGATATTCAGAAATCCTCAATTGTAATTCAGATTTGTCAAATGATATTCAGAAATCGTTAATTATAATTCATAAATCGTCAATTGTAATTCAGAAACCGTCAGTTGATATTCAGAAATTGTCAAATGAAATTCAGAAACCGTTAAATGCACTTTAATTTTTTAAATGAAAGGGCTCCATAAAAACTAAAAAAACAATATTTTAATAGTTTTAAAATAATTTATTCATATTATAGAAAAAATAAGAAATACAGCATAAATCATGTCACAGCAATATGTTAAATCAAATTTCAGCAAATAACTTAGCGGCCGACTGGCATATCATCCATTGCTAAGGCTGTCGCTTGATGTATTGTACAGTGTTGGTTGTTGTATGTGGTTACGATAGTGTCTTTTTTATTATGTACAACCAACTTAATAGTTTTCTTATATAAGGTATATCATTATATTATCATCTGAACGGATTAAGAGATATAAAACATAAGCCACTGATTAAGTTATCCGATTTTCATTTAACGTTTTCTGATTTCCATTTGGCGTTTTCTGAATATCATTCTCAAATCTGAATTACAATTGACGATTTCTGAATATCAGTTGATCTTTTCTGAATTACAACTGCAAAAGGTGTAGAATATTCAATTACTAGAATATTCAGATTAAATTGGTTAAGAAAAATTTATTACCAATATAAAACGTTTATTAACGGTAATAAATTTTTCTTAACCAATTGTTTATGAGGTGTTACCTCCTTTTAAATATATTCAAATATATTAATATATTTGAATATACTAATATATAGAGAGCGGATTTATATTTTATATGCACAACAGACCGGTCTTGAGGTAACACCTCATAAACAATTGGTTAAGAGGGGCCTTTAAATTTTGATGCGAAAACATGTTTCAACAGATGGCGCGCCCTAAAATATTAATCTTTTCTCAGAATCTTTTCACCAATACAGAATTCTAATAATTTATAAAAGTCATATGAATAAACGATAACTAATTTAGGTAATGAGGAAGTTTGAGCTTTCAAAGTTAAATATTTTTAAAAATTTTCAATATTTTCAAATATGAATATCTTTTTGAAATATACTTGTAAATATTCAATATTGGAAGCTCAAACTTAAAACAAAGTTAAATATTTTTAAAAATATTCAATATTTTCAAATATGAATATCTTTTTGAAATATACTTGTAAATATTCAACATTGGAAGCTCAAACTTCCTCATTGCCTAAATTAGTTATCGTTTATTCATATGACTTTTATAAATTATTAAAATTCTGTATTGGTGAAAAGATTCTTAGAAAAAATTAATATTTCAGGGCGCGCCATCTGTTGAAACATGTTTTCGCATCAAAATTTAAAGGCCCCTCTTAAGAAAAATTTGTTACCAATAGAAAACGTTTATTAGCTTAATACATTTTTCTTAACCAATTATTCATTATTCATTATTCATTAATATTAATATTAAAAATAAATTAATCAAATAAAACTAGTTTGAATAATTTAAATATTCGAATAATCGAATTTATTCAATTTAAATTAATTATCCGAATATTCGAATATTCAAATATCCGAATAAAAATAAGATTCTTAGAAAAGATTAATATTTCAGGGCGCGCCATCTGTTGAAACATGTTTTCGCATCAAAATTTAAAGGCCCCTCTTAAGAAAAATTTGTTACCAATAGAAAACGTTTATTAGCTTAATACATTTTTCTTAACCAATTATTCATTATTCATTATTCATTAATATTAATATTAAAAATAAATTAATCAAATAAAACTAGTTTGAATAATTTAAATATTCGAATAATCGAATTTATTCAATTTAAATTAATTATCCGAATATTCGAATATTCAAATATCCGAATAAAAATAAGATTCTTAGAAAAGATTAATATTTCAGGGCGCGCCATCTGTTGAAACATGTTTTCGCATCAAAATTTAAAGGCCCCTCTTAAGAAAAATTTGTTACCAATAGAAAACGTTTATTAGCTTAATACATTTTTCTTAACCAATTATTCATTATTCATTAATAATATTAATATTAAAAATAAATTAATAAAATAAAACTAGTTTGAATAATTTAAATATTCGAATAATCGAATTTATTCAATTTAAATTAATTATCCGAATATTCGAATATTCAAATATCCGAATAATTATTCGAATATTCGAATAATTATCCGAATAATCTAAATATTCGAATAACCAAATATTCGAATAATTTGAATATTCGAATAATTTGAATATTCTTGTGATTTTTTGAACGAATATTCGAATACAAAATTGTTAAAAATTCACAGCCTTAATCCTAACCTGGACAGCTGTGAATTATCACAATATATTGTGCTGTTTTACTGTGGATATTATATTATCTTAACCAAGAAGGGCAACTTCAGTAAATAAAGAACTTTACACGTTCCTCTCAATAAAAAGTGATTCCTACGATTAGGGCATCGGCAAGTGACAGCGGAAGAACAGAACCAAAAATACATCAGTGGCATACTAAGTTAAACTCATCTTCTTGAGTTACCATTTACCCATCAATTTGACGCTCAGAATTCCCTAATTCATGGATTAGTATTGCAGTCAGTAACGCACATGCCGAAAAATTAATCATTGATTTTTTCTAACAATTTTCCGATAAAAATGTATCACTATCTCACTACTAGCCTACTTCACTCCACTGCAAGATAAAGGCCTTCCCTATCATTTTTCATCTTTCTCTATCTTCTGCCACGTTTAACCATCCAATACATGCTGTCTTTTTTATTTCGTCCCTCCATCGTGCTTTTGGGCGTCCAGTGCTCCTTCTTCCAGATCTTGGGGTCCATTCATTTCTCTTGTGATCTCTTAGAGTTATGTCTAAAATTTTCTTTCCATTGCTCTCTGCGTAACTCGAAGTTTCCTCGCATTGGACCTTGTTAAGCTCCAAGTTTCTGAGCCATATCGAAGGCGAAAACGAAGGACCTCGTATCTCACAAAACTTAAAATGTTCAGGAAGAACAAAAAACTGTTTTTAATTGTAAATTACCACCAGTTATGAGTTACTGTTGTCTTTAATTCTAACAGTTAATAATTTTTTTAAAATATATCTCTTTCGAAAATAGATGGAGCTCATCAATGCACATTATATGCCGGCAAAAAGTTTATTTTGTTCAAAATGTAAGTTAAGAGGTCCTGCGTTTTCACGCTCGATATGTTAGAACAGGGAGGATGCATTGATCGTATATGCATCGTCTAAGCGACATTGGTTTGTAGAATTGGGACAGCTAAACTTATCGGTCGATAATTTCCCAAGTCACATATATCGCCATTTTTATGGAGTAATACTACTTCTGCTTCCTGCCACGATGTTGTAATTGCCTGTTCTTGCAAGCAAGCATTATACAGCTCCACTAATTCCATCAAGACCACCTCTCCACCTTCTTTTATCATTTCAGCGATGACTTCATCACTTCCTGGTGCTTTTTGTTTTTTAAAGCTTCTTAGAGAGTTTTCTATTTCTGCTCTTGTGATATCGGGCACTTCTGATCCTACATTTAACACCTTAATTCGATTGTATTGTTGTTATTTGATTGAGTTCGGGTGTGCTTTGCTGCTATACAATTACTTGTAATAGTTCTCCACTTCTGCACAAATCTTCATCCGATCGGTTATTAGATCACCACCACTGTTTCTTATTTTGATTATATCTCTTCTTCCTATTGACATGTTCTTCCTTATAGCGTTAGGCCCCTTTCTTTGTTTTATTAATTCTTCTATTATTTTTGTGTTGTATGTTCTGATATCTTTTCTAATTTCTCTTCTTATGAGTTTACTTATTTCTGCTATTTCTATCAGATTGTGGTCTTCCTTTGAGTTGAGTTTCCTTCTCTTCTCCATTAGGTCCCCACAGTTGCTTTGGTTACTTTATTGCAACGCGATTTCTTATTTTTATCTGCTAATTGACAATCACAATTAATTTGAAGACATTGAAGAAAATGGCGGTTATGGAGCCCATATCCTTCTCCATCTAATGTCGAACAATTAATCCTTTTCAAGGAACCTACCTACTAAACCGACTTTGCATAATATATCTCTTACTTTTTTAATAATTTTTACGAAAATTCCGTGTGAAATCAGAGATTTTGATTTTTTCCCCCTAATAGTACATCAAATACTTATTGGTAATTTTATTATTATTTTCAATTATTTCCTTCTCCTTGTTATATTCTTTTTAAAGAAAACATTTTTATATAGGTATCATTCTGACTATATCAAATTATGGTAGAAAATTGGAACTATTGGTAGGTACTAGAATACTCAATGGATTTACAAATATTATTGATATAATGCATTGAAGGAATTGTTGCATAATAATAATTATTGTTTTGCTACAAAAATTAATTTTTTTTAATATTTTTGATTTCAATAAAATAGAAAAAACTGTGAAGCCATTTTATTTCTTGTTGTAAAACAGAAATTTAGGGTTGCTAATTCAGATACTACCAAATTCAGTATTATATTTTAGATTTGCTTTCTCCCCCCCTAACTTCGCCTATGTTTATAATCTGGCGATAAATGCGTTCTTTTAAAATTGAATATTTTGTTCTTCAACAAAACTTCTAATCGTATCAACACATTTCTATGAAAGTGACACATTGAATAACTTTTAATACACTACGCTTGCATTGCTTTGATTTATTTGTTAATTTTATGGTAGGTAAAAAAATATTTTATTATTTTTATTAACCAATTCAATATTTTCAGGTGATTTACTTATAGACCATGGATATTGCGGAGGTGGATATAACATTGTTCGGAACGACATTTGGTGTAATTTCTATAATATTTTGTTTTCTGTATAATTTCCAGTCGAGTTATCAAGTATTTATTAAGCACATATTTTTTATCTCGTCAATTAATTTGAACATATTTTAGATTTTGGCAGATGCTAAAAAAGTGGAAATATTGCCATGGAAGAGAATCTTGTTGCAATTATTTTACTCATCAGTGATTTATCTACCTTTTTTATATGTTTATTCTGGATTGGAGGTGATTTTCAAATTCTTTGCTACAGTTAAATGGACTCTAAGAAACAATTGGGATTGTAATTTGATACGTGGGCAAGCTTGGGTAGACACGAGTAATCCTAAAATGGAATGTGGAATGCCCACCCTTATTTTAATGAAATTTGATGGAAATTTTGAACAATTTTTTAAAACCATGAAGTTACACATTCGAAACATGCTGTACCAGAAACTAATACAAAATCAAGGACTTTGTGGTACGATTAAAACTTTCGAAGGATTTTACTACATTGACAAAGATCTAGAAATAGATTTAAACCAGTACGTGCAGAAATTTGATATTAATGGCCAAGATAAATGTGTTACTAAAAATAAGTTACTGAAAAATATTGAACACCGTTTCACAAATTCTTTAAATATAGAGAAGAGTCCTAGACCTATATGGAAAATACACATTGGAAGGCAAACTGTTAAATGGAACTCCAATGATGATACTGTATACTATCCAGTCATTTTTGAGTTTTCACATTGTTTATTTGATCGAGTTAGTTTTATGAAACTTATCTTAGGCACATTTGCAGATATAACAGATTTAAATAGTTTGTTATCTGAGATACAAAAAACGAGCAATAAGTGTTGTCTACGAACTATAGAATATTGGTATATACCCTTTGTTTTCGCATTTAACCACATATATGACTTTCCTCTAAAGCTTTATTGGGTTTATGAAAACATCGCAACAATTTTAATAAACTCCACTTTATTACAAGATAACACGGTACCTGTAGAAGACAAACGCAAAAGAAAAATATTTTTAAGAGTAGTAGAATTTGGTGAAGACTTTTCGGAAAGAGTGGCCGCGATGCGAGGCAAATATGAAAATGCCACTGAATTTAATTTTATTGAGGCAGTCGTTGCGGCAAGTTTAAGACAAAAGGTTTTTTTTAATATTTACTTTCTTATGTGTAACGACAATTACCTTTTAGAATAAACCAAGTTCTAAGAAAATACTGTGGAAGTCAGTCGAAAACAATAATTGTTTGAATGTAACTAATGCAACTCCGGAATCCCTGAAATTTGAAAAGATTACTTTTGAGAACAACGATGGGTTTACGTTGCTAACTGCTTGTGCACCTAATGAAGCAAATGTTAATGTTAAGGACATACTTACTCGAAATAATAATCAACGAAATGTCAATACCTGTCCAAAAGAAACCGAGGTATTAATTCGCATTAAAATAAAAATAAAATAAGTGTATAATATTATTTTTTAGCTAACTCGAATTTTGAGCAAGAGCAAAGAGGAAAGTTTCAAAAAAAGCCTCTCTGCCATAATTCCAGGAAATGTAAAAGAGGAAAGCATCTCTGCGGTAATTCGAAATTTTCCTGGACCTTCTTCTGCAATAAGTATGAATGGGATATCGGTGGAACATATTATAAGTTGGTCTCCTTATTTGTCAGATGGAGGTATGTAAGATTCGTCTCCTAAAATGTTAACATTTTTACTATAAATAGTCCAAGCGTAGGGTTTCTTCCGAATAAATAAGTCAAAAAGTTTTAAGCTTTGTGAATTTGTAGATTTAGATATCCTTAAAAACATACTAATTTTGCAACCTCGTAACTTTGTCGCTGATGCCGCCATTTTGACAAGATGGGGACGAAAAATAGCTTTTTGAAATAATAAAAGAAAGCTAATGCAATTTTCTATATATTATTCTATTCATTTTTATCGTCATTTCGTGCAAAAATCGATAAAGGGAGTACAGAGGAGTAGTTACACTTCCCAACACTTCCATTAGAAAAAAAAAATGAATTTCAGAAATTTTTCTTCCAAAACAAGTAATTTTATTTGCTTTACTATTATTTTATTCATAGAATGTACATTGAGGCATATAAAATCAACCTTCTTATGGAAAAAGCACATTATTTCCAATGCCCATGCTGATTTTGGTGTCAACTGTGTCTCGAAAATGGCTCGACTGATTTATTTCATTTTTCGATAGTTCTTCTTATTACAGGTCGCAAAATTAGTATGTATTTAAGGCCATCTAAATTTAAAAAAGGGGGCCACTCTTTTTCGACCGAACTACTGGGCTTATTTATTAAGAATTAGCATCAAATACCTTCGATACACTACCAAATAATGATAATTAAGAGGATCCTTTTAGAACTGTTATTGCTATTTAAACTATTCAATAAGTTACATTCTTTGAAAAATCTTGCAGTTAATAGAAACAGTTTATGATCATTAATTTTCAGTCTCTCGAAGGTACTAGAAACATAGGATTTTAAGTATTATCATTAATGAACAATACATTTATGATTTCCAATGTATTGTATATGTTTCTACTATGTTTTATATTTTTAGGACCGGCATTCGCAGTTTGTTCATATCGTAACAAATATTATTTAACCATGACAATAAAAAAATCTATATGTGATGAGGACAATTTGAATACATTAGTACAAAATATGACTGCGTATATGAATCGATTACTTGGGTCCTGATTTAGTGAAATAATAATGACGATGTTAGTTGTATAAAATTATACTGATTTTGTATAAAGCTTAAAATGTGAATTTTTCTTGATATTCTATATTTCCATTACATATTTTAATAAAATTGAAAAGTTTTTAATTTTTTCCTTGGCAATACGCTATAGTCTGTCCCACGAGAGCTGAGAGACCATCATGACTAAACTAAACTTATATCTTATAACTCAAAAACAGTGATGATATCAAATATATTTCAACCATGAAAGTCTTTTTCTGCTGAATACTTTTTTTGGGCTCTTCTTTTGATATCTTTCACCATTTTCAAGTTATTGCAAAAAAAAACTTCATGAGTCATATTCGAGTTCTCGTATGTAGTTGCGTAGCTCACTTTTAACTATTTCACTATTACCCCGAGAGATGGCGCCACGCACACTTATTGGAGCTATGCAACTAGATTTATAATAAACTGATTTTTTGTAGTCAAGTCTATCGTTCAAGTTGAAATAGAGTCATTGGCCATTACAATGGAAAATGCATAATCTTTGGTATCATATTTGACACACGATTGAACGAATACGGAATTTTTACTATATAACAAGAAGTGATGACCATCAGCAGGTGATGACCATCGGCAGTGCCAGCAGTACGTTACAGTGCACTGCTTTCAATGTTAGCCATTTTGTTGATGAATCTGTGCAGTGGCAGTTGTCTAGTGTTTATCATAATATATCAATTGATATAATCATGGATATCAATTTTCAGGTACCCTGAAAATGAAACACCGTAACTATTTAAAATCTGGCTTTATTAAAGGAGATGCCATTATTACAAGAAAACTAAAACTAATTATAGCTTAATGCGGCCCCAAGGTTGTACTAATGTAATCACTAACAGACTTAAGTTACTAAGGGTAGGTTTCACCTACTTTAAGGCGCCTCTCTTGGCTTAAAATGCTAAAAATACAAGTTAAGATTGTGCTGTTAATAATATAATATATTTTTAAATGATTCAATAAAAAATTAATTAGGTGAAACATCAAACTACTTTGGTAAAGATCTAAAATTTTGAAAATAAAATTAATTTCCAAGCAATAATGTCTTCAAATATGACCAACCATGCAACGTTGGAGATCCCATGCAATGGAATGCATTTTTGCTTTATACAGAATTTATACTCTTTCGGTTACACAAATTTTGAAATATGAAGTAATTATTAGTTTTTATTTATATTCACAATATTATACGTCAAAAATTATATTTTATGTCAGTTATGTTAGCTGGTCATACGAGATTAGGGTCATTCTTCCTTGATGCGGGGGGGGAGTATTTTTAACAGCAATTAAGTACGGACGCTGATTTCTAGAAATAGAAGACGGGGACGTTTAACAGAACACATAAAAGAAAATGGTTGTTGTTGTATTTATCAAATCTGACTTTAAATCAAGGGGTTTTTATCGGGTTCCTAGACTACTCGCAATAAGGAATCAGGACAGGGCGTATCCAAATAGTTATCCAAATAAAAATCGCAGTAGATGTGGAGGAAGAACGTGCCAATGGCGTAAAAATAAAATGGGGTTGTACGATTATACAGTTCACATTATTAATTCAACCCGACAACCCTTCATTGCAAACATGGACGCGTCCTGACGAATATTCGTTCCTGCAGATTAGCTCCGCCCTGTCCTAATTCCATCTAAGTAGTCTCACAATGTTATTTTCCTAAATAAAAATAAACAAAACTGTTTGATATGCCATTTACCTTGGCTAACATAGCAATTTGTGAATTAAAAGAATTCAAAAGATTTAAACTTTTAAATGTTGGAAAACCTGACAGCTAAAACGAAAACTATACAAGGGCATGAATAAATATTAATTCAGCGGAAGATGTTTGACTAGCAATTCTGTAAGAGGCTGTGATTTGGATTCGTCGGAGTGGCAATCGGTTTACATAGTATAACTAACTTTTATCATAAAAAAGGACTATCGGCTTCGGTTTTGTAATTATGATATGACCAATTCGGGCACTGCCATTTAAAATGAATTATAATTTTAAAAATAAAATCTTACAGAATAGTTTGAATTTAAAATTAAAAATCATATACAGCTCCACCAAGCTTAAAAAGGACGCTGCAAATATGCCAACTAATTTGATAACAATTTGAATGAACCAATGAACGTTGAGTTATTTCTCAAGTACATTCTGTTGTAAAAGTTACAAATCATTGCGTGTGCTTACATTTGTCGTGTTTTTTTGTATTTAATATTTACTAAATTTATTCCAAAAGTGCTTTATTTAATATTTGCGGTAACATTTTTTATGTATTTCGTGACTGCAATTTGACAAAATAATTTATGGATTTTAAATATTCGCGCCGACAAACTTCTTCATTTGAGTGTACATTTTTAATTTTAGCAGCGCCTGACACGCCCCTAAAGTCGGTTCTAACGTTGGTGGAGCTGTATTAAAAACCCCTAAATCAGGGGTGTCAAACTCATTCCAGCTGGGGGCCGTTTCCGGACAACCAAAATTTCAGTGGACCGCACGCATGACATTTTTGCTCACCTAACTCCATTTTTTAATGATATATCTTCTATTCTAAAAACAAATAATCACCTAAGTTGATTCGAGTTGCAAAAGTATACGTGGCGGGCTGCCAGTTTGATACCCCTAAATAATATTAATAAATGGAATTAAAAATTATTATTCAAACCATAATAACCATAAAAAATGTTAACTTGGAATTAAGTTTTGAAATGAAAATACTTTCAGGGTGCGATTTTAATGACTGTTTCAAAACGTCATTTACAGCTCAAATCAAAATCATCGCTGTATCTATTCGTTATGTGCGTGGGTGGAGAGGGGATACGAAAACCGATCGAAGCGTTTGGAGTGGCTGTAATAGAAACGAAACGGGACTTATTTATCTATTAATTATTATCTATGCCTTAGGTGATTAGCATATACACCACGGACCTTTTAAATAAAGTTTAAATTAAACTTTCCCTCAAAAATCCTTAATTAAAACAGTTGATATTGCTAAAATAGTTCCAATTTTCTTTATTGAACAACCAGAGGGAAGCAGGTCATGATATAGTTTCTAATCGTTTTTTATAACGAATTAACATTTCGATTATGTTAATTAGCGATTGTAGTGACTGTAGTGCTGTATGACCAGCAGTCAGGCGTAAATCAAACACGGATAGACTACAGAGCGGGAAACCGCGGTTCTAGTCCTGATTGCGTCGGGTATGTGCTGTGATCTAAAAAGTCCGAAATCGATCTGTGGACTATGGGGAAGGCAACGGGAAACCACCCCATTAAATATTTCCCTAGTAAAGTCGTCCTGGCTTAGCCAGGAAGATCACCTACGTCTAAAGAAGATAATGGCACTAGAAGAACAAGAAGAAGTGCTGTATTTAAATGAGGTTTCGACTATAATTTGAATAATTTCAAAAGTCTTTCGGCAATTAAATTTTAAGCATAGTTAACTGCGCCACCTATTTAAAAAGTTCACGTCCTAATGCTAGATTTGAAAAAAAATTTACAAAAATTTCCAACATTTACTTCACCGTACTTGGATTCTAAGAATGTTTTATTCTAGAATATTGCAGCAACCATAAAATTGTTATATTCGAAGTCAGCCGCGTTAAATATAAATTCGCGACAAGGGAACCCAGAGCTGCGATAGTAAACAGACGTATTTCTTGTTGTGGATTGTGTGTAATTCGGTTTATTTTGGTTTACATTTTTGCAGTGATTTATTTATTTTGATAACTGCTGTTGTTGGAGACCGTGTAATCAAACCAAGAATCATTCTATACGCAGTAGTAAATCATTACTGTAATACAACTGCTCCACTCTTTGTTACCATCTGGGAATGTTCTGTAGCCGCATGCTCCATCAAGTTATTTCAACGACGTCTTCGGATTGAGTTCAAGCAAGTCCGTTCGATTGATCTTTTGAAAGAAGAAACATTCATCATTTGAAGCTGCACGTTGAATGCCGATTTGGGGAAAACATTTAACTCTATCACCAAGATTATATAAACTTACGGAATAGCTCTAAGTAAGGTTTTTTTTGTTATTAATGGTAACTGTTAGTGGCTACATTTTAGTGGATGTTCGCCTCATATTATCGGGACCACCTTTGCACGACTCTTGATTACCATTATCATTAAACCTGATTGTTTCCGAGCTAGTGCTTTCTTTGAGAAGCTGCCGCCGAACCAAATTTTCTTTGAAAATTCACTAGGTCCAGTGTTTGGAACAACCCTCTCATTAGGGGTTGTGAGCTGAAAGTCAATTTAGGGTTTACCAAGTCAAAACCAATGGTACCATCACCTACAAATCCTTTTCCGTGTTGGCTGGCAAATAAATGATATAATATTATGTAGATTAGATTAGATCTTGTACATAAAAGTTGGCCATCTTTGGATTGGAAGACTAAAATGCAACTATTTAGTTCTTTATGATGAAATGATAAGAGGTCAGCTATTGCTACAATATTAGTTACTGGTACCATTACCTTACTTGATAATTCTTTTTAAATAGGTTTCAAGAGGTACCTCAGTTTAAATCATTAGATATATGCAATCAATTGTGTTGCAAGTTTTCCAATCAATTTAAAAATTATTTAATCAACAAATTTCTTCATTAAAGTATAGGTAGGTACTTACTTCCATAGATCATAAACTTTTGATAACCTTAAAACATAGATTTCATTTCAGTTCACCTTGGAGGTGAGAATAATTTGTACTTTTATATTAAGAAACTTACAACATAATAATGCAAATCTGTATACCATACAATTCGCTAATCGATTACGAACATTCATACTTTCTTCTTATTAGGTATTGCAATATTGATACAAAATATTTTTGATATCGTTTCAAAAATTCCATTACTTCTGAAATTTGTAATTATTTGCTATTTAGCATAATTACTTATACACTACAACTTTGATAAGATAAGTTGATCGGAAAATCTGTAAACAAAATACTTTTCGATACTATATCTAAAATTTTAAAGTTTTTCTTGTTTAGAATTACTTTTATCGTGTTATAATTAAGTTCAAACAGATAAAAAATATAGTGTGATAATAAAATATTGAGTGCTTAATTTACATTTTCAATTTTTCCCTAGTTACTCGCATGAATCCTTATACAGGGCGCTTAATTACTCATACACCACAGGATATAGATTATTATAGATGCTTAAAAATGTGTGGTTCCCATATATATTTTTAAATAATTCAAATTCAAAGTCATAATAAACACAATATCTGGAGTGCACCGTTTCCGAGTTATTGGGAGTGGTTAAATTCACATAAACCCATGGAAAGTGCATACCATCCAACCTACTAATCTTTGCAATGACTAATTAAAAGTAGTACAGACTTAATTACCTTGTTTGGTAGTGATCCTAATTTGGCAATACAAATTGTTTTTTTTTATAAATAGATACTCTAATTCTGAAAAGTGCTGCGAAATTGGGAACATTGGGAAATATGGCAAGTCTGCTCTGCTTAATTTTTCTTAAAATTAAAATTAGAATATTGTGACACTTCTGATTGAACGTTCATTATTAATAATCTATAAATATTTTCAGTGCGACCTTTGGGTCGCAGAACCAGGCCAATCTAATATAATTAAAGGTAGGTCTTCTTTCTCTGTAGGTCTCTGCTTAATTATCTTACTGTCGTCATTAAGGACCGTTTAGAATTTTTCCAGATCAATAATAACCAGTCCATCCCTGCCTGTAATGATACTATCAATAATTATAACATAATTACTTACATCACACATTTATTTTTTAGTTATTGTTCAAAATTATTATGATCAAATATAAAAAAAAGTTTGTTATCGCACTTAATTGCGACCTTATCGATTAATGTTAATTGTTAATAATAATGAATTCATTTTGAAATATAAGGTCGTACTTATTTTATATACTCGCAGTCGTCAATTTACTCCCATAAAACATGTATTTAATAAAACCGACTGTTTTCCTTTTAATTGTTTGTTTTGGCAATTTTAATTTGGGAAATCCGATTAACACAAACGAAGAAGAATGGTGGAAGCATGCAGTAATTTATCAAATATATCCACGATCCTTTAAAGTAAGTGATATTTCATATTTTTATATTTTTTTATTTCAATTTACAAAAGCGAAAAAGCAACCAGAAAATTATTTTGAATAATATTCATATTTAACAATTTTTAGGATAGCAATAATTCAGGAATTGGAGATTTACAAGGAATTATAGACAAATTGGATCATTTAGTAGACGCTGGAGTAACTGCTTTGTGGTTATCTCCAATCTATCCATCTCCACAAGTAGATTTTGGTTATGACATCAGCGATTTTCGAGATATCGACAAACGGTTTGGAAATTTAGAAATTTTTCAAAATCTAGTTACAGCTTCCCATTCAAAAGGTTTGAAAATTGTTCTTGATTTTGTTCCAAACCACTCGAGTGATGAACACGAATGGTTTAAAAAATCAGAAAACAGAGAACCTGGATATGAAAATTACTATGTTTGGATCGATGGAAGCCCCGATAAGCCACCAAACGGGTGGGTAGGTTCCAGAAAAATCCTTCGAAGAATTTAAATAATTTATTGTATTATGTAATAGATCAGCAATTTTCATGGGCCAGCATGGACCTACAGCAAATCACGAAAACAGTGGTACTTACATCAGTTCGCTAGGCAACAACCCGATCTAAATTATCGGGAACCAAAACTTGTGCAAGAGATGAAGGTTTGTTTATATTAAAAATTAGTATGCACTAAATAGCAGTAATTTGAAAATTCTTAGGATGTACTAACTTACTGGTTGGATTTGGGAGTCGATGGTTTTCGTGTTGATATTATTTCAGCTTTATTTGAAGATCCTAAATTTCCTGATGGTCCCCTGCCACACCATGCATATAAAATGGATCAACCAGAAACTTACGACATGGTGTACCAGTGGAGAATTCTACTTGATGAATACCAAAAGCAAAATGGGGGTGACGTCAGGTAAATAGAAATTTTTTTCTAAATCGAAGCAAAATATGTTAAAAGAAATTTTTAGAGTGATGATGACAGAATCCTATTCGGATCCAGACAAACTCTTTCCATATTATGGTAACGCTACTCATAATGGTGCCCACTTCACCTTTAACTTTTGGTTCATTACACAGTTAAATAAAGATTCTACCGCTAATGATATGAAGAACGTAATTGATAATTGGTTCACTTATATGCCCCAAAAAAATGTCGCAAATTGGGTGGTAAGAAAGTCTATTTCAACTTGAAAACTACGAAGTACAACATTGTTACATTTTCAGTTAGGAAACCATGACCAACACAGAGTAGCCACTCGTTTCAATGGTACAAAGAGAGTCGATGGGCTACATATGATATCAATGTTGTTACCAGGTGTTACAGTAACATACAATGGAGAAGAAATTGGAATGGAAAATGGTTGGGTTTCATGGGAAGAAGGTTTTGACCCACAAGGTTGTAATGGTAACAAAGATGATTGGGCAAAAAATTCTCGTGATTTTGAAAGAACGCCTTTTCAATGGGATGATACTGTAAATGCAGGATTTAATACAGGCAATAAAACGTGGTTACCAGTTGCAGATAATTACAAGGAGCTGAATCTTGCCAAGCAAAAGATTGATGGTGTTAGAAGTCATTATCGGGTTTATCAACAACTTACCAAAATTAAGCAGACAGAAACGATTAAACATGGAGATTTAACAACTTTGTCTATTGATAATGATTGCTTGGCTATCATTCGGTAAGGAATATTGTTTCTTTTAAATTTGATGGATATTCACTGTTTTTTGGGTGTTTAACATTTTTCTTCCAATCTGTAGCACTTTAGAAAATAACCCGTCCTACGTGGTGCTAGTCAGTACACGAGAAAGACATCAACTTATTAATTTGGAAGGAATTTCGAAATTGCCCAACACCCTAACGGTGAAACTTCACAACACAAAATCCTCTAAACAAATTGGGTAAGAATCAATTGCAATAACTTTTGAAAAAATAATTATTACTAATTCAAAAAATTTATTTTAGGCAAAAGTTATCCAAGTCTTTTATTGAGATCGCTCCATATGAAGCTCTTTTACTATCAGGATAAAATAAAATAAATTATAAATATCAAATATTTTATTTAAGAAAATTAAATAATGAAATTAGAATTAATTAGTACGTTAAATTTATAAAAAAAAAACCTAATACCTATTTCTAATAGTGGGCCAACATAAATATTTAAAGTTTCATTTAAAACACGATAATATTACACTTAAAGTTAAAAATATAAATTATACGAAAATAAATATAGTAATTCTAAGAAAGTTGGCCTATTGGAGCATTCTGTAACCAAATTTCATGTAAAAATATATACAAGTTATCACTCACTGATACCTTATACGGTGTTGGATTTAAAGTTCTTTTGATATCAGGCCTCAAGAATTTAAGCCCATTGACAATAATCTGGCGAATCGTTTCCATACTTGGTAATTTTTCACAAATTTTGCCATTCTTCCAATAAACCTTATGTAATTTTGAAACTTTATTGGGCGTGACAAATGCTCGCTTAGATTCCTGAAATGGATGGCGACATAAAACTTTTTCTCCTACTTTTGGGGACTCCTCCTTCCAATTTTGCAAAATGTCTATCAATGCATAACCATTTTCTCCGTACAAACGATAAACAGTTTTTCGACCAGGAATCGAAACCTTTGTTACTTCTGCTGTTAATTTAATTCTAGGCGTATTGTTAATTTCCACCAACTTGTATACACACCCCAACGCTGGTTGCTTCTGGCAAGTAACTAAATGGGTTCCTATACAAATGCAATCAATTTTGTGTTCCTGTTCTTTTAAACTGATTAGGGTTTCTTCATTTATGTCATTTGAAACCATAATCAAAATATCTTTAAACCAATCCAAATTATATTTCGAACCAATTTTGGTGAAATAATCTCGGGAGGCAATGGATAAGTAAGCAAGATCACCACTATCGATTCTTATACCCATAGCTCGATATCCCAAATGGTTCAATGCCAAGGCAACGCTGCAAAAATTAATTAATCCGCTTTTCAAAACATCATACGTATCCACCAGAGCTACAAATTGCTCAGGGAAAGCCAAAGCAAACGATAAGAAAGCAGCAAACTCTCCATCATTAACTTCAGAACCAATAATACCGAACAAAGCTATCACATTTTTACGATAAGTTTGTGCTAAAAGTAACAACTCTTTCTCCTGGTTGTCGATCATTGATTTTAGTTTTCTACCTATTAAACTGGATAAATCAATGAACGATGTGATGTAAGAATGACTGTGAGTTCCCCTAACAGGAATGTTATACAATTTTCCAGCTAATATATTACTTGTTCCATCGAAACCACCCATATACGAATACTTCGAAGCTGAAAGAGCTCCATCTGGACCCTGAGCTCGTCTCAAACCGAACTCCAAAAGTTGTGATTTCCCTGCTATCATACGATACCTTGCAGCGTTGGTAACCATTAAACTTGCAAAATTAACTAAATTCAGCAAGGTTGTTTCCAAAAGCTGACAAACAAAAAGAGGACCTTCCACTATCAGAAGTGGAATTCTTGGAAATACAATGCATCCTTCGTCGATTGCTTGGATTGTCACATCCTTGGCTGTTATGGTACTCAAGTATTCAAAAAATTCATTTTCTATTGTTGGTAAAATACGTTTTAAGTATTCTATGTCATCTGAGGAATAGCTGAATTTTTCTAAAAATGCTATGCATTCCTGCAAACCAGCAAATATTGTAAATTCGCCTTGGAATGGATTTTTTCGGAAAAATAATTCAAACACTGCAATCTCTTCTGCTTTGTTTAATTTCCAGTAAGTATAAGCCATTTTGATTTGATACAGGTCGGTCAGCAATGGTTGAATTACGTCGCTTTGTTGAAATGTTTTTGTCAAAGCCATAGTTCTTGTTTAAAACATCTGAAAATAAGAAATTCAATATTACAAAATTTTTAAAAAATATAGCTTCAAAATTTAGAATAAATTTCTTTTTAGCAATTTCAGTAAAAATAGGCCTGTTTGAAAATTATCAGTGAGTGTTGTATCTTTTACTGGGGTATACATATTGTCGTATTCCGTTTGGAGTAAAGAAGTTTTGGTTTGGGGTAGTTTTTTCTTGCTTCTTTTTAAAATTTGTATTTTTGACATTTGCGCGGCGCCTGAAGCCGGAAGAAAGAAAGGCGTGGCGTGATGTGGATTTATTAATTAATAGTGAAAGTTGATTTTTTCTGAAATAAAATACAAGTGAGAAAATTTAAATCAGTGTTCCCCAAACTTTTTTGTCTCGTAGACCACTTGCCATGATTTTCGGTTTTGTGTAGACCCCCTCGTGATGTCCAGTCTGTTTCTTTTTTTTGTTAAAAGATTGGCAACCGCCAATTTTTTTGTAACATAGCAATTTTACAAAAAATTAAAGTCGTGGACCCCCATTTATACCTCATGGACCCCCAATTTATTTTTTCACTGACGTCGACCCCTTGCAAGTCGTCATCGACCCCTAGGGGTCGATATAGACCACTTTGGGAAACACTGATTTAAATGAAGCTTTGAAGAAAATATTTTTGTGAATAGTTAAAATTTGAGAAATATAAAATTTGCAAGGGAAATTATTTAGTAAAGGAATCGAGTAGGTCGAGCGATAACGGCGACTTGAAAAGTGAGAGATAATCGACTGAGCTAGCGGAATATGGATCAATTATTATTAATAGTCCAACGAATTTTAAATTGTGAAATTATTTAATTTTGGAAAAATTAAAAATATGTAAAAAATGTACAACTTAAGTAGCTCCTTTTTTGAGTAGCATGATATATTGAAGAGACTTCTCTCATTATACATCTTGCCTTTTTAAAAGCTGAAACCTTCCGATCTCCAATGTTGAGGAATTCCTTTTATCCCAGCTAGAGTTTGAGCTCAGTTCACCGAAACATTTCCAGTAGATGAAACTCAACGACATGGAAACAATTATGGGTAGTAATTACGATATAAGAATGATTGTTAGTTTTAGATGCTAGATGAAGACTTAACATATATCCTGCATCCTTCCTCTAGGGAAATAACGACTGCGATTTATACCTCGCAGATGGGTCCAGACTAGCAAACTGCTACTGGATGTAAAACAACTATAGTCCAAAATCGACCTTCGGACTGTATTCGCCATCCAATCTGACCAGCGTGATAAGTTATGGCTAAACTATCTCCATTATTGGAGAAACCTACTTTCAGGAGTGGACGGGATCGGCTGAAGAAGAAGAAGAAAAGTTGGGTCCTTGGCAAGCCAAGTTACCTACCCACTACGTGGCTGCAAGGCCTGTGGTGGCCTTAGGTGAAGAGATCACCACAGACAGGCCGCAAAGAGGTCCGTAGTTGAGCATCAGCATTCCGAAGAGCACTGAATTTCCGGTCTGGGTGCTTTTTCACTACTTTCCATAACCACATGCTACTACGAGTCCAACCTCTAAGGTAGGTAGGATCAAGCAAGCATAACCCTAGAATTGACCCCGGGGCTCCCACCACGGTAGTTATTGTTTGAAAACGTAAAATCAAAATTATCTCTTCGACAAAATGGTTTGCCCTGGTACTTTTCTTCTTTAATTAGCTGCCAGACAATTGTTTGAATTACAACGTGTTAGGAATCCACGGATGAACAACCCTAGTTCTGCAAGTACGTATGTTAATGGAACGGTGAAATATGGAAATGAACCTTCCTAGATATCGTTCCAAAAGAAATATACGTTTTTCTTATCTATGATGAGCATTCCTCCTTTCCTTTACCTCAATTGGTCTTGTATAGAAAAAGTTTTATTAAGAATTAAAACTACCTAAACTACCCCTTCATACAATATCTGAGAGTCGGTGAATCTATCGATGTTAAAATCTTTAAAGCAAAAATACAAGGCCATCAGGTAGTAGCAAAAAAATATGCGTAGTTGAATTACCAAATTCAAATTTTCTTCAATCGTGGGTCAATAATAAAAACAATTAAGTTGTGAAGCAATTAAAAATGGTTTCCCCCAAAAAGGCCGTTTTTACCCATTTTAAGATACCATCTCCCCAAGGAAATGATTTCAGCATTGTTCCAAAACTGAAATTCAACCACGTTAGATCTACGTATCAATTCATCTTAGTTATTCGGAAGATATTGACAGTGTCTTGTAAAATGCAGAAATACATCTAGAAATTAAAAACCATTTGAGATGAGGTAACTCATCTTAAGGTAGCTTCATAAACTCATAATCAAAAACGGAAAACATTATGCCTCGTAGATGAGGTCATGACATCAGTTATATTTGGAAAATGAAACAAAACAAATATGGAAAAATGACTTTGTTGAAAAAGTATTCATATAGTAGTGAAGATAAACTGTACAATGATACTGAATACAGCCGAATTCTGGTGATGATCCCCCCCTTGTTGTATTGTAAAGTATGGAACCTCGAAGCATTAAAGCACTGTTATTCAGTGAACCGCAATCAGTAAATCAGAGATGTTAGATGGATTGTGAGGTGGAAACCTATCAGATCAGGTCTCGAGTGCTACCTCAATCACCAACAATGTGGATGTCCTCTAGAAGGCCAATCTAAGAAGTTCTGTTCGGATCGGTCCGCGATGCCCCCCGGGCGATAACTCCTACCCACTTCATCGGACAAGCCTGAGGTGTAGGTTTTCCTGAGGTCCCTGCCACCCCGGTTATACCGAAATCCGCAAGGCGGTTTTACCCGATCCCAGAATTTCCGCTCTGTAACTCAACCAGCGATCACATCGCACCACTACTGCGGCTTATATTTTAATTAAATCTGCAAACTGCTTTAATGGAGTAATTTGCTTTAGTTTGCGGGTGAGTTGCAAATATTTTAACCATCCTAAGACAAGACAAAATTTGACTTTGCTATTCTACTGGAAGTTTAGATGGCAAATTGAATTGATGATGTCATTTTTATATCCTTTTTTACTATGATTGGTTACATGGATGTTTTGCACATGTGATGATATCGGTTCCACTTACATGACTTAGCTGATCCTATGTTACTACTTGACAAAAGATACCGTGTACTTTTCTTTGATGTATGACAATTTTAGTTCGATGTAACAGGTTACCGAAATAAGTAAAGCAGATCTGGTCAATACTTTAAGACCTTCAGCTCTTCTTCATGTCAGCATCCCAGCATAACCTGTTTTTCTTTATAAAATAATGTGATAGACTTCAGGGCCTTTCCTAATCCTCCTTTAATATCATCATGTTATCTTGAACTGGAATATCCTGGTTTTAGGTATAGAAGCATTCTCTTTTGGTGTAGTTAAGCTTGAACTCACATCAGCACCATCATCACCGGTAAGTAAAGTAGCAAACTGGCGGTGACGTGGGACGGCCAGTTGACCAGCGTTTCCGGTAATCTTGCGTTTTTTACTTATTTTACAATTTCATTGAGGCAACGTGCATGCAACCATTCGCAAGTAATTTGATTGTTATTATCTATAACGTGTGGTTCTTATATTTTTATCCTTATCCGAACACTATTTAGATTATAAGTCATAGATCGGAGACAATATAGCAGAAGAATGGCTGTACCTATTTTGAATTGATGATTTCTCTTGCGAATGTTTGTTCTCTCCGAGGTTCTCTCCGATCATCTCTATAGTTTTATATGACAACTGGCATTCGGGTCACGAGCTCCTTAGTTAGCTGTTGAAAAATCGTTCGAATCTCATTGTATTAGGAATAAACCATAAAGGAACAAGATTCACTATAAATTCTTGTACTCTGAAGGGAGAAACCCTAGCTAACCGCCTACGGTTACTGTGGTAGGCCATCCAGGCAATGGAAACTGAATAATCGTAAGTTATAATGTTTAATAGGTAATTTTCTTTTAGGAGAGCTCAAACCCAAACTCTTGGTTTTTTTGGATTCCACTAACCCCAGTGTAGACTTGGTACAGCTCTTTAATTTCTAAAATAAGCAGTTATTTGTATGGCATTTTTAGTGATATGGTCGTCTAATAGCATTACTAAAATTGACCTATTAGAATAGTTTATGTCTTTCGTACAGTATTATAAGAGCTGGCACAAAGTCTATTTATACACAAACTGTGACTAATTTATTACTTGTTAAAATTATGATCATTATTATAAAATTATGAATAGTTGTTGTGATACACTTACGGAATGCAATGATAGATAACATAATAATTTGATATATTTAAACATAATTGTTTGGATTAGTTAAGGAAATTGATAATAAATTAGTGTACAAATTTTAATAATATATTGTTTTTAATATTTTACTATGTATTTTCCGCAATCCTTAAATTTAAAACTGGGTTAAATATTATTCCTGACATTCATTTTTGAAATTCCAAATGTGAAATTTAAAAAAAATTAAAAACAAAGTACTTGGTAGTTTTAAATTAATCCCAATCTATTGAGTCAAAAAGAGAAAATGTATGAGAATTTGAAACGGTGTTGGGTCTATTTGTCAATTTCCATAGAAAAGTGCAATAGGCTAAGTAAGTAGCAGAAATTTTAGGAATACTGAAAGGTAAAAACTCCAATTATTAATATTATGACTTACCAAAATTTCAAATATTTTAGGGAAATACGTCTATCACCACTTCCATTACATTCCACTCTCCAAAGTTTTCGGTATTCTCTATTTGTGGTATTTGGTGATCTATTTGGTATTATATACCTACTTCTGTCTTCATGGAAGTAAACTAAAAATTGAAACTTTGACATGTGTCATTATTAGTTTTACACGTTTAATATTATGCAACCAAACTCACCATTAAGTTAATTTTATTTATATTTTATTAAATTTAAAATGCCTAATTATTTAAATGAATGTATGTGGGAATTCAAAAACTGTAAATATATTAAAAATATTTTAAATGAAATCTTTTGTTCATTTTTTATATTCATTTTCTATGCAATTATTTTTCTTTTGAAGAAAGAAATTTCCATAATAGATCTTTTTGAATGATTATGTGATAATTAAAAATGTCCGATATCTGTGTACATTGTATTTGCACATTTCCAAAATTCTTCAAAACCCCTCCACCTCGATAACTGTCGATACTGCCATTATCACTAAATATTTTAATTCTTTTACAAAGAAAACTATAATTCTTTGGTGTGTGTTCAAAAATTACAAAAATGGTGTGTGCAAGATTATTTTCCTTCATTGCAACAATTTTAATTATTTTAGTTGTAGTGCCGAATATTTGGATTTTCAAAGTAAGTTGAAAAATATTTTTATCTCTTTTTTACCTTAGTCGTTTTAGAAATTTGCAAGTATTAAGGATGTCGTATTTAGAGTATGCGTCACTGCAACTTTATTCGTGGTTTTTACTCCCGTTATCCTATACTGCTTAATTTGGTTGATAATATATCGTTTAATTGTCAG
The DNA here is from genome assembly GCA_958510855.1 of Rhagonycha lutea. Classification (NCBI taxonomy): domain Eukaryota; kingdom Metazoa; phylum Arthropoda; class Insecta; order Coleoptera; family Cantharidae; genus Rhagonycha; species Rhagonycha lutea. The sequence goes on along the minus strand of OY294039.1, from coordinate 35,596,141 downwards.
CTGGATTATATCCATGTATCATGGCCGTAAATTTAACCGCATGTTGGATGGATGGAATCGCATTTACACGGTGCAAGATGCAAGCCCACATGTCATTTTATTCTTGACTAAATATGATCAGCCATTCGACTTTTACCCAAGGATATCCGATATAATTGGAAAAACATTAAAAGAAAAATTCCAGAACGATGAGGTCTTTTCTACTATTTCCTCATTTCTTGGTTACAATTATTTGATTAAAAATGAGGCTTGCTTTACTGAATACGTTAAACCACTTCGACTTAGCTCTCATAGTAAATTAGATAACAATTCTTTGTTACATGCAATTGAAGAACATACTCAAGATCCATTGCCAAATAACAATAACGCCTTGTGGGAAGTTTTCATTGGAACAAAAGAAGTAGAATGGACAACCCATAAGGAGACGGTTGACTCCTTTTATCCAATTGTGTTGAGATTTCATCCATGCGTACCAAATATTTTAAACATAATGAACACCATTTTCAATATTCCATCTGTAGAAGAAGACAAAAAATATAAAACTTGTGGAGCACGTTTGGATGCCATAACTAAATGTACAAAATTACAAAAACTCTCAAGCTTTATTCGGAAAGCTGGTTACTTCTTCATGTCACCTTCAGTGTTCTTGGCAAACGCTTTAGCAATGCGTAACGAAGAGAGTTCAAATAATTTCTTATACGGTCCAGTATTAAGTAACAGGAAAATTTTTTGTGTTTATTTTGAACCATCACCTGATAGTATTGATTTTTTGATCACTAGAATTAAGGAGAAATTCCCTGGTACATCTTCCCAAGATGTGCTGATAACAGCCTTTAGTGGCAGCTTACAACGGTACTACGAAAAAGTATTGGGAGAGGTAAGAACCAAATTTTTGTTACTCATCTTGAAAATCTTAAAAAATAATTTTTTAGACCTCTACTTCAAACCCTGATTTCATTCTCAGTGAAAATTACGTTACCACGAAGACCATTGAAAACGAAAAAGAAGATTGCATCAGAAATAGATCTTCCACAACTATGCTGAAACTACCTATTGGCTTACGTTGTAGATCAGATGAAATATCATTGGTGTGTATGTTGCAAGATATTTCAAAAGAAAGAAAACTCTTAAAAGATGGCATCGAGAGTACGGTAAAATAATATTAAATTTTTTAGCCAATAGAACGTCTTGCAATGTTTTTAATATTTTAGGTTCACCATGAAATGTTAAAGATATTTTTCACTTATCTGCCATCACCTTTATTGAAAGTGTTTATAAACAAATATAAATTTACCACTATTATTAATAATTTACCTTGTTCAATTGAAGAGCAAACAATTGATGGGCAAACAATATCAAGAGCATACATCTGGACACCCCATCGTGGAAATACAGGTAAAAATACAACACAATGTTCGATCTTTTCGATAAACTGACTTCTCACAATTTTCACGAAAAAGTTACACATTTAAATCGAATCCTGTTCTCGTTTAAATATAACCAAAAACTAATTTTATCTTAAATTATTTACACAACAGTAACCTCTAATTTTAACTCGTAACCGCTTCCAAAGCTTGCAAATTTAACTTGGTGGTGCTCAAAAATTCAAATCAACCACACGTTTTTTGGAATGAAATATTTTTATTTTTGTATAACATTTTTTGACGATTTATAAAACCAAAGGCGCAGCAAAAAAGGTGGCTAATTAACTTCTACTTCCTCTCGAAACATTTCGAAAACGTAAATAATTATGTAAATACCTATCATATAATTTGGTAGTATACAAATTTAATTTAACAAAAACGAGAATTTTAATGCAAATAATAATCTTAGGCAAGAATAATTGCAGGTTTATAATTTTTGTAATTTTTAGGAATTAGTTTAACAACAGCAACTTATGATGGAAGAATACAATTAACTCTGAGCATAGATAAGTACTTGATTCCAAATAGAATTGATGTTCAACGCATAGTGGATGATATTTACGAAAGTTTGATCATGATGGAGAATATTAAACAAGAGCAAATAACAGCAGTTTAAAATATTTTTAATTTTAATTTTTATAATTGGAATTGATTTTAAATGTAACAGTTTCATTTTTTTAAATGTTATGAATTTTTAATTTTGATTCACCTTATAAATAATCTGAAAAGTATTAATTAAGAATAATAATAATAAAGAAATCAACAGATTGCCAATGATTTTCATGACTTCGATTATTTATGTAGTTTAATTATTCTCCCTATCGACATCCCTCTGAAAAATCAGGCGAATTTCTATTCTTCAACTGTTGATGAAGTTCAGGAACTCTTTTGGAGCTATTATTCCTATATCTCTAGACATTAAAGTATCTCAGTCTTTTGTAGTAATAAGCAGACGCCAATTGACAAAAAGTGGCTTACTTGATGTTTGCGAATTCTTTCCATCGAAAGAAGTAATCCTTTTTGGAGGCGAAATATCTTATTAGTGTGTATGGATATCCCAGAAACCGAAATGCTGTATGCGAAGCAGCTCTTAAACTATGAAGAGGTAGCCTTATGAAGCAAGTAGCAATATTTTCTGCACTCCTCTCTGAGTGTTATAGTGCGGTTGTTCCATCTCAATTAGTGGCGCATATGACCTTCGAAAAATGTAATAGTCTTATAATTAAACCTTATAATTTGCGTATATTTTTAAAATTTAGCGCAAAGTGTTAGAGTATTTTGAGTTTTAGCGACTTTTTCGCAAATAATCATTTAGTTTCTGTAATATCGATTTTCATTTAAATAATTTCAATTTATTAAACTTGCATTTAAAATTTCATTTCTTTCTTCTTTGTTGCAGTAAAGGTTAAAATTTCTTTGTTTGTCGCTTCATTAAATTTTATGTCAAACACGAGCTAGTTTTTTTTACGTCTCCCCTATATTTTTCAAAATTTTCTCAGCGCGTGTAAGTAATTTCAATAAAATAATCAATTAATTTTCTAAAATTTTACGACATTTTTAAATAATTTTAAAGTAGTTAAATTTTATTACCCTACGGGTGGACGTAGTGGTTTTTTTAGGTGGGAATCGTGGGAATAATGGTCCAGAAATTTTAGTCAACCACCATCCATGGACTGCACTAGTTGAACTCACAAATTGGGGAAATGTTTATAGATAAAAACATAAGCATTTTCCTGTATTTCTGCCGGTTGCTATGTGATAAATAAATTAAGTTTTAGTAAAAATAATACCAATATCATCATTTTATCGTGAATCGGTCTTTCTTTGTGAAACTTGAGTATAAAGTTTAAATTAAATTTTCCGATAAAAGTTATATCGTATCGTATGAACATTTAACGTCCAATTTTGTGAATATCATTCACATACTCCCTTTGGAGGATTTGTTTTGGAGTGTTGCGAAAATTTAGTTATGGAATTAAACATTCATTTATTTGGAGGATTATCGATTAATTATAAAGAATCAAGTTATGCAGTACTATGCCAGATCACGCTCTCATCCAGTGGAACTTCCATAAGTTATCAAGTATGTACCTAGTTTTAAGAGTGAGTGCTTCGATAATTACCGTTTATCGGGATAAAATTCAAATTTAACGTACTTTTGAAGTTATCGTCAGGTTATCATTTTTTTTAATGCATTTGGATTTAATTGTTAATGTCATGAATTTATGAACAATTAATTATTTCGTTAACAATTTTATTTTAATAGTTATTACTTTGTCATTTTTATTTAAGTTAAGTAGATTTTCCGTTTTGGCCAATTCATTTCAATTTAGCGATTTAGTTTTAAGATTATCTCACCTTATGGTGAAAATTAGTGTTTTTTTTATATTGTACCATTATTTGGGTTATATTATATTTTTATTTAATGTTTATTTATGTGTTTTCTTCACAACCACTAGGTTGTGATTTTCTATGTTTATATTAATTTGCAGTTGTAAGAAGTTCATTGGGAGAGACGATCCTGAAAGCATAGTTGGTAGGTTTAGGTATTTTTGTAATGTTTAAGATGAAGTTGTATTTGCACACGGTGGAATGTTTGAATCTGCATTTTCCCCCGAGTGTGTAAATTACAAATTATTTCCGTGTTAGATTCTGGCGCCCATTAATATCTTTTTCTCATTTATGTCAATTTTGCACTGATACGACCTCATCCAAATACCGTATAAGAACCACGGCATGACGACTGAGTGAAGCTGGCACTTTTCTGTTAGGATGAGTGTCGTAGTGCCAGTTGAACACGTAACAAAAGTTCTTATTTGGACACATTGCATGCTTGCCGATGATAACCTAGATGCAACTGCAATGTAATATGGATTCACTACTGGAAACAAATCCTAATAGTAGTTCCGCCAGGTAGTTCCGAATCAATTTCTTCGGCAGATCTCTTATGCCAAAATAAGAAATCTTTTAAAATAAAGTGTTGTAATCCATTGAATGAAGCCCTGGACAGACCAAGTAATATGGCCAAGACCAAAAGCCTTCCATCAAAGTTGGACTGGATTATTGATTAAATTGAGAAGTTAAAAATATTCCTGATGACTGCGAAAGAGAAATGAAATCATGAGTTAAAACGATCAGCTAATTTATTAAGTAAATAATTCATCATCATCTTCACGTTTTAGACTGTTGTCCGTTAAGTCACTCCTCTTGGTCATCCCATCTTTTCTTGGGTCGGCCCACATTCCTCTTGCTTCTGGGTTAATATATATATTTGTAAATAATTGATAATATAAAAAATAATATGTAAAACTTTACATGCCGATAAAATTTTGATGGATTTTATTCATATTCTCTATAAGGATTCAGAGCATGAAAAAAGTACAAGATGGAGAACTTTATAAAAATTAGAGAAAAAAATATTATCAAAATTTTTGCAAATTAAAAGCAAACCTATAAACTGTTTCAGGTAGTGGAAAGAAAGCAAATATGGGCTACCTATTATATTTTTACGTTTAAAAAAAATCACAGCAGGCACAAAATCTTCATCAGATTCGCTGCTAGAACTAGCCTTCTTTGTAACTTGTGGAACCCGCTTTCTTTTCCCATTTTCTATACCTTTTTTTTTCTATTACTTTTTTCTTATCCTTTGCCTTGTTTAGAGATTGGATCAAATCTTCTTTGTACGGTAAAGAAGTTATCACCAAATACTTACATGACTTACGCCCATGATTTGCAGTTCTTATCTTCAAGCAAGACGGTCATTGCCTTGCAGCTAACACAGTTGGATGTGAATGCGGGGTACCGGGTTCAAACCCGGGGAGAGTAAAACTTTCTTATGACCAAGTCTCCGTGCTTCGGAGGGCACGTTAAGCCGGCAGTCCCCCTGAATTGACGAATTGCCACCGTTAACAAAAAACAGGGCTACAGGCACATCTGAATGCTAGCCTAGCAAGCTGCTACCGGATGTAAAACAACTATAGTCCAAAATCGATCTGCGGACTACTCACCAACCCGTCTGTCCAGCGTGGTGAGTTATGGCCAAACCAAACCTCCATAATATGGAGAGGCTAATGTCCAGCAGTTGACGGAAAAAGGCTGATAACGAACGAACGAACGATCTTCAAGCAAAGCACAGGAGAAAGATGAAATGGTGTTGTCAATAATCCAGATGTGGAAGGAGTTGATGGGCTACACTTTCCAAATAACATTTTTTTAAGGCAGGTTTATCGTGATGTTGTGAATTCCCAACTATAGATGTGGAAAGTTTCATCGGGAGTAGCCCAAGGCTCTGTGCTGGCTCCGCCTCTGTGGAACGTTGGCTACGACGAAGTCTTTTCGCTGCCGTTGCCTGAAGGTGTGACCATAATCGGTTTTGCAGATGACCTGAACGCCATAATAAAAGGAAAAACAGAAGACGAAATAGAAGAAAAAGCCGCCAATACAATCAAAATCATAAGAGATTGGATGGACTCCAAAGGATTGACCTTGGTGCTGGAGAAAACTGAGGCGGTACTAGTGAGTGGAAGACGGAAACATCGAAAGATCAAGATAAGCCTACCGGATAAAGAAATTTTACCTATAAGAACAATTAAAATGCTGGGAGTATATTTGGATCACAATTTGTCATTCGGTCCACATATTGTAGAGGCGGCCGGGAAAGCAGAAAAAGCAGCTGTGGCGATCTCCAGACTGCTCCCAAATATTGGAGGGCCGTACGAAAAGAGGAGAAGAGTTATAGCAAGCGTAACAGAGTCCATCATGCTATACGGAGCACCTGTATGGGCAGAGGGGCTAAAGATAGGAAAATACCTAGGAATCATGCAAAAAGTACAGCGGAAGATGGCACTAAGAATAATAAGAGGGTACAGAACCACCTCAGCAGAGGCGTCAATTGTGATAGCTTCGCTAATTCCCATAGACTTACTGGCACAAGAGAAAAAAGATATGTTTCAACATCCAACAAAGAACAAAAAAGAACTAAGAGAGCGCTCAATAGAGAATTGGCAAAACAGATGGGAAGAAAGAGGAAAAGGTAGATGAACACACCGCCTCATCCCGAACCTTAACGGATGGTACAACAGAAGTCATGGCGAGACAACATATGAAGTGACTGTGGCGTCACAAACTATTTTATATTATTTTAATTTAAAGTTCTTTTAGTAGGCATTATGCCGGTTATCATTTTTATCACTATAGTTTGTTCTTTTAGTAGGCATATGCCGGTTATCATTTTTATCACTATAGTTTTAGATAATAAACAAAATCAGTTCTAATCAAATTATATATTCATCAGTCGTATTAAGATTTGTAAATATTAATTATTCTATTAAACATTATAATAATATTATCAAGAATTATTATTTACTATGTGGTCCATGGTACCACAGTGACCCAACTACTCTCGGGACACGGTTGTTTTAAGTCATACCTCTTTAGGTTCAAGAGGGCAAGATCTCCCAACTGCCCCTACTGTTCAGAAGTGGAGGATACGGTGGAGCACACATTCTTCGAATGCCAAAACTGGGCAGAACCCAGAAAAACAGCTAACCAAACGATAGGTCAAATTGACTGACACCAGAGAATGTTATGACACACATGATGTCATCACCGGAGGCATGGGGTAAGGTTGAGCTGCTGGCCAAAACAATAATAAAAGAAAAAGAAAAAGATCAGAGACAGGCACAAAACCACTAGATACACACAAAAAAACACAAAACACAAAATGAACATCAAAGAAGTGAAAAGTCAGTCCCGAAAGGGTGAAACAAGAGAAGAACACTATAAGAACAAAAGCGGTACCGCGTCGTCGGAAGGAATGTACTATCATACGAATCTCGGGCGATATAACAAGAGTCCCACACTCCCAATCTTAGGAAAGACTGGGGTAAGTGCATAAAGCATTTTCCCCGCCTCCAACACTCACAAAAAAAAAGCTATAGATGTGGAAGAAGATAATCGACTAGATATAGTAGATTCTTCTCAACGGCGTTTATTTTCTTAGAAGACTGTGCACAAAATCATGTGGAAGACAGACGTTTTATAAAAGCTTCCAGCAATAGAAATCGAATAGTCATCATCATCAAGTGCTTTTCCATTCCTGTCGGAATATTGCCACTTCTATTGAAGTCTTTACAATCCATTTCACGAGGTGGATTAATCCTCTTTTTCTACTCGTTTTACTACAACTTTTCACCACAGCGTGTGGATGTCCACCGGAAGGCCGGGCTAAGAAATTCTGCCAAGTCCGCGATTTGAACCCAGAATTTCCGCTCCGTAACTCAACCTTTCTTTTCTTTTCTTTTAAAAATCTTTTATTAATTAATAATATATACAAATTTGTTTGACCTTTCGACGCAAAGCGCCGTTGGGTCTTACATTTTAATTTTAATACAAGGTTTGGGGCCCCTCGTCGAAACATATCCCCGGGTTTCTTCTAAATAACCTTCCAAGAGGTTTTACAATAATTAGATATATTTTCTTCCTTCTATCTTGAAGGATGTTGTGGTACCTTGATGCGTTTTCGTATTTGTTTGTTGGAAAACAACTGAAAAACCAACTTCTGAAAATTAGGAACTATTTACAGATTCGCCATGACGATAACAGATGATAGACAATGAATAACAGTAACAAAAAGAATAATGATAACAATAACAAGAAGAATAATAATAACAATAATAACAAATAACAAAATAGAATAGGATAACAGTAACAGTAACAGAATGGTATGTTATAAATAACAGTGGAGTGACGGGTAATGGTATAATTCATATAATTCATACAATCATATGAGAAGTTGTCGTAGTGCTGGATGTTTTGCAGCCGCTGGAACGCTAACGGGTCTCACCTGTGCACTCATATTTTCAAGGATACTTCGCCCATAGTGGCAGCTTTAGTACGGAATTCTGTGTGTTCAGGATGTAGTGTATGAGGGGAGTGTTTGGAACGGAAGCCCATATTTGCGGGGTGCATTGTCCTGTGTCATGTGTCATGTTTGCCGTTAAAGGGCTTTTTTGAATCTGCGTTTGGTAGAATTTTGTCGATAACCGAGTTACGTGGTCTCTCAAAAATTCTACCTTTGCGTCATCGTGGATTGACGTCAGTCTGGCGTATCTATCAGCCCCCGTGACTAGACGGAGACAGCGGTTCTGAAACACCTGCAAGGGACGGAAGCGCGTCTTAGACACGTTCGCCCAAGCAGGGCAAGCATACGTTAGGATCGGTCTTAGCACGGTTTTGTATAACGTACGCTTGTTTTCGGAGCTCATCTGATTCCCTTTCATCAAGGGGTAAATCTTGCGATTTGCTGCGTACGCCAGCTGACGTCTGACCTTAAGATGAGTGTCGAAGTTTAGCCTAGAGTCAAGAGTCACACCTAGGTACTTGACACTCGTCTTAGGTTCTATGGGATGTCCGTCTAATTTGAGTTTTTGGAAGACCCTATGATTTGTCCGCTTTCTGGCGAAAACTATCGTCTCCGTCTTACCGGCATTCAATCGAATCTTCCATTTATCACAATGACGTTTGATCATATCAAGATGAATTTGAGTTTGCTTTGTGGCCACTTGTGCGCTGAACGATTGCGCATAAATCACCGTATCCTCAGCGTACATAGCCATCTGTGTTCTCATAAACGACGGAGTGTCGTTTATGTAAAGATTGAATAAAGTCGGTGCTAGTACGGACCCTTGGGGAACTCCAACTTGTATGTGTTTCGTATTTGAGATGGTGGCGTTGACTCTAACCGCGATCGATCTGTCTGTGAGGTATGAGTAAATGAGTTTAATGAGGTGATTGGTGAAGCCGTAGTGAATTAATTTATATATGAGACCGTCGGTCCAAGTTCTGTCGAAGGCTTTCTCTATATCCAGCAACGTCATGACCGTGACATTACCCTTATTGAAACCTTCGATCACGTCTTTCACGATTCGGGTCACTTGCAGGGACGTGTTAAGGCCCGCTGTGAATCCGAATTGCGACAGGTTCGTGATTTTCAGTTTCGTTTGTTCGCCAATCAGCCGCTTGTGAATAATTCTCTCAGTTACTTTGGCCATCGTGTTAAGTAACGTTATTGGCCTGTAACTGAGAGGCAGGGAGGGGTCTTTATTGGGTTTATGAATCGGAATGGTGAGGCCGTGCTTCCAGGCTTTCGGAAAGTACTGCAGTTTAAGAATAGCGTTAATGATGTAATTCAACTGAACAGTAGCCTTCCGGGACAAATTTTTGAGAACTTTGTTCTCAATTTTGTCCGGGCCTGGAGCTTTGTTATTGTGTAAAAATTTAAGAATTTGTGAAATTTCAAAGGGACTGGTTTGATAAGATGCAAGCTGATTGGCTGGGATTGCATATGTTTGACTTGAAAAGGCAAGAACGGTTTGTTTTATCTCGGTTTGCTCCGGTGTATCGGTATTATCTAATGTATGAATTTTTTGGAAGGTGGAGGCCAAGAGCTCAGCTTTTTGGGCATCGCTCATGGCGGGAGAACTAGTGTCGGATAGGGCCGGGATTGGCTGGTAAGGTTTCCGCAGTAATTTGGAAACCTTGAAGAGGGTATTGTCTGAAGGACTTAATGAGGAAAGAAGCTTTTCCCAGGAATTGTTTTTGTGAAGTGTAATTTTTTGTTGTATTTGCCTGTTCAAGTCAATCATAGCGGTTTTGTGGGAGATATCTCCCGTCTGTTGCCATTGCTTTCTTTTCCGTTTACGTTCGCCTATCAACAACTGGATATCGTCCGGAAAGACGTCCTTGTCGTTTTTAGGCGTTATCGTTTTGGAATTTTCGGCTTTGGCTTTGTTGATGTTTTGGGTAAGGAGTTCGATTTCTCGATCTACCGTGTCCGTGTCAATGATGTTATTGTTAATGCAGATAAGATCGTCTAGCCTACGACGGAATTTGGACCAATCGGTGTGTTTGAAGCTGGTTATTTGTCTGAGGGACCTATTGCGAGTGATATTATGAAGAAAGAATTGAACTATATTGTGATCTGAGTTTAGGGAATGTTTGACTGTAGGTTTAGATATGTGAGGAATGTTTTTGGTTAGAACGAGATCGATCGTGGTTGGAGTCATACCATTCATTGGAATATGTGTGTGTTTGTCTGGGTGTAAAATTTGTATGTGATTGTATGTGGAAAAGTTTAAGAGTGTGTTCCCGTTTGGATTGGACGTATGGCAGTTCCAAAGTGGATGTTTGGCATTGAAGTCGCCAGCCACGATGACCTTTCCGTCCAATCCAAACAGGTCCCTGAAATCTGTTTGACTGAATGTGTTTAGTGGCCGGTTGTATGCGACCACTAGTGTTATGTTTTGTTGGAGTTTTATCCCCAAGACTTCCATACTATTACCTGGTATGTTTTGTATTCTTTTGTGAGGGATATCGTTCCGTACTATTGCTGCCACTCCTCCAGCTCCGTGACCTCCCCTGTCCTGCCGGTGAACGGAGTATCCCTGAATCTTGAGGCATCTGTTGGTTGTGAGTTTGGTTTCTGTAACAAGACAAATATCTATATTATTGGTGACTAGATGATTTTTGAGCTCATAAAGCTTATTATTTATCCCGTTAGCGTTCCATAAGTTTATCTTCAGCTTAGAAGCCATAAGAGCTTAAGTTTGAGAAAAAGTTTAGCGAAGCTGCGAAGCGATCAGTTTGCGAATTGCATCTCGTCATAAGGTTGCCATAATCCCTTAGGGCCCTTAGAAGTTCTCCTACGTTCGTCTGTTGGTTAATTACATTGCACGCCTGGGCGCAATCTGCAAACAAGTTCCCAAAGTTCAGAGGTGATTGCGGCATTGATCCTTGCTGTTGCTGGTGTGCTTGTTGTTGATTAGGTGGTTGTGATTTTTGCATGTGTGTTCGTTGTTGAGATGGTTCATGTAGTTGTTTTTGTTGGGGTGGTTGCTGCTGTGTCTGGGGTCGCACTTGAGTTTGGGTAGCCCATGGAGTGCGCAACGGTGGGAACTCCATGCGCGCCGATGCCTTGGGTGGCTGCGAGCTCGAGAATGCGGGCATGGTATTCCTTTGCCATGCCGGCTTAGTGGGTATAGGAGCGTCAATGAATCGAGGGCCGGGTTGAGGAGGGCCCCTTTTCTTTTCAGTTTCTTCGAGTTGTCTTAATTTTCTGAGGTATACCTCACAGTTTATGTTATTGGCAGTGTGATCCCCGCCACAATTGGCACAGGTTGGTTTTTCCGTTGCCACTCGCGTGCACTCCGATGTGGGATGCTCTTGCGCACATTTCAGGCAATTGAATGCCCTTCTGCAGTTCGCAGTGGCATGGCCCCACATCTGGCAGCGGTGGCATTGGATTATTTTTTTATTATTCCTGTGCCGGTCCCAATTTATTCTTGCATCCAGTAGTTTACGTACATTCGCGTTCAGAGTCTTCAGTGTCACATCGTTTTCAGTAATCACCAGGAACGCTGCCGAACGCATGCCGTTCATTCTATACACTTTCTTGACCGAGATATTCTGCGACCGTAGTTCGTCTTGTATTTCTGCCATGTTTGCATCGTTCGTAAGACCCCTTAGGACAAAGGCGTGTGTCCTTTCATCCTTTGGGGTGTAAGTATGATGTAACATCATTTGTTTGTCTAATTGGGCCAACAACAATTCGTATTCATCCTTATTGGTTACATGCACCGCCACTGAGTCCTGCCTATAGGATAGCTGGAAACCTTTCGTCGCATATGTAAAAATATAAGTATTGTACCTACAATACATACATGTTGTGTATTATTTATTTGTGGCGTAAGTATCGCAAAAATTGAAAATAAAAAAATTTTCTCACGATGGTTTCGAACCCCTGAATATCGTATTAAAAATCGTAAAAAAAAACTTCCGCGGACGCGGCTCGAACTCCCAACCCTCGTATCACAAGTCCTAACGCTCTACCATTACACCAACTCCTACTTGGAAATTATTCTACCCAGAATGGCTTATGTATTCACAAGTTCTCGATAACATTTTTTTACAAGGCTTTTTTTTTAACAACGCCTGGCCATCTGGTGATTCCACTTGGGTCACTTTCAGTTCTAGTCAAGCCCTACATATACGCTGAATTTGGACGAAATCGGTGATGCCGAGTAGGCGATCTCTCCTTGTCAGTACGTTCTGGCGATCACAACAACGTGTCGTGTGTTGAGCGTTAAAAAACAGTTCTTTTTAGGGCCAAAAATACTTAGAAAGGGTTACGGTTTTAACGACGTTGAATCTCGCCTTTTTTTGCAACTCTGGCGGGGGTGTTTGTGTTGCCGAAATGGGCCTTTCGCGCGCTACGCTGTGCTCCGCACGCTACAGACCCATTTTTCGGCAACACTAAACTCATTAAAAACATCCCCCTAGGGTGATCCACTTCGGCAAATTGTGCTATTAGCAAGGGGTGAATCTCGCTTTTTTTTGCTGCAAATTTAAGCCAAAAATACGTTGAAAATGTGAATTTACCTCGACGTTAACTGTACGATGAATTTCCCCGTGTTTTTTAGTCAAAAATACCCCTAAAAAGTGAAATTATGTCGATGTTAATTGCGCGACGGACTAGCTACTACTGGGAGCACACGCGTGCTCCGACACACATACATAGCATCTCTGAGTTAGAGCGTCTTGGAACCGCAGGTTCCATGATCTCTTTAAACGTCTGAGGACCGTCACGTTGATAACAAACAGGCCGGCTGATTAATCAGCCGGCGAGCGGTGATCGAGCGCAAGGCCTGAACGCGCTCGAAGTTTTGCTGAAAAACGCGATTGGCATTTAATCCAGCCTTCGGGGTGTAAAAGTAATATTTACGTCTTGAACGAAAATAAAACTTTTATTTTCTTTCAGCAAAAATTCGCTAACGTCTCTTGGTGCTAGTTTCGTAGTACGGTGAAGGTGAATCCGGTTCACAGGACAACTGGTCCTGCTCCCCATCTGGTCTACTCCCACAGGGGGTTGTTCTAGGTCGGCGCTGGTGCATCAAGTCTTAAGACAAACTCGATGTTTCAGCTGTGCGCGTGCTCCGATTTTTCTAAGTGTTAGAGTAACTCACAGCACACGGACGGACGACAGAATGACTGTGACGTTTCAAAATCGAGCTAAAATTGGCAACTTTAAAATCGATTATTGGCCAAACTAATCGATATACGACTTTCATCCTCACCTTAATCGCTTCGTCTATATTTTTTCTATCTAAATCCGTCGAGATTTTTTTAATAAATTTAATATTCTCGAGCTGAGCCTACTTACCTGCTACCGTTCATTTGTATAAAGCGAGTTGGCATGCTATTGTCATTGTGAAAAAAATGGAGCAAAGAACAAACATTACATTTTGTTTCAAAATTGGGCAAATCGGCCACAGAAACTTACGAAATGATTAAAAAAGTGTATGGCGAGAATGCAATTCACGAGTGTTTGAGTGGTTTTCAAGGTTCAAGAGGGAAGAGATCCGACAGAAGATGATGAGAGAGCAGAGCGACCTCATTCGTGTCGGACTGATGAAAACTGTTGAAGAATTTCTTCGTCAAGGTTCAATTGTGACCGGACCATTCTACAAAGTTGTTTTGGATCGACTGTTGAAACAAATGCGTCGTGTGAGACCAGAATTGTTGGACAGTCTAAGATTTAGACTCTTCCACGATAATGCACTGACGCACAAGTCCATAATTGTGCAGGAATTTTTGGTTGTGGTATTGACCACCCCCCCGTACTCACCTGATCTGTACTCCCCATACTATTTTTTGTTTTCAAAACTTAAATTGAAGATGAAGAGGCAGCGGTACTAGTCGATCGAGGCGATTAAAAGGCGATGACACAGGAGCTGAATAGTGTTGAAGTTGAGGCGTTCCAGAAAGCTATGACGGACCTTTTCACTTGTTCTAAAGGTTGTATCTACTTGCGAGAAGACTATGCAGAAGCCTGATATTAAATATACATGTTTTCCCTGTATTGTGTGGTCTGTGCGCGATCAGTCCTGGAACTTTTTGAATACACAGTGTATATTGCATGTATGGCTATAATGGCCATCTAAAATTAACAGGACAGCTGACTCCTTTGTGGGTTTCACTAGGTCAATAAAATGTCGAAACCATCTTAGGAAAATGTTACTTTATATCCATCCACTGGGGTGTACCACCATAATGGCACCTGGAGGAGCTCCCTTTATCAGTTGCTGGTTCAAATTTTTGCAGAGGAATATCATCATTGGTGGAATGAATTGACTAGATCGCTGCTACGAGGGTTTTATCAGGGAACCCCCTTCAGCGGATGTTAACGATTCAATTTTTCGTTTTCCTTTTCGGCCAATTACGTTTGCGATTTTGTTTTGGACAACCACGATACCTGTTTCATCAACATTAAAGATACTTTCAGGCGAGTAAATCTTCGTGTCGTATTCTTTTTCGAGAACATCAAAGAAGGATGCGACATTGTCCTTGTTGCAGCCTCTTGCACGAGCATATGATGTTCCCGATATTCGTTGTACTGATAGTTCTTTATGGCGTCGTAGTTTGATGTAATTTCTGATAGCTTAAGTGTATGCCATCTTCCATACGTCATTTCTTGTTAATCCATGAAATTATGCTTTCAGCTTAAAATATAACGAACTAACTCGTCCTCTACATCATCTTCTAATACAGCTTTAGTGATGCCTAGTTCTAAATATGGGCTACTAGCCCGTAATCGAAACACAGGAGTAGCCCATATTGCAAATATACTCAGTTTATATATCAAAAGAGGTTATGTATTATATCAAAAGTCTCATTGTATGGTTTTTCAAAGAACACTCAACGGATTTGTCAGTTCTCAAAGCAGAGCATTGGACGATTTTAGCATTAAGCCATCTTCCCCAAATGTATGATATGGGGATATGATATTATACAAGTGCATAATATTCATCAACACTTTCAGATCAAATAAAGGCGATCTATGCTCACAATATAGTAGATTGAAAATTGATTGTTGACTGAACCGAAAGTTGCACTGATGATTGCACTCTTAACCGACACAAACCGAACCCATTTCCCTGTCGAATGCGACAAAGTATCGGTTCAGAAAGGGAAATCAAGATTATAATAAATATCAAACCTTCGTCTAATCATCATAATCAATGCAATCATCATTTCGAATTTCGGCATTTATGTTTTGCCAAAATTATTTTGCTGAAGTTGCAGGACATTCAATTAATGCAATTTTAAAACACCTAAACCTCGCCTAAACCAAAGGTTATTTGTAAGTAATTATCGGATATTGACTCTGAAAAATTTAATTACAAATTATACGATTGTTACGTTAACATTATTATATAAAAAGTCAAAAACCTCGCAAATTTTTTTTACCAAAAATGAGGTATTATGTAAAAACGCTTTATACAAATTATTATTATTATATTTCATCTTATTTTGTTCACCTTGTGACTTTAATAATTTATTCAAATGTTAAACAAAAACAAAACCTTGAGTTTAGTAGTTCCGGAATAATATAATGTAAACATTCTACAAATATAGGGTGTTTTTTTAGCTGCATGAGAACTTCAAAATGAAATAAAACATTAAAAACCTGACGGAATGTTTTGGTTATAATTTTTTTATGAAAGTACAGTTAAAGGCATTTATGATTTGAACATGACTTCCGGCATGTGACCACCACGACTAATGGTTGCGAAGCGCATCCGTTCAGTTCAATTTTGGACCACTTTTTACAATATTTCTGGCTTTATTTCATAAATGGCTTGCTGAATATTAGCCTCCAATGCTTCTAGAGTTGTTGGTTTGTTAGCATAAACCATGGATTTAACACACCCCCACAGAAAATAATCTGGAGGTGTCAAATCACACGATCTTGGAGGCCAATTGATAGGACCACGTTTTGAAATAATGTTGTCACCAAATTGTCCTTTCAATAAATTGATGGTTTCGTTGGCTGTGTGGCACGTAGCACCATCCTGTTGGAACCATAAGTTGTCAATGTTTAGCTCTTGAAGTTTTGGAAACAAAAATGTATTGAGCATGTGTCGATATCTCACACCATTCACCGTAACGGTAGCTCCTTCCTCATTTCGAAAGACATATGGACCAATGATGCTGTTGGCGTGTATTCCACACCAAACAGTCAATTTTAATGGATGCAATGGAGTCTTAAGATAATGTCCCGGATTGGTCTCACTCCATATACGGCAAATTTGTTTGTTCACATACCCATTTAACCAGAAATGTGCCTCGTCACTGAACAAAATTTTACGGTAAAAAAATGGATCCACTTCCAATTGGTTGTGAGCCCAATTTGGTAGCGTTGTTCAATGGTCAATCTATGGATTATCAAATGCCAAACCTTGCTAAACACAAATGTCAAAAAACTGTTTCCATAGCAATCTTGATTCAATTGTTATCCCTATTGAAAGTTCTCATGCAGCTAAAAAAACACCCTATATTATATCATCAGAGGAGCTTCATGACCCATTTTTTGAGCAGATTGCCTTCTAAGTGAAAATGGTCATAAAAAAGCTCTAAATTCACCCGAAGTCGAACCGAGTGCTTCTCAGCATTAACAGTCAATGCACCTAACCATGGTGCTATTGACTGTCTCGTAGTAACAGGTATTTCATAGCAAAAAATCTTAGAATGGCTACAATTGTGTCTCTTTTGGATCAGGCTTTCCATAAAGCTAACCCGCTAACCGCTCGGCTGTTTGTTTGCTCTAATAATTAAATAAGAAACGAATATACTGTTGTGATATTTCTAAATTTAGGGGTCCAGGCAGATTAATGAGGTGGTAATTTGAAAGCACTTGCGTTAAAGTCAGTAGCCAGTTAATTCGACTGGTATGAAAAAGCGAAATTTGCATCAGTTTTACAAAAACCATCGATTTGTAACAAATTCACACACAAAAGTAACACATTTGAATTTGTTTATAAAATACAAAATTTGTGCCGCGTCCTGTGTATAATTTTGTACCGGATGCGTAGTACCAGATTCCTAAAAACAAAGTGTTGATAATATTTCGGTGCGTATGCGAATAAAAACTTTATGTTACCTGGAAGGAAGAGTCGATTTCGCTGATAGGAATGAAAATTCCCACTTAAAAAAAGTAAAATTTGAATACGGGGGGAACAAAGCCAGCAAGCGAAAGAAGGAAAGAAGTCAGTTTTCTGGTGGAGATCAAACTGGGAACTCGTACGAGGCCTCTTGATCCAAAAACTCAGAGAGTAAACTTTGTGAGTTCACACAAGTGAACAATTAACCAGAGTCTTGTAATTACGTAGTAATTAACTACGTACAACGCGTAATTAGTGAAAATGTGTATCGCGAATGCAACGTGGTATTTGTCAATCAAATATCTGCAAGAAAATTGGTTATTGAAAATTGTACATGTGCTCTGAAAATTTGAGGTTAGGTACACATTTTGTGATCGAATCGAGATTGATAATCAAGAGATTCCTTACCTGGGTGTTGTCTAGGATAAGGATTGTTTATTTAGCAATTCGAAAAGTTGGTTAAGAGAAGAAAATAAGCTTAATCGGCACTTCTACACAATTATTGGTGCAGCTTAACCGGGTAGCAGTTTGAACACTTGCAGCTTCAATAGCAGTGAGGAAACATGGTAACTACGATCGTAGAAATAATATGGTCTCCAGTGGCGTACTGAATCGAGTGAAAATTTACCAGTTTAAAAATTTATAAGGTAAAAATTTATTTTATTTTAATAAATTGAAAATAAAACGACGAGTTGTGTCGTAAATGAATTTATTAGAGAAACTTTTGTACAATTGATAAGTTCTATATTTCTTACAAAAATTTCTTAAAAAATTTGATTATTTATGTATAGTTATTTTCACTTTTAATAAAGTCGGCTAACCTTTCACCAATCATCATGGCAGGTGCGTTCATATGAGCTGAAAGAGTTACCGGAATTACACTCGTATCAGCAATTCTCAAATTTTTAATTCCATGAACTCGTAATCTGTTATCAACTACTGCTCCACTGGAAGGATCTGAACCCATTTTACACGTCCCTCCTCCATGGTAAGCATTCATAGCAGTTTGCCTAATATTACAAATCCAATATTCTTTGGATGACACTGGATGCATCATACATGCTGGATACGGTATCAAAACAGGATTTAATTTCTTGTATGCATCAGTTTTCAAAAGTTCGAGTGTGGCTGTCAAGCCTTCATATAATTTTTCAATGTCTTCATTTTTTGGATCGTCCAAACACGTTGATTGTATTAGTGGATAGTCAAATGGATTATTAGACTTTAAATAAATTCTTCCTCTACTTTTTGGATGCAATAATACGACCACCAGCTGTGAAATTCTATTTGTAATTCTGAACGGTTCATTTAGAGCATGCTTATGCATTGAATCGAGTCGTCCATGATGAGCTGTTCTTTCTTTGTTGGTGTCAAATTTGCTTGAAATAACTGATGGAATCATAACAACTTCAAAATCTGCAGCAGTTGAATTAGATAAACGTAACTGATAAAAACCTAATGCTTCGTTATCGTCCACTGTTGTTAAAGGACCTGTCCCATTTAAATAATGTTGGATAGATTCTCGCAAGTCTGGAAATTTGTTAACTTTCGAAGTTAAAAATAAAGTGTTAAAAAAAGTTGTATGGTCGTGCAAATTTTCCCCTACAGCCAAATCCTTAATCACACTTATGCCGTGCTTTATTAAGTGATCTTTTGGACCAATTCCGGATAACATTAAAATTTGTGGAGATCCTACAACTCCTCCCGATAGTATAACTTCTTTTCTAACTGTAACAGTATATTTAACATTTTTATGTGAAAATATAACGCCATATGCTCGTTTAGTTTCGTTTGATATCAAAATCTTTGTTACGTAACTCTCGGTTAATATCTTTAAATTGCTTCTTCTTTCGGCTGGTTTTAGAAATGCTCGATTGGAACTGTCTCTTTTACCTTGAGCAGTATTGAACTGTGTGAAACTTGCACCCAATTGATTTCTTCCGTTATAATCTAATATCGGAACATTCAATTCTTCATTCGCTTCCAAAAATATATGTGTCTTTAAATTAACCGGATTGTGATAGTTGACATTTAAGTTTCCATTGAAACCATGGTAGTTTTTATCACCATCAATATGAGAATTTTCAGACTTAATAAAGTATGGAAGAACATCTTTGTAAGCCCATCCTTTATTTCCTTCCTTCGCCCAATTATCATAATCCGCTTTATTACCTCTGCAATACACTAACGAATTGATGGCGCTGGTGCCGCCTAACGATTTTCCTCTTGAAAAGGGGCAAACACCGTTGCTTGCTGAAAACAACAATAAATAAACTTCTCATATCAGAAGACCAAAATTAAAAACTTACCTAAACAACAAGTATCCTGAGGAGTACTATTAAAACCCCAATTGTATTCTGAATTTTGGACATATCTACCCATGGAAGGTATTTCGGTAAAATTTGTTTCGTCTTTTCCTGCTTCCAATAACAACACATTCCAGACATTTATCTCAGAGAGTCGACTAGCAACTACAGCACCTGCTGAACCAGCTCCTATGATGACAAAATCGACTTCGCCAAAATCTGAAATAATAATTTTAAAGTTTATATTGATTTCTAAATGTTTTGCAAGAAATGTATTACCTTCAGGATGTGCATTTTTGGGTTCGTATTCGCTAGCATCTTTAGGAAACTGATATTTGGAAGACTTTGCCATCTCTTCTTTTATAAGTTTTTCATAATAATCGATCAGCTCTTCTTGGCTATAAACTTGGCAAAATATGGAAATTAATAATATAAATTTTAAAACCATTCTGAATTTTCCCTATTCAGTATTCTTCAAGTCCAAACTGATATTTGCGAATCACCAAATAACTTTGAATCACATCCACATAAATTTCCATTATATATACCGAATTTATCATTAATCGTTAGGTTGTTTACCTTAGATAAAATGTTGTTAAAAAGGTTTTGAACTTGGCACATTAAAAAAGTAGGTAATACACATAATTAGTACTTGCAGTGTCAGCGCTCAGCAGTTTGTTCACCCAATAAAATTAAGCAGTAATTATATTATACATGATATAAGCACCTGGGTGACGTAATTGAATAATTTTTATAATCTTCAATAGATTAGAATTAATCATTGCTGCTATTATATTAATTTAAGAAACGGCCAAAAACCAAACTGTACATCGGGAAAACGGAAAAAGACCTCTGCAAAGTGAAATAAACGACCATTTTACTCCATTCTTTGTAATATTATTTCCTTTACAAATTCCAGAGTAAACCAAGTTCACCAGTTCATTACTATGATTATATCATTTAATAATAAATTATTGTGATCATCTGATATGAGATAATCATTTTATGACCTTTACTAACGTATTCAGATGGTGATTAAATTTGAAAAACTTACAGGGTAATAAACTATGAAGTGGATTTTCCTTTAAAAGGTATTGAACTTGAGCTTACTGTACTCATAAAAATAAATTATAAAAATTAATTATAAAACTCGTCAATGACCGATCAATTATTATACTAGATTAATGTAAGTCCTTCTATAATGTTTTTTTTGATGTTCAAACAAAATTTATTATTATGGTTTTAAAACCAACATCTCTAAGTTGATTAAAAACCAGATTCAATAATATGAAGTTAATGGGTATTGTCTTATATACAATATGCTCCTATAAAATTTTCAAAATTAAAATTGCAAACAGCAATTTCAAGCTTGAATTATTCTTTAAAAACAAGGGTACTGGAAAGCAATTGCAAGTATAATCTAATAATTTATAACTTATAAGCCAGTTCAGCGGTTCCCTTCGCATAAAAGAGATCTCTAAAATTTTTATTGTTGACTATGATTACTCGTCAAATAAATTATCTCCTTCAAAACAAAGAAATAAAATATTTTATGTCGTGGAATTTTGGGAAAGGTACATTTCGCCGAGAACGATTCGCCGAGAACGATTCTCCGAGAGTAATTTTATATTATTACATGTTTAATATTATGGTAAAATATAAGGTTTAAGAAGCAAAAAAAAAAAAAAGATTTAATAAAAGGAAACTCAAAATTTTTTTTCTTTAAAATCAAATAGTAGTTTTATAATATTAACTTCAAGGTAGATAGATTAGTTAAATGTAGATTATTTAAAATTTTATTTAAAATAATAAAAATAAATTTACAGTTTAGTTACAGTTATTAATTCAAATATCCATAAAGTCCAAAATTCGTTTTTTGTTAATGAGGGGACCGTGAAAAGAGATATCCACCGGCCGAACTTAGGTTAGTGTTAGGAAACGATATTTTTTTTAATGAAGAGACCGTGAAAAGAGAAATCCACCGGTCGAACTTAGGTTAGTGGTAAGAAACGATTTATTTTAATGAGAGAACCGTGAAAAGAGAGATATACGTACCGGTCGAGAGGAGGTTAGTGTTAGGAAATGATTTTTTTTAATGAGAGGACCTTTAAAAGAGAGATCCACCGGTCGAGCTTAGGTTAGTGGTAGGAATCGATTTCTTTTTAATGAGGGGACCGTTAAAAATCGAAGGTCGAGCTTAGGTTAGTAGTAGGTTTTGACTGCGGCGAAATGGGTGGGCGGCGAAATGGTGTGTATTCAGATTAGATAGGTCGTAGATACATGTGGAGGGAGAACGCTTGACACCCAATTTCACCAACATAAACCCGCATATACAAGTTTTCGTTACCGCGCATTAGCTCCAATTAAAAATTGAAATTTCATCACAAAATTCAGTCTTTCAACCGCCTAATATATTTCATAAAACTTTTAAAGAGCCGTTAAAAGTAAAGGTGGATTTCTATTGGCTTGTTAGAGTTAACAAACGTTTTCTATTGGTTAATTAGGAACATTTAGATAACGCTTTTATTATAAAACCGGCCTAAGCGCTAAAATATTAGAATTTTAACTAATATGTAAAGAACAACATACAAGAAATTATATTTAACCTTCGTCAGGCGGCATAATTTTACAACGTTAACAGGCGGCATAGGTACAATTGTACCTTCATAAGAAAACAACGTAAAACTAGGAGGTGCTGTGTGGGTTGCGTGAAACCTGTTTGCGATGAACACTCAGTACCAAATACAACGTGTATTACTTGCGAAGAAAATATATAAAAAAAAGTAGAAAGTTTGATTTATAATGTAAAAATAATTTATGTTTTACTTTTTTATAATATAATATGATACATGATAATTCACAAAGAAAACATATTCTTTTTTTCTTGCATTATCTTCATACAAAATAATACGAAGGTACAATTGTACCTATGCCGCCTGTTATGGGTGTAAAAACAACTCAAGCCCCTATTTCGGGAGGGGATGAAGATATTATTCTGAAATTTAGACTACATATTCTAGACCAAAAATGTAGAGATGTCACAAAATTTCAGCACTCAATGACTTCTAGAAAAGAAGTTATTGCAATTTAAACTTTTAAAAGTTACAATTGTACCTATGCCGCCTGACAAGGGTTAATGTCACTTTAAAAATTGTGTCACGGAGAATCGTGTCTCGGCGAATCGTTCTCGGCGAAATGTACCCAACCCTGGAATTTTCTATACAAACTTTTACACATTTATACAATATCATAAACATTCAAGCTATCGTTGAAAAGCAAAAATTACCATTTTTCCTCAATATCATGAGAATGTTTGACAGAAGGACAGAATATTTATGTGATTAATTATTTGAAATCTACTACTTTCATTCACTCACAAAATATCACTAATTCAAGTCACCCAGGCTCCGAATATCAAAGATTTAGCAAATCCTCAGACGACATGCGGTTGTTTCCTTTTGGACTTGTGTTTCATTTCAAACCAATTTATTTGGGGTTCATTCAGTCGCTGCGATTTTTTAATTTTCTCTTAGTTACCGGCTTCTTTTGGAGTATTTACCGAGGTGATTCTATCTTCACTTTTTTGACCATCCAAAATTTTAACATCTCATCGAATATTCGTCAGGAATTTTAACGTGAAGATTCATATCCTTGAGGTATTTTTTGTGTGTACTATTAACTTGAGGTTTATCTTTTACGTCCACTATTTATTTGGTATAATTACATCTGCATTCTTATCTATTGGAGCACTTCCATCTTGGTAATTTTCCAAATTAGAGAAGATAAGCTATACGAGCATAAACATTAAACAGTTCGAACTTAGATTTGCGCTATTATTACAAAGATAAATCAATCACCTCTCCAAACAGAGCAACCGATGCGCCTTTCGGACGAAATACTGAGACTGACACTCCACAGGAGTATCAAGTTCATTGTAAAGAAACATACATCAAGTTTTAAACCTTCAAGTAAATTTTTATAGGAGTAAAGTAAAGTAAAATAGGAGTAAAAGTAGGACTACATGGAGAGGCTTCGACAATAATAATTGTAAACTTGAAGGCCAATTCGAATATAGCACGTAAATTTTCAAGCAGAGTAGTTCGATCTATCTTAAAATTGGATGAGAAGCCGAACCCCGATTTTAGAACGCAAACAATTTCACAACACTAAACAAGATGGTGGGTTTTCTCTAAAAGACATACTAACAAGGGGACATCACAGTGAATACATCGCCAATTGACATCCCAATTATTTAGGTGATTCTAGGAGCTAAAAACATTAATTATCACTAGAGTCCGGATTTGTAGCTACGTATTATGCTTTTTCTGAAAGTTCGAAGCAGCTGAAAATTTTTAGAAAAATTTTGTGTTTTAACTGAAAAGAAGTCATTTGGTATCAAGTTTTATATGCTTTTTTTGACTTTTTGTGCATTTCGTGCTTTTTTATACTTCATTAATGCTTATTTTACAAAATATTTCAAAGTTTGATCTTTTAAATGCATCTTTCTGTTTTAAAATGCAGAAAATTTTGAAATTTTAAAAATGTTGTATATGAATTAGATAATTCGGATAGCAAATCTATAAAAGATTGCCAAAATGTATTAAAGAATCCAGAACTTAAAGCAAGTTTAGCGTTTATTAAATGCCACTGTAACTTTGTTACTGATGTTATAAAATCTTTCGAAAAGCAGCAAATGCGACAACATAAAAAAGAAATTGAAAGATGTGTTAGAGAAAAATAAAGGATTAAAAATCTTAAATAATATAGCTAAAACAGTACCTGGAGAAACTATTGAAGATTTTGAAATGGAACCCCACTTGTAGCAAAATTCAAATTTTCACCTATTAAAACTAGTGTAGATGTCGAAAGAAGTTTTTCTGTCTACAAAAATCTATTAAGTGACAGAAGGATGAATTTTACTAAAGAAAATTTGGAAAAATTCTTAATTGTTTCAAAAATTAAATTAATAGGTACTTTTAATTATGCTTTTTTTTAATAAAATTTGTGCTTTTTTTGACAAAGTTGATGCTTTTTTTTAGTATTATTTAGTGCTTTTTTTAAGCACTTTTTTTCTCATTTTTTATCCGGACTCTAATTATCACATTCTCGGCGTTTAGTCGATTGCCGCTTAGTTTTTGAGATATGAAACACAATGGTGGTTTAACTGCTATTACTATTGGATATTATTATGTTATGTGAAGTTACTAAAATGTAACCATTATTTTTTTCAAAATATAATGGATTGAAATCTATAAATGAAAAAATCCGTGACAAATTTGTTTCCCTTTTATTTAAGCTCCTCAGATGGATATAACATGTCTTTAAATCAAAATTAAAAATTACTAATTCTGAAATTGAAAAATAATTAGTTAAAATAAAAATTAAAAATTAAAAATTCAAAACTTTCACTTGAATTAAGTTACTTAAAGTTTAATGGAAATAAATATCAACAATAAATCATAAACAATATGATATAAAGCCAAAAATTGCAATTATGATAATGTATTACTAAACAACTCAAATAAGTTTACAAATTTTATAACAAAAATTAAAATTACCTTAATACTTAAGTTTAATCAACAAATTATCAAAAACACATCCGTTAGTAACTTTGTATAAATTTTAATGAACGCAGGAGCTAAAATCATTCGTATTCTTCATGTGGTAAGTGCAATTTTCTATATAAATAATACTATATTTTTTTCTAATTTTGATTTGCCAAATTAAATAAGAACGTCGTTACGTAATTGTAAGTTTTATGTATGTCCATTTATAGTCCATGTATATGGTTTTTAACAGATATAATAAAAGTAAACTACTTCTATTTTAACGCTACAACTTTTAAATTATTTTAAATATTAGGGTCAAGTGGGGTAAATATGAAACAAAAAGTAAAACTTTCTATTTTTTAGGCATTAAAATGGGTAAATTAAAATTTTTAGCATCACAATCTGATGTAGCTTTACGTAATCTTGTTAATTATTTATGTATGAAAAAAATATAATGCTGAGTAAGTATTAAAAAAATTAAAAAACAGTGGATCACTTTTAACCTTGATTACGGGAAAAAATGAAACAGTCACGGGAAAATGTGAATTTAAAATGGAAAAAAAGCAATTTTTCAAACAAATAAAGCAAACAAGGCAGTTTCATCTTTCATCTATTGTTTGTGTGCAAAATTAATATAAATCCAAAATTTCAATTTATTGTTATGATATTCGCCCTTAAACGAATACTCACCCAAAAAGACCCCAAAGACTAACGTTATGCCGGAGTAGAGTTTTCCTCTTTTACAGGGCCAGTGGATTCAGTAAACGAAATAAGAGGGCAATTCATAGTAAACATAATTTATTCAATAATAAAGAAATCAATTGTTGAAATTTGCATCAAATTATCTTAGACAACAATCTTGTCTCAAACCAATGTGTTGTTTTATGTGTAATAATTAAATCATCCAAATCCTCAAATTTAGGAGCTAAATTTGGATATTTCATTATTTGTGTAGCATTTAAATAATTTATTATAATCAATTTTAATAAAGTCCTTTAATCAATCTAATGTCAACACAAATCGTTGTTTTACAATCAGATTCATTAAAATAAAACAAATCTTGTACCTTATTACTTTCCACTTGATCTAGTGCATTACCATAAAACAGTTGGTAAACATCATGTTTGATGTTCATAAATTGTTGGTTAAATAATCTTCGTGTTTGATCACACTTTGGTAAGTAATCACTTAATTTATCAGTTTTAATTTGTTCACCACATGTGAACATAACCTCTAATTCGTACCGATTGTACAAATATCTGTAATCCACTTTTATTTCAGATATTCAATTGACAAATATCCAATTACGCACGCAATACACAATTTTCTATAAAATACCGGAATTCCGTAACTTTACGACTCCACTATTTATTTACTTCCGCTTAATTAAGTAAATTAATGCTTTGGTTTTTGTACCAAAGAACCGCAATTGAGTTCCTTAATTTGGATTTTATCGAGAAATCTACGTGTTTCTCAATCAACGTTCCCCAAGTTCCCCAAGAACTTCACGTGTACTCAGTTTGAGTTTCACCCAGGAACTCCTCTCTGCTTGAGTTTCACCCAGGAACTGGCGTGTTTCTGCTCGCTGATTTTTAACGTTCCCAGTTTTCGAAAAATGGATATTTTAGGTGGGAGTTTTTTCATCCTGGTTAGCTAAAATGGTCCTTACAGCAGGCAACATAACGTCGTTAATTGCGTACGCACTGAATTGTTATTAACACTTTACATTTTCTAGGACTTTGGCGCTAATTTCAAATGAAATTCATACACAAGGCGTGTCACAAGTTTTGTATTACACAAATAAATTCAGAAATGTTTTGTTTTTTGTGTAAAATTGTTACAAGTATGGTTTTGTAAATTTGATGCAAATGTTTCTTAAATGTAGGTCAAATCACCTGACTATTGAATTTAAAAAAATTTAAATTAAATTACCATCTCATTTGTTTGCTGTCACTCTTAATTGACCGAAAATATCACCACATTATATTGCAGTAATAGAGAAAGTTGTAGAACAAAAAATGAAAATAATTTTACATATTTTTTTTTGTTTTTAAATAAAATTTTCTTGTATGTTGTTCTTTACTTACAGTTAAATCTAATATTTTAACGTCTAGTTAAATTTTTGTTTAATTTATATTTCACATAACACATACTAAAATCACACTCTATTCTTGAAAAAATTTCTTTTTTAAGATCATATTTCTGTATTTCTAGATCGTTTACGAAAAGGCGTTATCTAAAGTACTCCTAGGAAGATAATAATATTTCAAATTTTTATGTAATTGAAAATAAACTATACATTATGATATCGCTTTCAATTTTGTCATTAAGCCATTTGTTTATTATTTACATGCCTGTTTCACTTTTCCCTTAATTTTTACGTGTTTCATATTTACCCCCACTTGACCCTACATAACATTTTACTTTAAAAGCAAATACTTTCAATAACAAAGACCGGTTACTTTTAAATAGAATTTTTAAAATTTTATATTGAAACACTTTGCTTTCTTTTTAAAAGTAATTGATATTAATTTATATTAAGCATTGGGGTAGAAAAACATTTTTAATTCATAAATATTTATATTTTATTATAATAAAACTTAAACATATCATACTTTTTTAGACAGACTAAAATTGTATTAAACACTTTTAGAACTAAAAATATATAAAGTTGGCACAGATGTAAATATACTGATAGTATAATAAATTATTCACAATCGATTTCGTTAACACAGTAACTGGATATTTGAGCAGATTTGCCTACTTATAGATAAAAAAAAATCCCTTATAGTTATAATGGTCTCCCAACTTTTTAAAAAATTGATTAAAATTCTACTGACCTTCAATCTGTCTTCGGTGCTTAATTTGTTTTTTAATAACAATAATTTTCCCGAATGGTCTCCATAAAATGTTTCTTTTACATACTAAAATAAATTGCAACATCTCGATTTTGAATATTTTTCGGCACTCTTCTTATACTTACTACGCTTGTTCCAGCAATTGAAAGTAATTAAACATCAAACATTAGGAAGAATTTTCAAATTTCACATTGAAAAATTATGGAATATTTAAATATGGTTGGTGGTGCTATAATTTGTATTATAATTCCGCTTATATTTACAGTATTATTTCGTAATTGGTTGCAGTACAAGGTAAAAAAATTCAATTATCTAAATATGTTTAATATTCGTTTAAACTTATCAATACTTGCAGCGGTTAGCAAAAGCCAAAGGAATTCATTACCGGTTTGAAACATGGTTTTTCACCGTTATTTTCATTTTACCTTCAATAAATGCCTCCTTGCTTATTTTTAGTATCTACAAACTGATCATACACTTTATTCTTTCCACAATACTAAAAAGCAAATTCGGTGGTTTCTTAAAAGGTGAAGATTCATGCTACGCTTTACATTATCCGACAATGGTTACAATACCCTTTGTGATTTTTATCGAATTTGATAATAAATTGGAAAACATTTATGAAGTTGTGAAAGAATTTATTTGCACTTCTCTAAAAACAAGAGTGAAAGATAAAACAAAACTTTGTGGAGTCATTGAAAATTCGTTGGGATATAACTATATTTTAAAAGATGAAATAAATATTGAAGACTGTATCAAGAAATTTAAAACGACTTCATCCAAAACACTTAACAAATCAGAATTAGTCCAATTACTTGAAGAGTACAACGAAGAATATCTTCCAAAATGCAATCGAGGTTTTTGGGAGGTTTCAATCGGAACTCAACCAGTCAAATGGGACCCTGAAGATAATGATGCAACTCGATTATTTCCAATAGTAATTAAGCTTTCCCATTGTATGGGTGATGCAGTAAATCTAATATACAAATCAATATGGAAAGCTTTTGGTGACACTAGGAATTTACGCAATTTAATTTTGGACGAAGATCCAAATTTTAAGAGTAAACTGAGTTGTTCAAATGTACTTGAAGATATTGGTCAATTTCTTAATTTGCAAATTATACCATTTCTGTTAGTTAATGGAGCTGTAGTAGCAAATGAAACTATTAAATTAGTAGGTCCAAATCAGCACTCGAAGAAATATTATTGCACGAGCGAGGATCACTCGACGTATTACTTTTCAAAAGTCAAGGAAATCAAAAAGAATCTTCCTTTTAATACTTCTGTAACAAATATATTTACAACTGCTTTTAATGCCAGCTTAACAGAATTTTATCGGAAGGTAGAACTAGTTTCGGTATTATTAAAAAAAATCTATTTATCATTTTTCAGTATACTTCCAAGATTCCCAAGAATATCAGTTACATTGTTCCAGAAACTGAAGGATCCCTCGATTCAATAAATACTACACCGGATAAATTACAAAATCAAAAAGTACGATGTAGAAATACAGTGAGTGATATACTTCTCAATTGTCCTACTATAATTAAATCGAAAGACGAAGATATTCCAGTTATGGAAATGTTACTGAAAAGTAGTGAACAGAAGAATGTAGTTCAACAACTTCAAGAAGCAAAAGTATGGTAGGTTTCAAGCGGAGTTTCTAAAACTCAAAATAAATTTTTTCAGACCTGTATTAAATTATGTGCAACTATATATTCTATTGTTCCGACTTCTATTCTGAAATATTTCGATACAGTAGGAACAACTGCAATTGTGAGCAATTTGCCAGGAGCTTCACAAACGACGATTATGAATGGTACCTTGGTGAAACATGTATCGTTCTGGTGTCCAAATGTATCGCGTACAGGTACAGTAAAATGCTGATTATCCGATCCTAGCTGTTGTTTTGATTGATGCTTGAGATGCTATTCTGGTATTACAATTGAGTATTACATTTAATAAAACTTTTTGGTATTATAGGTATCAGTCTGGCTATAGCAACTTTTGATAAAAAATTGGAACTTAATTTAAATATTGATCGAAGTCTGGTATCGGACAGAAGTCAAGTTCAAGAAATACTCAATGGAATTTACAAATATATTGATATAATGCACAATAGTTTATACATTGAGAGAAATGCTACATGATTATTATTTTAAAATTGAAAATATATAAAAAATATATATTGGGATATTAACTTGTTTATAATATTTTATTACGTTTCTAAATTGTAGTTTTAATTATTTATTATCAAGTTAAGTCAAAATCTATAAATGAAAATATATTTTGTCATGGTGTATATTTTTATTTATAGAGTTTACCAATACTTCTTGATAGTAAATAATAAAAGTTAAATATTTTTGTATGTAATATTGCTATAATTTCAATCTAAATATATTAAAGAGAAAACTTGTCTGTTTGTTTGTTTGTTTGTTTGTTTGTCTGATCGCTTACACTCCTAAGCCCTTCGACCGACTTGAACCAAATTTGGACACTTGCTCACTAGGACTCGGGTTATGTTCCTGTGCAAAACAAAAACTTTAAAAACTTGAGAAGTGAGAGAGATCGCACAAAAATTTTTATTATAGAGATTATCCGCATCATTGGATTTTCTTACTAAATCAATATTGTATATTATTACATTATTATTACAGTTATGGCCTAAAACCTCCATTAATGGGAGAGGCTTATGTGCAGCTGTGGGCGGATAAATGGCTGAAAAGAAGATAACATTGTACATTGCTTATGACAAGTTGTATCATTGTAGCTCCGTTTGATGTAAATAAATATAACAGTTTCTTTTTAAAGACTTTGTTTATCTGCCCAAATGTTACTTCCATAAATTTGGATTTATAATGACGTTTATAAAAATTAGTATCAAACTTTCTCAACATCCTGTGTAGATTTAATTGTATATTCGAAAATGGAATTACTCTCGTTGTTTAAGTTGATACAGATTATATTGGAATAATGTTATTACTAGTTGGAAAGCCTGTCTACGGATGGGCAGCTTGTAGCATTTCAAATGCTATTTTTATATTTTGGCGGAAATCTATGCATCACCCTGTGTGTGTTTCAAACACGCGCAATCGTATTAAATTTCGAAAATTTATCAAAATTTCATTCTTCGCTTATCTTTATGAAAAGTAGAAGTTTCATTTTACGTTTGTGCAATTTTATGTTTTTAAAAGCCACAAATTGTTAGTTTATTGAAGTGATCTTTTATTTTACCTTCTGTGCTACATTTGTGGGTAAGATTGCATTATTTTCTATCTTGAGCGGAAGTTTGACTTTTGATGAATTTTAGCTTTTTTTTCGTACTACCACGTCAATTTTCTGTGACGTCAATTTTTGGTTTCCAATTTTAATTATGGTTTTTTGAGCGGGTGCACATGGTGATCAGTAGCCCGATTATCCATCTGTCTGTTTTTATCCACCAACCATATGGTTATTTGTATGGATATGGGCCAGCAGTTTGGTTATCTTGTTTCCACCTGTGATGACCTTGATTCCTGTGTCGAACCATCTGTGGCAGCCATTTTTGACGATGTTGGGATTTCGTTTTTGGGTTCACCATTCCCGTATGAGATCAATGGAGAGGGCAGGACTGATCAACATTCGTTTATCCCCAGCTTCACCGCAGTTTTGCGTTTTTGATTAAGAAGTGGTGTGATAAGTTTGTCACTTTGGCCGTCTCCTTTGACTATTTATCCATACTTTTTGGGAAGACGTGCGAGCTCCATTCCAACATTGTAAGATTTTTGTCGCAGCGGTAGCGTGAGCCTATACCACTATTCCATCTCTAGTGGTTGGGACAGCACCAACGACGTAGGATGGCTGGAAAACCATTAATTAGTTTTTTTGTGGAAACGCATTTAGGAGATTTGCTTGTTTTAATTATTTACATCGTTATTGAGATGCTATACCGTTCGCAGGTGAATTGATTCTTGTTTAATTGTGCAGTTTTTGTTATTTTTAGCTTTACATCTGAAACTCAGTTTAAACGATGAATCATTAATATTCCAGAGGTTCCAAAAGAATTGAGATGTTGAATCGGACGGATTGAGGTGGAAGGGTAAGTTGGAAAGCAATTGCTGTATTTAGTTTTACTTGATGATATCTCTTGCGAATGTGTTAATTGCAGTCAATTTTACCAACGTTTTATGTCTGCGTTGGGCAATCTCCTGGATGCGCGGATTATTTTTGTGAGTTGTCTTCATATGGCAACTCATCTGTTTTTTATTTTTTATTTGATTGTCCCAGGGTATCCCCTCAGGGTATCTTGGATTTCACTTGATTTGTTATGTGTTTTGTGTCTCCTATTGGAGTTTTGGAGTCAGATATTGTCAACCCCATCTTTATCTAAACTTTGTTAACGTGTTCAACTGAAGAACCTACGAACCGCGTCCGCGCGACCCATGCTCTGGCACTGGACGGGGGTGTAATCCCTTAGCTGGCCTGTCTACCATTCCATTCGTAGATCAGCGGGGCAAGTGGCACAATTCAGAGCAATTTGCGTTACAAGCTAGCCGGTAGATCTCTTCTTTAGCGGAATTAATTAAAAAAAAGCGTTTCCTAACACTAACCTAAGCTTCGGGCTTCATTAAAAAGAATAGTATCCTTTATACTGACAATTTTAATTATTCGCGTTCAAACGTTCTCACGTTCAAAAATGATGATGATGAAGAAGATGATGATGACAATTTAATACATTTATTGATAATGTAAAAGTCGAATAATTAATTTTTTGGATGGATGATCATCGGATTAACGTATCTAAAGTTTATAATATAATTAAAACTTAATTGGTGTGCAACTCGATCCCAGGGGAGGTGAATTTAAGTTGGTACAACCAATCAAAGTGCGTTGCGTCTCCTAAAAATATGACATGCTGGAGTAGGTGCAGCGTGATAGCCGTTTATTATTTTGAATATTATGTTATGTTTTGTTTTGTGTTTTTGGTTCTGTTTTTGTTTTGCTGTTGTTGTGTTTTGTTTTTGTTTGTGCTTGGCTTTGCATTGCTTTGATTTGCTTTAGTTTGCTTTGCTTTTGGGATTTCTTCTGATTTTTGTTTGACAACGACCAATCAGAGTACGTCGCTTGTCCTAAAAGAATGACACGGTGGAGGAGGAGCTTCGTGGTCTTTTATATGTTTGATGTTATGTGAAGTTACTAAAATGTAACAATTATTTTTTTCAAAATATAATGGATGGAAATCTATAAATGAAAAACTATAAACCGTGACTTTGTTTCGCTTTTATTTAAGCTCCTCAGATGGATATAATATGTCTTTAAATTATAAATATCTTTTAAAAATGAATTATTTTGAAATTGAAAAACAATTAGTTGAAATATAAATTAAAAACTTACATTTGAATTAAGTTACTTAATTATTGAAGTTTAATGGTAATAAATTACATCAATATAGCATAAACAATATAATAATATGTAAGTCAAAAATTGCAATTATGATAATATATTGTTAAACAATTCAAATAAGTTTATAAATTTTATAACAAAAATTATAATTAAGTATTTAGTTTTAATCAACAAATTATTATCAAAAGAACATTTTTGAACGTAGAGGTGAACACTGATTCAGCCTATGAAGTTGATTCAATATTATTATTTTATACACTTATTATAAACTTTTATGTTTTCAGAATAATGAAATAATTAAAAAATATTAAAATGTCTTTAATGTTACTTGACTTATAGTTAAAATTCTAATATTTTAGCGCTTACTTAAGGGGCGAGTCTGGTCCAGCCGAGGTTTTTTTCAATGCGATTTTTTTAAAGATAAGTTTTATTTTCGTCCGACGAAATCGGCGGCAATCGTAGCTCATTCAATTTTTATCCGATTCAATTCATTCAAAGTTTAATTTAAAAAAAAATTAAAATGTTGATTGCAAAAATGTCGGACATAAAAAGGAAAACTGGCGCAAAAAATTGGCTATAGTTTTGCAATATCGTTCTGATGTCCACAAGTATCGCGTACAGGTACAGTAAAATGCTGATCATCAGAATATTGGTTATATGATCTTAGCAAAAAGGCTTTAGCTGTTGTTTTAATTATTGATGCTTGAGATCTTATTCTAGTAGGTAATACAATTGATTGACATTTGCAAAACATTAACGTTACTACAACTTCATTTAGATATCACCAGCAATCTATCTCCATTTGTCCACCTTCTATATTAAATATTGCACTCATCTTCATGAGTTTGAATGCAGCATCAATTTGACTCTCGAAATTCTCTAACACTTGGAGCCATATCGAGGGGAGTCCTAAGAGCATGTTATCTAATAATTTTCCAAAAACAATTTATACTGAACTATTTTCAAATAAATTCAAACCTTGTGTAAGATATATTGTTGTATTTTGAAAGTGAAACCGTTAAATTGTGAAAAAAGAAGGATAAAAAGTATAGTCAAATTAAAATTAATTTAGAACAAAGCTTAAATATTGGCATGAACAGGAGCGTACGTATAAGTACATAATATTATGATTTTTAAGCAATCAACCGGGAGTTTTAACTAATAAGAGAAATTAATTTGTGTATTTGTGTAAGTAAAATACTTTGAAATATTTTTCAAATTTCAAATTTGAAGCGTTCCTGTATGGACGCTTTGTTGGAGCAAAATTGTAAAAGTAAAGTGAAATTTTTTTTCCAGCTAATAGCAGCATGGAAAAGAATATAAAGTGTCGTCAGATGTCCGAGTAATTTTGATTGAGTTTAAAATGAGGAAGGAGGCAGAAAATTGTAAAGAATAAAAGAGCGTCTTTTAACATGGTAAAATTTTTCATAGAACAAAATTTTCAATTAAATCAAGGCATCATCCGGTCAATGGACAATTAAATAAAGGAAACACTGAGAAATTATGGAAACTGAGTACAGTCAGCAGCAACAACCTCAAAAAGGTAAAATTTTGAACTTTTCAATTAACATCTGGTTCGCGAGACAAGTTTGATTCCTAAAAACATCGAAAAATTTAATAACAATATGAAAAAATTAAATGGAAATTTAGAGGAAATGAACAGAAATGTAGTGGAAACTAACGAAAATTTAGACATGAAATTTGAATAACTAAATAAAACTTTAAATGGTGGATTGGCTAACCTAGCACAAAATATAGACAATAATAATACAGAAAAAAAGGAAAAGCTGGATAACATCACGGCCGCCTTGGATAACATGTATCACAAAAGCGAGAGTAATAATAATCTTTGGAGAGGAAAATGTTAAATCATTGGAAGCGATCATAGAACTTAGCATTGAAGAAAACAAGTATCATACAGGCGGCACTGTTAAAAAAAGATCTGGTATTCACAAGAAGAGGAATAAGAAATATTAAGTGGAAAAGAAGCCAAAAGAATAGAAAAATTAATTATATTAAAAATAGAGAAAATCATAAAATGAAATGGAATTAGAAGAGAAGATCAGCCCACACGAAGATAAATTCAGACACGGAGGAGGTACCCAGTTCAATGATTTGGGAGTATGGAAAAGAGAACGAACATGAAGAACATTTAGTTAGTTATATTAAATTATAATTAAAATTGAACATTAGTGAAGGATTTTGTAAAATAAGGGTCAATCGGAAAATTGAAATAAGTGAAGAAACGGCAAAGACACGAGAATAGAATGAAGTTAAACGTCCACAAAGAAGAATTGGAAATTATTGAAGTTTTGCACATATTTTGATCAGAGTTTTGTCAACCCATCAAGGAGAACATTTTAAACTTGGTGCATAAGGATTATGGATTGATTAACGGTGATAGTATTCATCCTCATATAAATATTGAATTCAATTGTTTTATTTTTGAACATAGATGAAGTAAATTAATTGGGAGGATACTCCAGTTTAAGTTAATATTTATTTTAATAAATTTATTGCTTATAATCCTAAAGTTTGGGATTAAGTTTACATATTCCAACATGGCGGTTGAAAGTTTCAACATGTAATGACTCATTCCATATCTCAGATTGGGAGGAGATTTCATATTATAATTTTGAGATACAGAAGTTTTGAGATAAAGTATCAAAATTTTGTATTGTTTTATTTGAAAATTTTTATTTGTAGGTACAAGATTCTATAAAGTTTTAACATTTTATGCGACTCAACTGGGTCGAATAGTTTTGATAAAGAGACTTGTATACGACTCCACAAGTGAGGAAGTCGTGTGAATTTTTAGCGTATTATAAAATTTCTTGTAAAAATCGGATTGTTTTTTGGAAAATAATAAAAAGAAAAGGAGGTGGAATAAAATTGTGTTTTAATTCTTTAGAAAAATTTTGGAACGGTTTTGAATTAATTGGATTCGTTTAAGTAATAAATTTTAGTAGAAATTATAAGGCCGTGAGATAACTGCGGTTCGGAAGATGAAAGTGTCCGACTGAGCGAATTTGGAAGTGATAGGGAATAATTCGACAAATACTTTATGCAGTCTTCGGAAAAGTTTATTTAATTTAAGCAATAGATGACTAAAGACATTTTTTGTAATAATTAATCTGTAGAGCTAATACTTGCAGAGATGCTGTAGGTTTGAAATACATAGATCATTCAAATATTTTAAAGATATTTATTGCTTTAATAATATTATTCAGTTAATTAATTACATCAATAATTAATTATTATTAAAAAAAAATAAGTGGTAATCAAACATTGTCACAATTGTAAATTAAGTACACTTTATAAATTCATTGTTCTAAATATTTATACTTTTTCTTGGTTTTAGACCTAACCAATAACCATCTTCAGGAACTGGATTAACATCCTTTTTGCTTAGTATTAAAGGAATAGACGTTCTCTCAATGGGTACTACTTCAAATTTACGAATTAAATAGAAAATTACAGTTTTCACTACCAATAATCCAAAACGATTTCCTAAATAAAACATAGTTAAAAATATAATTTTTGGAACATAAAAAAATAATTTTTACCTATGCAATTCCTCGGCCCAACTCCAAATGGAACATAGGCAAGAGAGGGGATATTGGATTTATTTTCATCATTGAATCTTTCTGGATCAAATTTTTCAGGTTGTGGATAGTAATTTGGATCTCTGTGAATTGCAAATATTGGTAATTGGCAAATTACGTTTTCATCTAAATATATTTTTTCTCCTTTGGTAGATATTACTGTAAACGGTTTTACTGCTTTTCTATCAGTAACTGCAAACGGTGGCCATTTTCTTAAAGTTTCTAAAAATATGTGCAACGACTTTTAAGTTACATTATCATTAAAATTTATAAACTAATTACCAGAAATCACCATGTCTAAATATTTCATTCCTAGCAGTGATTCGTAAGTTAGTTGTCCGTTACATTTTTCCAAGGTTTCGTTAATTTCATCATATAATTTGTTTTGGATATCAGGTTGTACTGCTAATTCATGTGCAGCATAACTCATGGCGGTTGCTACTGTATCAAATCCAGCAAAATAGAAGAGTACGGCTTGGGCTATGAGCACATCGTCCGAAAGTATCGCCTTGTTCTTTTTGGCAGTTTCTGATTCCAATTCGTTTTCTTCGTTAACCATGTCATCGTTCTTTAGTTTTCCTTTTCTAGCTTCCATCATTAAATGTAACATATCTGGTCTTATTATTCCATTTTTTTCACGAACGGAAATAGTTTCCTTAATGATTTTTCTAAAGAAGGAGCTATTTTCTTCACTGATAAATCGAATTCCTAAATACTAAACATAATTCAATTAAATACTGTAATTTAAAAAATATTTGCTTTACCTTAGCTAGTGAAGGTCTAACAGATGCGGCAAAAAATTTTATTTTCATTAAAAATCCACTGAACACAGTGGCATTTTTTCCTCTTACTAACATTTCATTGTTGGGATCTTTTAACGAATTGCAAGAAACACCAAAAGCAGTTGTAGCAATAATATCATTGGTAACTTTCAAAAAAATCTCTTTAATCTCTAAAGATATCAAATTGTCGTTGTCAAAATAATCTACGAACTGTTGGGCACATTCCACGATTAAAGAAAACATGGTTTTCAATTTATTGGTAGTATAAGCGGGGCTTAAAATTGAGCGAATATCTTTCCATTTTTGACCTCCTAAAAAGCCCAATAATTAAAATTTAACATTTGAATTTTGGTATTTTAGTTACCCTCCATTGCAAAAAGATTATTTGACCATATCGGATCAGACTCCCGTGATGCAAATGATGTGTGTTCCGGAAAAGAATCGAATTCTTTTATAAATATTTGTCTTATGAGGTCAAGGTCCTTTATTAGCAATGTAGGTCGATAAAACTGATATAGTGCAACGAACCTGGCAGAATACAATTTCAATATCACAATTTTCACAACATTAGTGAGTAAAAATTATAAAATAAAAGATATTTACCTTTCGTTATTACATTTATCATAAAAGTTTTTGAGCAGCACAGCTATAGAACATTTCTCCAGAGCTACAGGACCCAAATTTCCAAAAAGGATTGATGGTTTTTCACATTTGACTCCATGATCTCTCCAATAATTGTGTGGTTTTATAAACACCAAATGAAACAGAAATGCTAAGCAAATGCAAACTAATGCTAAAGCAATCATCATTGCGAATTATTATGGAATGAATAGTTTTGTGCTTAATTTTTGCATTTATATAGTATTTTATTCCAAGTGTTTTGCGCAAGTTGAAGGACGTTCAATTAATTCAAATTTACTGTCAACGTCCTAATTGGAAACACCTAAACCAAAGGTTATCTATAAGTTATTATCGGATATTGACTCAAAATTTAATTACAAGTTACGTGAACATAATAGCAGTCATCATATGAAAAGTCAAAAACCTTGCCAGTTTTCTTGACCTACAGTGATATTGATTCATAATTATGAACTCTATAATATGGATAAAACAAACTAATTCATTTGGTTAAATTTTGAGGCACTATTAAGTTATTTTTTTTTTTTTTGTAAAACAAAACTTCTGGTTTCTGTATAAGATTCTGTAAAAATTGTAAATTTTAGTTGTATATAATAATTGTAATATATAATAGTAAAAAAAATATCTTAGGTAGTAAATTAGCTAAAAATTAATAATAAACAAACAAGATAAAATTTGATAGTGAAAAAAAAATTTTTTTTAATGGTAAAGTCCACTTATTAAGGTTTTTGATAACTGTATTAAAATATATAGTAGGAATTTTTGCGAATAATAGGTCAATATTCGCACATTTATAATAATAAAAATATAATAAGTATCTTATATAATTCTAAAAATTAAGTATCAATGACCTGCACGGAATAACCATATTATTATGTACCAAAGTCAGGACTTGAAGTGTTTATTTGAATTTTTTAAATATTAATTAATATTTTTCTCTGAATTATCGCAGATCATGACGAGCTATGATAAAACAGATATTATGATAGGTGCAAAATGAAACAAAAATGGAAGTGTATATTATTTGGTAAATTATTCCGTAACCATCATTAAATACAACACAAATTCGTACTTCAATGCATTGCACTGTTAATTAATTTGTAATTTATTACTTTTTTATTAGTATCTAAGTATTAATATTTTATTTAATTTTTTGTTGTAACTTTTGAAGTTGAAAATGCGTAGTAATAATTTAATACCACTCACTCGCGCAACATCCGCGTCACAGTATTAATCACGAACCCACTACTGACACAATTTGATATTGGATAGGTAAGGGTATTACATAATAATCTATAAAATGGTAAATAATTAAATTGAAACTATAAATTGTTTATCCAAAAATTTTAAAAATTATTACAAAAATAAATATTTAATTTTTGAAAAACATTTCAAATTATACCTATGAATTATAGGCTAGGGGGAGTGATTTTTATTTAAATATATAATAGGAGACTTCATTACACTACAACATCGTTCATCAACCTTTTAAGTGTCGCGAACCATTAAATGCAGAAAAAACCTTACGACTTCCTCGAAAACAGGACTTCTTTTACTTTTTTAACGCCCTGCAGCTTCATTCAGGGTGTGATGTGAATTCAATCGATATTAATCAAATTCAATATAGACTAATTTACACATGGACTACAGCATTGTTTCTCAACATTTTTAGTGTTTATTTGGTGACCCCCCCCCCTATACCAGATCGCAATCTGATAAGAAGTCCCCCCCCCATATGGGAAAATGTTGTACCACGGAAGACTTTTTCGATCTTATCTTTTTTGCAAAAATATTCAACTTTAGAATGAATCCAACTTGCCTATGAGAATGAGCCTTCAATTAGGATCATAACCACAAACGTGAAACGAAAACTACCCTCTGAGTAGCAACCCCTAATATAAGGGTTGACCTGAAACAGAGACCAGAGTCCGTCGCATTCTGGAGAGAACCCCTCCAGTTTTTTTATCTACGATGTTACTAGACTAGCTCTCGATCCGTGCAGAGGCTAAGCTAAGTGAAAAAACAAGCGAAGAATTTAGGAAAAAGGTATATAGAAGTAAAAAACCAGTTGAATTATATAGGGTTATTCACTTAGAACATAACAATTTTGCATTTTAATATCAACGAGCTCTTAAACTTTTTTTATGATCTGTCAGCGTCAAAACGTCAGTCAAGGTTTACCATTTTATTATGGCGAGGTTCACAAACGAACAACGTTTGGAAGTTATTAAAAATTACTACCGAAATTCGAAGTCTATAGTTGCAACTTTAAGAGCGCTTACTCCAATTTACGGTCGTTATAACCGTCCAACCAGACAAGCTGTGCGTGCTATAGTGAACAAATTCGAGTCAACATATTAACTATCTAATATTCCGGTGCCATTGAGACCACGTCCATGTCGAAGTATCGAAAATATCACAGCCGTAAGGTCTTCAGTTCAAAATGAGCCAAATCAGTCGATTCCACGCCGTTCACAGGAATTGGGAATGTCTCAGTCTACATTGTGGCGAATTTTGCATAAAGATCTTAGCCTAAACCAGTGATTCTCAACCACTGTGCCGCGGCACTTTTGTGTGCCGCGAAATTCTAAAAAGTGTGCCGCGAAATTTTAGATATATAATTATGTTAATATTATTTTCCTACGACCCCATAAGAAAGTAGCACATTGCACATAATTAAGTAGGCACGAAAGTCGTCAATATCAACAACCCGTGCGTTATGACTGTGCGTTATTATATGGCAGTTAACTTGAATTTAGTAGGCTGCTTTGAAATTTTGACGTTAACTACAATTAATAAATAATATTTCTCTTGTTTTCTAAAATCAAATTAATTCGTGAAAACGACATAAAAATGGATTTATTTTTTTATGGTCGCGGTCGTAGGAAAAATAGTGTACATAACTCGAAGAAAAGTGCCTTTCATGCATTGACATATTTGTCTGATTCGTGTGATTTCTGCACTTGGCTGCGCCTCGTGCAAAACTTACACACTCATGCGAAATGTGTCACTTTCCACGCTTGTTATGTAATATACTATTTCCTAATGTTGTCAATGGCAACGTACTTTATAGAATTATAATGTAACGTTGTCGATGACAACGTACTTTATAGGATATAAAATAAGTTAAAATTCTAATTTTTCTGTTAGTGTTAGAAAAAATATTGAAGACAACGCGTGTTTTATTGATTAAAAATCTTTCTCTATTAAATCCTCACTCCCTACGGTCGTTCGGATTTAAATTACGACATCGAATAATATGATTTAAAATTATTTGATTTCTCACATTTAAAATTATTATCATAAACTATTTTACGCAGTGTGTTATAGGTAAGTAAATAATTTTTAAACTTTTCTTTTTCTTTGTGTGCCGTCAAATTTTGAAATCGTTAAAAGTGTGCCGCAACAAAAAAAAGGTTGAGAATCACTGGCCTAAACTCTTACAAGATCAAACTAAGCCAAGAACTGAAGCCTTCTGATCATTTGAAGCGCCAAAACTTCTGCGATTGGGCTTTGCAAAAGTTTCAAGAAAATCCGGAATTTCATCGAAAAATTATCTTTAGCGATGAAGCTCATTTTTGGCTTAATGGCTTTGTCAATAAGCAAAATATGCGTTATTGGACAGCAACAAATCCACTCGTGCTTCAAGAGACTCCATTGCATCCACAGAAAGTGACCGTGTGGTGTGGATTTCATGCCGGAGGTGTGATTGGACCGTATTTTTTCGTCGATGAAAATGATCGCCATGTTACGGTTAATGGAATTCGCTATCGTGCCATGTTGGAAAACTATTTTTGGCCAGAATTGGATGGACTTGACATCAGTGATATGTGGTTCCAACAAGATGGTGCGACATGCCACACAGCTGGTCTAACAATGGATCTGTAATTTGGTAATAGTGTAATCTCGAAAAATGGTCCGGTCAATTGGCCACCTCGCTCTTGCGATTTAACGCCGTTGGATTTTTTTATGGGGTCACGTGAAGTAGTTAGTTTTATGCCAACAAGCCAACAACATTAGAGGAGCTTAGGAACAATATCAAACGTGAAATTGACGACATTCCGGCCGATATGTGTGAAAGGGTGGTGGAAAATTGGCTTCAAAGAATCGATCGCTGCAAACGTGCTCGTGGTGGTCATATGAACGAGATCGAATTCCATACATAAAATGTAACATGTGTACTACACCTGGAACAAATTTCAGCCCTATATCTAAATTATTATGTGTTTTATTCAAATACAAAATTGTTATGTCCTTACTGAATAACCCTTTACAAAAGAAAACTAAAAAAATTTACTTACAAAAGTCACTGACCCACGTGCGCCAATTTTTCATTTCAACTACAGCACAAAGTTTGTGAGCCCATCGCAGACATCTTATGCACCTTATTCATTAGCTATGTTCGTGGGTGGAGAGGGGATACGAAAACCGATCGAAGCGTTCGGAGTGGCCGTAATATAAATGAATCGTAACTTATTTATGTATTAATTATTATTATTTATCTATGCCTTTTCTGCTGAGGATTCTGTACATCGTGAAAAACTAATGACGGACTTCCCCTTAGTTGTTTTCTTATTAGTAGACGATTATTTAGGTCCACTATCGAACTTTAATCATGAAATGCTTGAGTCACATAGTCAGTACTGTAAGTCTTTTTATTTCTTCTTTTTCTGGATTGTCAGTTACTATTCTAGTTTTACCAGCTTTCCTCCCTCGGTTACTTATTACTCGAGGTTTTGCTTTAGAAAATGGCCGAAGTTCCTCTGGAGTAACCAACTGTTTTCTTAATTTAGTGGATGAAGAAGTCTTCTTCTTGGTCGTATTGCCCGAATTCGGACGTCGTGACAGCATTCATGATGAGCAATTATGGCTTAATTAATTAACGTTGGTCCCAAACGCTGGGTTAATATTAATAAACATAATTTGTATTATTATAAATTGAGATATATTATTTACCAAACCTAATTGTTTGCACTCGATAGAACTACGCGCACAGATAAATGAAACAAAAACTGCCCTCTGGATTGCAACCCCTAATGAGAGGGTTAGTACACCAAAAGCCAGAGTCTGCAACAATCCGGAGAGAACCTCTCCAGTTTGTTTTGCCACGATGGAAATTTAGACCAGCTCTTTATTTGGGCGGTGGCTGGATCGGGGTTCTGTAAATAATAGGTAGCTAAGGGTGAAAAAACAATAAAACACCTATGATGGTAAATGTGCTTTAATTCAATGATAACAGAATCTGAGATGCTCTTACAGTTCCAAACAATTGCAATGTATAAATTACTGTGGTAAAACTGCACAGTAGCAAATGAAATAATGAGCGGTTCATTCACAAAGAGCTCCGTCGTAAATATAAACAAGTACCAAACAAGATAACAACACTAAGGTTGTACAATTTGAAAACAAAGCACACACGCGTTGATGCTTTCGATATGGAAAAATAAAAATGCTTACCTCGATATCTCGCTAAGCTTACAATATCAAAGATGACAGGCACTTCCAATCGAGACCAACGGGTGCTATTCAGGTGAAGCTGGATCTTGTTGAACTATCTAGAACAGTAGCACTCGATAGAACTACGCGCACAGATAAACACGGCTTGGATTAGATGATGGTGTATTGAGAGCAGGTGAAATGCTGATCGAACGAAACTTCGTTACAGTTGGAGAATCCAGGATGGCAATCGATCGGTTTGATGTTGTAAGGAGACCAAAACAAACATCACAACTCGATATCTTGTCAAAAGGATAAACAAGAACTGGCTTGCGCAAAACCTTGCGTGCGGGGAGAAATCGTGCAATATGCTGATAATGGTGAATTTTGTAAAATCCACAGGTGGTATACTTCCACAGTA
Source organism: Rhagonycha lutea (assembly GCA_958510855.1). NCBI lineage: Eukaryota > Metazoa > Arthropoda > Insecta > Coleoptera > Cantharidae > Rhagonycha > Rhagonycha lutea. The sequence goes on along the minus strand of OY294039.1, from coordinate 35,551,741 downwards.
GAAAAAACTGTAACGCTACAGCGAATGGCTTAAAGTAATGCTCAATAGAAACAGGAGCTGGCCAATTTAAAATAATGGATAAAGCACCAGTAATTCGGCACTAAAAGGCACTTTAAAACTCCGCACACGAAGGTCGAACGTACACATTCAATATCTCAAACCCAACTGATACGGCTCAACCGCGTCCGACAGCAAGCCACATTGCGTTCAAAAATTGCAAGGTCAATGCTAAATGCATTTAAAAATGCATACAAGGCAATGGGCCGTACTCAGGGATATTGTGAAACGATATGAAAAGGAGAACAATATAACAAAGCAAAAATTTGTTACAAGTGGAGCATAGTAATTATTATTAATTTATACTTTGACGACCACCTCGTCAAAGCATTGCTTCCTGGTGAAAGCTCCTAGCTCGGCTGGCAGTTATTCGCCTTGGCACGCGACTGATTGATGACTTCCTTAACCGTTGTTCCGTTGCTCTATTTATATTAAATCTCTGATGACGTCAAGCTGTGACGCGTTATGATAGTTTCTTGCATCATTTCTTCCATATAAAATGTAATGCATTATAAATTTGTCGACTCACTTGGCGGCCATAACAGTTTTTTGTGTTTTTTCGATATTGTGACCTTATTAATTGTTCTAGCTACTTCTAGTTTTCGACAATATTTTGTCAACAATATTATCTTTATGTTACACTAATTTTGAGGTGTGTAGGTAATGTTTCTTGTACGTATTATTTATAATTTAGTCATAGACGTTAGCATGCCTTTATAATTAATATTTTATTTTATCGAATGTTACAACCGATATTAATTTTAATAATTTAGTAATTGTTCTTACGATTATGCATATTTTAGTTTAAATTAATTTTGTAGTGCGAATTATAGAATTTTAGGTTTCAAATTACCTATTAGTTTTGTGGCACACTTCAAATCAACAAAAATTACAGGGTTAATATTCTTCATTAATTCAATCTTCAATTCAATCTTCTGGGATCGATTTCGAAGTCAGTCTTCTGAATCTTCTGAATCAAAATAATCTCCGAAATCGCCGTTCTTCGAGTCATCCTCGTCGTGACCCTCCATTTCGACAATGATTCTATTTACCCAATTTCTGTGTTGTATACAGTTCCGATAATTTGGGGTGTATGGCTTTTCCTCTTTAGCATCTAAATAGGGAAAGAGAAAACTAATTAATATACATTGATTAACAATTTGCTTAAGAGCTTGATCAGTATTTGTCTTCGTTACTTTAAAATTAATAAAAAAAAATTGATTTAAAAGCTTACCCGAAACCTTGGACGATTTAGTATTTTTCGGTTTGTTTGTCTTCATTTGCTTTTTATCCATAAAGTTGTTTCCTGGTTTGATAATATTGGGTGTCTTATTTTCTATAAAATATATCAACAGTATTATTGATTACCCTTAATCTATTGCTACGTATAATAGTGGTAAGCAACACACAGTTTAAACTAGTATGCATTTTTCATTTATGCTTATAATTTTTATATAATATGTTGAAGCCCTCCCCTTCCACTCATATTTATGATGAACTAGCTGACCCGGCGAACTTCGTACCGCCTTAGAATTACCTTTTTTTCTAGTTCTAATTTCTTGTAATAAAATTTTTTTAATTATTTATAAACTAACATAATTATTTTCGGAAAAATAAGTATAAATACCTACGATAAAAACAAAAAAAAACACCAACCATTCATTTTCTCAATTCAATGTATTTTAATAAGGAACGTAAATATAAAAAAAACCATATTAATTTCGAAGAGCAATGGAGTGAGGAGTGAACGATGTTTTTGGTCAGTCCGTCTTTAGCCAATACAAATAAGCTTGATGGTTTGCCCACGCGAGAACATGCCACGTATAATTGTCCGTGTGAAAAACACGGTGTGGTCAAATCTAAACAGACATCGTTTGGCCTCGCGATTTATAGTCCAGTCAATAGAGACATTCGTTATAGGTGTGACTTTGCAAAAATTCTGCACAGCATTGATATTTTTAGGATCGTTAAGTAGGCTTATAAAAAGCTTAAATTCAAAAATGAAAATTATGAAACATCGAGCGCTAGCCGCCATTTTGGAAAATGCGTTTCGTATCATATCTCGGAAACGGCTTACTTTAGGATGAAAAACATAGAGACCTTTTTTGTAGATAATTGAATTTCCCACCTTTTTTGTTCGAAACTTTTTTTGATTCAACTTACCGTTTTTCAATTACAGCTCGTTCAATGTCGCAAAATTTCCTGTTATCCGCTGTTATCCGCTGTAACTCCCTGGAAAGTCGATTTAACGATGAAACGTCCTGTATTTGCGATATTCAACGAGCTGTAATTGAAAAAGTTTCGAAACCGAAAGTTTCCGCTTTATAATCACAATCACCGTAGTACGTGGTCATAATGTCACTTCTATTGACTCTGTTTCTAAACTTTTCCCTTTCGTACTTCAAGACCCTAATAGATACTTTTTCCCTCCTATCCCTCTTTAAATCCCACTTAATTGTTACTTCTATTATTGACTCGTGATCACTTATTTTCATTTCGCCATTAATATTTGCACTAATGTTAGATCTGTCATTAACTATTACGTAATCAATTAACGTCTTTGACTCACAAGTAACTCGAGTGTGTTGGTCAACTATTTGCCTAAAACCACTATCCATTATAATCTCACCTATCCGAACTTTTGAATATGAATCACCCAACCAGTCAACATTAATATCACCCACCACTACAACTTGACCGTTTATTTCGCTTAATTCGTCCATGCAACTTTCAAAATACGCATAAAAATCCGAAGCAATATTTAAATACTTAGGTGCTCTGTATAGCACTGCTAAATAAATAACACCATTCCCATCATTAACTTTTACAACTAACCACCAAAAATCCAAATCAATTACAATATCCTTAATCAATTCATACTTCCAAGATTGTTTTATATACAACATCACACCCCCTGTATGTCTAGATGCCGAATCGACTCTCACCACATTATATCCGTTAACCTGAATCAGCCCGTCCTCATCCATTTCTGATAAATGAAGTCTCCCTCAAACATACAAAATCCAAGCAATACTCGTCAATCAACAGCTCCAATTCACAAAAATTGTTAATCGCACCTTGAATGTTTAGATATACACATCTTACAATCTCTGATTGCTAATACATTGTCTTATGCTTCTCTATATTTACTTTCCTCTTATATGTTGGACAATCCACACTCCAGGTTTTATGGCCAACATCAAGTTGTAATTTTAACTCCTTGTTTGCTCTAGAACAATTGACACATTTAGTTTCAACCACCGAACAGTTCTTTGCTATATGCTTCTCATCTCCACAATTGTAGCACAATGAACCAACAGTACAATTCCGAGCCATGTGGTTAAAGCCACCGCACTTTATGCACCTCAATACTCGAACACTCTCGTACACACTACATCTATCCCACATTATATTAATTTTTCCACTTGTTAATACCCGTTCGAAAGCTTTACCATCCATTTCCAAAATAGCATTAAAAATCTTATCGTTCTTGTAAGACCTGTATACTTTAACACAATTCAATTCATCAAAGCATATATCATTTTGAGCTTTAACTGCCTTCACGATCTCATCTTTGCCCATCTCCTCACTCATTCCAACTACTAGAATTTTTGGTTTTCTAACATTTGACACCCTTACATCATATTCAGATCCCAACCTGCTCACAATTTCTTTTCCATTCCTATCTGCTGATTGCCTACTGCTGCAATTTATCGAAATTGCACCATCGTTTTTTAACTGTGCAATATTATTCACTCTTGCAGATATAGAAGAAGGGTTTATGTTCTTTTTTATATCCTCCATTGTTTTCTCTACTTTCTGCGATTTCTCCTTAGGCTTGACGATTACTGGCAATCTTAGTTGCTCTGCATATGTCGCTATCTTCCCAATACTTTCAACACTTGCTTTCTTATCTACCACTTGCAAATTAAATTCATTTTTGAATTCTTTCATTACAGCTTCCACTTTTTTAATAATACTATTTGATTTTTCCTCTATTAATCCTTTCATGTCCACTTCATATTGCCTTATCTCTGCCAAAATATTCTCCTGATTAGACCTTAACACCTCAAAAGTATTGATGCATGAATCACAAATAAACTTGATGTTTTTAAACTGATTGAATATATCGCACTCCCTTTCTGGAATTCTAACACACTTCTTGCCATGGAATGCCTTTCTGCAGAAGCCAGAAGAAGAAGAATTATGAAAACTTTTATATTTTTTTTAGAAACTACCGTCTTTCAACTTTAAAATGACACCTTGGTCGCGTAGATATCTCTAATAGAAAAATTTTTACAGCTAAAACCACAAAGCACAAAAGTACGACTTTTCAATTGCTTGATTTTGTGTGGAGCGGAAATGGCGCATACTAAAATTAAATCCTTATGGATTTTGGTCGTTGGAAGCCTAAAGAACATTTCCACAAAGTTTAAGCAAAATCTAAAATAGTACAGCAACAATTTTTATTGTTTTTCGATGACTCCTTGTCATCTCCATGTCATGGAGATGTCATGTCCTATCAACCCTATCCAGTGCAGAAAAAGTAAAAAAGAGAAACTGTTGAAAACGTATTTTATTGTTACAAACATTTTATACACTAGTACCTAACATTTCTTTCCAGCTTTGCATGTTGTATTTCTGAGTAACATTTTTGTGTTCTGTCTAAAAATATCATAATTTGATTGTTGTTACAACTATTTAAAATACAAATGTAAGATAAAAAACGAAGAACCTATTACCTACATATACATACATAGTAGGTATAAACTATTAACAATGAATAAAGATTTTTTAAGGTAAAAAAAATAAATTACGACAGTTCACCAATAGGTGCATTCTCTAACCATAAATCGTGAAGGAAATTATATAATTTATCACTAACAGATACTTTATATGGTGTAGGATTTAAATTTCGCTTAATATCCGACCTCAACGCTTTCATAGAGGTCTTCACACATGCCCTGATTTCTTGCATGTTTGGTAAAGGTTCACAAATTTCTCCATTGCTCCAGTAAATCTTATACAAAGGTTCAACTTTATTGGGTGTTACAAACGCCCTTTTTGATTCTTCAAAAGGATGCCTGCAAAGTACTTTTTTCCCAACTTCCGGTGGATCTTCATCCCATTTTTGCAACAAATCTATCAAAATGTAGCCACTTTCTCCATATAAACGAAAAACATTTTTACGGCCCGGTATTGTCACTTTACTCACGTCTTGACTCAACTTAATTCTAGGCAAACCATTCAATTCCACCAACTTATAAACACATCCCAAGGCAGGTTGCTTCTGGCAAGTTACCAAGTGCGTTCCAATACCAAAACTATTTATTTGATGCTTTTGTTCGTTGAGACTTAAAATGGTTTCTTCGTTGATGTCATTAGAAGCCATTATTAAAAAATCTTTAAACCACGGTAATTCATACTTTTCGCTGATTTGGATGAAATAATTCCTGGCAACTATGGATAAATACGAAAGATCGCCGCTATCGAGTCTAATTCCTACTGCTGTGTAACCTAAATCATGTAAAGCCAAAGCAACTGCACAAAAATTTAACAAACCGCTTTTTAAGACATCGTATGTATCTACCAATGCGGTAAATTGATGAGGAAAAGCGATAGCATAAGAAATAAAAGCCGCTAATTCACCATCATTTACTTCGGCACTAACCACGCGAAATAGGGGTACTAATTTAGATCTCCATTTAGTAGACAGTTCCAGTAAATCTTGTGGTTCTCCTTCACTGTTCGGTTGCAACTTCTTAAAAATTAAATCGGAAAATCCGGTAAAGGAAGTTATGTAAGAATGACCATGCGTTCCCTTTACTGGAATATTAAACAACTTTCCAGCTAATACATTGCTGGTACCATCGAATCCACCAATATAAGAATATTTTGAGGCGGATAAACCGCCGTCAGGACCCTGTGCTCTGCGTAATCCAAACTCCAGTAACTGTAAATCGCCAGCAGCCATACGATATCTAGCGGCGTTCGTCGCCATCAAACTAGCATAGTTGACTAGATTCAAAAAAGTTGTTTCCAAAAGCTGTGCAACTATTAGGGGACCTTCAATTCTTAGAAGAGGAACTCGAGGAAACACAACCGAACCTTCGTCGATGGCATAAAGAGTAATATCATTTGCAGTCAATGTGCCCATATAATCGAAAAATTCGTTTTCTATACTTGAAGGCAGAGTTTGTTTCAGGTACTCAATATCGCTTTGAGAATAATGGAACTTTTCCAAAAATTTAACGCACTCTTCCAAGCCGGCAAATATTGTAAATTCGCCGTGAAATGGATTCCTTCGAAAAAATAGGTCGAAAACTGCCATATCGTTTTTCTTCTCAGACTTCCAATAAGCATAAGCCATTGTTATTTGGTACAAATCTGTTAGAAGTGGTTGTACGATGGTATTTTGGCCTAAACGACGTTCGGCTGATGGCTGTCTAAGATGAGGTTCCATTTTGATGTTTCTTCTATCTGAAAAACGTGTGAAAGTTTATTATATTATTATGTGTAATTATTAGAGACCGGATAAATAAGCACGTAATTTTGAAAAAAAAAGTGCTTAAAAAAGCACCAAATATTACTAAAAAAAAGTACCAACTTGATAAAAAAAAGCACCAACTTGATCAAAAAAAGCATAAACTTTTATTTAAAAAAAGCATACACAATAGCACTTTTTTGTTTTTCAAATTATTCAAAAGCATTTTGCAAGTTTTTAAAATAAATTAGTTAATTTATTGCTGAAAAAGAGCTTATAAATATTGTTCCACATGTTGCATTGTCAAATTGTGTCTCCCAGGCCCGTAGCCAGGGGGGGCCCCAGAAATGTTGAAAAGACAAAGAAAAAGAAATGGGAAGGGGAACAACCGGAAATTTTACATTTTAAAATAGTAGTTTACATCACAAGGCCGTAAAAAGAGATTTTACAACCGAGGGGCAGGTTTTCGTATACTAGGCGAAGCCGAGGCACCCGAACGCACCCGAGGGTGTAAAATCACTTTACGGCCTTGTGATGTAAACTACTTTTTTTATTTTAATTAATTTAATTTAATTAATTTTTATTGGTTACCTCGTCTTTTTTCTCCCTAGGACGTAAAAAGGCACTTTTCGTACCTCAAATGAGGCCGTAAACCGCTTACTTTACGGCCGGAATAACGAAAATGGCTTTTTACAAGTGCCCCCCCCCCCCCCGAAATGAAATCCTGGCTACGGTCCTGGTGTCTCCTGTCATTTAAAATATGTTTAAAAAAATAGTATATTTTACATTTAGCAGTTTAACGGGAATTTAATTGACATAATATCATGAAATTATTAAAATAAGTCCTAAAAAAGCACTAAAATAAGAAATAAGCATAAAAAAAGCAAATAAGCAAAATTTCAAGAAAAAAGCAAAAAAAGCATAAAAAAGTATATGTCAAATTACTTCTTTTTATGTAATTCGTGTAGACTTCAAATTTCAAAGAGCTGCTTATAAAATTGAACAAAATGAAAAATGCTTAAAATCCGGTCTCTAGTAATTATATTACATTATATTATATTATATTATTAAGTTTCTTAATCTACAAGAACTGTTGAAAATGACTACCTCCAGCTAAGATGCAAAAATCCAATCTTCTCCTCATTAATTTATTGTGCATGATTTTTACCTATTGCGCATGAGCGTGACCGTACTTTGTAAGGTTTCGCGGCTAGTCAATCATGCGCAATAGATAAAAAGCGTTCCTATTTATCTATTGGGAAAGATCTTTTTAACGGTCCCCTACCACTAACCTAAGCTCGACCAGTAGATCTCTCTTTTAACGGTCCCCTCATTAAAAAAAAATCGTTTCCTAACACTAACCTAAGCTCAACCGGTGAATCTCTCTTTTCACGGTCCCGTTACCACCAGTTCCATCAGCTCTAATGAAATACTTTAATGTCGGTTAGTTGGAGTTAATCACTGTTAAATATAAAAATATCTTATTATTATTATTATTTGTTCCCACATAACCTCCTCCCCCATGACCAATGTCTAGCTACGACCATGAGGTGGCTAACTAAACTACCTATATTTCCTATTACGAACTAGCGAAGCCAGCGGCCATTTGTGCAAAGGGCAATATTCTAACCTCACAATTACGTTATGGTACTATAAATCTGCTCGAGAAATAACGAGGGTCTTTAATATATTACCATCGAACCACCTCTAAAAATTAAATGGGATTATGACCGGTCTCTTTTCAATACGCTTCATGACGCTGAAACTTCTAATTATTATCCGATATTCTCGATATTGCCGTCTGCTACCGCACCCAAGAATTTAAAAGCCATTACTAAGAAACAGCAAATGAAGAAAATTCAAGACCACTTCTCACCACGGTACTTTCTACTGGCCCAAACTTTACCAACTTCTTTTGCCTGTACACTTTTTCAAGCTACTACGATGTCTGAAACCTCTATAAATATTTAACGCTCATTTTTCTGCATCACATGAAGAAGATATATGAGGCTTAGGCTTCATCGTTCATCGCGGGGGGGGGGGGGATTGTGACAAATCTAATACGTATGTCTACTTTTAGGTTAGTAAACTTTATTTGGTAAGTAATTTATGAACGAAGCAAAAACCCATCTAGAAATGACACGAGGAGGAGCTTTCTAGCAAATTAATATATTGGATACATTCTTAGGGATGATATCACTATTAATATACGAAATATGGTTGTTTGAGCAAATATTTACATCATGTAACATTTATGATAAAAAACATAATTAACAGATTTGAATGAGTAGCGAAACTATGTCATTTCCTGTATTGCATATAATAATAATTATTGTAGCTACAATATTTTAGTTGAACCTTTTTTCTTTTTTTAAGAGTATCTACTTTTTGAAAGAGCGTGAAATTAGGTACAAATTAAGTTCCAATAATTCTTTATTGTCTAAAATCAACGGATTCAAGTTATGATTAAATAACTATGTAAGAAAATGTATAAAAATTCGAAAATTTATCATTTTCTTTTGAAACCTGCATTTTTTTATGCAAAACGTGTTGTAAAAAAAATTCTGCCACTTTTCGCATAGAAAATTCAATGAGTTAAAACTTTGGTTCAGTAAACTTTTTTAAAAAAACAAACTCATTATTTCATGACTTGATTTCTAAAATTTAAAAATTAAAGTAGAAGTAAACCACGAAGTAAACCACAAGAAAAATACTATGGAAAAATACTAGGAAAAATGCGACTGAAAAGAAACCACAAGAGGCAAATTCTTCGTAAAATTGTTCTTTCCTTAAGGCTAATTATTATTAATGATTGCCAATAATTTTAAAGTATGTTTCACAAATCATCTTGTAGTTTTATTGCAATTTATAAACATCGGTAAGTTAGGAACAAAAAAGAATAATTTATTTTATTTTTATTTTCCCACGCAACTTAAACTTACACATATAAATAAATTTTATCATTTCAGATTTCCAGCACTCTAATTTCTACATCATCGTCGTTAAAAAATGATTTAATAATTTAGGCATCAAAATAACTGTAACCGAATCACTACCCTCGAAGCTTTAGACGTGCTACGAGACACTTCCATTTATTCAAGCAAACCCGAGCGATTGCAAAACCGAAGTAACCTAACTTAATTAAAATAATTCACTTGAAATTACATTTGTATGAACGTAAACGTTTTTAAAATACCGCAAAAATCAACAATTTCAAACACTCACCTGTTAATAATTAACCAACAAGTGTAGTTCCTAAGTCGTAATTATTGTCAATGTAATCAATAATTCGTGTGATAGGGGGTGCACATCAAATACAAAAGTATTACATCAACCTTCGCCTAATGTCCAGTAAATTAGCAGTTATCACTATTGGTTCGTGTTTAATATTACGGTATGTGCATTACATAAAATGCTGAATCGGATTTATTGCGTCTTGAAGAAAGGGGAAGGGATTTTTTCTATTGTTTTATTTGCATTAGTGGACTTCCCCTAAAAATTGCAATACATCAAAACTTACGTAACCTCTTAAAATACTCTTATGACTGTAATATGTATCGATTAAACAATTTATATCTATTTTCGTATTTATCTCCCATTCAATACAATTTTCAAATGTTACCTTATCACCTGAACAAAATTTTATTTAAAATAGAAATTCCTTTGCTTTCTAATCATGTTTACGGTTTTTCCTGTCATAAAAAGGCATTTAATGTAATCAACCGTAAATATTATATTTTTCTGTTATAATTCTCTGAAAGATAACAATTTTAATTGTACATTGGCGTACGTTCTGAAAAATTCCAAGGTGGAGAATGGTCTACACTTTTACCCTGCAGAAATTCAGTAAACGTGTATTCGAATGAACCCCCCTAAAAAGTTCCCTAAAATCCCTTGTGCGCTTCTCCCCCAGAAAGTAAAGAATATTCTCCTTGGGAATTTTAGCCCACAAGGTGGTTTTTGGCCTGTAACTCTTAATTTCACTTCAATGGAAAATTTAGGAGTATAAAATTTTCTACAAATAGAAAATTTAAAAATAAATGTTATTACGAATAAAATTTTCATCTTCATCAGTTCAAATTTCAATTTGAATATTTTTACTGTAACAATGCCGTTGTAGCTTGTATAAGGTTGTCAATGTACGGTTTCTCGGCTGGTTGGAACAAACCTATTATTATATCCTTTTAATATCACAGGCGCGATCTAAGGGCGCGATGGTAATCTGTAGATGGGGGGGGGGCAACAAAAATATCAAAGCTTTAATAAAGTAAAATAAATTTATATGTCTATCACATAATAGTAATTTGAGGTAGATGCAATGACTCTTTATCATTCAAAATTTTGTAATTTAACTAAAATTTTGAATAAAAAGTAAATGCATTTATAATTATGGTCACCATAACATTATTATTTCATTTCGCTAACATTTATTTTGGATATATAAACACAAATGGTTTCATTTACTAGTGGAACTAGATCCACCACTGGTTTCAATCGTCATGGTTTCATTGATATAAATAAATCATTAATTTAAAATTTAAATGCTTGTCTACAAGCAAACACAACATGACCGCTGTTGTCTTTGAATTATTATTAGTAGATGCACATTTGTTTTTGTATTAAATCAATATATCCTTGAACTCCACTTGTAAATAAATTATTGTTTTTAAATCCATAAATGGATTCATTTGGATTCACAAATGAAAAATACTCAAATTACTATTCTTGAATTTCCTTATAAAAGCAAAAATAATTAGGCCTTACAACTTCAAGTTGGAACTTTAAATTATTGGAACTACTCACATGCAAATTGAAAACAATCAATATCTTTGCTTCATAAAGATACGATGTTCATTTCTCATTAGTAATTTTGATTTTTAATGGTTTGTACTGTTGGTACTAGCTTTTAGGGTATTTTTTGTGACATTTAATACTTAGCCCCCCCCCCCAATCAAACTTTAGGTATTACAAAACGCCATATTAGTGAAAATGATGTTTACTAAAGGTTCCATTTCGTTCAGAAAGTAATTTTATATTCCGAAATTCTTTGCTTGCTTGCTGTTGGGAAAGAGTGTCTTTCTTTTGTGGTTCCCAGGGCACAGCGAATATCTCCATATCTCGGGCCGAGTTCGGAAATCGTGGTGTTGACTAACACTACGTGACACACTCCGCCGATTAGCTCGGTTGGCTTTAAGATGTGGAAAAGTATTCGTTTCTGGTTGATTGTAAATAGATCATCCGCCCAGTTTTCTCTTCCTGGGTCGGACTTCTCCATACAAGGTGAATACGCGCGAGTTAATGCAACGTGGCACTTCATTTGGATCACCCAGTGTCAGAATCCGAGATAAGCAGGGTATCACATTCCGACGGGCCTTTCAGAGGGTGGAGAAGAATGCGGAATGGGAAAAATACCCTCCCATCCTATGGAATATTCAATCTCGCATGGGACAATATGTCAACTCAGTCCCGCGTTTGATTGATTTTATACAATGCAGCCCGAATGAACTTCAATGATTATTTGTCGACGCATGTTGCTCGGAGCAGATATAGGTGAGGGATTCACGTTCGATCATGAAATAGGATAAAGATACGGATCATTCAAAAGATATTTTCGAACAAAATTTAAAATTAATACATTTTAAAATTACGTCATAAAATCAGAAAAATATAACCAAATAGGCGCCACGCCAATAAACATCTTTAGGCACGATCAACCGAGCAACGCATGTTACTCGGAGCAAATGTTGGCGAGGGATTCAACAAGTTTAATTATGAAATACGGTTAAAAAGGAAGATTATTTTTGCACCTTTGCAAAAACCCTTGTTTTGTTTCATTTCTTGTATTACAATGTTGTGGGACCCGCAGGAATTGCGGGACAAGAAAAGTGGGAACCATCTTCCCACACTGGTAGCTTTTCTATGACGAGACAGGAGAACTATTGGACCTTTTCATTGAGCCCAAAAACTATGTTAATCCATCTGATCCTGATTATAATCCTGTTTCTCCACCTACTAATTATTCAAATGTCGAACTAATGATGATGATCTTTGGGCATAAGCGGATCCAGGGGGGAGCACGTGCCCCCCCCCCCCCGACGGTATATTTTTATGTGTATTTTTATATTTTTGTGTGATATGATAACAGTTGTTGTTGACTTTTTTGCCCGTCCGCCCCCTTGTGCCCCCCCCCCAGAAAAAAATCCTGGATCCGCCCTTGTCGGATGCTCTGGACGCTCCAGAGCCAGTTTGACAACACTATACCAATTAAAAAATTGAAACTCGGCAAAGTGTGCTACTGGAAAGGGGGTGAATCTCTTTTTTTCAGCAAATATAAGCCATAAATACCCCAAACAGTGATTTTATCTCGATGTTAACTCTATCATGGTGCAAACACTACTGCTGCTCTCGCGATCTGATGCCATATCATAATATGGGGCATTACAGGGCATGAGTTGGAATCATCGCTTAATAACTCGCAATCAAGTAAAGTGTAATGGTAATTAGCCAGTTAGTTAACGGACCAGTAATCGCACGCACGACGTCGAAGTTGCTTTCATGAATTTAATGAAGATCAGTCGTTTGAGCAAGAGCGCAGATGCAAGCAACACCCAGAGAACACAGCGTAAAATTTTACTAAAAATGTACAGAATAAGGGGAGCTTTGCTTCAAAATGGGTCGACTGGGGGGATCACTGGGAGTATTCGGAGGAACTTACATACGTCCGTGGACCGTCCGTATATGAGAAATCTGAAAAAATTAAAAAAACAAATTAGTACAAACCATGAACTTGTACAAACTAATCAAGAGATCTTCTTCCATAATTCAATTCAGAGATCGAGACTATTCTGAATCTGAAAGTTCTAAAAACCCTGTACCAGCCCCCCCCCCTAGTTTGTAATTTGTAATTTTAATGCAAAATTATATTATTGAAAGTAATTCAAATTTTGCCGATACGATGTGTGTTTTAGATATATCTTACTTCACCCTGTATACAATGTTACAATTAAGAACTTCATCCCATATGCGTTACCGAGAATCTCGTTAATCCAATCATGCGAATTCGTGTGTCGTTGATGGTTTTCTTGAATATCTCTAAAATTATTCGGAGAATATAAAAACACAACGAAAATAATACTTGTACAAACAAGCACAAACGATCTAGACTGTTTTCAATTTAAAACAACGCATGTCTCCAGTCCCCCTCAGCTCATTTTTGAAATTTTTTATAAACTATTTGGATACATACATATATAATTTTTGCACAAACAGGTAATACAAGCATTTTAAACTATTTTCGAAATTGGGGAGACATGAATCCGACTCTCCCCCCCCCCAATTAAGCCCTTGAGTGGTTTGAGATGTTCTGAATATGCTCCGATCCGAACAATAGTGGAAATATCCAGTAAAGCGGTGTTTACATCAAGGTTCTTGTCTTGCCTTGCTTAGGTAGAAGCTAGCAAGTACCAATGAGATTGTGGTATTTTTTAAACATAGAAAAGAATAGAAGGAAATACTTCAATCTCATTGGATCTTGCTAGATTCTACTCTACCTACCTCGATTGTGAAAATTGATTGGATTAAAAAGTGAATTGCTGATTTTACACCACCAATCAATTTTCGATTATTAGATGATTATTAGAGTAGTTTGGGTTGCAGCGTTGCAGAAGGACTGTGTGGGACGTGATACAAACTTGATACAAAGCAAAACTAATCTGGTTTGATTTCTGCTATGGAAATTTTATTTTAAAAGGTAATACAAAAATCTCCAACAAGCCGATCGTACCGTTATTATTAATTTTTATTTTATTAGTATGTAAATTTATCAAATATTGATTGTGTACACAAATATTTTTCTATATTTAAATTTATAATTTTTGGTGCCAACCAAAATTGATACTAACGCCATCTACTTCCGTAGCACCATTCTCGACAATCGGGTCTGTTCAGAATAGTTCATTTCATTTGAAGTTGTAAAATGGTGAGTATCGTGTAATATTTTTTATATAATGAAAAATATGTTGTAATCTCTGGAATATTTTATAATTTGGTCAATATTTATTAAGTAAAACGTTAACAATATTATAAATTTAACAGAAATTTCCAACGTAATTTTCTTTATACATTTTTCGTGCACCACCACGTGGTGACCATAAGATGATGATTTAGATTTTAATGTTTATGGTTGAAATCCGATTAATTATGAGGATATTATTCTAGGGCGGTCTGATTTTCCACGTTTTTCATGTTATTTTAATAATTTAAACCGCAATTTTTACAAACTTAATTTTATTACAGTCTCATCGAAAGTTCAGTGCCCCTCGTCATGGATCGATGGGTTTCTACCCAAAGAAGCGATCCCGCAGACATCGTGGTAAAGTGAAGGCATTCCCTAAAGACGATCCCAGCAAGCCAGTTCATTTAACCGCTTTTATTGGCTACAAAGCCGGTATGACCCACGTTTTACGTGAAGCCGATCGTCCTGGTTCAAGTAAGTTTTTCTACTTTTTGTTTTGTGAACAAAACGACACATCAGTTGGAACTTACCTTCCTCTGGCGTTAAGGAATTTCTTTTCTCATAGAAATTACCGTCGCAGTGTCGTAGAGAAAGCACCCTTCGGGAGGTGCACCGGACAGATTCCATAAACTCTGTGTAGTCCCTGGGCCAAGACGCTTGAGATAAACCCTGTTCTGTACATTTTTACCAAAACAATTCTTGATTTGAGTTATTTAATTTATTTATTAACAGAAATTAACAAGAAGGAAATTGTGGAAGCTGTTACAATTTTGGAAACTCCCCCCATGATTGTGGTAGGATGTGTGGGCTACGTTGAAACCCCTCACGGTTTAAGAGCTTTGGCCACGATCTGGGCAGAGCATCTTTCTGAAGACTGTCGCCGTCGTTTCTACAAGAACTGGTATGCAAAATTAATTCTTTTTTTGTGATGATTGTACTAACGGCTCAAAAGCTCTCCTATCATAGCATGAGAGATAATTTAGTCTGCTGCTTGCACAAACTTTTTGTATTTTTGTGAAACGCTGACAAGAAGGATAAGTCTCCTCTAAAATTATGAGACTGTCCTTCTCTTGTGTGTTTTCAGCTGCGTGGATATTTTTCATTTTTAATGATCGATTTCCTAACATTATCAGGTATAAGAGTAAGAAGAAGGCCTTCAGTAAGGCCAGCAAGAAATGGCAAGATAATCTTGGTAAGAAGTCAATTGAACGTGACTTCAATAAGATTATTAAATATTGCAAAGTTGTAAGAGTTATTGCACATACTCAGGTTGGTGTTGATATGACCAAGTTACAATTATTGCTAAGATAACAAAATTTTAGATGAAATTGTTAAACCTTCGTCAGAAGAAAGCTCACATCATGGAGATTCAAATAAACGGTGGTACAATTGCCGATAAGGTTACGTGGGTCAAGGAACATTTGGAAAAACCTGTACCGGTTGCGTCCGTCTTTGCACAAGACGAAATGATCGATGCTATTGGGGTAACAAAAGGAAAGGGATACAAAGGTAATCACATCTTTTTATATTATCAATGATAAATAATAATAAATCAATGAGATGAAAGTTTGTGATGATAAAACATGATAGTGCAATTCTGAATTTTTTTGACGAGAAAATCATGCTGCCTTCCTTCTGAAGCTGTTTGCTAATTTTTTTATAAATTTTAACCACGATTTCAATTTCTAACTGATTTCTTCATTTAGGTGTAACTTCACGTTGGCATACCAAGAAATTGCCACGTAAAACTCACAAGGGTTTACGTAAAGTTGCTTGCATTGGAGCTTGGCATCCGTCACGTGTTTCCTTCACTGTTGCTCGTGCCGGTCAAAAGGGTTATCATCATCGTACCGAAATGAATAAGAAGATCTATCGTCTTGGAGTGGGAGTCCATACTAAAGATGGAAAGGTATAAACAACATTTTATTGTAAATTTTCAAAAAAAATCTTTTTGATGATGATAAAACTAGAGCCAAAAGGAATATGATACATATTTGATTATGAATGATAGGACTGATGTTGCTTGTCCAACAATTTTATTTATTACTTTAATTAGCTGAAATTAATTTCTTGTTTTTATTTTTGTTAGGTCATCAAGAACAATGCTTCCACAGAATATGATTTAACAGAGAAGACTATCACACCGATGGGTGGTTTTCCCCATTATGGTGAAGTAAATAACGATTATGTTATGATCAAGGGATGTTGTGTTGGATCCAAAAAGCGCGTTATAACTCTTCGAAAATCTTTATTGGTTCACACAAAAAGAATTGCTCTTGAGAAAATCAACTTGAAATTTATTGATACATCATCCAAATTTGGTCATGGCAGATTCCAAACTGCTGCTGATAAGGCTGCATTTATGGGTGTCTTGAAGAAGGACCGACTAAAGGAAGAAGGAAAGGCAGCCACTGCTACCACTACATCTTCTTAGTTTTGACTTTATTGTATCACTAAAGTTGATTAAAGAATAAAAATATAAATAAAAACTTTTTTATTGTTTATTAAATTAGTGTAAAATAATTAACTGGAATAGCTTAAAAATTTACAATATTATTCCATTTTGAAATCTTATATGGACTATACATCAGGAGGACACTAAATAGACAATTTATAATGGAAATAAATAATTTTTACATGCCTTTTTTTTAGAGATTCGCCATTTTTTAATTACTCAAAATAAAATAAATATTTAATAATTATTTTCTTGCTTTTTTTCTTTTCCTTTATTTGCGGGGTTGGTGGACAATAATATTAAACTCAATATATTTTTTAATTAAGATAACGTTTCGAGGGTTGTGTTTATTGTGCAAATAAAGGAAAAGAAAAAACCTGAATAATATAAATTTACCAGATCACGTGACTCTGTTTACGTAGGGAACGTCTAAAGGCCGATTCTACAAAGCAGGTATAAAGTCCCGATTAGTTACTCGCCGTATAACTTATTCGAAGTATAACTTATTCCAGGTATAAAAGCTTTTCCGTTCTACAATGCTCGTACACGGTCGGTATAACTATACCTGGAATTAGTTCCTCCGCACCAATTATAGGTCATTTGCGCAGCATATTTGACCATAGGATAACTATTTGACATCGTTGTGAAGCGTTCATTTGATTTATTGGTTATAGTTTTTGTTGTAAAAGATGTTTAAACAGAAAATTAAACAAATTCTCTTTTTTTTTAAATTATTTTTACCAATGGTTATTGCTATTAGATGTTTTCAATATTAAAAAGAGTTAAAATTTTTTGTAATAATTTTTATTTTATAAAATTTTACAAATTACATAAAAATGTAACTTATTAGAATGAAACTTTTAAAAGCATGGGTCGAGAATGAAATATCCAAAAACAATAAAAATGACAAAAAACCTTAATAAATAACAATAAGCAACAACAAGAATTTTTACAAAAATTTTAAATTCACTCACAAACCTCAATTAATTAATTATAAATAATCAAATAAATAATCACAATTTATACCAACAAGAACGTTATACGACAATTGTAGAACGCAATCTGTGTGATTTATTCTCAGTATAGCTTATTCGTACTTTATACCTGCTTTGTAGAATCGGCCCTAATTCGATTATTATATAAAAAAAAGGTTAATTTTGCTATTTCATTTTTAAATGTATTTTGAACTGTGGATACTCCTTAAAATTTGAAAAAAAAATTAAAATTTTTTTTTTTACTGAATTTAAATATTATTCGAAATAGTATTGAGTATCCACTGTTTGTCTATATATTATTAATAATAGTTCAAATTGTTTACATAAAATAATTGCGTTTATAGCCTACAGAAGTTCCTTTCGTAATCAAAAGGAAGGCGTTTGATTGGCTTTCGACTGAGAAAGTCACGTGATCCGGAGTGCTCTTAAACAGTTAAGTTTTTGTTAAATTTATATTTTACAAACACATACTAATATCACACCTATATTCTTGAAATTTCTTTTTAAGATTTATTTCTGAATACAAATAAGTAAAATTATTTTTTATTATACAGTCAAAACTCTAAATCGACCTCCCTTTAATTCGAAATATTCTCTAAATCCAATTTATTATTTATTTGGCACGTCCAACTAAATAAGGTTTTGTATGTAAAAATTATTCTCTAAATCGAATTTTTTAATTCGAACTCTTTAAATCCAATGTTAGGCATTTGATTTCAATTTACATGTAATTCGCTACTATAAATCGAATTTCATTTTAATAAATGTGACTCAGCGTATGGATGTAGGTTGTAAGCATTTCTTTAACGTGAAACCCACGGTATATATCTAATACGTCAAGACGCTGACACAATCAGCACATACGTGTTTTTTTATAGTTATAAACATTTTTTTATTATTTTTACCTATTTTGGTTCTTACTCTCGAACTCCCCCTAATTCGAACAAATTTTAATACATTATGCGAATTCGATTAAAGAGTTTTGACTGTACTACATTAATTTGATTCAATGCTTTATCCCGAGGTCCCGGTTTGTATAGTTGGTATAGGTGCTGGCTAATGTTAAGGTGACCAACTATTCTTGGCTTCAAAGGAGGACGGCTGAATTGTTTTGAGAAGAATAAAATGATAATATATATTATTATATCCGGTTTATACTGCAATACGCAGCTTCCCGGTTCTCAAACACCAAATTGACTTTTGGATTTTGTTAGCATTTTACATTTTTTACCCCCAAAATTTATTTTGAATGACCTTTTTTTTAAAGATTTTTCAAATTTAGGAGGACAACAAAAAGGAGGCGGTTGGTCACCAGGGTATATAGATTTACATTTATTTTATTTTTTTTATTATTAATTAATTTACATTTAGTAAATCCATGCGGTGATAATTGACCAAACGGGGGATCTGCTACCACAATCAAAACGCAGATCATCATGTGCATATCTACAATGGCCGAGAGAGGAGTAGCCAATCACATAAAGGGTTCATAATTAGAGTAGAGTGGGGTCAAGTAGGTAGGTTTTTTTTGAAGAGCCCTTACGACGGTGTTTTTGCACCGATTTCGAAAAATAAGCATTCGTTGGAAAGGTTATTTATCTGGCAACATTTTCGCCATACTAACTTTAAGTCTAGCATAAATATTTTGAAAGCTACATTCGATAAGGCGAAGGTACCTTTTTTTGATATTTTAAAAATTTGGGGGTATGATAGGTCACGATATTCGAGGTGAAATAAAACTACAAGCACATGTAAAAAATTAGCTCTAATGCTTTTATTTGAAGAGTATGAATACTCCTGATTATAAAAATTAGTAACACTAATAATAATTCGATGGTTTGAGCAGTGCTTTGGGAAACGGCCGTGTCTTTAATTGCAATTTGTCGGGCTCTTGATCGGCATTCGATGGACCAGCCTCTTGATCGGGTTACGATGCCGGCATGATATCATCTTCCGAAAAAATGTAAAAAAAATTTTTTTTAATTATTTCCGTGAGCGTTAAAAATAGTGACCTATGTTGCCCCCAAGCACATGTTGGGGTCTGTATTTTTTTCATAATCAAAAATATCGAAGAACCAACACAATATTCGTGTTCAGCGTCAAATTCTACATAAAAATAAACTCACTTGACAATTATTTGCGTTAATTTAATGCACTGCATTTCAGAGAGAAAACAATGCTTTTTCACAGAAGAACACGCGTCAAAATGAATGACACCATAACTAAACTGACAGATGCATGGCGACAGCCAAAATTTTGCCGTGAACGTTTTTCTCCACTATGTATCTAATTCACGCAAAACGGGCGACCTATGTAATAAAATGGCGACGTCAAAGCCAATGACCTACTATGCCCCCATACCTATTTGACCCCATTCTACCCTACTTGTGATTTAGAAAAGCTAAAATCAAAATTGAAGAGGCCTTTATATGAGGAGATGTCCTTTTGAAAAGGGTTCGTCATCAAGGACATTCTTTCTTTTTTTTTGCGCTGGATCAGAGGGACAAAATCTTGGTGGTTCTTTTTGAGGTTTCGGCAGATTGGAGAAGCCGATTGTTTGATTATGGTCGGATGAGAGTTAAAAATAAAGTAAGCGAACATTACAATTCAAGTAAGGAAAACTCACGATAAATATGCGGTGTTAGTGGTAAAGACATTAACATCGCACTATAAACCTTGATTGATTTACTTATGCCACTCGTATACAACAAGCAAAATAGTATAAGGAACAAGGACAGAGTGGTTATAATTCTCCGGGTTTACAAACGACAAGAAACAGAAGCATTGCAATGATTGAAATGGAGCACTTGTTATCAATGTGGATAGAAGATTCCAATCATGCCCGTAGCCAGGATTTCATTTCGGAGGGGCGGGGGGGCACGTGCCCCCAAGTGCCTCTCCCTGTCTACGGGCCTGATTCCAATAAAAACAAATTCCTTTAAGTCGTTTGACTGTAAAAGCAAAAATTTTGAGCATTTATCAGTTAATGCAAAAAAAACTAGCGCAAGAAAGCAGTAACAAAGGAGCATAAGTGCAAATTCTGAATGGTTTGATCGATACAATCGATGATCAGGCATTCGTAGTGTTAAAAGAAAGTACAAGCGCGAATGAAAGTTCAACATCAGCAATTTATCTAAAATAATTATTGAACAAAATTACTGAAGATTGAGATTATACCGATCAACAAATTTTTAATGTGGACGAAACGGAGTAATTTTGGAAAAAAATGCCAAATAAAATTTATTTCGCAAACATAATATTTCAATCGGACTTCAAAGAAACAATAGTGATCGATTGACACACACAGGCCCGGACTGGCTCCTTTGGGGCCCTTGGCTAGAGACTAATGAGGGGCCCCCTTACCAATAGGGAATATTTTTGAAAATTACATTTTCCGCTATTTTGACACTTGGAAGTTATTTGAGTAGTATAAACCACTGTTTTTGAGGCCCTTTCGGGGCCCTCATGGGTCCGGGCCTGCACACACATTTCTATTGGGTGCTGGGTGGTAATAATGCTTCTGGTGATCTCAAATTAAAGCCAATGCTAGTTTACCGATCACAGTATCCACGCGCTCTAGAGGTTGCAGTCAATATTCACTTCCAGTATTTTAGAGATCGAATCAAAGGTTATGGTGACAAAATCTTTATTTGAAGATTGGTTTACAAATTGCTTCTGCCCTGAAGTAGAAAAATATTGTAAGTTTCAAAACATCGATTTTAAAGTTTTATTAATTTTAAATAATGCCTTGGGTCAGCAGCCAACAGCACTAGGTAACTTATGCCAAAACGTTGAGGTAATTTTTTACCTCCCAATGCGACTTCACCATTACAGATTACAGCCTATCGATCAAGGAGTAATTTCTGATATATTCAAGGCATATTACTAAGGCCCGGATTTGTAGGCATTTGCCTTTTTTGATTCCGTACAGGCTCTGAAATTTTTCTTGCAGCAAAATGTGTTTTGCGACTTGGCGATCATTTTAAACCACTTTTTAATATGCCTAAAATGCCTATTTTCTACATTTAGTGCCTTTTTTCATCTAATGCGCCTAAATGGCTTTTTTTAATTGATTTTGTCCTATAATTTGCCTAAATTTGTATGTATGTAAGTATTTTTGAATGAATACCACTTACAAATTTTAAATAAGACACAGGGCCGTAGATAGGGGGGGGTTCACCCCCCCCCATGGAGAGAGATATTAAAAAACGGGTCTAAAAATTTTTTTGGCGTGAAACCGCCCCCCATGGCATAAAAAAACTTGAACCAAAACTATGACCATTCATGTTACCATTACCATAGCTGTCAATTCATATTTATTTGTACCTACTAATGCAGTTATAGTGTCACTTCACTTCTTCATGTTGATATATTGAGGGATGACTCCGACAGTTATTGGAGCTATTACTAGCTAATTTTACAATGTGGCCCTTTGCCGATCTTTAATTTTAAGTTATTTAGGAAATACCCCGAAAAACCTCATTTTTTGTGTATCCATATGCTCCCGTTACTTCTTGTGATGAAGAGCGGTGAATCTGTGAGAAGTTTTTTACTCCAGAAAATTTGGAAAAAGCTTTAATTTGTTATATAAATGTTTAACTTTATTTTTTGTACAAAATAATGTTTTAATACATAGGCCCGGTATTTCAGTGGGCAGTTAAGCTTTCGCTTACCAAAGCGTTCGCTTAACTTAAGCGTTTGGTTATCTTCAGTTTGGTATTTCAGTTACTTTTTCTAATTGGTTTAGCTAAACTTTTACACTAGAAAGTTAAACTTGTACTAATGTATGTTGGTAATAGAAAATGACAATTTTGCAATATAATCAACGAAGTTTTTCGTGACATATTTGATGTGAAGCATAATGAATACAATCTAAAATAAAATGATTCGGCAAAATAAATAATACTTACACTTTTGACATTTTTGCGGTATAACTTAAAAATGAAAAGTGAAGTGTTCTTTGTATTCTGTTGTGTTTTATGTTTGAAAAATTGAAAATGGTAAATTCAAAAGTAAACAAAAAAAGAACGACTAATTTTACGCAATGAATTCAATGCATTGTCAAGTAATACACATCAAGACATGCATGCATTAAAAACTTCTTCTTCTTCTTGTTTCTAGAAGTAATTTTCTACAGAATTCTCTTCTATGAATTCTCTAGAGAATTCTCTTCTAGTAGGCCAAGGCTTGTTATTTCCCAACACATGCGTCGTTTGCTTGGCAGTGTTAGAAACTTTGAGCATATAAATATTTTACATCCATCAGGTAGCTTGCTAGACTTGCCTTCAGATGTGCCTGTATCCTGGTTTACTATGTTAATGGTAGCAATTCACTAACCCAGGGGATCACCGGCTTAACGTGCCTTCCGAAGCATGGAGAATAGTCATAAGGAAATTTGACTCTCCCCAGGTTTGAACCCGGTGCCGCATATTCGCATCCAACTGAGTTAGCTGCAAGGCAATGACCGTCTCAGGCATTAAAAATAAAATACGCAAATATAAAAAAAAATTAAAAAAAAGAAATGTGCTGATATTAAAAGCTACATAAAAGGCACTGGAGGAGGACTACCAACAACGATTTTGTTATCGAGCTCTGAAAATCAAGTTGAAGAGCTTTTAGGAACTTAAATGAAAGGTAAAAATTCAGAGTTTGATAACGATATCGAATCAACATTTATTGAAGATGAAGATAATGGCCAAATTATTTTCGACGACATTCTGGCATATCTGGTACTGCTACGGTTACATGGAATGCTAATTCTCGAACACAATCTTTCGGGAGGTGATATCTTCTCAAAAATTCTTCGTCGTCAAAATATTCAAAGCAATTTTTACGCGGTCTATTATTATACGACGATATTTTTTTCTTTTGACTTCGTTGCGTGCAACTATGTTGACTAATTCCATAAAATCTTCATCGTCCGTTAAATCGGCAAATCTATTTTACTAATTTTAGAAAATAATTTGATAGAAGTACTGTCAATATCATCAACAAGCGTAAAAGTTTTAGTAAACGAAGTTTAAACGATCGAGTTTTTTACTAATAATATACGTAATCTTTCAGTTAACCTGTCGCTTAGCGTTAAACGGGAACTGAAATAAAATGTACCGCTTGAGTTTAAACTTGAGATTAGCTTAAGCGAAAGCTTAACTGCCCACTGAAATACCGGGCCTTAGTGGTTTTCTTTATTTTAATTATGTAATTATGCATTTTTGACTGCCTATTAGTGCCTATAATATAATTTTTTGATGCCTAATTGCCTGCCTATTTTGGCAATTTTCAGTGCCTAAAAATCCGGGCCTTACATATTACTTATAAAAGTTTTGCACGAGCAATAGAAGTAGAATTTTAGAAGGAATTTAATATAAGAAAGGCAATTGAAAACATTGTTGAAGCAGGGCATGAAGTTACAGCATATAAAATGAGAGCAATTTGGAAGAATATTATTCCTCATTGCATGAGTGATTTCAAAGAAATCGAAACTGAATTGAACGGAATCATAGAGGAATCAAGCAAATTGGATTAGACATAGGAATAAGAAATGGAAGTGGTGAAGAATTGCTCCAATCTGATGATAAAGACCGTCCTATAGAGTATAGAACATGACTGTGTGTACGATGATCTGGAAGAAGATGAACTTGAAACAGCAACAAAGGAATTTTCGTTAGAAAAACTTAATAATATATTTGTATTTGTGCCGGAGAAAACAATGATTGCAGATCCAAATGTCGAACGTGTTATGAAAGTCAGTAGAGATAGAAATTTCAATACTTTGCTATCGAGTAATATACCAAGAAAAGATACTACGTACGAACTGCAGTCATCTGAGTTTTAAATTGATATCTTTGCACCATTTTGAGAAATAATTCAAACGATTTATCGGATGTGAAATAGAGTACGTTATATGGGTGGTAAGTCACTTTGAAATCCTTTCAATCTCTCAAGCATCCGAGCTGCATAGAAAGTAGTACTTTTCAACTCGATTACTATACATTTACCCCCTAGGGCAGAAAAGTATTTTTTTTTTACATTCTCTTTGTCGTATCGTTATCTTGTTCTTCTTCTCTCCAAAGTATATGTTGTGCATTCTAAATGTTTTCACATCCACGGGGGATCTGTGGTTTTACATTAATTTATTATTGTTTTATTATTTATTATATTTTATATTTATTTTCTAATATTTACAAAGTATTATTAACTGCTGGACCTAATATATTATCAACATATTCGTACAGTTCTTCACATTTACGTTTGGAGTTGACATCATTGCTACTTCCCCAAATGATAAGTCCATCGGCATTTAATTTTTTTAAATTATACAATGAAGTATAAATGTCATCCTAGAAATATAAAGATTTCATAATCCTTGGGTGATTTTAAATGTTTTAATATCCTTACTTTGCTTAAAAATTCATGAGTGTCCTGATATTTATACCAAAAATAGGGTATCACTGCTGGATCTTGTTGTTTATTAATCTCTTTTATTATTCTGTGCGATTCTTGTATTCTTCCTGTAATTAACTGCTGCCTTTGTTTTGGCGTTATATTTTCTCGAAGATATAAGGAAGGATTGAGATTATCACTTTCAAGAAACAACCAGTCAATTCTGTAAAAAATAAACAAGTAAATTTATGCAAATTTGAAATGATTAGAAAAATGAGTCTCACCTATCATTTTCTTTCTGGACATTAGGAGGACATGCAGTTTCCAAATTAGCTGGATTCAAATTGAAACAATATGGATAAGCATAATACCCCCAAGTAGCCTTAGGTCGTAATTGCTTTGCATAAATTAAAGTTTCTTCCATAAAAATTCTACCGTATATTTCAAACCTCCTCTGAGCTTCCTTTTCAATAAATATGTTGGGCCAAAAAGGATGTAACTGTTTTTCAATGTCATATGACAACTCTTTATATGGAGCAAGGGTTCCAAAATTCTGTCGAAAAATTGGACGCCAACTTTCAAAATCGATAACTCCAATTCCTAGAAAACTATGATTTTTTTCCAACGTATAAACAAATTGAATGGTTCACCTGGAAAATCAACATTTGGTATTAACTCGTTTATTTTATCTTTAAATATGGTTAAGTGTAGAGTCAAATTTCCTTCTTGCGGAACACCCCCATTTCTGTAAACAACTTTGGAGCGATCTTTCGAGGTTAATATAGCCGGAAAAGCTCCTGGGTCGTACAAAATGGAAATAACATCTCCTTGGAATTTATCGAGTTCGTTTAGATGTATGTTGTAACTTTTAAGTAAAGTTATAAAGTCCATTTTATGTGATTTGCATTGCTGTGTTGGTACATTCCAATAAGTTTTATAACTGTTTTTTGGTACGACAAGAAGTTCTCCCTTTCTGAAAATAACAATTTAATTTTTTAAATTAAAAAAAAATAGATACAATCAGTTTAATATTTAATCTCTTTACTCTCAAACTCATTTCGCCCGTGGGCCATTTTCCGACAGGCCAAATTTTCGCGGGCCGCACACGAGTGACCTCTTTTTTTAGGTCATTCATTTTTTGTAATGTTTGGCGTGACACTCTAGTGTCTATTATAAATGACAAGAATTTTATTTATCTTCCATGTTTTAAAGTTATAGTATCATCAAAGAAAATTGTCATTGGTTTCTGTTTATGTTTTCATATTTACTTACAAGGGTAACCTGTAGCTGACGATCCACCAATTTCGGCGAGTTCTTTTTTAAATGTCGGTCGGATGGTAAAAATTTTACCATCTGGTCTCAATTAGTAATACGATTTTAAGTTAAAATTATTATATTTAAGTGTCGTTTATCTATCGATTCCCTTTGTTAGCTGTTAAAACTGTATTTTAATATAAAATATTGATTAGGATACAATATCGTCCCCTTAGTACTATAACTAGGTAACTTGAAATTACTGATATTGAGAAAATCAAGTTTAAAGTTTAGAATAGCAATTGGCAGGATAGACTTAGGTATGATTCTAGTTTACGGTTACAACACCGATCTTCTTCATATTTGGTGTGGACATGCTCCATGATGTTCTGAACACGAATCACTAAAAATTTTTGCGCGGAAACTATTTATTTGCCCGTAAAAAAAATAAAATCTAAATTTGGATTAAAATGTATCTACATTTTGCAAGTGGATATTTAATATTTAGAAATATAATATAACTTTTTTAGTTGTAGCACTAAATGAAGCGGTTAACATTAGGTGATTACATGTAGCTAACTCAAAACAGCCAAAATTCAAGTTACCTAGTTATAGTACTAAGGGGACGATATATAAATGGTACTTGAGCTATTTTAGTTGAAGTAAATAAAAAATATTTAAAAGTCATGATTTAGCGATTCAGTTATCATCATAGTCCACTTAAAGATAAAAATGGCTTTTAAATACATAATATTAATTTATTTTTAATTAATTAAATGGAGACGGTCGGAGCATAACAGTAAAGCGGGTTTACTGAACGCTAAATACCCGGTTCGACTCCGGGTGAAGTAAGAACTTTATTCTGGCCGTCTCTCTAGTCCTCCAGGTTGGGGGTTCTACGTCGGGCTTGCTCCTCGTCGTAGGTAAAAAATGTAAAATGCTAACAAACCAAAATGCCAATTCTAGCGTCTGAGAACCGAGAACCCGCGTATTGCAGTATAAACAGGATATTATAATTGACAATTTTTCACTGATCAGTAGTTTTTTGAGAGTTATTCTGCTGGCATCTTCATTTTATATTTTGCTCTTAATATTAATTGAATTCAGGAGGTAGCAAACAAACCCAATTGAATCCACTTTTGTTCTTTCGAGATATCTTTACCTTTTAGTTAGCTAGGAAGTAAAACAAATGTCGTCATTCTGTCATTTGTATAGTTATATATTCATTTAGAATTTGAGTTTGGATTGAACCATTTTTGCTTGAATTCTTATTGGTTTCGCTTTGTTGTAGGTTTTGCTTGAAATTGACCCGCAACTTCAAATTTTAGACCTGGGAGCAAAAGCTTTGACGGGCCCCTCGATTGAGAGGTGTGCGATTTAAAAACAAAATTTGGTCCCAAAATAATACAGTTTAAGGGGACCATTCCTCCATCTGCTCCCCCCCCCGTTATTTACCCCATTATTCATACCTCCCCAGACTCTAGATTGCACACTCATTTATTCACATTTTAAGATGTTTAGTGGGCTTATCCATCCTATAAAATTGAAAAAACACTTCAAAACGAGATAAAATTAAGTAGGTATTAATATCAATTTACTAAAAAATTAAATAAAACATTGTTAAACCAAAACAAGTTCATTCCCCTGAAATGGGCGTGAAACCGGGGGGTCTGGGGGGTATGGAATACCCCCCCCCCAGGTATACGTAAGCAACAAATCGACTTATTAAAATTGATAACCAAGTAAGTTTGATTCTTGAATTGTCTTCTTGTTGTTTACATACCAAACGGAATATTTTATACTCCCAAGCCCAGCTGGAGTGGCTTGGGGAGTGACAGGATCAGGGTGAATCTGAAAACCGGAGGTAGTACAATGGCCCCGAATTAGAAGCCTAAGTGCGTTTGAGTTTATCTTACTCTCTACAATAAATCCAGACCCCCAAAACTACTTGGCCATACAATGGTTCCATGTGTCAAGTTTTAAGAGAATCATCGGTAACCATAGCAACGATATTTGGTTTTGTAAAGACTGTTTGTTGCTTCCTTACGGAAATACTCACAGACCCTCCAGTTTTTAAGAACACTTTCAATCTTCCGCAAAATGTAGACCAGAAGGTCCAGGAGAAAATTTTTTGGGGATACCCCCCAGCACAGGGTAGGGTACACAACAATTCGGCACTTGCGGATCTCTCTTTTAACAGTCCCCTCATTTAAAGAATCGTTTCCTAACACTAACCTAAGCTCGACCGGTGGATTCCCGTTGCCGAATTGTCCGTTTCCGGCTTACACAGGCGCTTTTACCTTTGTTTAAGAATTTTTTATTTTACATTACAGGCCGTGTTCATTCGCACACCGCACACACTGGTAGTTCCGCCACTGAAATTGACTAATAATAACAAGCAAAACAGAATTTTTTTTTGAAATTAGTAAGCAAATATTTTGAAAAGAGAAAAATCAATCATAAACAATTTTGAAAAGAGTTAAAATATTTAATTACCTAGTTTTCCATAATTTTGTATTGAGATATAAAAACTTTGCTTATTGAGTTTTGCTAGATATGAAAATCCGTTAAATGCATATTTTGGAAAAACTGAATTAGAATGCATGCAATTTTATACTATGTATTTTCTATTCAAATTTTAGGCCCGAAAAATTTTTTTTAATATCTACAGTAATTCCGAAACTGAAATTTTTTATTTAATGAGTTTTTTTTATTTATTACCGTCTTAATTACACTGATATATATCAATATTAAATCCTAATTACTCTTATGAGCTTTCAAAAATGTAGCAGCATAGCTAAAGAATTTTGAAAGTGACAACATTTTCATTTTTTATGGTCCAAAACAAGAACTATTCTAATGATTGATTTCATTAGAAAGTGCAAAATATTATAAACGATATCGATATACTTATAATAGATAAATTATTAATTATATGAATTAGCTATTGCAAATTATCGCAATTCATTGTACATTTGAACTTGAATTTTTTTTTTAATCAGAATGTAAATATTGACAAAAAAATTTTTAATTGGTAAGCACCTAATAATAGAAACCTTGCTTCTACTTTATGTAACCCTGACATCGACAAGTAAACACGGAATCTGTTTACTTAATTCCTTTTATTATTTTTAATTTGTCAGAAAATCGCATGCAATATCGATTTTTCATTTTACTTTTAGTCCATATTACGTTTTAATTGGTTTTTCATTCAGATTCAATCATAACGGCCATAATTGATCTATATTTGCCCTCACATAAGACCACCATCATCGGCAGCACATCAAATTGAAGTTTGTTGTAAGTATTAATAAATTGATGCTGAACTATGTATAACCCAATAATCGATCGTCATCTTTCCTGTTAGATTGGCAAGAAAATGAACCAATTAGAGATGGGTTATTATATACTATACACTCAATCTAGGAAATATTATACGACTTATAACTCGATATAATAATAATTATCACATCAGTATCAGTCATCTATATAATATCCTATATGAAACAAAGCTTTTCGTCATAACAGAACGAGGCCGACGGGCCGAGCAACAAAACCGTTTAGCATTTAATTTAAAAAATAACATACAAGATTATGTAATGAGGACAAGAAATTTATTTAAAAAAAGGTTTATATAGGTATTGATTTATAACAAATATATAAGTTCAGTCATTTAAATTCCCATATTAATGTCTAGCCTATTGTTTTGAAATTCAAAAATATTTAAAACTTAATGAATTTGAAATACTTTGGTATTTTAATTTTAAATTTATTGCTTTTACATTCACCTATCGTTTATAGCTCATTCAGTGGTATATTTTTAATTTTGTAAGGTTACATAGGTATCATTCCTCAAGCCCACTAAAAACCTTGAAAATAAACAACATAATAATATGAAATATCGAAATTATAGAAATATTTAAATAATACTAAATGGGCACCTACCTTATTTTATACGAATTAGTAACAAGGGCAAATAATATTAAGTTTAATAATAATAATGTAAATAATATCTACATTTTTGAACTGCATATTTACGCGTGTTTATAATGAAAAATTTTAAACTATTTAAAGATATTGTAGAAATATTATTTAAAAATATTGTAAGATAATAGTAAATACCTTATTTTTTGTGAATTAACAAGGAGTGTAGATAATAATAAGTTCAATACAAACAATACACTTTTGAACTCCATGTTTTCGCGCGTACTGAACAAAATGTAATGAATAATTTTACACCTTTTAAAGATAAATATTACAAAAACCATATTTGTGTCATTAATTTTTGTAGAATGGGTAAACTGTATACCCATGTAGGTTAATAATTACAAATGTTTGTTAGAGATAAAAAATATTAACGAACTGTCTACTTAAAAGGACGAATATAGTAGAATTAGGTAGCTATCATAAAAAATGCAAATTTGAGTGGGTAAACCAAAAAATTTTAAACAATTTTATTTGTTTAAAAATGTTGCGTTATTTGGTTCAATAACTTAGAAGGATGTACAGGAGTCATTTCGATTATACTCATATACAAGAAGGAAAATAAATTAGCATAATTAAATAATATTAAGTAAATATTAATATAATAATATATTCATAGGTATGAATTACTCTATTGCTATAATTTTAAGCAACTGTCATTTAGAAACTAAAATAATTATTTTTAAACAATAAGGTAATTTTCACTTTCTTTGTTGCTAGAGCAGTATAAGAGAAAGTATAGTTGTGATTGAAATAATCCGAATTATTATACAAAAATGGTGTTTGTTTACTTTAACACAAAAGCAGATTCCCATATAAAATTTACTAGTCACGAGGAGGCAGGCCGAGCAGTGATGCGATCAGGAAATAGAAAGTAATGACATTTATTAAATAAGAAGTTATCTGCAAAGTAATGCAGTGTACAACCATAACAAGACTGAATACCTATTAAAATACAAAGATTAAACCGCACGAGAGTTTCTTTTTTAACGATTATTTTGAGCCTGCCTGTTATAAATCCATAACATGAACCTGTTTAATAATAATAATTATTTTGTACCTATCCAAACCAACAAAAATTTTGCAACCAAAATTGATGTAGTACTAAGATTTGGAGTTGATTTTGACTGGAGACTTATCTTATTATAATTTATAATTATGGCCCATAGATTACGGCTGTGTGTGAAATCTGTATATCGCAGAGGACAAATTTGAAATCTCGAGATAGTACAGTAGTGTCTCAAACAAAGATTTAAAAGGTACCCTACGATTTTTTATTTATTATAATATTTCTCTTTTGTAAATGTAACATGAATTAATAATAATTAGTTAATATCCGCTTACAGGTGCAATAAGGGCCATTGTTAGTTACAAACTGTGTTTGATTTATTCAAATATTCTTATAACTGAGATGTTGAATTATTTTTCAAATTTGGTAATACAGAGAACTGTATCCTTTTTATTGATTAAAAATTGTGTTTGTGGAATTAATGATTAGTATATATCCGCTTACAAGTGTAAAAAGGGCCATTGTTGGTTACAAACTGTGTTTGATTTATTCAAATATTCTTAAAATTGAGATGTTGAATTATTTTTCAAATTTAATAATGATAATACATAGAAATGTATCCTTTTTATTGATTAAAATTTGTGTTCCATCAAAGAGTCTTTTTCTGGTGTGAATGACTCACAATCATTGTGCTTTTCATGTAATAAGTATAATTTTGAGTCTCCGATTAATTAAAAGAGCTAGCCGATGCAAACAAAGAAGTAACTTTGCTAATTGGGATTAAAGTTTACCCCATTTATTATCCTTATTTTTAAAATCTTAATTGCAGAGTACAATATAGGATACAGATAACTATTTCATACATTATTATTCAATTTCAAAATTAGATGTTTTTTCATTCACATAAATCATCGTTTCTCAACCTTTTTTTGTGTCACGATCCCTTAAAGAGTACCTATAAAATTCTTGCGACCCCCTCAGGAACAGTAATGATTTTGCTTACCCCTTAATCCTTAAAAATCCAATAAAATGGTTGTACTTACCCGTATGGCCGCTTGCAACCTCTTTTGAGTTCGGTGACCAAATTTTGGAAGAGAGTCAAATTTTGTTTGATAACAATACTTTCCTGTACATGGAATGGCATGGATAGTAGAAGCTACTGATGACTTAATAGCTCCGGAAAATAGTAAAATTTAAAAACACAGGTTGACGAAACTAAAGATTTTCACTAAACTCTTTTAAATTTTTTTTATCCGATTTATTCCATACTTACATTACTATTATTATTCCACGGGTTTAGTTTTTTATCCACCAGTACTGAGATTCTAGGTCTATTGTACTCTGTTCCTTGCTTATTAGATTTTAAATGGGATTGTGGAGGTAGGAGCCACTGATCAGTCGTGTGGAAGCCAACAACCTTTAAATATTCCTGTCAATTTTGTAAATGTGGAATCCATAAATAGAATTCGGATATCGTAATAAGGCCTCAAAAATGTATAACAAAAACTACCCTCTGAATCGCAACCCCTAATGAGAGTGTTAACCAAAACTGAGACCAGAGTCCGTCACAATCTGGAGAAGACCTCTCCAGTTTGTTAGGACACGATGTTAATAGACTAGCTTCTTAGTCATGTGAAGGCGTAGGTCGTAGATTCTATAAAAAGACCGGTAGCTTAGGGAAACTAAAGAAACGCAAATAGTAAATACACACACACAGAATTTGAGAGATGCTCTCACGGTTCCAATAATTGCAATGTATATGGCTGTGCAAAACATAGACAATGATATTAGCAATCAAAAAGTGCACCAAGTCTAAATATAAACAAGTACCCAATAAAACTAGTAACCTCTAACCATTACTCAAAATTGAACACAAAAGCCCAGAAACACGTCGTTTCATACAAATTGGAAAAGATAAAGTACTCCAGCGCTTCGTGTAAGTTTACTATATAATGGTGACAGGTGTTCTGTGTCCAATTGCTGTCCAACGTGCGGCTTAAAACATGAAAATCTGTAACTTGTCAATTTACACAGGAAAACACTTGACCGACTATCGCGACACAAACACTGCTTGCAGATCCATATCTAGAACTGGATCAATGAGAAATGGTGTAGGAGATGTTTACAAGATTGGATCATCCAAACAACGAAAGAATTCTCCAGGCGTCATCCAAAACAACAACAATAGGAAGTTGCCAACTCGAAGAAATCCAAAATGGTTCCTCAACTTGCGCGCCAAAAACTGCGTAGTAGGTTGCGCATTTAGAGCCTCTCCTATTTCCAGATGTTTACAAACAGGAGCCAAAAACATCACACGAGAACTATATACTACTGTTTCATACGATAACCACAAATAAATAGCTGCGCTGGATCAAAAAAATACTTGTCCACGCACTACTTAACAAAATCGTGGTAAAAAACAGCGTACGTTTGCTAAGGTCAAACTTGGCAAGAATGAGGGTCTAGGTATTCCTACGCCAAAAGGTTCAAGTTATCCACCATCTGCTAGCAAAAATGCAGTGAATTTAACGATTGCATTTAAATAAAAGGCATTTTAAAAAAGAAGAAAGTAGTAGTACCACGTAACGAAGTGCAAGAATTCGTTACAAATTTTATAGCTTTGTAAATAATTACGGAAATTCGAACCTTAGTTTTAAAACCTGGTCGTTTTGATAAGTCCGGAACGTAAATATAAAATTTGAAGACCGTAAGGCCCTAAAATTGTTCTAATTTAGTTGTATTATTTTTGAAAACACAAAATCTTAAATATCACGGAAATGACTATCTGATTCCAAAAATATCCAACTGATTGATAGTTTTAATTATTTATTTGTTTACTTTTTGTAATTGGATAAAAAGGGCACCCCTTTAACCTGTTTTGTTTGACCGTTTGAGAGTCAATACCATTTTTATAATATATTATGTATTATAAAGGAAAATAACACAGCTTTTGTATAGGGCCCTGGCACATAGGCCGGATTTACTTTCGATGAGGGGGGGAGGGGGGCACTCACGGTTCTTTAAGATATTTTACTAAACTACCCATACAGACAGTGGCGTAGTTACATATTCGGCGTCTTAAATATTATCTCCTGTTACAGGG
The DNA here is from genome assembly GCA_958510855.1 of Rhagonycha lutea. NCBI lineage: Eukaryota > Metazoa > Arthropoda > Insecta > Coleoptera > Cantharidae > Rhagonycha > Rhagonycha lutea. The sequence continues at coordinate 35,517,003 of OY294039.1, read as the reverse complement.
TTACATAAAAAAAAACTATTTCGCTCCAGCTGCTGAGAAACTTTCGGCTTCTGGTACGCCCCCTAAGGCTTCGGGCCTCAGAAACCCTCTGGTCCTTTCTGGGTGAAAGCTAATAAAACTTTTTTATATTATCAAAATGTTCAAACAAAATAATATTGTAAAAAATGCATATATTATAATATAATATTTATATAAATTGCTAATTTATTAACTCGTGAAAATAATTAATTGCTATATTTTTTTATATTATATTATTTTAACTCAATATATTTAAAAAACTAAAAAATAACAACAAAATTCATTTATTTATTTTAATTAGAAGATTTTTTTTAAAAAATGTCCTATTTTTTTTTTTTTCGAAATGCAAATTTGAAAATAATAATAACAAATGTAAATGTCACTTGCCTGTCAAATTCAAATCGCCATTTTGCTAGCAACAGAATAAGCTAAATAAAAGATTTTAATAATAATAAAAAAAGTTATCAAATTATTGAACAACTTACCAAGACCTAGAGAGACAAGAAAGAAAATATATGTAGGTAACCTAGCCGAAAGTTCTTGAAAATATAATTGATTTTTAAAAGCTACTTTATTTCTTAATTAAGACAATAAGTTAAAAAAACATAATAATGAATGATAACAAACAGATAAGATATTATTTTATTGAGTTTACTTTACTTGATAATATTTTTTTAAATTAATACATTTAAATTCGTATTCCCCTCCACGAGATTTTTTGTTACTCAAAATTTTTCAACAAGGTTCCATGGTGTAATGGTTAGCACTCTGGACTTTGAATCCAGCGATCCGAGTTCAAATCTCGGTGGAACCTAACTTTTACATTTCGGAAATTTCTTTTGTATTTTAAAAATTGTGTTTAAAATTTGTTTTTTTTTTTGTAATCTTCCCATTATTATTAATTAATTTATAGGTGTATAGATAATAATCAAAAAAGTTATTAAATCTCCAACTTTTTTCAAATATATTCAAAATTTATCGAGGTTCCATGGTGTAATGGTTAGCACTCTGGACTTTGAATCCAGCGATCCGAGTTCAAATCTCGGTGGAACCTAATTTTTTAATTACATCAAAGTAAATCTAATAACGAAGTAAAAATTAAAAAATAATATTATTATTCAACATAAATATAAATTACTCTTAAAAGTTATACAAGTATAAAAAATAATATTATAACAAAATTAAACTTTCCACAATTTTAGTTCTTACTAGAAAGTTTTATAATTAGCTAAAGCACAACAAAAATGTTCACTATTTTGAACTACAAGGGAAGTTATTTGGATTTAATCTTGTTACTTGTAACAATTTTTAAATATTTAAAAAAAAAGCAACTTTTATTTAGAATTCTCTTTCAAATGCATAAATATTTCTATAATTTTTATATTGAATGTTGTAAAATGTAAATATTAAAAGATACTGAAAAAAAAATTAGGTTCCACCGAGATTTGAACTCGGATCGCTGGATTCAAAGTCCAGAGTGCTAACCATTACACCATGGAACCGCGATGAAAGAATATCGCTAATAAGAAATCCCAAAGTGAAAAATACCTTTTTAATTAAAAATATTTAGTTTTTTGTTATTTGATAATTCCTGTTTCAGTTTCCTTGAACCATTTTAATTCTAATTTATTCTAGCCTCATTTTTCTAAAATTATATGGTTAATATATTATTATTTTAGAATCGATTTCCATAATATACCTATAGTTTATTTACTCCCCTAATTACTTGAGAATAATACCTACAAAAATAAATAATTTGAGGTCGTGATATTATAATGGTACCTACTTTGTTCAGAACTTTGTTTAGCGAGGCGCGGCTGCAAAAGAAAGTAGTGATAGACTAAAAGTAAAAAGTTATGCTTTTGGTTTCCTAAAATTTAATTATTGAAACTTTAAACCACTATAAAATATTATGTCGTTTCGTTACTGTATACACAAGGTTAAAGTTACAATTTTCTCGTAGTCGTAATATTACGTGGTGCTTTGTTAGCTGGATTACTAAAAAAAAAGATTTTATCTGCCAAACGGCAAAGTTAAATCAGCTTTTCTGTAAATTAGTATAAAAATAAAATTTGTTTGTTCAAGTAGACCACTTGAGCTTATCTGGGCTAATTTGTTACTTTAAAACTAATTTAGTTGTCGACCCAGTGGTAGGTGGTGCTATGAAAGATTGTTACAACATTTTACCTTGGCAATTTCCCTTCTATTAGGATCAATGTTCTGAAGTAATGGCCTAAAAAACTGATTAGAATAATTTGGTTGTAATTCTCTGAATTTGAAGCCTCTGTTATTTTAGTTTCTTTGATTAATGACGAGCATGAATGGATTAGCGAGTTCCCCTTCAAACTTAAGTTTCTTGATAAAAATTACAAATTTTTGAATGGTCAATCGCAATATAAATGGATAAGGTGTCTCAACACAGTTGCTCATTTGAAATCCCTGCACTGGAACCTTTTTTTCATTTACGAGGACGCGTATAAGTGAGTGATTCCATTCGTTTCAAAAAATTCGTTTATAAACAATAATAGTTTATTATATAGACAATCGAAATACATTATGGCTAAAATGTTTTTACGCGATTGATCATCTGAAAGTACCTGAAAATCGTGTATCTTTTCGGCTTGAACAGAGGTCCTCCTAAGTAAGAACCTAACTCGCATAAGGTCGTTGTAAAGCTCGACTGTACCGTTAAATAAAACGAACCATAACCGGGAGGTTATTTAGCATTATTAAGAAAAGTGCACACAAAAATAGTGGCAGAAATGTGTGGAATGGTGTCCAAAGGAGTCTTGTTATGCAAGTAATGCGCCAGCACACAAATCGAATATTGCCATGAATAAATGTCGTGATTTCAATTGGTTTCATCAAGTTCTAGAATATTTCAACAAGATTAAATTTTTATCAAAAAAATTTAAATAAAAACTGCACTTAAAATTCAAAATCAGCTAAAATCTCCGCTAATTTAAGGGTTAGAATTTTTTCGTTATTTTTGCTGTCTTTACTATAATAGAATTAGTAGTTCCATGAAGTTCCAGAATATTTGAACAATATTTAAATTTTAGCAAAAAAAATTTAAATAAAAATTGCACTGCAATTAAAATAAGCTTAAATCTCAGCTAATTTAAGGGTTAGAATTTTTTCTTTATTTTTTCTGTATGTACTAAATTAGAATTAGTAGTTCCATGAAGTTCCAGAATATTTGAACAAGATTTAATTTTTATCAAAATAATTAAATAAAAAATTGCACACAAATCAAAGTATACCAACTCATCAGCCAATTTAGGGATTAGAATTTTTTCGTTATTTTTCCTGTCTGTACTGTAACAGAATTAGTAGTTTCATGAAATTCCAGAATATCTGAACAATATTTAATTTTTATCAAAAAAAGTTTAAATAAAAAATTGCACACAAATCAAAATAACTTTAAATCTCAGTCAATTTAGGGATTAGAGCTTTTCGTTAGTTTTCCTTCCTTTATTTTGATATAAAAGTAATTGTATTTTCATAAAATTCAAGAATATTTGAACAATATTTAATTTTTATCAAAAACATTTAAATAAAAATTTCACTTAAAAATCAAAATAAGCTTAAATCTCCGCTAATTTGAGGGTCAGAATTTTTTGGTTATTTTTCCTAACTGTACTATAATAGAGTTAGTAGTTTCATGAAGTTCCAGAATATATAAACAAGATTTAGTTTTTATCAAAAAATTTAAATAAATAATTAGTCACTTCAGCATTTTGATTACCAAATGTGCACAAATGTTTTTTAGAGCGCCACGAACCAAACGTTACCAATCTAAGCATTTTTTTATTATATTATTTAGAAATTTTACTGTCAATAAAATTTTTATTTATTTTCTTTAAGCACTTTTATTTTGAAAATCATTAAAATATTGTTTTTAAGATGGGTAACCAATATGTTGACGTCCCCCTGCGCTTAGTCATCACTCATCACTGTTATGCTAATTTTCTGTTTACAGGTGCTGATGTTAATATTTTACAAACCACAATTTTATGAAAAAAAAAAAAGAAGATGCAATACCATTCATATGTAACTTTTATTTTAAACATAAATATTAATTCAACTTATTTTATGTAATACTGAAAGCAGTCGAGAATCTTATATAGATTCACCTTTCTGTAAAACTATTTCAATAATATTTATAAAGCAATTAAAAATTTTACATAAAAAATATTTATTGTATTATTTGTATTTCTTGAAACAGAAAAATAAAGCATATATTATAATTAAATTATACTATAGCAATTTGATATAATGTTATTAAAAAAATAACGTCATTTATATTATATACTTTCCTAATTAACTTTTTAATTCCAAAGAAATTCCTTAAAAAATAACTAAAAATCTGTCCAGCATTATTCTATGTCAAAATCTAAAATAAATATTGGTGCCCTACTTTGAATCTGACTAAATTAATAACAAATTATATTTATATGTTGAGTTCCAATTAAGTTTCATATTTTTAAAAAAATGAAATCAGTACTGAATACAAATACAGTCAAGTGTAATATTACAACATAATAACCTACTATTACATTAAATTAAAACCAACAATCACTGCACCTGAGTGTTTACATAGAGGTAGGCGACCAAAAATTCAATTCTCGAAATTCTGACTGCTTTGGACCGAAATTCTTGATAACTTTTCGATCCATTTTTGGTTCAAGCTTGGTTTCATTAAGATATAAATCCGATGCCGCTTTCTCCCCATCATCTTTTGTACTTTCTTCAGGTATCAAACCAACTGATTGCGATATGGAGCGTTTACTCAGAAGGCCTTGCAGAATCCAATTTGACGATCGATTCTCGTTATCCACAAAGGGATTGGTGAAATATTTATTTATTACACGCCTTCGACTCATTGGTGAATTTGGCGGTGACGATAGTGGAGAAGCAGGTAAAGATTTGCTACCTCTTCTTGCTGAAGCCTCAAAACCTTCTGGTTTTAAAGGATCCGCATCTACATCAGCACAATGATTGATATATTTTCCCGATATCATTTGATGGGCTACTTTTATTATCGAAGTTCCACATGCAGCACCTTCTCCTGTAAATCCGTCATCAGTGCCAGTTGATTTTATTTTTAAATCGGGCGATTTTTTTGTTTTACCGTATGGTTTATCTGTAAAATAATGTTATAATTCCAAAAATAATAAAGGAAAGGTTTACTTACATCCTGGTTCTTTGATGTAATTTTTGCACGGATCTGTATGGTTGACGTATTCGGTAGTCTCGGCAATTTGAGTTTTTGTTGCGATGGTATTGGAAATATTACGACTTGGACTAGGAGATTTTAATCTTTTTGATATTTCTTTTGGATAACGTATGTAGAGAAAATTATCGTCGTTATCTGGTGGCGAGAAAGTGCCGTCGTTGATATCCAATCTGAAATATTAAATAAAGAAAATTAGAATTGCTAGCGCGACAATGCAAATTTACCTTAATCTAAAATTAGTTTTGCGAATAACGCATACGCTTTTATGATACCTATTTAAAGAATCATAGATTTTTGTTACAAAGCTGTCAAATAAATTTTTGGAATATTTCAAAATGACGCCTAATTTGAGAAAATACCAATAATAAAAGTAAGTTATATGTATTTCGTTTTTAAATTACATAATTTAAATGCCAAATGGTTTGCTGTATTTGTATAAAATTAAATTGAAAACGTGATTCTGTAGTGTCTGATGCGTGATTTCAATAGCAGACAATGCAATAATTTATTTCCCTTTGGATAATAAACTCACCGCCACAAAAATGTTTAGAGACACAAGATAAGATTAATGTAATTTTAATAATTTTTTCTGTGAAAAATATTTAATAAATTTTGTAATGTTTCTTCAAATTGTGATCTCTATCGGAGGTCTATGAAACAAAATGAAGTACATTTTTGGCTTATTTTAATTAAGTTGTTCTTTCACTTACACTGCACCCTATACAACATTTTGATAGGGCTCATCAAATTTCAACGCCCGGGATTGGCCAAGTCGACTAAAGGTTTTTTGAATCGATAGTCAATCAATGGCAGTTGATAGATTTGGTGCTGGAGTTTAAATTAGTTATTTTAGACAAATTTGTCATTATTTTTTAGTTTAAATTGGTCAATTCGCCCTCAAGCACCATCGTCGGGGTGTTATTTTACAAGCTGCGTATAGGGAAGGCCAGTGGCGGATTTGCAAAATAGGCGCAAGCTTGGGGTCTCATAAATCAAGGGGGGTGCAAAATTCAGATATTTTGGACCACCGGTTAGTGCATAACAGAGTAAAAAAGACCATTTGTTGCTTTTGAAAGCCAACCTATGTAAGTTGGCGTTGTGTAACCATTCAATAAGGACCACAAGGATTGTATTATTTATATTTAGTTTATGAACCGATTTCTATAACAAGAATGATTAACTCCATTCATAGCCATTAAGGTATTGATTTATTGTTTGAGTCACTACAACTTTTTGTGCTGTTAATCATTCCAGTCAGCCTATTGCTGAGGGAACCGACCAGTCATCTGGTGTTGAATAGTAGGTCACGCGTGAGGTGTGATAAAGGTTCCGACAAGCCAGCCGCGGCGCATGTTAGGAGATAATTAAGCCGATCGACTTGATTAATTTTTGGAAAACTTTAGAAAATAAAAAGTCGGGGGCTGTTTTATTAAATGACATCTTGGCGCCCAACGTGGGGCGCCATGTTGAAGTGTTATTTCTCCCCTTTAAAATCTCCCCAAGCAAAACTCCTTCCCTTTTCAGGGCAAAACAATTCAAACTTCCTAAATTATTCTTTCTAAAATTTATTAACCAGAATAATTTACACTTCTAAATTTTTCACTCTTATTTATTTCATAAATCTCAAATTAAGTTTTTCAATCAACTTTCATACAAAAATCAAAAACGCAATCAACCTTCTTCTTTCTATGCGCCGGAATGCTCCCGCAGCGACCTCGCACAGCCGTGAAATTCAATTTTTAAAATTTTCAAATAAACAATAAACAATGTTATTTATTCCTTACTCCAAATTAACACGACAATATTCATTAGTAACTTAACATATTTATTTTAAGCACGATTTTCAAGAGATTTTTTTTTTAATAACCGTAAAATATTGATGGTGGAAAGGTAATACTTCTTAAGCGCCAGTATACAGTTAAGCTCACATTAAACATAAAAATTTCTTGATATTACGAAGATACTTCTATATCGGCTAATATTTGCTCATGCTTACGTTGTTGTTGAAATACGACAATATTGTTTCGAAGGGTTAAACCACTTCATTATCAAGTGTACGTAGATACAAAACTACAAGTAAAATAAATAAAAGTTAAACCTTATTATAGGGACTTTACGACAATATTGTCGTATTTCAACAAATACATAAGCATGATGAAATTATATTAGCCGAAATAGAAGAAATATCAAAAATATTTTGATGTTTAATTCATTATGCTCTGCACAAACAGTCTCACGTTCAATTTCATCAAATAAGCTCACATTAATTGTGGGTGGTCAACGTTAAACAAGGATGCAACTTGCGACATACATATTAATTACATCTACAGTACATTATTTTGTACAGAAAATTGCTTAATTACACAAATCCATAAAAAAATGTGTCTTTCACGTAGTTAGTTTAATTTAGAAACCTCACCTACCCTAACTTTTGAGTCTCTTAAATCTTAAAATTTTATTATCAAAAGAAACCAACACTAAAAACAAATTGATAGCATTTACATATTAGATGGAAAAAAAACCATGACTCACTTCATAATTACCACGAATCGTGATGATGTCAATTAGTTTAAATAATATTGAATTAGAAACAGCAATTTTTTGGTGGGTTTATTTGAATATTTATTTATTATCTTAGCTATAATCATTAATTATTTAACACAGCAAGAAAAACAAGTTACAAAAATATAAATTTTTAAATATTAGTTCAAATAAACCCCTAGGCCCCTAGGGGAAGATTAAATTTAATAGAAAAAATTGCAAATTTAGAAAATTCTTCGTACGTATTGAACTTTGCAAAGTACGCATGATTGATAGATATTCACTTATTTCTATTTACATCTGCGCAATTTTGTTAGTAAATATCGTAAAAATTAATAAAATTAGTAATTAATTTGCTACAGTTTATACGATTATAATCGATGAAAATATACGTAAATATTAATTTCACAAACGTGATCATTTTTTAAGTGAACCATAAAACATTAAACTCATCTTCCGGCTTGTGAAATGGATCCGAGAATATAAACAGATAGAATGCAACATTTAATTACGAAATTTCTGTTTAAAAAAAAGCTGCAGTGTATTTCCCCCTGATTTTTGTTAAACAGAAATTTAAATAAGACAAAACTAATAATAAAACGTATAAATTCGATTTTTTTAATATTTTTTTTAAATAAGTTTATGCTGTTTTAGGTAATTTCTCTCGAAGTATTTTTATCTGTAGATTTGTAATCTAATCCTACATATTAGTGATAAAACTGATAACCCAAAATTTAAACTTCATTGTGCGAAATGATCCAAATACTTCTAAAAGTCTCAAACCCCAGTTGTATTATGTATGATAATCAGTAGTTTATTAAGAAGTCATTCACCCATTCACAATTGAATAATTCCAAAAGTGTTACAATATTTTAATACAATAAAAGATAATACTACATCTCTATACGAAATTCGTACTTTAAAATTTCTGCGATTCTTAAAATTTCCGTTAGAAAACCCAGAGTGTACTGCGTCATCCGATAAAAATGCAGAACATTTATCAAAATTAATTATACGTATCTACACATTATTTACGTATGATTCAATTATAAATTCAAATTTGCATACTAACTGCAATATAATTTTACTCACCATAATAAAATTTTAAAAATTTGTTGATATATTCACATGGTACCACATCATCGTTGTGATAAACAATAATGAAAAACACAACAGACCACCCACCACATGTGAAAAATATTTCAAGATTAATATAATAATAGCAAAATTATCACATGAGTGTTGAAAAAATTTGAGTGATAAAATATTACAAAACAACACTGAAGATAAGTGCAAAAACGTCTCATCTGTTAACAACTAACAAACGAAGCTGAAAAAAATATTACATTTTTTAAAATTTAATAATAGGTTAAAAGGTTACTGATCGCTTTTGAGAAAGATCACGACACGTTATGTTATTACATTTAGTTATATCAAACAAGTCAAAAACATAAGTGGAGTGCATTAAGGTATTTCTGACCAAAAGTAAAATAAATCGTAGTTTTATTGAATTGCCTGGCGCCCGTTTATATTTTCCTAGTTAGTTAATTAACTAACACAGGCGGTCGGAGCATAGTGGTCACGCGAGTGGTCTCTCCTCGGAAGGCAATGGCAAACCACCGAGGGTAATGTGCCAAGAAGAATCCTTAAATGTTAATGATCTAAAAAGTCAAAAATTGATCTTTGGACTATGGGGAAGGCCGCATTAACATTTCCCTGGTATAGTCTTTTTGGCTTAGCCAGGAGGATCGCCAACATCCGGAATCGGATAGGCACCTAAAGAAGAAAGAAGTTAATTACCAGTAAATGAATCTAGGAGATACCGCACTCTGAATCTGATAATAAAGGCTAGCCGAACCGCCCAGCAGAGGCCTTCGAGGTATAGGGTACGGTTGAACTCTGAGACGTTGAGCTACACTTTTTAACTTCATAAATAATTGTTATGTATGTCAAGTGCATCGATTTGTTTTTGATAAATTATATTCGTATATTTATTATACTTTCAAATTTTACCATTATTTGATCTGGCCCCAAATATAGGTAACTTGGAAACTACTTATTTCAACTATTAATTTGTCTTCATAAAATGTTCCTTTATATAAATTTTTATTTGCAATTTAATTAATTTTGTAATAATTAAACAATGCCGATCAGACGACGTGGTATTAAAAAAGAAAGATAAGCCATTAATATTGGGGAGTGGGCTGATTTATTAAAGCAATAATATTTTATTTGACACTATACGAAACTCTAAAGGATCTCATAGGAGATCTAATTTCTGTAATTATCAGTTCATTTTGTTCTTAATTTATAATGTTTATTATTTATTTATTAATTTGTTTGTTGATATCCCAGATGTTTTCATGAAAAATAATAAAGAATAAGGAAATGATACAAAAGTATAGAAATGCCGATTACCTTGATTTTTTATTATCTCAGTCAGTAAAAATTCAACAAATCACCGTGAACTTGAATTAACTTTGAAAATGTACTAAATAAAATCATAAATAAAATGTGTAACCAATAACTTTTATAGAGTACCTGGCACCATATTATTTGATTGTGACGTAAACTGTTAACCTAATCTTAATAATTAACGACTTCTAATTGCACCAAAGGAATAACAAAAATATTACATTATAAAACTTGAACAAATATTTTCTGTGCCAATAATAGTATTTGCTAATTGAATTTATGAAGCAATAATTAAGACATGGGCTATTTTTAAAACAATTTCGATAGTTTACCTATGTATGACTTGGTTAAGGTTGTTAAACTTCAAGTTTACCCTCAAGGTTACAGTAACTTTTCGGGTTGGTAATAGGTTTTCTAAAGAAAATCGCGAGACATTTCATTCAGTTGCATCAAGGTGACACCGTGCTAGTCAAAACACAGCAAATCAGGACAAGTTTTTTCCACGAGTCCTTGAAAACTGATTCGTGAAAAATAAAAAATATTCAGATTATTATTATTGTCTGGTACTTGGTGTCAAAATGATAAAATAAGCAGGATTTCAAAATGAAAAAAAAAATAAGTGGAAGATTCAGGAAATGCTTGTTTATTGGAAAATTTTTTTTAAAGGTGGAATGTTTCAACACGTGCAATTTGATGCAATCCTTGAACTATACACATTTCTAGTTTCTTTGTGAAAAACAAAAGAATGTAAAGATTGTGACCTTTAATTTTCTAAGGAATAAAAAATTGAAAACAAATACAATTTACAGATGTGAATGAATGAAAATCATCACTGTTGTTATTATTTTTATTATGGAAAATATTCCCTACACATTGGAAAAATTTAGCCAAAAAAATTAAAATAATGGAATTTTACTCACTAGACTACGGAATGGAATCAGAAACTATGTGTCACCAAACAACGATGTAAATAGTACATAGTACCTACATAACACATTCGCAGATATGGTTCAAAAAAGCAAGAAGGGATTTTATAATTATGTTTTTAAAGCCTAATCTTATGTTAGCTGATGAATATTTTAGAAAGTAAATATTTATGAAAACGTAGCATATTCAAATACAAGAACAATAATAATATCAATTCACAGTTCAATTAACTTTGTTATTTTAGAAATTAAAAACCTACAACAATCACAATAAAATCTTAAGTTAGCATACCTAGGTATCGAAATTTAAGTTTTTCCAACTAATTCCAGTAAGAAAAATTATTATAACTAACTTCACACAGTGCTCATTAAAACGTAACTGTTATCAAATTTTAATTAAATATTACACTATATTTTGATCATTTGACTTGTTGAGCACTAGTTGATAACCTCTTATTCAAGACAAGAATTACAAATTATATTGCATATTATAAGCAATCCATTTAAATAGATTGTTTTTCCATTGGTGCAATGTGCAGGAAATTAAAAATTATTATAAACAACAATAAATATTATGATTTAATTGATTAGCGCAAAAGTAACTTTCAAATTTTTTGTTTTCTTACAAGCTCTTGGGTAACTTGGCTCAATTCAAACCGCTACTAATAGAGTAACCCCGTTTCAGTTCTCCTGTGACTTAAAATAAATCGTCGAGGATGTAATAGGTGAAATATCATCACCGCTCTTAAATTATTATTAACACCTTTTCTTACACTCTAAATATTTATTTAAAGTTGTAGGGGAAAATGGAGTCATTAAATCATTAAGTTATATGCTATACTTGTGCTACCATCTAGCGGTATTTATCATAGTAATTGAAGGGCTCAATGGAAAAGGCGACTAAGCCACATATTTAAAATATCCGTGTTGTGTGCCTAAATAGTAAATACTCTTCAAAAACGTCAAAATAAGTATACAAAGTAGTGCTGAATAAATCTACGAAGGGTGGAACAAAATAGCGTACCGCTAGTATTATTAATTTGTTCTCGTAGTGCTACCATCTCGTATTACCATAATTGAAGGGCTCAGTGGAAAAGGTGCCCATATATTTATTATTATACTTAATTTTATTTCATTTGGAAGTGTTTTTTCTATTTTCTAAGGTGGATAAGCCGGCTAAACACACTTAAATGTGAAGAAATTAGTGTGCAAACGAGGGATAAGGAAGTATGGACAGTGGCGTAAATACCAGGGGGGCAGAGGGAGAAATAGTGCCGGGCCCACGAAATTTTTTCCATAATCAACGAAGTTTTTCGTGACCATTTTTATGTGAAGCATTAAGACTACAATTTAAAATAAGATTATTCGGCAAATTAATAAGTAAGTAAATAAAGTATTTATTTTGCCGAATAATCTTATTTTAAATTGTAAATTTTTTTCCTTTTTATTTTTAAATCGCATACCTCTAAATCGAGGGGCCCGTCAAAGCTCTTACCCCAAGCCCAAAATTTTAAGTTACGCCACTGGTCAATTTTAATAATGATTGTTTTAGAAAGTGGCATTTTTGTTTGACGTTAAAAAGTTGCGTATAAAAGTGATATCTCCGATTTATTCCACATTTTTAAGAAAACTTATGTCGTAATTGCCTGTTTATAATATAAGCGACAATAAAAATCATTTTAGCATGAAGATTTTACCGTACTTTTCACAAAATTGATTGAAAGGGGACTTTAATTTTGCTTTGAGTCTTTAGAATCTCATTTCTGTTTCTCTCATCTCAATCTCATTTCTCCTTAGCGAGGATGAACAACTACGAGTACATTCGACTAATATTTTATGTATTCTGCTTCAATTTTATAAAATAATTTTTGATTATGGTGGTGTAAATAAGATTGAAATTATTTGTTTCAAATGCATAACAAGATATGATTTTGCTTCGTCCATCATTCGACGCATTCGTCACAGCTTAAAATTAATATTTTCAGTTTTGTATTTTGAGTTTATTTTGATTTTTTATATAAAGATTATCTTTGTAGTTGATGCAATTCGCGTTTTACATTAACAAAACGCCACGATACGGAATAATTTCAAACTCCATTCTGGACGTATTATAGTAAGATGTAATCTCCAGTGTGTTTACAGGTATTTAGTGTTTTATTTTGTGTGAATATAGTTTAAATTTTAAAAAACACGATGTAAAGTTAAGTAAAAGCTTGTAATTTAGTGTATTTTAATTGTAATTTCATTAACGCCACCACACGGAATAATTTCAAAGTCCATTCTGGACGTAATATAGTGGCGCCACCAACGGTAACGTAAAACGAGAATTGTATCAAAGAAAATTCTATCGTTGTACCTTTTTTCTTGAGGTTCAGGGCGTGATATAAATCGGTTCTTAGCCAAAAATGATTTTTGTGTGTGGAGATTAGACAATCTGGCCAGGGTTGTCAGATTTTTAACCTAAAAATATATGGTACTTCGTATGAAAATATATAATAAGATTCAATAAAAACATATGAGATCTTTTTAAAACTATTAAGAATATGTTTTTCGTCCATTATAATAATAAATAATTAAAATAATTTTGTGGCGGATAGTTGACTAATAATAATTATTAATTATCTGATGAAGCTTTCAATAATGTAGAGGGAAAGGTTGAAGAAGATTACATATTACTTGAATGAATAATTATTAATCCACTACCAAAAGAAAAAGATTACTGAATAGGTACAACTGTACCTTTGAACATTTTATATTATGAAATTCTCATTAGTAAAACCAAAAAAAAATTTTTATGCAAAATAATTATTATATTTTATTGCAAAAAACGGCTCTTTTCTAAAATTTTCGGGGCGTTTTATTATTTGCGATTTAATTACCATTGGAACTATTTTAAATGCTTAAAATTATGTTTATGGATGCTCAGAAATACATTTTTACTATTTCAATAATAGAAAATCCATCAAGTGGTAGCATTGTTGATAAAACCTTATATGAATTCGAAGATTTATACTATACATTTTAAGAAAATAAATGAGAAAGTTGTTTTTGTACCACCCTATGAAATTGCAACAGTTTTATCAAGATGTTAGTGATATTATGAAAAACTATCGAACATCAAAAAAGTCACCACATTGCTTAACCCTGGAACGTCACTGATAATTTTTATTTACATTAACTTATATGGCGTTGGGGGTCTCTGAGACCCCAAGGTGACGTTTAAGGGCTAAGAAACTAATAAAAAAGAATGGAATGATTCAATAAGTGCGTAAGAATGGTTGACATTTGCTTCAACATATAAACAAAGTTTAAATGATATGAAGAAACCAAAACAAAACCTGGGACAAGCAAGCAATGCAATATCTCACATTTTTGTACTAATGAAAGAAAGGTTCCGTTTTGAACAAATGTAGAACAAGTAGGAATTTCTGCTATTCAATTTGTGTGGCGACGCGACGCTTACGCAATTTTTAATAAAAATTTAGTAAGTAACTTATTGATTTCAAAAACTATCTTGCACAATCCAAAAAAATGTGGAGCTATTGCATTGGTTAGTTAAAGTACGATAATTAAGATTACTGATGCAATAACCGACGTATTTGTAAATATAACCGCTTTGTGATAATTTCAACAATTCTTTGGTTTTTACTGTAAAATATATAAAATAAAATTAAGTTGTGACATAACTTGTTTAATATTTTTATCTCATTGTCTATTTCAAATTCACCAAAGATGTAAAATATGCCTTGCAGAGAAGAATACTTTTATCCTTTATAATAATTTATTGACCTAAATATATTATGTATCTGGCCACGTTTGTAATTTAGGAGTTTGTTTTGGCAAATACATCTCTAGAAGTAATTTAATGACGTGAAGTTCGATTTAAAATTAGTTGACGAGCCCCCTGAAAAATCGTAACGAATAAAAGTGACGTCGTATCAAACAATGTCTTTCAACGGTGGAGTAGCTTCAGTCCAACTATTAAAGGAAGGGAACCACCCCTAAAGCATCACGAGTAGGTCTCAATCAGACATGCGCAGTTATATTATGTTAAATATATTGAAAGGACTTTTTCATCTTCAATTGTAGTTTTTTGGAACAACTAAAAATATTTTTAAGGTTTATTTATAGAAAAATTAAAGGTGCTGTGAACATTTTTTTAACAATAATAAGTTTTTGACCTGATTTTGGCAACACTAACAAAGTTAAACCTTAAAAACGTCACAAGTATAAAACCAAAATGCATTTGACAATGTCAAGGTGGTAATTTACGAACCATAAATAGAAAAATTAGCGCTAATAAATTTTTTTATTGTTGTGACCTTTTGTAGTCGAGTGTGTATTAAGTTTATGTTGAAATTAAAAATTAGATTTCTGTAACTTGAATAACAAAAACACAAATCAATTATCACATTTACGAAAACGAGTAAATAATAATAATCAAACTTAAAATTATCGATAGCTCAAATTTGGTTACATAAGCAAATATGTTAGAAAATCAGCAAATTAATACCTTAATAAGAACATCACTTTTACTTTTTACTCGCACATTTTAACAAATTCATGCTTTCTAGTTGAATATTTTCAATCATTTCAATCAAAGTTTTCTTATCAAAATGTTACCTTGTACTAAAAATCCTTTCATCCACAAGTAGATAGCTATAATAATTTTATTTTTGAAAGATAAAATTTACTTACGCGATTACTGGTAAAATAAAATGGGTACAGAAGCACCGATGCCAATATTGGATTATTATTTCACTTAAACTATATTAATGTTATAGGATTTAAAAGAAAAACTGATTTTTTAATCACTTTGCTTCTAAAGTGTATAATTTACCACAATAAACCATTTTTATTACAAATTTTGCAATTACAAATTAGCATACCGATTTGCAAATTGCTTTCAACATGTTCTCAGTATCTTACAAGCTGAGGTAAGATAATAATAGACGTAATCTGAAATCTTAAAAATTTGTGACGTCAATGATTACAATTGTTTCATTGGATACGAAAATTTTTTTTAATTCAAGATGTAATCAATGATACTTTTAATAGTCGTTTTTATCTCCTTTGCTTATAAAATTCCTAAGAATTGTAATGTAATGTGTAATATTTTAATGAAAATTTATTTATTTTAAAAACAGATTAGATAAAAAAATTAATTACATATTATTATAAAAGAAATCCTCTTCTAATGTTCAGTTCAGAGGGTCAATATAATTATTGGTTTGTTACCGTACATACTCGGCTCTGTCATGTTTAAAGGATTAAGATCCGTCAGCCGCTTCAAATGTCCCTATCTTTATAATGAACCCTATAACTACGTCACTGCAAAATTTTATAGTTTCAAGTGTCTAGAAGCAGAACAACTTGCTTTTATATCATCTCGCCATCGAATACCCTCGCACTTAAAATTATTATAAATAAAATCGAAGCAAAGTCAATAATTTTCTTCAGTGAAATTACATGAAATATGAAAATAGTTGCGTGGACTTAAATATTTACAGCAGAACTTCTTGTAAAAATTTCATATTAATTAATGGTCCATTTATACTCACTTCACTTATCACTTAACATTTAAGATGATTAACCAATGATTAGATATAATTATAACGGTTAAAATAAATGGCTATAAATAATTCTATTGGTTAATTTCTTAAATGTTCAGTGATAAATCAAGTGACTATAAATCGACCATTAGTGTTCCAAATAGTGAAATATACAAAGAGAGAGCAAAAAAAGAGGTAGTAAAACAAAACAAAAATCTATACTTACGTTCTGTCTGAAATTCTGGTCTTCATCCATTGCGGAATAGATAAACTGGAACTCAAATGTCTTCTACCTCCTTCAGTACTCATTT
The DNA here is from genome assembly GCA_958510855.1 of Rhagonycha lutea. Taxonomy (NCBI): domain Eukaryota; kingdom Metazoa; phylum Arthropoda; class Insecta; order Coleoptera; family Cantharidae; genus Rhagonycha; species Rhagonycha lutea. The sequence goes on along the minus strand of OY294039.1, from coordinate 35,500,001 downwards.
TAAAAAATTTGACTAGATTTTACTAAAAAGTTTGAAATTCGTTAAATAACAACTATGAGCAAATGCACAAATATTTTTTCAAATCGTATACTGCTTCCAACATACATAGTATCACAACAGTGCATTGAAAACTCGCGATATAAATCTATCAGAACTTTTTAATCAAAAAAATTTCACTTGCAATTGCACCAAAAGTTATCTCTGTACTGAATTTGCTTGAGGTGATTATGGATTTGAAACGTAACTGTAAATAAAACAAAACGTGATGTTACACAAATAAGTACGTAAAATCTTAATGTACACAACTAATTTGACAAAATAATGACCTTCATTTTCAATCCCGATTTATCGACTACAAAATGATACTTTCTAGCAATTTTGAATTAAAAATGTTTGCGATTGTTGCATCTTTTAATAAGTACTTTCCACTCTCGTATAATTACAAATTTCACTGAATCAAAATTGCAATACGAAAGTGGGAACTTATTGCCACATAAACTTACAAGGTGAAAAGATCACAAAAACTAGCTACGCTTTGTTGGCCAACTTTTGAAAATCTACCTTACCGCGTTAATAATGCCAATAAATTTTAATTGATAACTTGAAGGAGACAGATTTTTTATTCCAAAAATATCGTTCAATTGAATCAACAATTTTTAATGATAATCGATTGAACGCTTTTCCAATTACGTAACTCGTTGAGCCGATTAATTACTTTCATCCTGCGCCTGTTAAAAGAAAAGCCACGTCATATTTTGAGGGTCAGTAAGAATTTTTTTATAATTTGCAGGACAATAAATTCCAACCGATTGGTTCATTATGATAATATTATTATTTTCTGAATTTAAATATTAAAAAGTATAATAATATATTAGTAGATTAAAATAATTACAACATTAAATGTCTCGGGGCACAGCATAGCTGACCTGCTCCTAGACTTTTTAACATTTATAATAAAATTATTGCAAAACCTTTTAACCCCGAGATAGGATCGGGGATACTCCGAGGACCGTGCAACTCTGTCTATTAGGGAGGAGGGGGCGAAATATTGAGGTATTTGAAAAAAATATTGTGGCCAATGAAAACTTAATAATTTTTTCAAATTTAGGGGGCCGCAATATAAAAATGTTTTAGAAGGACTAGTCCAAACTCTGCACTACTGTGTATATGTACAACTTGTTTTAAGGTCTGTATCATAGAATAAAAGATTACAATAGAAGGGAAACTTCCATGTTAAAATTTTAGACAGTCTTGTACTGTCTTTTCGTTGCGCCCCCTGGGTGTCATGGGTCAACTAAATCAGACTAAACTAAATTATTCCACTATATTTCCATTCAATTTAACTATTTTTCACTATTATAATTTATTAATCGTCTTACAATTCCAACTTATAGGATATTTTATGATATAATGTTATGGTATTGTTTACTTTTCTAAATAAATATTGAAACAGCGCCATCTTAAGAAAATCCGACAACTAAAATACCATTAAAATCAGGGTCTAATATTTTCCTATGAAGTTTCTACACCGTGGTCTGTATCAATTACCTTAGCCTTAGCTTACTATCTATGTGACAATGACCTAGTGCACCTAATCTATAACAAAAACAAAACAAAAAATAATTTTTTTAACTCTTTTTATCCTCTTGCTGCCCTACGATATTTGTCCTTGAATATTATGATGTTTTGATAAAAAAAAAGATAATAATCCACTTAAGTAGTTTTATAGATCACGATCATGACATAAATAACAGTAAATTCATATAAGTATATTGGATACAATTAAACTAATAATGAAATTGAGACAAATCTGGTTTCCAAGAGAAAATCGATACAAAAAGTGGCCAGAAATAAGATAAAGTATCAGAAACAATAAAAAAATATATAATATACATATCAACTAAATACATATTATCTATAGGTTCAATTGAAAACAATAAGAATTTTGGTGTCGTTGTCTTATAAAAATATTGGAGAAGAGAATGGAATGAATAATATATGATTTTATAACTAATAAATAATTTTTCGATAACGTTTTTAGGCGAAAAATAAACATTGTATTTGCTACACAAATTCAAAATATTATGTATCTTCGACCTCTTTACAATAAATTGTTAACGCATAAATTGAACATTACAAATTAATTTTTGACTTCGCCCTGTCATTTACCAACTATACCAAATGCAGATGCGCTTGACACTATTGATTCAATAAGTATGTACCTATGTATATGAGTAATACATTCTAATAGCCTACAGATCAATGTTGGGCTTATAGATCGCAGCAGTGTATCTGGCATTAAGGCGAATAGAACCGCGGTTTTCCGCTCCCTAGTCTGCCGGTGTAAGCTGAACGCTACACTGTTGGTGTAATAATATTAATAAAAGCAGTTTGCCTTTATTACCATATTTCCTAGACGTAATCATATGTAGGTATTAATTATATCCCACTCAAATGGAAATTTTAAACTCGTTTGGTATTATTTTATACATAATACAGTAAAACTAAAGTCGACACAAACGGGACCCATTTCCTGTCGGACTATACAAAGTGTCGGATTCGACAGGAAAACCGAGATTGTAATAAAAAATATCAATCATGTAATTTATTCATATTCTGTAAGGGCCAATATATTCACCTCCCAGTAAAGTGTTCAATAGCGTAACTGACTGATAAATAAACTGTCACCAATCACATTTTGACATTTCAGTAAAATCACCAATCAACAAGGAGGTTTATAAATTTACTGAACACATAGTTACCCGACACTTTAACCAGAGGTGAATATATCGGCCCTTAGGGCCGATCTATTCATCTCTTCGTAAAGTAGCTATTAGCGTTACGGGTAAGGTAGTAGTTCGTAAACGTTTATTCACATCCCAATAGCCAATATTGCCTTGTAAATATGGGTTACGGCTAACATAAATTTAAGAGCCCTTTGAAGCGGCAAATATGTTTTACAAATCAGATTTTAACTTAAAATTTCTAGAATTGTGAGTGTTGTATTTATGAGAAATTTAATTTTTGATAAATAATTGATCAAAACGAATCTTTTAGATGATATTAATTTTATCCAAGACAAAAACAGAGTTCAGTAATAGGATAATTTAAATTGTCGGGACTGTAAAAATGTAATCACTTTTTTAACAAAGTGATTTAACAAAAGTTTTGTTGTTTAATTATGATTTATTTAAAATACACTTTACTCCTTTGGATAAATAAACTGTTAAAATGTACAAATTGCACATATCAGGGATGCTCGGGGTTGAAATCGAGACGATTGTGGGAGGGTAGTTTCAGGTAGTTTTTCGACGTGGTTTCTTGCATTTCTAATGACCTGGACCAAAACTATTTTATCTCTTTCTCTCATAACAATATATTATAGCGCTATCCTACTCTGTCATATACTAACTAGAAGAAAACATCGATCCTGTTTAGTAAGTTCTTGATACCTACGAACACGCTACGACAAGATGAATATACCCAAATTTTTTGCAGGGCGCTTATAAACTTATTCGGTTCGTAATTACGATGCGCTTTACGACGAGATGAATAGATCGGCCCTTCGTCTCATGTTATTAGCTATAAATATGCAAGGTACGTAACTCGATCGTTGTTATTACAACGTGCTAAATCATATCAGTAAAACGGACAGAAAGCGCACCTGCTCATGAGATGAGAAAGCTTCCGCCCATTTCTGTCGGCTTTTACAGTGAAATTTTGAGAAGTGTTGCACTAGAGACTAGACAGTGTCGACTTTGACAGGTTTTACTGTATTTAAAAAATTTTGTAGGACTAAAACGTAGTTCATTCCAACTAATAATAAACTGGAGCAATTTAAAATAATTATTATAAATTATGGCATATATTTTGATGTAGAAGTATCCTGTATGATGTACTATTCAAAAATAATAATTGCATACGTAATTAATCAGTAATATTTGAGGTAGGTTAGGTCACGCCATGAGGTCGAGACACACAAGAGGTACCTTAATCTAAATGGCAGAATTTGATAATCGCTGACAAATCGAATGACAATTTATATAAAATTTTATAATCATCTGAGCACAAGATAATCTTAGGTTAGTTAGTGGTCGACTAACATTCATTTGTTTATCTTAAAAATAAGCAAGTCCTGGTAGTACTGTAGTACTCCTTTTACTTCAACAGGTAAAAGCGGATGATCGATATTAAAACGAAGTTCTTTATTTTGTCTAGAAGGTTAAAATATTGGTAATATTAATTATGTAATAAAATATTAGAACAAGGATGTTCAATTAGCTACGTTAACTACTTCATTAAATTAATAATAATTGAGACCGTGTCACTGTCACTGGATAATTTTAATATAAATAAATAAATGCACTTTACTTACACAAGTAGTTGGTAACGTAACAAAACACACTCGAATAAAATTGTAATGTTTAATCAAATTGAGTCATTTGACAATCAATTACCTAGCAACGTAAGTAATTGTCAATAACTGCCTACTATAGCTTTTTTCAATCACCGGTCATACGTCAATCTCACGTGTTTGCTTGATAGAGGTCGCTATATGCTAAACCTTAACTAACAGCTGTGAATGTACACAATATCAGAGGTTCTCAATCTTTTTTGAGATCAACAATTTATATCTAAAAAATTTTGAGTATTCGCTAAAAAAAACATTCAATTTATTTGTTGAATAATTGATAAAACTTCAAACAAATTATTTCGCTGAATTCAGGGAAGCAAGTGTTAGCTATTTTTAATTCTTGAGGACGAAAACGTTCGAATGAGGGTGTCTTTGGGACGTGAGACGTAAGAAGGGAAGACAAGGGGTCATTCTTGCGGTCGAGGGGTTGCAGGAGGACTCTTGGACGATGGGCGTTGAGAGAAGACGTTTGTTATGTAAAAGAATATTGATATCTGATAATGGTTAATAAATCGAAGTTGAGTTGAAGTGAACTTTATTTGAACCTGAGTTTGTTCTTGTAATTCGAGTGTTAGCTTTTACAAGACCTTTCAAATGAGGTGTCACTTGACATATCATCCCTATTAACATTTCAGGGGTTGTCATCACAGCGCGAAGGGATGAAACAATACGGGAGTGACATTGGTCGCAAAAGTTGTCCCCCTCGATGATAAAATTGACGTGTTTTTGCATTTCTTGAAAAAAAAATTCTGCTGGCCACAATCCCGTCTGTTTCGTTTTCAAAGGGCCACCCTGTATATCGGAGCAGGACATTTGGGCGACCAAATGTCGCGTACTGGTTTTATTTGCCAATATTGTGAATTTTCGCGGAAACGTGGCTCTCTGCGAGACCAACGGGGTGTCGGATGTTAAACAGTTGATTTGCGCTGAAATCCCCAAGTAGGGAGGACGGAATTTCAGAATAGCGAGTTTTGGTTCTAGTTTTTGACTTGTATTTTTTGATTGAAAATAAAGTAATTAAAAGTGACCAGTGACTTTTCAGTTTCTTTTTGTTTTTCTGGAAAAGAAGATAAGGTTATTTTGATTTCAATGCAATATTTAAAAAAAAAAAAATTTGATAAAAATTAAATATTGTTCAAATATTCTTGAATTTTCTTTATAATAAAGACGATAAAAATAACTAAAAAAGTCTAAGCTTTAATTGCCTTAGATTTTAGGTTATTTTGATTTCAGAGCGATTATTTTTAAATTTTTTAATAAAAATTAAATATTGTTAAAATATTCTTGAATTTCATGAAAATATATCACTTTTATAATAAAATTATATATATACTAGGGGGGCTCCGCCCCCCTGGCCGCTGACGCGGCCCAACCCCCCAGGGCCGCTTTGCGGCCCTAATAACCTCAAGTTATAAAACTTATTTACATACAACATTTTTTATGTCGCTTTCACTTTGAATTTGTACTCCATCCTTCGCTCAACATCTTGATAATGCTACATATAACTGTCCATGACTAAACAAAGGCCTCTCGATGTATATTGAAGTGTTATTTTCCACCCTTAAATATTAAATATCAAATCGGCGGAGAAATCACCTTCTTACCCGGCTGGCTCAATCGGTTATCTTTCAGTATCGCCCACTATCAAGCGACCTTGTATACCTTTTCCGAAATAATTCCACTTGCATTTAGTATAATCCACAAAATTTTCTCTTCTAAATTCTCAATCTAAAAGAAATAACACTGCTTCAAACTTTATTTGTCATTTATTCTCAAATAAATCAAATTTTTACAACTAAAAATCGTCAGAAATCAAAATGTCGACCGTCCACGACTTGGACGGCGTACGCAAGTCTTCTTCTTCACTGCTCGCGCTCTCTCGGCTTCCCCGAAACCGCGAAACATACAAAATTCAAATTATTTACAAAAACTCAAGCAAACCATTTCCTTATTCCAAAAATTACACGACAGCAATCCTTCCTGGCTTATGCAGAAATCCAGGAGGGATTTCAAGAAAGACACATAACGTCGTGCTTTTGGAATAAGTAGCAAATTCTCTAAATCAACATCTTCAAAAATAAATAACAATATTCAAAAGTAAATAATAATTAATTAATGCGGCAATCTAATTTACACACCTAAATTAATTAATTAATCAACATCCCGAACTACCTATCTTGACGAATGATCACTAAACAATTCATAAATGACATCCAAACTTCTTTGCAATAATAACAATTTCTTAGATAACTCGATCCAAAACTTTCTTAGAAATAACTGCAAATTTTTTTATCCTTCCAAATTTTATTCCATAATTTTTCAAAGCTCCTTCTTTTTCCGTTACGGACCTTTCTTTCGTCAATTTTGCTACATTTTAAAGTTGTAGCTTCATACAAATTTTTTTAAATATGCAATACACATCATTTAAAACTCTTTTACCTATTTCTTTACTAATCATCGAATTTCAATTTTCGTAATGACAAATTCCTTCAATAACCATCAATTTTCAAATTAAATTTTTCCATTTGATTGCCATAAACGCTAATTTCAAATTTACTATTATAAAATGCAGCAATTAATTAATCCATTTTTCAAATTTTCAATTTTTGGAAACACTTTTACTTTCTCAAATTTTGTTATACAATTTATAAACTTTTCGTCTGCATATCTTTCGAAGATTGTCCTTTTCACTTGTTACATTGGTTATTATTAACTTGTTCGAATTTCTATTGCCTTTTATTTAATTATGATTTTCAGTTTTATCATGATGTGTAGTTCCTTCTTTAAATTTTAATATTTACAAACTTTTTTTAATTTTATCAAAACACATTTAGTTCCATTCATTTTCCATTTAAATCGCGGTTATCCTTAAATTTGTTCAATCTTCTTTATTCGTCCGTGGTTACTTTTCATATTTGATTAGATTAGCCACCCTCCATCTTGATCGCCGATACTGCCACTTTTCCAAAATGACCTTCATTTTGTTTTCCATGACGTCTTCCTTTTTAAAAATATGTTTCTTTTCACCAAACCACTTTTTCTTTATTTTCTACTTCTTGTAGCCCAACTCTTCTTTTTCAAAATACCAAATTACTTTGTTGGACGGCATATCCTCTTCATCCTTTATTTCATCCTTCCAAATTGCTGAACGGGGAACATCATTTCCATCGGAAACCATCTTGGATAAAGTAATCATGTTCGTATTAATTTTATTTTTCTTCATTTTACAATAATTATTGTTATACCTTCTTTCAAAATTACTTTTTCGTCCATGTTTCATCTTTCGCCATTTCATTCGTCGCATCTGTGTTCTGGTGAATATCCGGGCTTTTTTATTAATGCCGCCGATATGACCCGTTTCTTTATTTACTTCTCCTTCCTTTTTTTTATTTCTCAAGTTTTCTTTATTTTCATTTTTCTCAATCTCTTCCGATAGTTCCACTTTTTCTGCTAAAGTTTCTCCTTTTATTAAACTTATTTCTTCCTTCTTATCTTCTAGTTCTTCCTCATTTTCATTTTTTTCATAATTGGCACTGCTGATTGTTCTGCTCAATTCTTCACAATATTTTACCCATTCTTTTTTGTCCTCGATCCTATTCTTTTCCCTCTCTCTTTTATCTTCTATTCTATTCGTTCTCCTCTCTCTCCTGTCTTCAGCCATTTGCTCTATCAGCTGTTGAAGCCTCCACTCAATTTGATCGATTTTATCCCAGCCTGTAGCCATGGTCAAACCTTTCTTACTAAAAATCTCAGGGTGACAGCCGGTTCTGCGGTGAACATTTACAACCATAAACTAATCATCCCAAATTGAATTCAAAAAAATGTTCACCAAATGCCGCACGTTCGGGTAGCCAAGTTGAAGTGTTATTTTCCACCCTTAAATATTAAATATCGAATTTTCAAATCTTCTTCGTAAAATTCCAATTCCGTCGGAGAAATCACCTTCTTACCCGGCTGGCTCAATCGGTTATCTTTCAGTATCGCCCACTATCAAGCGACATTGTACTTATACCTTTTCCGAAATAATTCCACTTGCATTTAGTATAATTCACAAAATTTTCTCTTCTAAATTCTCAATTTAAAAGAAATAACACTGCTTCAAACTTTACTTGTCTTTTATTCTCAAATAAATCAAATTTTTACAACTAAAAATCGTCAGAAATCAAAATGTCGACCGTCCACGACTTGGACGGCGTACGCAAGTCTTCTTCTTCACTGCTCGCGCTCTCTCGGCTTCCCCGAAACCGCGAAACACAAAATTCAAATTATTTACAAAAACTCAAGCAAACCATTTCCTTATTCCAAAAATTACACGAATGCTAGCATAACAACAGATCCTATTTTGAGTTTTAATTTGTGTACCGGAAAGCCAGGGAAATTCAACGAATTTAAATATTCGACTTCATATTCCAACCGAATGTCCTCATCTGTTTGATCGACTCCTCGATGTTTAGCTGTATCTTCAATTAAGTAGGTATGAATCTCGCCCTCGACCAAATTTAATATTTTATTGTTAAGTGTGCGAACATCATCATTGTGGCAGGCTAATATAATTCAGTCGGAGAGATCGGCATTAGAAGCAATTGAATTGCTGTAAATGTCCTGAATTATATTTGTAGATTTCCAGCTATTCGGTACTTTCAATAATATAATGCTGCTTGGCCAAATTGATGTTGACTTTAAAGTATAATTGACTATCTCCACAGGTGAAGCGTATTTTATAACAGGTAAAACTTGACGAAAGTCACCACCTAAAATAACAAATTTGCCACCAAACGGATTTATGCATTTACATAAATCTTTCAATCTTTGTGTTTTTGCGTCGCATGGTTTTGTTGCCTTGCTTTGCGTTTACTTTTTGCTTTTTTGCATTTGCTTTTGCTTTTACTTTTTGCTTTTTTTGCATTTGCATTTGCTTTTGCTATTGCTTTTGCTATTGCTTTTGCCTTTGCCTTTGCCTTTGCCTTTGCCTTTGCTTTGCTTTGCTTTGCTTTGCTTTGCTTTGCTTTGCTTTGATTCATCCGTTGATGTGATTATAATATAATGTTGATTTGGTGTCGTCCAATAGCTGTTCTCAGCGTTGCATAAAAACGTTGCATAAAACGTTGCACAAAAACGTTGCATAAAAACGTTGCATATTTTGTCTTATCTTTTTATATATATAGAGTAGATATAAATATATATAATAAACACAAGAAAATGAACGAAAAAATTCTAAAAATTAACACAGAAAAATTAACGAAAAAATGTTAAAACCTAAATTGCATTAGATTTAAACAGTGCCGGATTAAGCCAGAGACGTGGGCCCCGTAGCATTTGCTCCCATGCACATTGGTCCATTTTCAAGTGGATAAAAATTAGTTAGAGAATTGGAAAAATTACGGGCAACTTCAAATATTGATAATCTCTAGGGAAGGAACAGCCGCCTTGTGTTTTCCTATTTGGATTTGTATTTATACCAATTCTGCCAATTTAATGCCAATCTTTTGAATTTTTCATAAGTAAGCAAAAAATGTCCCACTTACCTTGAAAAGAAGGCAAGTAAAGGTAACAGAAACAAAATGTTGTAAGTTGACAAGTAATTATATTTATTTAAAATTGAAAAACGTCTCAGAATTTGAAAACTCAACCCCCCCCCCTTAGTTACGGCGCCGGCGGTGATTGTTAGTTTTGTTAATTTAACAACATTTTGCTATTCTGTAAAGCTTTAAAACTCCAATTAGTGTATTTTTAAGTAGGTATATTTGCAGTTGGTCCATCATTCAAACCAGCAGTATAAATTAACGTCTAAAGTATTCACACCCTTAGTGGTGCGAATAATGTCGTCATTGCAGGACAGTTGGTTCTGAACTTGTGATACTTCGATAGCAATGAGCTGGAGCATCAAAAACACAATGTCGGGTTTATTTTAAGTTTTTAAGTTGACACCTCGTATTAGCAGGTTTATTGAATATTCATTCCTACGGTATGAGTATATCACATTACGTTTCCGCGAAACCGACTCTGGCGCCCTTTGTCCGTTCTAATGCCGAACATGTCATAGTAGTAACCCCAGATAGTGCCGCTACGTTTATCCCCACTTTTGATCCCGTTATTTTCACCCACATTACATTAAATTGTCATGTACTGCAAAAAAATGACATATTATCCGGAAGATGTCACCTTTCTAAATTTATATTCCTAAGTCGCAAATGCAACGTATAGCGATGATATTATAAAGTAGCCTTTTCACTGTGAATTAAATTGATTTAGACAAGGTACAATATTTTTTGGAATTTGATGTATGATTATTTATAAAAATTGATGGTCAGAGATTTACAGTAGAATCTGTTTGAAGAATGAATCCTAGGAAAAATGTGCCCTGGAGTTAAAAACTCCTCAATATAAAAGGAATTCATAAAATCATCCGGATCCCCCTCCCCTTACAAATCTTTCTTCTTGATATAACTTTCCTGAAATATATTTCACCAAATATAGAAAAAGGGTAAATTAGCGATATCTTGGAACTAAAAATTTCTTTATTTAAATTGGTTAATTTCAAAGTAAAACTACTTAATAGAATCAATATATTAAATTACTTTATGTCCTTTTTCGTTGCAAATTAAAATTAAAATCCAGTGCTACATTGAATAATTTGTATTTTACGTCATTTATTTCCTGATAGTAAACAATTATTAGCATTACACAATCTTTCAACACTTTTTTATGTAAACACGCTAAAGGAAATCAATTTACTTATTTGAACATCGCATAATTCAAAAGCTAAGATTGATGGGGTGAGTGGAGATTCCCACTTTCTAATTTTCGGATAACGTGGTATTCCAATAAATAAATCAATTTCCTTTAGCGTATTTACATAAAAAAGCGTTGAAAGATTGTGTAATGCTTGCAATTATTTAAATTTTTGTAACGTCCTGGAAATAAATGACATAAAACACAAATTATTCAGTAAGCAGTGTAAAAGTCAACATTTATGCCGAAAATAAACAATAAACAAAAAAAAATTAAAAAAATAAACATTCAATTGCTTAGGAGAATTTTTGTTGAATTTCAAATTGAAGATATTTTACAGTATACTCTTGGAATTCCTTTTGATTTTCACATCTACTCCAAATTGCTTCTTTTCCATCATTGGATGTTGAACACCCCACTCCAGTTGAATTCGTTACTACTTTACTTTCAGCTCCCGAACACTGACACTTTGGTGGTTGAGGTTTATTACAAGGAATTATGTCTTTTACATGAACAGCTTTACATTGTGCACCATTTTCTGTATCAAAAGGTACATATGCTTCCCAGCATTTGCAATTTTTTATTAATACTTTTGCACTTATGAGCGGAAGGGATACTATTCCGACTAAATAAAGTATTGCAATAAAATTTATTAGTTGTGAAATTATTCTTCCCATTTTTACGTCGTCGCACCTAAAATAAATATATTTGTTGTATAATTGAATCCTTCAAAAATTGAAAATAGAACACCAGAATTTTACATTAATTTAGGGACAATTTATATATCTCGAAGTTGTTGTAACCACGACAAAACGTCTAGATATATTTTTAAGCATTCAGTTGTCTTTTTTTAATTATTCAAATTAGAATTTGGTTCAGTAATGCTTATGTACTAACATAAATCAAATTCGTGTAGCACGGTTGGCCTATGTATATCTAAGCGTTTTGACGTCATCAGTAATGGATAATTTAATTTAGAATTTTTAACTTGTAATATAAATTATAATATTTAAGTAGGTATATTAAAAAACAAAAAATGTACTAAACCATGACACGTGTTTCTTCCTTATTTAAGTGAATCGGATGCTTTTAATAAAAAGTATGAATATTATGGATATGAATTATAAAATTTAAAAATAGTTATTAAAAATCTTACGTTTATTGAAAATCTCCAATTTTACCTGAAATCCACAGGTTACCAAATATAAAACAGGAAAAACAATTTTAATGTTGATTAGTAAAAGTTGAATGTTTATTTGATACATTATTTTTAATAATTATATATTATACTACTTAAATCTTACGGAATAATTTAATTTTTATTTTTAATTAAAAATTGAGAAAAGCCTACTATGGAGAAATTAAAAATTAACTAAATTAAAAATGTTGGCAATAATAAAATTAAATAAGTAAAAAAAATATTTATAATTAATTAAAAATCGTTGAGGTAATTGAACATAATAAAATTAATTTCAGTATTTGTAAGCATTCAGTTAGTATTTTTTTTAATTGCGTTCAGTTAACTCAATAATTTTTTAATTTTATTTACTAATATTAACTTTTTTAATTAATTAAAAAAAACAATTTTTAATAAAATTAAAAAAAAAAAATTATTAAAAAATCTTACGTTTACTAAAAATCTCCAAATTTACCTAAAGCCCACAGGTTAGCAGATATCTAACAGGAATAACAATTATAATGTTGATTACTAAAAGTTGAATGTTTAAAAAATACATTATTTTTAATATATAGGTACTTAAATCTTACGCAATAATTTAATTTTTATTTTGCTAACAAAGACACCTACTACGAAAATTTAAAAAAAAATTAATAATAAAATAAAATTTATTGCATTTTTTGTGGGTTTAGTGGACAAATTTATCACAGCACAAGAGTGATAAAGTACTTACTTTACACCACCAACAAACTGGTCATAAATTCCAGTTTGAAAACTGTCACTAAACTAATTGTCCACTAAACCCACAAAAGAAGCAATAAGTTGATTAAAATATGGCCTCAATAAATGTGACTAATAAAATGAAATAACAAGAAAAGTGTAATATTAATTTTTAATTAAAAATTAAGAAAAGCCTAGTATGGGGAAATTAAAAATTATTATATTTCCTTATAATTCGTAATTTATTAAAATATAAAAAACTAATTTATTTTCACGAATTAATAATTAACCAATTTAAATTAAAAATTAACTAAATTAAAAATGTTTAATTAATTTAATTAATAAATATAAAAACTCTCAAAAATTACAAATAGAACATCAGAATTTTAAATTAATTTAGGGACATTTTGTATAACTTGAAGGTAAAGGGTTGGTGACAATTCAATAATACAGCAATTGACTCCGTCAAGACGCCTAGATATTTTTAATATCTCCCCGAAGCATGGGGTAATATCGACCGGGGGCCGTAATTGCTGCAGGAGCTGCATGAAGTGTCTCAGAAGACCAAGAAGCTATCGTAGTTTTTCGTTTATAGGACCGTGGCATCTTAAAACAAACGAAAATTTGAAACAATGGGAAACAAAATTATATGGGGTACCGTCATACCGATATTAAGTACTACCCATACAACGGTGGCCGGAATTACCCCTAAAGCAATCGTTTAAATCTCAACGTATAGGTACTTTAAAAATGCCTAAATTTACATGGGTTTTGAATAAACTAATAAGTGAAAGAAGACAGAATATAGTTCATTTTTTATACGTACAAATAATTTTTACAACTTACCGTTATTGAAAAATCCAGTCTGAACATACACTTTTCTTATATCAGCACGCGCTTTTTCAGAAAATTCTCTATAAAAAGTACAAAACGTAGATTAACACTGCCTAAACGGCACTAACCGTTAGGTTTGATGAGATGAGTGTGGAGAGACGTAAACCCCTCCATAATTTTTACTAAGATGGGAGAAACTTGACGGCCGGGATTACCCCGACGGCCGCCATTCCCCCAGTTTACCCTATGGAGAGAGGAGAGAATGCCAACAAAGTGGAATGTAGGAAAGACTGTTCAACGTCGTGCTGGAGAGAATTTTAAGAAGAGCGAAATTCAGTGGAACCACTACAAATAGGGAAAAGCAGGTGGTGGTTTATGCCGATGACATAGTAATAATTGCAAGTACCTACCTACGCACAAAGCAATGATCGAAACGTTTGTAAATTTGAAAAAAGAACTATAAGAGGCGGGACTGGAGGTGAATGAGGAAAACACTAAAGTCAGGAGATGTTATACAGGAAGAAATAAAACAATGAATAGGATAAAACTAAACTATGATTTTAAGATAAAATAAACACACGGATGTGATGTGGAAGCACTTTTCCGAGAGGTCGTGAAGACATGTCATTACGACAGTACTAAATATGTTGAGGATAAACCTTCAATCAAGACCCTTCGCGACGTCAAAATGGCGCAACTTAACCGTCGTTTTATACTTATTAGCATTGCGCGAATTGTTGATGTCATTTTTTGGATTATCGGATAATTCAATTAATCTTGTCGACAAAATGCTATATTATAGGTAAAAACTTAAAGTCAATTATAACCAAATCCATAACTGTACGTCACTGATGAGATCTAACAAGATCGAAACATGTCTGTCGTTGTTGTGGTTTGGTTATAATTGACTTATTTTCGAATTTTTATGATTTTAAGGAAGTGAAAACTTTCAGATACACAAAACACGAGAGATAAGAAGTAATTAAGGACAGGATCATGGCTGGAAACAGAGCGTTCTACTGTAACAAAAAACTAATAATGAGTACTAAATAAATACAAAAAAATGGAGGTAATGCGTCAAAAGAAGAGTTTTTGAGAGAAAAATTATGAGGATAATTAAGATCAGTGACGAACAATATAGAAGAAGAACAAATGAAGAAATAGAAATTGAACTACAAGAAAGAACTATTGTGAAACACATTAATGCAATGAGATTGAGTTGGTATGGACACGTGCTGAGAACACAGGAAAATGGTGCAATTATGTGTGTAATGAAGTGGAGAACCCAGAGTACAGAGACCAAAAGGAAGACCAAGAATGAGATGGGAAGACGAGGTCCACAATGACCTAAGATTGATGGGGATCAGAAACTGGCATGAAAAAGCACTGGATAGGCAACAATGGAGAAGGGTCATGGAAGAGAAAGACACACAGAAGTTGGTAAACAGCATATCAAGAACGGATTGAAAAACACCAAAGACGTGGCGATATTCCATCAGGAATGGAATACCATTGTATTGTATCTACGTCCAAATTTCATTAAATGTGAGAAAATACGAGAAAAAAAATTTTAAAGTTTTCGTGCATAACAAAAACACACTATAAAGCCTATAACTTTCAAATTTTAATATGTTATACAAAATTAAATTAATTATCTGCATCTTCTTAGTGCATAAAATTCAATCAATTACTTTTTGAAATATAAGACTTCAAACTCAGGTGTCAGAACTTTTATTCCGATAGTAGAATATAATATTATTCAAGTGCTCATAGAATAAGGTTACCATATTTTATAATCATGAAATCGGGACATTGACCAGGCCCGTAGTCAGATAAAAAATAAAGGTAGGGAAAACGGTTTGTATGGCCGGGGAAATTTTAGTGTTGCGGATGCGAGATGGGTTGGTGGGATTTTTTTAAAGCGCCGCAGGCTAAAATTTTTTGAATTTCAAGGTCAACGCGGTTTAAGAAAAGTTGTATTATCGTATTATATGGTATTATCGCACAGCCACACGCCAGGGGCGAATGGGCTATCAAAATTTATGGTCGGTGCTCGGTCAGTGGGCCAAATATGCAATGGTCACGGGGGGAAAATGCCTTTATTGGGGACCCCTCTCCCCCTTTGAAAAAAAAATTATTACATGTACCCTGCGTTCGAGGAGAAGCTACTTTCGCTACCAAACATTTGGTCCCAAATCGGGACATTTTTGCGTCCCGACTTAGGTTAAAAAAAATCGGGACAGCAGTGTAAAAGAAAGGACTGTCCCGACCAAATCGGGACGTCTGGTAACCTTATCATAGAACCAATAGCGCCTTGCACAGTTGGTAATGTAACAGGATGTGCTTAGTCCTAAATTAAGAGGTAGAAGAAAATATATACTAAAAATGAAAATTTAAATCAATTAAAAATAACCAAGAAACAAACATGTTTTGATCTAATTAATTAAATCCTTGATTTGCTTATTTACCTTATAGGCATTTTGTTGATCAAATCAATTATTTCTAAAGATTTACAACTGAATAGTACTGATGAGATCTAATAAGATTGAAACATGTCTGTTGTTGGTTATAATAATTAATTTAAGTACTTAGCAAAATATATATTTGCATCAAAACTAACACACCGAAGTAGCCTTTATTGCAAGTCTTCATAAGCCTATCGGTAAGTGTACCAGCAACACGGTAATACGTTAAATTGGTTAAATACTACAAAAAAAATTAATAACTTATTTATTGAAAATTTAAATACATTTACATCTTTTTTATTAAAAACTTGTGTAGTATACATAGTATAATGATTATGTTAGACAAAAAAAACAGTAGAATGGTATATAAAATGAAATCTACAAGTCCACATTCAAAAAAAAATAGGTACATATTTACGTTTACAACAATCTTATATAAAATAGATAAAAACTAAGTACTTTCAATGTGATTCAACTTTTCAATGTTAAGAAGTAAATTGCATCTTTGGCTATTTAATGTTCCCGATTAAGGACATAAGATAATAAATAAAAATATAAACAAGCGTAACTATAAAAAAATGTAAGTCACTTATAAGGCAGTATTAATATTAGAAAATGTAACTTTTCGCTTAGAAGTAAAATCATCCTCTGTACATTCACTTTCGTGATCACTCAAATGGCCATCCAAACTCTGAACCATAGAACTGGTGAAGCTGAACTCATTAGAATCTTCACTGTTGACGCTATTCCTGCTTGAACTTTCATCTGTGATGTCCGTACTAATTGACAATCGCTGGTAATTTCGTTCATTCTCGATATAACGAATTTCTCCAGGTAAACTAACATAAATCCCTTTCTTTCCGTTTCCCAAGTACCGTGGACTATTCAATTCAATTTTAATGCTTTCAACATTTAGTAACGATTCCACACTATCTTTCATAGCATTGCAGGTTTCTTTAGAAATTTTAAAGATCTCAAGGGAAGTAAATTGTAATACATAAAGTAGAGGTGCACAGAAATGGAATGCGAGGGGTAAACGAGACCATTTTATGTCACTCTTTCGTGAACACTGCCCGAATTCGTCCACAAAAAATGCGTATTCGTGAAAACATAGCAGATATTCAATCGGATTGTCAGATACTTGTAGAATAGCTAAGGGAAATGATCGCATTTGATAGCACGCAACAGCTTGCGATAAATTTTGATCCGATGCATCTAAAAATTCGTCTGCTGTAAAACTATTCAGATCAATTTCAAAAAATTTATCGGCACCAACGATTACACTGTGTTCTGTAAACAAAATACAACTCGTCGGTTCAGCAGTATCTAAAATTCTAACGACTCTAAATTCAAATGTCTTGTAGTCAAAGTTCAGTAAAATTAATTGTTTTGAGGTTGCAATTGCCAATCTGACATGTTTTGTTGTGGAAGTTTGGAACAAATGGAAGTACTCCAAATTGTTTACGTCCATTACTTTAAAAGTTAGGGTTGGTTTCGAACATTGAGCACATTCAGTCAAAGTTATTAAGTGGTTTAAGTCACACGTGATTATATATCTGTTTGAATTGATAAGCATCACAACCAAATTGATATGTTTAAGTACTGCGATTTGATGGACCTTTGAAATTCCTTCTATGTGTAGTAATGTATTGTTTGAATATGAATACAAGCCTTGGTCGGTTCCCAGCAACTTTTTATTGTTTAAGTCGACGATGCAGTTGACTTGTAGCTCTTGATCGTGATGCAAAATCACATCACCTTTGTATTTACCCTCCTCCGTACCATGAAAAATAGACTGAAGAGCTAAAAAAGATAAGAAATTGTAAATTGGAATGAAACAAATTTGACCTTCCAACCAACCTTTCAACCATTTTTCCTTATCTTCAACATTTAAAGTCATGATTATTATATTCTTAGGCGGCCAGCAGGTAGTCTCGGGAAGCAAGTCAACTTTAATTAAAAACGGCAAGTCACTGTTAGCCACAGGAACACTAATTTCCGAAATGACCGGATCAGCAATAACTTGTCCGCGATAATTAGATTCTTGCAGTTGTAATGTCATAAGCGGCGAAATATTAGTACCTTCCGGTGGTTGCGCATAAATTTTCAGTGTTTTGGATGTTAGGCAAGCATAGCGTTTGTCCCAACCCGTGTTTCCACGCCTAACAGGAAAACAGAATAAATAAAAGAAAAGAAAAAGGAAAAGAAGAAAAACGAAAAAGAAAAGTTTCCTTACACAGGAACTTTCACCCAACTGGCAACGTTGACATTTTCAACATCTTCCGAACTGATTCGAGTTGTTATATTTTCCGCAATGGGTAATTTAGTAATGCTGTTAGAATAATGCTTGACCAATGCTTTAGGGACTCCACACGTTTTGGGAATATTCTGGGCGCAATTAACATGTACAATAACATGACACTCCGTACAATGCTTTTCATTTCGTCCTAATGTAATATTTTCAGAGCAATGCGCACATTTAGTTGTTTTTGTGCACAATTTCGACTCAAATCTGTTTATTAATAAGAAATTATTTTAAGTAAAAATAAACTCCAAGAAATAAACTTACCTGTGCGGAATGTTGTGGTACATTCTTTGTACGGAATTTTTCCTATCAAGTTCGTTTGGTGATTGTGTAAGCTTTTCTAACGTTAATTTAGTTTGTGGAGATAAAGGAACGTTCAGGGAATGATGGTACTTTAAATTGTCTGTTTTTTTGTCATGCTTTAAGCTTGATGCCTTAAGCTTTCTGTTTTCTTCCGATAATTCCTTATTGAGCTCTTTCTGTTTTGATAGCATTACTTCAATTTCGCGATAATTCAAAGCTACATTTGTAGGTGGTTGATTTTCTTTTTTGTTTCCTTTAAACAATATTTCATACAAATTCTTCTTCTTTTTATATTCGGCTAGCTATAAAAAAAAGTCCTTTATATCCTTAAAATCAATTAAAAAAACAAACAAAGTTTTTGCCTAAGGTAAGTAATGATTTAGGGCCTAAATGTTGCCAAGAACTGAAAAATTACATGAACTGCATAAATTACCTGTGATTGCAAAAGATCAATTAGCTTAATTTGCTGTTCAATGGTGGCGGTACTCTTGATTTCCCTTTCTTTGTGGAAGTTCGTCTGTTGCCTTAAAGTCTCTTCAGTTTGTTGCAAACCATCTTTCAGCTCAGAAAGCGCTTGCTGCAAGAAAAATGTAATTTAGTTTAAAAACAAAATTTATTTATAAAGATTTACTTTGTAATCGTCAAGATGTTGAGTAAGTTGATAGTTTGAATCTTGCAAATTATTTAATTGTGTCAATCTAGTAGAAGTTTCTTCCTTCAGGTTATGATTCTCCCCTTTCAAACTTGAAATCTGTCTTTCATATGTTTTAAGAGTAGCAGTTTGATTGTTAAATTTTTCTTCCAGCTCACACAATTGTTCCGATAAACTTTGACAATCTTGTCGAAAATTTTCATTTTGTTCTCTATATGATGAGCATTCTTCATTGAGACTATCCACTTGCTCAACCAGCCTTTTGTATTTAGTTTCAGCTGCTAGTTTCAAGGAAATTTCTTCATTCACCAAACATTTCGTTTTTTGGGTTTCTCCTTTCGAAGCGTCAAGTTCGCCTATTAATCTGTCTATGTTGGAATTTGACAACGTTTCCCTACTCTTGTAAGACTCAACAATCTTTTCGTATTCTACTACTTGGCCCTCCAATAATGTACAAGTTTCTCTTAAGGATTGATAATTCTGAAAGATTTGATTGTTATACATTAATTTAAAGAAAAAGGAATGGGGAAATTTAAAAATTAATTGCAATATTACAGCTCTTACCTTTTGGTATTCTTGTAACTTCGATTGAATACTTTTTTCTTGGTTATTCAACATATTCTTTTCTTTTTGCAATCCATCTTTATCGTTTTGCAATTTTTCAGCTTTGTGGCCCAATTCCAACTTCTGGCCCTTCAAAACCTCCAAATTTTTTGTTAAAGTTGCAATTTCTTGCTGACAATTATTAATTTTCAGTTTAAATTGATTAACATTATTAATTTCGTTTGCAATTGTTCTCTTTCCATTTTCAATTTCTCTCTCTTTACTGATTAGAATATTTTGCAGTTTCGCCACTTCATCGGCCATTTGTTCGTTCATTTCACCAAGTTGTACTACAGAACTTTCATGCATTTTAGTTTTTTCTGCAATTTGAGATTTAAAAGCCTCAATTTCTGATGTCATTGATTTAATTTGTTCTTCAGCCTCTTTTAATTCCCGTTTAAAAATTCTCTTATCAATTTCCGCATTACTTAAATCCTTTTCAATGCGCCAAAACTTGGCCTTCAATTGAACCAATTCTTGCTTTTCCAGTGCTGCACTTTCATGCACCTATTAAAAAAAAGTAAAAACTATAACAGAAAAACAAAATTCCCTCACTTTACCTGAACCAGCTGCTGTTCCAAACGTTCCACTTGCTCAACCAAGACATTATCCTTTTTACCATCTGTTTCAAGTTTGGAAACACCACTTTCGAATCTCTGTAAAAGATCTTCCAAAGTTTGAACTCGCAATTTATTATTTACATCCTTAGTTGTAAATTCTTGCAAAGATATTTCAAGCCTATTTTTTTCTTCGGTCTTCCCATCCAACTGTTTCTTCAGTTCTTCAATTTGCTTTACATATATATCCCTTTGCTGTTGGGTGGAAGTTTGATAATTTTTGGAAGAAATGTTCAATTCATTTTTGAGGGCCTAACATTGAAAATTGCGTAATTTAAACAAAAATTACAAATCAAACCATAAGCATCCAACTTACCTTGACTTCATCTTTAACAGCAGCCAATAATTTTCGTTCCATTGTAAGTTCTCTTGTTAGCAATTCAACCTTTTCGTTATTTTTCAATTTAGTGATTTCTTCTTCCAAAACTCGATTCTTGCTCTTCTGTTGTTCAACGGCACGATTTGTGTCTTCAATCACAGTTATTTTGTTTTCAAGTTCTCGAATCAATTTCTGGTTAGATTCGAGTTTTATCAAAATTTCATTACGATTGTCTTCGCTTGCTTTAAGTTTATCTTCTGCTATTTTACAATTACGTTGTAGTCGAGTCGCTTCGTTGGTCAAAATTATATTTTGGTGCCCTTCTTCTGATAATCTACTTTGCAACTCGCTTATTTTGGTGTGGGTATCTGTAGTTACTTCTTTCAAACGCGATTCCAAACCAAAAATGCTTTGTCTGTTTAATTGCTGCACATTATCCAAAGAAGTCTAAAAATATTGAATTATATGTACATTTCTAAAATTGTGCCTTTCAAATGTTACCTTATGCTTGTATTCCAATTTTAGAGTATGTTGAAGTTGTTCTTTAAGCATGGAATTTGTTTCAGTTAATTGTTGAATTTTTTCGGACTGTTGAGCAATTTCCAACTTCAAACTGTCAATTTTAGATTTCTCAGCATTTTCCCACTTTATTTTTGTCGTCTTTAAAATTTCTAATGCTCTATTCTCCAAATTTATTCTGTCTTTACGTTCTAATTCCAAAGTTCTCCTCAAAGACTAAAAGTTTTTTAATACAGACATATTTCAAACGGCGTTATTTGATTTAAATCATAAACAAACAAAATTAAATGTGCATTAAAAATTGCAACTTCTGCTTTCTTTGATTAAATTTGTGTGTAAATAAATTCCAGATTTATTTACCCATTGTTAATCAAATAAATGGAGTTTGATAGGAAAAATTAAATTGATAAATTTTAATGTTTTCTCAAAACCATACAGAGTGAACAAGAACAATTGATAACGAATTTCTATTTTTCCAGATTATAACAACTTTACACATGAAAACTCTAAAATAAGTTACACATTACCACAACAAACTAAAGATGTAAAACTTCTACTTTCTGAAGTATTTTATTTTGAAATGGTTACATTCAAATGTCTCTAATTTAATTGTTCAAATGTCAAAAATTGTAAAGTGATTAGCAGTAATTCTGCTTATGCAGAATCATAATATCATGATTATAATATCCCCCCCCCCCGAGCACTAACTATTCAAATATTTAAAACACAAACATTCATCCCTATTTTCACTGTTAATCAAAATTTTCAAGTCCGAATTTGATAAATCCAGATTTTGATTCGTGATTTTTATTAAATCTTTCTCGCGGTTTCAATTACACATTACAAAAAGCAAAAAAATACTCACTCCACATTCTGCAACTGAATTTGATAAATCTCTTTCCAAACGATTCCGCAAATTTTCCAAGCTCTCCAATTTAATAAAATTTTCATCAAATCTCTTTTCCAAGTTTTCCTTTTCTTGCAACAAATCTTGATTTTTCATCTGCTTATTTTGCAATATTTTAACTTTGTTCTTTAGTTCTTCCAATCTCTCTTTATTACCATCATTTAATTGAATAGTCTGTGCACGCTGATATTCATGTAAATCATGTGTATAAGTGAAACCAACGAACGGTAAGTTTTTGCCGGAAAAATGCGTTTTAACTTTGAAATTATCGATGTTGGGTTCGCTCTTCTTACTAGGAATGTCCAAAAAGTTGCTAGTATCATCCACAGAGTCCACCTTTGGAACGTAGGGTGGAATCTGATCTCTCAAACTATTAAAATCTATATTCTTGAATACTGAATGTTTGAGAATTTGCTCATAATTTAAACGTATGCTACAGTCATTTACTAAACTTTTGATCAAGGAAATATACCCCTGAGATAAAACAATATCGGATGGGAATTTCAAACTATTTTTGTAGTTAATAATTTTTGAATACGTTCCTGTTGTGTTTTGTGCCGTGAATGGGGCATTTCCAACTATCATTTGGTATGCCAGAACTCCTACAGACCAATAATCGCAAGATATCTAAGGAAAAAAATGCACAATGCAGAAATTTGGTAAAAAAAAATTAAATTAATTAAAACTAATTTCCAGTTCGTATACAATATCCCAGTCATTTTAGATTAGACTTTTGGAAAAATTACTATATAGCAGAATTTTTGAAAACACTTTTAATTGATTGTTAGAAATAATAATATGTCAAATATTTCCATCAATTTCTTGTCCACATAACTTTCTACAATGCTTCAAAGATGATGTCTCAAATAAGCTTTTCGTTATTATCTCGGCACTCATAAAAAAAATAGTATTAGTCATTTTGCGATATTTGATAAATAAGTAAGTATATTGTCGTATTTTATTTTGAGTGTGAAAATTTTGAAATGTAGGGGCACAGTCTCATAAATTTATTAAAATCTCTAACTCAGGAATCGGCAACCCGCGGCCCACGATGGGTTTTGGTGCGGCCCGCGGACTCTAATTCAAATCCCCACATGAAATATTTGGCCCTCTTATAACAAAAGGTTGCCGACCTCTGCTCTAACTGATAATGCTGATTAACTGGTTTAACTGATTAAACTTTTGGTAAACCAGACCTTCTCGTCAATTCAAATAGCTTGTGAGCCTGCAAGCTAACCAAAAGTCATCTCAGCAAAAACGCCAAGCACCACACCAGGTTTAACCAAGAGACACCGTACCAAGCAGTAAGTCCACCAGCGACAAAACTCAAATCACTGGTTCCAAACAGACGCCAGACAAATCCAAACGACACGGATGCCTAGCTGCGACACCTAAACTAAAGAATCTAGGTTCGAAATCAATCAAATCTAATCAATCTAAGTCAAGCAGCGACTACAATCAAACCAGCGGTTCCACAAGCAGAGACTCCAAACAAATCCAAAGCACATCTGACGTATAACAGCGACGTCTGGACATTCAATTCAAACAAATCAATCAAACAAAGTCTTTCAACGACCACAAACCAAAGCACATCGAATCAAGCAGCAAAAGCGACTACAAAATCAAAATACACAAATTCAAGCAACAACGCAAATCCAAGAAAATCTATACGCACACAGAGTCCAGCTGCAGCGATGACAAAACAATCAAATCACATAAGAAATTCATCAGAAACAATAATTCAATTAAATTGGAAGTCAAGCAAATCTCCTCATAGCAAAAGAAGAAATGAAAATCACAATTAAAAAATTCAAAACAACAAACAAAACAGCTGAAGAATAAAAATGAAACCAAGTCAAATAATTCGGATCAAGAAACAACAAGTAAAGGTATAATATTACCTATTTGAAACAATCAAAACTGCAACAATCGAAATATTGGAAGAAAATACGCAAAGCAAATACGAAAGGTTATTAGAAAACTTAGAAGGGCAATGGAATGCAATAAAAGAACTTCATGAAGACATATTGATAAATGAGGATAACTATGAAAATGAATACTTCAGTGATAATAAATTTAAGAAAACCCGAACAATGTATGAAGAAATAATGAACAAATTGGAACAAAAAATAGAGAAAAATTTAACGCACAATCCAAAATTACATTGCCAAAAAAAGAAGTTACGAGTGCAGAAGGGAATACAGTCTATATTATATCGGCAATCAAGATCCCAATTTATTTGGTGATGCTAGGAGCCAAAACAAAATCTCTTTCTCGGCGTTCACTATCGGAATAAAAAATTCTGACCCCTGAGTTTGAAGCATGTTTGAAGTCAAATAAAATCAAAAGTTAGCAGTGAAAAAATTAACAGTGAAAAAGTGAAGAAAAGTGATAAATTAAATTAATAAATTTTAAAATTTTTATTTATATTTTAGCTGACAAATTACCATTTCAATAACTCTACATCTAGACGTAGAGAGAGAGAGAGTTGAGACGGTCGTCAGCATAGCGATTAAGCGCATAGACTGCTAATACAGAGAACCCGGTTCGACTCCGGCGAAGTAAGAATCATATTATGGCCGTCTCCCCTCGGCAGGCAATGGCAAACCACCGGGGTGTAATCTGCCATGAAAAGCCTTTGTTAAAAGGCTCACCACACCCTGCAGAAGGGTTATGGACTGAAGAGAGAGAGAGAGACATCTAGACTAGCACGGTTTCTTGTAATAACAGCCAAAAGTAATAGCAGTTATGTCTATTTTTAAAACTTCATAACTTAAAACTAAGGGCATTAGACTAAACGCCGAGAAAATGATAATTGTTTTGGTTCCTAGAATCACCAAATAAATTGGGATCTTGGTTGCCGATATACTGACTGTGATGTCCCATTGTGAGTGCAGCAAATTCAGAAACATGCATACAATAGAAAAAAAATGATCAGACAGCATTTTACAAGAGCCAGTGAAATAATTAGCATCATCAATTTATTGTAATGAAGAACAAAAATTTTGGGAAATAGAAGAATTTGAAAATGATGAACCAACATGCGAAGAACAGGAAGAAGAGATATTTTGATCTGGAACAAGCGATGACAGCTCAAAAGTATCAAAATCCAAAATGCAAGCAACAAGAACACCAAGATTTTCAAGCAAATTTTCACTAGGATCAATTTATTGAAAAACTACCAAAATTAACAAAAAATCGTCAAAACCAACAATCAAATATGGAATTATCACAAATATGAGACAAATTACAAGCAAGTTCAACAAAATAATGGCAACAATCAAAGCGTCTTGTCGGATACGTATGTTAAAAATGCCCCTTTGGAATTTTTTGGTGGCAATTTTTTAAGAACTCCGAAAAATCTCAAAAAATTCAGAAAAATCAAAAATGTCCTAAAAAAACACGAAAAGATTTTTTGGAATTCCTTCATAATTAAATTCAACGAAATAAAAATTAGTTTACTATTATTAAAAGAAAATGTAGCCTTCCACAGACAATTAACCCCCCTCACTCTTTGAGCTCAGAAACGAAATGTCCTTGTGGCTATCCTTATTTCAAAGTATTCTTTTTTATAAAGCAAAACAGATTTACTGTAAATCGCAAGTTGAAAATTATATTTTTGTACATTTCAGTATTGGCCACCTTAATATTTTACCGACTCCTACGCGCCTGCTCCCAGGCCTAAACATTTTTATTCCTACATTTTTGTAGGAACTACAAAATTATTCCTAAACATATTGTTGAAATTTTGTTGTTGAAAATCTTAGAACAAAAAAAATTGGGGTTCTACTGAGAGCATCCGATAACCATATTATTTTTAACAAATACTGGTAGTATTTGGTTTTAAAGATCAAGCAAAGGCAAATACAAAAATTCAATTAGATTGTAATTTTTCCAAAGTATCGTAAATAAGGCTAGAAATAATTAAATAACTTACACTGTATCCACTTTTCTTGTTTACTTTGTTATCCATGGACTGAAGAACTTCGGGAGCGATGTAATCTGGTGTACCAACAGGCATACCTTCGCTAACCAATCCTTTAATATTTAATTTAGCCGATGAGCCAAAGTCAGCCAATTTGATGTGGCCACATCGATCCAATAATATATTATCCGGTTTTATATCTCTGTGAACGTATCCCATATTGTGTAAATCATTAATTGCAACCACCTACAATAAAATAATTATAAAAACGATACAAAAGGTACCGAGAAAGTTAAATACCAATTCGGCTATATAAAAACTGGCAGCACTCTCCGGAACAGTCCCACCCTGCCGGTGAAGTAGACACAGTAGATCACCACCCGGGTGATATTCCATTACAAAATACAAATTGTTAATGTCTTGAAAAGCATACTGCAATGAAGTTATCCAAGGTGAATTCGAACAAGCCATAATGTTACGTTCCTCTTCAAAAGTACTGCTTTTGCTCGTTAAAAAGACAGACTTCTTCACAGTCTTCATTGCATAAATATCACTTGTTTGCTTCTCCTTCACAACGTGAACTTCCCCGAAATGCCCTCGTCCCACAACACTTTTAACTTCAAAATCCGAAATGTTTACTCGGGATGCCTTCGCAGAGTTGATAGCACCGCGCTGTTTGTTAACAAACGATGCGATGTGAGAATCATGCTTTTTTAAGCAATCAGTATTGCACTCGTCGTATAAAACAATTAATGCATCGAAAAGTCCTTCTCTACTTATTAAATTACTTTTAGTCTCCGTCACTTTGGTAGACACAATTTTCGAATTTAATTGTGCAACCCGAACACTAATCGGCTCCTTCGATGGTTCCATGTTTATTATTTAGATCACTTTTTTTCACTTCTTATTTTATTAAAACATTATTTTTCTTAAAAATACGACACAACATATAAAAGCAGTAAAAACCGTTAAAATTTAACGATATGACAGGTTAGAATATGATATTGCTGCGGCGATTGGTTGTTCGGATTTGAACTACGCTCACCTCATTGGTTGTAAAGAGCGGCTGCACGTTTGAAACTTAAATGGTCGTGAAGAAGTTTGACAACTCGAGTTCTTCGTGGTTTTTTCGTACAGTACCATCAAAAGTTCAAAATTCGCTTTTATTAAAGAAAATTTGGGTTAAAATAACACAAATTTTATCAGGTAACTAATTTTTTATGACATAATTTATTTACAGGTACATTTACAATCACTTTAACTAACTAAATTATGCATAAAAATATAAATTTCATTGTAAATAACACAGCTTAATCACAGATATTTACGATGGACAGGAAAAGTTTAAATTAGGTACACTTAAAATTGAATATCAGTCTTGTAAATTTGCAGTAAAAGCATTAACATTTTTATGAACATTCAGATAAAAACTTAAATCACCATCAGCTTCAGTACACAAAGGTTCCAATTCGTCGCTATCGACGTATGCAAACTTCACATCATCAAATTGATCGATCATATACTTTTGACAATCACTTCCAACTTTTAAATCGATGTCTGGAAAAACCATACTAAACGACCAGGCACTCTTGTAGTTTCCTAGATGAACCATAAACCACCTAACAATCCCGACGTGGGGCAAGAAGTCCCATTCCAACTGAAATAAATCTTCACCCACTTTTAACAAAAACGGGAAATTGTAGCGCTTATCATGTATTTGTTGAAATGTAGTGTAGTGAAAATTAAGAATGGTAATTTCATCTTTGATTAATTGTCGAGTATCAGGTGCATGGCACTGTTCGCAGTGTTTTTTAATTCCACTATAAGGTCCTGTCCAGTGGCAATCCTTTCGACCTTTTAAGGGACATTCGTACGTTTTATTCATTTTTCAAGTTCTGGAAACTAAAACAAAATAATTAAAAAATTTAAATGTTTTATTGAAATAAAAATTCTTAGATTCTTACAAGAAAACACTACGTCCTGCGCGCTTCGCACTTTGCTGCCTTTTTTGTTATTATCGTAACGGTATTGCCAATTTAAAAATAATTTGCAACAGGTAGATAAGAAGTTCCTGATTGATCCTTATTGGCTGACAAAGTTGAGGTGGTTGAGGGTGTTTTAGTCGATGTCAGTGGCGTTTCCGAATAAAATTTTGTTGGGTGATGACACGATGGACCTCTAAAACCCCGACCTGCAACTAAGATTTTTGGTAAACAATTATTAATTTCACTATTGTTTTCATTTTTCAAATAACAAATCAAATAAAACAAAACAATTGATAAGATCAGCGGAAGACGATATTACCGGAATTTATACCTACCGCAAGTGTGTTTATGAAAACAGTTGAAAAGTCAGCAGAAAGCAGAAGATAATTTATAGAAAAAAAGTCTCATAATTTGTTAGTTTTCCATAAATAAACTTGAAATAGTACTTTTCATTTACACCCGGGGGGGGGGGCAAAGCCGAGACGCAGCGGAGTCGAGGCGGCCGAACTCCCCCGATGTGTAAAAACGTTTTACCCCCGAGCTGGTGTAAAGGGCTTTTCGATGTTACGGAACTACGCCATCATCTTTTTTTTTTACAAACATTTTCTAAGTCCCAAAAACATTTTTGGAAAATAAATAGTTTTAAATACATTCATTGATGTATTTTACATCAAATATAACTTTTTTACATAGAGCGTAAAAAGGTACTTTTCGTACCTGAAAACGGGGAGTAAAAGGGTACTTTCACGACCGGAATAACGAAAAACATTTTTGCCATAGAGAAGCGGTTTATTGTTTTTTTTTACCTTGCGAACTAGACAAGCTTTATAGCCTAGTCCAGTGGTTTCCATACTTTACGTTACTACGCCTCCCCCCGAATTTTTATTCGATGTTCTCGCTACAAATTTTGAAGTACGAATGATCTAACACCCCCCCCCCCTTCTCATAGCATATTTTCGTTTCTGGAGTTTGGTGAGAGATAAGCTCCCATGACCCCCTTTGTTTCTAAAAGAGACCACCCTTTCTATGGAATAGCATCACTTAGCTCATGGAGTTTGTTCGGAGCGCAGCTCCCATAAGCTCCTTCATCTCTAAAAGAGACGAAGAGACCCCCTTTCCATCTCCTTTCCTATGCATAGCATCATTACTTTTTTCCTTCATTTGAATTATTCAATTATTCAACTGAAGGAAAAAAAGTCCAAACAAACATTCCTGACTGTTTTATAACACATCACTTTAAACTTTACTATCTTTAAAAAATGCAAATGTTACTTATATCCTTTCTATTCTAACCCCTTCAAATATAATATTATATTCTATACTCAAATTTCCCGCGTTCAGTGGTTGCCGCACCATCTACGCGCTCTGTACAAAAATATGACTGCGAGACTGCGACAACAAGAGTTGTCTGTCCTTAGAGAACAAAAATTTAGAATTGAGCAACTCGACATTTCTCCGAGAGAATATTGCGTATGCCGTGCTTGTCATGTGTTGATACCTTGCTGACGCCGCGCCGTACACTCGCTTATCATATTTCGCTTATAGTACAGATTTTACAATTTATTTTTATATGTAGGTATATTTCACTATTGCATTAGTAGTCTTGTAGCAATTTTATAGTGCAGGCGATAAATAAAATGAATTGCGAAAAACTCATAGAGGCAGTTCGAAACTACAATTATTTATACGATATAAGTGACAGTAAATATAGCGATTCAAAAAAAAAAGAAGTGGCTTGGCGAGAAATAGGAAAGAAATTTGAACAACCAGGTAAAATACGTTTATTATAAACTTTGATCTTGCCACTCCATTCTTCCTTGAGGACTTGAAAAATACTATGAAAAAGTATTTCGTACTTCGAACAGTGGCGGACTAAGGCTAAAGCGGGCCCTAGGCAACATTGTAATTCCGGGCCTATTTTTCAGTTATGACACATACGTGGACACATACATATTAGGCGCAACTAGGATCAAAAGTTTTGGGGGGGGGGGGGCTAAAAAAATGTTTTAAAAATTTTTTTAAGGGGGGGTAAAAATAACGAAAAATTGCATGCAAAAAAATTTAGATTTTCAAGGTCAACAGAGCTTAGATTTGAAGTTAGAAATTATAAAAAGATGTTTTCGTACTAATTTGTGGGATTTCAGGGGCAGAAAACTATTTTTTGAAAAATTATAACCTTCTCGAAAGCCTGGCCTTCAACGCTAACCTCATCGTTTGCTAATCAATTCAAGTTTCTTTCCCCACTAAACTGAAATATCATAATAACAAAAATAATTTTTGCACATAATATAGCATTCGGTAATTAAAATTTGTTAATATTTATTTATTTTCAAAAATTACCACACTTACTTCAAAAATCAGTTTTAAGCATAGAAAAATAAAGGGGCAGTTCTTAACATTTCTTAAGAAATCAACTAAATGGGTTGAATGCCAACTCAAAAATAAATTAAAAACCTTAATTTTCGGGCCCCAAAAATTACGGGCCCTAGGCACGTGCCTAGGTGGCCTAGGCCTTAGTCCGCCACTGACTTTGAATGACGAATTTTGCGCATTACCACCTTGTCTTTGAATAGCAAAAACATTGTTTCTGTCACTTGTACTTCCAACATGCTTCCGACTTCTGAATCTTTGTAACAGTGGCGTAGCTAGAACTTTGCCGCCCCCTCTCCGAAAATGTTTTTGAATGACCTTTTTTTAATCCTATTTCCTAATTGATGAAATATAAAAAAAAATTCATTTGCCGCCCTTCAATTTGTGAATGACATTTTTAACCCTATTGCCTACTTAATGCCGCCTCTAAAAATGTGCAGCCCTGGGCGGCCGCCCCCTTCTAGCTACGCTACTGCATTGTAATAATGGAATATTTAACGATACTATCAAACGGATAAAATTGTATGGAAAATGTTTCTTCTTCTTCTTCAACGTAGTTTAAGCCGTAAGACTTGTTATTACCAACATCTGCGTCGTTTCCTTGGCAGTGTTGGTTCTAGACTTGCCTTTAGATGTGCCATATATCCTGGTTTTTTATGTTAATGGTGGCAATTCACTAACCCAGGGGACCACCGGCTTAACGTGCCTTCCGAAGCACGGAGACTAGTCATAAGAAAGTTTGACTCTCCCCAGGTTTCAACCCGGTGCCTCGCATTCGCATCCAACTGCGTTATCTGCAAGGCAATGACCGTCTCGTGGAAAATGCATCTTGTTAAAAATTAAAATTACAAATTGGGCAAACTCTGGTTTTAGGTTCAAACTTCTATCATAAATTCTGAATTTTTGCATCAATATGCCAAAAGCATTTTTGACAACTCTTCGATCCCGACTGAGACGGTAATTAAAAATTCTGTTTAGCTTGTTGTCAACTACTTGTGGTTCAGGAAACGGCCACAATAAATAATTTTTTAAAGGACAAGCTTCGTCACCAACAATAACAAAAGGCATTTTAATATCCGTACCTAACAATTAATTATTATTTACTTCTTTGCTATTGAAAACAAATTTGGAATATGAAATATTCTCGCAAGATTTATTTGATAAAATTATTAACTTCGTGGTTAGATTACGATTAGGTTTGTATTCAAAACAAAAATAATCAATTCGTGTGAGCTGTGAGAACACTGCTAGTTCTTATGACATTTATTTACCTGGTAGAGCTCTTTCATTAGGAATGTTGTATTTTGATTTAGCCAAAGTTCTTCCTAATTTTGAATTTGAAAAATTTCTTCCATCGCTATTTTTGCCGTACGCACCAATGTCAACAGCAATGAATTTGTAGTTAGCGTCAACTAAGGCAATTAATACAATAGAGACAGTTCTTTTATAATTGAAATATAAAGATCCACTATTGGCTGGAGCTTTTATAACGACATGTTTTGCCATCAATGGCACTCACGTCGAATGTGTGTAAAAATTAAATTTTTAGTTTTATAAACAGGACCGGATCAGAGTTTGGGGCCCAAATCTAAAACTTTATTTAACTCTTAATGGTCCTGCCATTAAAAAGCTTTTAAGCTAACACTAACCTAAACTCGATCGGTGGATCTCTCTTTTAACGGTCTCCCCATTAAAGTAAAAATCGATTCCTAACACTAACCTGGTGGATCTCTGTTTCAAGGGTCCCCTCATTTAAAAAAAAATCGTTTCCAAAATCCAAACACTAACCTAAGCTCAACCGATGGATCTCGCTTTTCATGGTCCCCTTAATAAAAAAATGTTGTTTCCTAAAACTAACCTAAGGTCCACCGGTGGATCTCACTTTTAACGTCCCCCCCCCCATTAAAAAATTCAATTCCTAACACTGAAAAGCTTTTCCTAACATTAACCTAAACTCCACTGGTGGATCTCTCTTTTAAGAGTCCTCTCATTAAAAGAATGGTTTCCTAACACTAACCTAAACTCGATCGGTGGATCTCTCTTTTAACGGTCTCCCCATTAAAATAAAAATCGATTCCTAACACTAACCTGGTGGATCTCTGTTTTAAGGGTCCCCTCATTTAAAAAAAATCGTTTCCAAACACTAACCTAAGCTCAACCGATGGATCTCGCTTTTCATGGTCCCCTCAATAAAAAAATTTTGTTTCCTAACACTAACCTAAGGTCCACCGGTGGATCTCACTTTTAACGGTCCCCCATGGTACAACAAAATTATTATATCGTGCTCCCTCCCATTAAAATAATCGTTTCTTAACACTAACCTAAACTTGACTGGTGGATCTCTCTTTTAACGGTTTACTCATTAAAAAAATCGTTTCGTAAAACTAACCTTAGCTCGACTGGTTGTTAATTATTGTTGATTTTTTCAAGTACTCGAAAAAATTCGTATATTTGCAGCTTAATTCATAGCTTTAAAAGAGAAGCTTTAAAAATTTGTGCGAAAACAAACTGCAGTTCGAGAGCACCGAAAAGAACTGTACCATTGCCTCCTATACTTACAAGCCGTGAAGTCGCAAATTTGGCAACGTCGCCGGTGGTCCTAATTTTCAAATTCTTGTATTGATGTTTATGTGATTTATGCATATTAAATTTGTGTAAGAACACTTTGTTAGTAATAATTAACAACTAAAACTAACTACAATCATAGATAAGTGTACAAGAACTGTATTAAATAGTCTGTAGCCTAAAAATTGATTCAATTCCTTATTAAATAGTTGAACGGTAATACGTTACTTTTTGTAATTCGTTGCATATTGCAGAAAATTATTTATTAGTACACTTTATTGACATTGTTAATAGATCCTAGATGCTGTGTGCCAGATTGCACATCAAAAAATTACCTAGAAAGGATCCGGAACAAGGAAGAAATGAAGAGTTAAAAAGAACTACAAAAATTTAAGAATTTTTAAAAACGACAAAATAGAAAATTATAATTCGTTTCAAGTTTTACAAACAAGCTAAAGTTTGAAAACTGGAATTATAAAATTTATGAAGAAAAGTTTACGTTATTTTATAGAATGAATATCAATTGTGAAATTTCCAAAACTTCTTGTCATGTCGAAGATGAGACAATATAGTGATAAGTTGATAAATGTTTCAGTTTCTTAAAATATGACTGTCAAAATTCTGCAATTTTCAAATTTCGCAAAAATGCGAAAGGTAAATGTTAATATCTATGATAATTATTATCAAAGTCGATTTATTTGCAGAAGGTGAGGGGTGCAATTACTTTACTATGCTATTAATATGGAAAGTGATTTAAAAATTTAATTATTCAAATGTACAAATCGTTTTGTTATATTCACTTAAATAATAACAGAAAACTTACAAATGATCAATTTCAAACTGTTGAAAATTTAACAAAATAGAGAATATTACATCCACTTTCACAAACCTAGAAATTGCTTTTATTAGTTATATTTGTGTTTATATTGTAAAGTAAGTACTTTTTTATAATAATTAGTTTAACTTTTTGATCATAAAATTGTATAATTTATTAAAACTATTTATTAACATAAAATAACAAATAATTTGTATATGAGACACTTTGCAAGTAGGACCACCAAGTGCTGCAAATGCGACGTTGCCAAATGTAACTTCACGGCTTGTAAGTAAAGGAGGCAATGACTGTACCCAAAACTTCCAATTAATGGTTGCAGAAGTACCAACTAAAGTTTAACCAAGTGTAACTAAATAATACCAACCGGTACAACGTCGCAATCGCCGAGAGTAACTGCGCACGCGCGCACGTAGCGACTTTTACTGTATGCACCTCACTATAGCTTGTAATACGTCAATTACTGATTGCCTAACAGTAGTTTCGCCCGATCGATAACTAAAAGCAATTGTTTTGAAACTATCTCCTGTTGCTAAAAACCTGAAAAAACAATAGTTTTTAATTATAATCTTTATTGTTTTAGCAAACTTATGTAAAAAGACGTGGAACAATTTGCGCGAGGCGTTTAGAAGAGCAATCCGCAAAAAGAGAGCCTCAAAAAGTGGTGATCCAGCCCGAAAAATCAGAAAATGGAAATACGAAGAAGAGATGTCATTTCTTTTGCCCTTCTACCAAGAAAGAGAAAGGCTTATTAATATTGCTGAAGATATGGACGAAAGCAGTGATGCAAATGAAATTGATGAGGAAGTTGATATAACGGTAGATTTGACTCATAACGAATATGAGCAAAATACAAGTAATGCAGTGGCCGAAAACAGAACAACAGCTCCAGCTGTACGAAAAAGTTCTTCAAACAATAAGAAAAAAGCACCAGTCACTGATGCTTCTTCAGTTTTGATGGATTATATTATTACAAACAATAGTAATAGGCAAGAGCCCCACACTGCCCAAAAAGATGAAGTGGACAAGTTCTTTGAATGTATGGCTGCTACAGTTAAAAAATTGACACCGATTAATATTGCAGTAGCAAAATCCAAAATATTTGCTATTGTTTCGGAGCTCGAATTGGCAGAACTACACCAAAACTCATTTTCCAATGTTCTAACTCCAATTCAACAAAGGACACCCTCTGGTTTCTTCCCCGTTCACCAACAAACCCAAACCACCCGGACGGCAACCTCCCATTCGTATAACAGTTCTTGCTCCAGTACCCCAATACAATCTCCTATAGAAGACTGGAGGAATTATCCAAAAGAGGAAATTAATTAGCAATATTTAGTGTCTTTTAAACAGACTGCTAATTTTTCTACTGCGTAATTGCTTCTCGATATTTTGTATTACGTTTTTGAATAAAATTTTTAATTTTCATTAATATTGTTTGAAATTGTGTCTACGACATACGAAAATATTCATAAAACTTTTTTTCGTCACTTAGCAAATGTGGATATAAAGTAAAAAATTCTCCTTCCTGTTTTCGAAATTTTAAACTTGGGTGTATCCTGTATCTCTTTTTTTGGTTTTTATAATTCTCCTATTCATCTAATGCTACAGCAATCGAAGCTAATTCTAAATTCGAAAACCGGAACATTTCCTTTAAGTAACTAAGAATACGCCAATCTTCGTCTACAAACAAAACGTAACTGCTAGAATATGTGTTATATGAAAGTAGCGTGGTCTAATAAGTAGTGCAACTTGATAGTAAACATATCATAATTTTTTTTAGCACTTTTAGCACTTAATTTTAATATTCTTCTTCTTCGTATTGCTTCTTGACAGAAGCGTAGTGACATGGTCGTGACCTTTAACAATGCTTGTTAAAGGCTTTCATGGCAGATTACACCTCGGTGGTTTGCCATTGCCTTCCGAGGGGAGAGACGGTCAGAATAAAATTCTTACTTCACTCGGATTCGAACCGGGTGATTAGCGTTTATAGTCAACTCGCGTGAACGTTATGCTCCGACCGCCTCTCTGAATTTTAATATACTTTTACATAATAGAATTCTTCGTACGAGTTAAGTCATTTCCATTTTAATATACGATTACCACTGGGACTAGAAGGGTTAATTAATATAACGGATGCAGCATTTTTGCATAAATCCTAAGAATCGAACCGGATCGATAGACACTTCCATTCTTGCAGCACCCGGTATATAAAATTTAACCCAAACACTGTTCTTTGGGTAACAGGGTTTAACAATCTAATTGTTGACTCATAAGTTTGTTATTGTTAATTACATACAAAGTAAATGATCGTTTAATTTATGTAAATTAATTAGATTAAAAATTCACAACCAGCGTAGTTCCATATTGAAATTTTATTGGTGTTCGGCCATGGTGGTTATGTTTAATTTTGACATTTCAATAAAATATTTGTGTTTTGGTGATTTGATCGATGATTTAATATAGCAAAAATTTTTAACACGAAGGGAGTAAGGTTTATAATGCGACAAAAAATGCCTCCATTTCGTAGAAAGAAATCAAGTAAAAGTTTTCCAGTTAAAGTTTGCACATTGGATGCTGAATTGGAATTTAACTTGGAGGTAAGCACCTAACTAAAGTGTTTATTTAGGTTGTCTTAATTAATATGATTGTGGTATTTATTAGTGGAGAGCGACCGGACGTGATTTATTCGATTTAGTTTGTCGAACAATTGGCCTGCGTGAAACCTGGTACTTCGGGTTACAATATGAAGACTCCAAAGGATTCATTTCGTGGCTTAAACTTGACAAGAAAGGTGTTATGACGTGTTTAACTGTGCGATGGTTTTCTATTTTGTTTTTTTTTATTAGTGCAAGATCAAAGTGTTCACAAAAATCCACAGAGTTGCACATCTTTTATGTTTTTGGCAAAATTTTATCCAGAGGAGGTTGCTGAAGAATTGGTGCAGGAGGTCACACAACATTTGTTTTTCTTGCAAGTAAAACAGGCAATTCTTTCTATGGATATTTATTGTCCCCCGGAGGCTTCTGTACTTCTTGCAAGCTATGCTGTTCAAGCTAAGGTAATAGTTTTATTTATAACTTTTTATTTGTACAGGGTCTTGTGTAGAAGAGCTGTCGGTTTTAAAATTGTATAAAATTTTTTGTTAAATTACTTAACTGAACTGATAATACAGTAAATTTATAAAGGAAGTTTGCGAGATTTATTTGATATTACAAATGTTGATCTAGGATTAGTTGAACAATATTAATAGATTAGTCTTATCACAGGTTCTTATTCATTGTTTCCACTTATGATTCAATCATGCATTACCTTTATTTAATTTATTTGAATTTCTTATTTGTTGCAATATTATACACTTTTCTATTAACACATTGTGTACCATGTCATACACATATGAATGACGGCATGTATAAAATGCCATAAACGAATTATAATATCGTGGCACGCAATGTGTTAATTAATTTTTTATTTACTAACTTTTTTAAACATTTCGCCTACCATATTCAGGTTTTCGAAAAGGAGGGCAAAAACTCTGACTCCATCTATATTTTGAATTCTTTATAGGTACCTAATTAAAACAAAAATGTCTAGGTAAACAAAAGTATTGTTATCAGACAAATTTATTTTAAAAATGAAGTGAATGTCAAATATTGATTAATTAGTTGAGAGTTAGTTTAGCCAATCAAGCCATTTTAAAGTTTACCTTTTTCACGCAAATTTAGTACTTATTGGCACCATTCTGTCGTCGGTACGTGTAATTTAGACTATTCTTAGTTTTGACGCATGGAAGGTGGAGGGTTCTCTTGTTATTATATTGTCTATGTTATTATCTGCCTTAATTTCTTCTCGTCGGCAGCTCCTACCTTCCTGGTGGAGCACTTCTGAACTGCGACTCTGCGTTTTTTGGGTTGGCGCTACCATCTGCCACTTGTAATACTTTCAATTGAAGGTTGTTTATGCCACACGCGTAACAGAACTCTACTTCATAGCGTGCTGAGAATTGCTATGCCTGATGCATATATATTTCATAATTTCACAAATATCATTACAATGTCCTAAGAGTTGAAGACGAGACGGTCATTGCCTTGCAGCTAACGCAGTTGGATGCGAATGCGGGGTACCGGGTTCAAACCTGGGGAGAGTCAAACTTTCTTATGACCAAGTCTCCGTGCTTCGGAGGGCACGTTAAGCCGGCGGTCCCCCTAAGTTGACGAATTGCCACCGTTAACAAAAAACAGGGCTATTTGGCACATCTGAAGATTAGCCTAGCAAGCTGCTACTGGATGTAAAACATAACTCTTGGCCATAACTCACCACGCCGGCCAGACGGATTGGTGAGTAGTCCGCATATCGATTTTTGGACTATAGTTGTTTTACATCCATATATATCGAACTAACATATATGGATGTAAAACAACTATAGTCCAAAAATCGATATGCGCACTACTCACCAATCCGTCTGGCCGGCCTGGTGAGTTATGGCCAAAACCTCCATTACTGGAGAGGCCTATGGTCCAGGAGTGGACTAGGGTATTAGGCTGAAGAAGAAGAGTTGAAAGAGGTAATAGGAGCTTCGCTCCTACAAAACTCCGTAAACAATGTGATGCTATGCTATTGAAGGTGGAGGGGTTAGATTCGTCCATATAGGTTCCCAAACTCTTTTAGATCACCGCCCACTTTCTTGAGCATAAATTTGTCCGACAAACAGGTCCTTCTTAGGGATTCGAAGTTCATTGAAAGAATTAGCAAGAAAAATTATAAAATTAAAGAATACCGGATTACATGTTTCAATCTCATCCACGTTTCTACTTGTAGATTAATAAAGACCACATTCTCAACTATAATTTTTCTTATTATTTTAATGGAAGGTCAACTAAAACGTTTTCATAATTTTATATTTTAAATTCAAAATTCTGAAACATTAATTTTATCAATTTCTAAAAGGTACTTAATTCATTTCTTTTTTATCAAAATGGCCTCACATTATACTAAAAAAGCGCTAAAAAGAAAGATCATCCTTATTTTTTTTTATAAAAATGGTTCTATTTCCACCGCCCTCCGACTACACATGAACGGCCCCCAAATTCTTTCATGCCCACCATTGCCCCCCTAGAACTAGAAATCGCCCACTTTGACAACCACTGCATGAGTCGAACTTCAGTAGTTTTAGCGACAACTCTAACCTAAGCTTGGAATCGAGATCTCTGTAAAAAAGGTATTTTTAAACTATAGTCTGTTTTTTTTAAGAAACGGGTAAAAAATTTCTATTCCACGTGGATAACGTGAATGTTTACAAATGGAATTGGTTGAAATTAAATTTCAAGCAAGGTTGAACCCTATTCAATGTTTAAATTAAATTTCAAGCAATTTCATTGGTTAACATTCAAGTTATCCACGTGGAATAGAAATTTTTTACTCGTTTCTTAAGAGGACTTTATACCTAACATAAAGTTTGGTTTACACTCATAATTGAATTAAATAATTCTTTAAACCGGCAATGTTATGGGTGTAAACCAAATTTTACGATTTAAATGCACTTTCTTAAAAAGCAAATATATAAGGGTTTTGTCTTATATATTATATAGATATTTTAAAAATAGTTTTAATTTAAATAGTTTGTATATTCATGGAAAGTCACTTGCAGATCACTGGAGTGATTAATTATTATAATAAAAAATGAAAAATTTATTTTTTAACTTCTTAATGACTTTCCGTGAAACTAGATTTTTTTTCTAATCGTTTACTTCAAACCGCATTAAATTCCATACATTAATAAAAGAGCTATATGAATATTCGTTAAAAGTTAGGTATACAGCCCTCTTAAAAAAAACAGACTATAAATAAATAACATACACCAACTTTAATCTAAGCTCGAGATTGGATCCTTAAAAAAAGGGACAAATCAATTAAAAACAATATTTATTCGATGTTGTCATTACAAATACACCTTGTTAACTTTTATTTTAGAAAGCGTTAATTATATTTCAGATTATTAAGTTGTTTTTCGTTATGCCGGTCTAGAAAATGGGGTTTCACGTCCTCGTTTGAGGTACGTAAAGTGCCTTTTTTCACTTCCTAGGGAGTGAAAAGTGGGGGTCATGGATTTTCACATCCTAGGGAGTGAAAAGTGGGGGGTCAAGGATTTTCACGTCCTAGGGAGTGAAAAAGGGGGGGGTCATAAAAATTAACAAAGATGTAAAAACATCATTTGTCCGGCTTCTTTCGACGCAAACGCACTTTGCTTGTAAGAATGCTCCGGCGGCGCATTAACAATCTTCTTGGGGGGAAGGGGACCTGCAGATCCTAGAATTTTGTCGGAAATCTGTGTGAAATCAAAAAAATGTGTTGAAACGTGTACTTAAAACGGGAAAGTGCTACTTACTGTAGGACCACAATGTGGTGTAGCTATACAATGCGGCCATCTTTAAAAAGTAGGCCAACAATGTGGCCTCATTGAGGTTATGTACCTCCGCATTGTGGTCTTTCAAAAAGCCCATTCATTTCTCGTGCTCTTTCCTATAAATCACTTTAGACTTCGTAGGTAACGACACGTTTTTCGCATAACTGGCCGCTTCCTCGATAGATTTACTTGCCATGCTTTTACGATAACCCTTGACCTTGATCTTCACTACTACAAATCACAAATAAAAATGGTGTGGTCCCGTCCACGATACACTGATATACCTATTTCGTAAAGCAGTGATACCACACATCAAATATTCCAACCAACCAATCACGATGTTCGATTTGAATTTATTCTGCCGCGTGACGTCATGCGCAGAAATTGTTGTGGTCCCGTCACAACGAAAAGTTGTTTACACCAACTCGGCCGTAAAGTGCTTTTACACCCTCGGGTGCGTTCGGGCGCCTCGGCTACGAAAACCCGCCCCTCGGTTGTAAAATGACACTTTCCGGCCTAGTGATGAAAACTACTATTTTAAAAGGGCCCTTGATAAAGAAATGCTGACAAAATCCTGTAGAGGCGCTGCAATCGTAAAATTCTAATTTAAAATCATTTTCAGACACTTACAGCAGAACATAATGTAGCAGATTTTCCCACTGGTTTTTTTCAAGTAATTTATGCTATTGAAATATGAGAAGGTCATTGCCTTGCAGCTAACGCAGTGGATGCAAATATGGGGTACTGGGTTCAAACCTGGGGAGAGTCAAACTTTCTAATGACTAGTTTCGGTGCCTTGGAAGGCACGTTAAGCCGGTGATCCTCCTGGGTTAGTGAATTGTCATCATTAACATAAAAAAAACAGGATACAGGCACATCAGAAGGCCAGTCTAACAAGCTACCTAATGGATGTAAAATATTTATATGCTCAGAGTTTCGAACACTGCCAAGGAAGCGACGCAGATGTTGGGAAATAACAGACTTGAAGAGAATTTTCTAAAGAATTGCTTCTAGAAAAGGAAGAAGAAGAAATCTTAGATTTTATGAATTTTCTATTTAATTTAATAATAAATTTTTAAAAGAAAACAAATTAGCTTTTTTCGGGATTATTATTTATTCTTCGCAAAAAATTTCAGCTGTCCTCCTTTGGAGCCAAGAATAGTTGGTCACCTTATATTTAAGCAAGAAAATGTTATAAGAAACGCACTGGATCAAGATCGTAAACGAATATTGTCTGTCTGATCTCCGTAACTTATCTCTGATTGGATCAACCATTTAATCCAACCTAAAATATATTTACCATTTTGAATCAGCTTTACACTTTCTGAAAAATATTTTGAGTTTTTTCATGGTTTATATTAGTATATTACATTATGAATCATTTTTGACCATTTTTGGAACGATAGATGTCTGGAAGTCTGTGTGCATGGTTTTCTTCACGTTTTCAGATGCATGCATTGTTTGACCTGAAATTTCACACTACCTAGTTCGAAGCAGCTATCTAAAGAGCTGATTAGATTTTTGTTGAAAACCTGCTAGTGTCGCGCATAAATAGATTAACGACAATTGGTGTTTTTTTTTAATAATGGGATTGTTCATAAATGAAACCACAAATCCTGATAGCATCACAGAGGGTCACATACCGAGCGCTATGAACAGATTTACAGGTTTTTTCATTAATTGTAGTGCAGAACTAAGTTTTAGATACTTTTCGACTTCTATAGGTAAAAAAAAATTATCATGGGATCATTCAGAGAGATTCTCTGTACAATAAAAAAAAGAATCATCCAAATTGCCTCCTCATTTTTTTAAAGTTTATTAAAAATACCATGTTATTTCAATATTTGTAAATTGTTTCAAATACCTACAACCTTTAAAAAAATTTAAATATTTGATATCTTTTTTTTCAAACTTCTTATTTGAAATACTGACAGTTCTGACCCTTCAGTATTGTTTTGGCAAGCTATAATTTTTTTGTACATTGAAGAGTTACTTGTTCCAGTTTGGTGATTTCGATGAAGATACTTACAAACCTGGCATGTTAGCTAGTGAAGATTTACTTCCACAGCGCGTTATTGATCAATATCAAATGACATTAGACATGTGGGAGGAACGTATTCGAGTATGGTATGCAGATCATCGTGGCATGAGTCGCGATGAAGCTGAAATGGAATACCTTAAAATTGCACAAGACTTGGATATGTACGGAGTCAATTATTTTCCTATTACTGTAAGCCTTAACCATTTTATTTATTTGGCGCAACTTAATATAACAAATTTTTAGAATAAAAAAGAGACTGAACTTTATTTAGGTGTTACAGCATTAGGACTTAATATTTACGAAAAAGAAAACAAACTACAACCAAAAACGACGTTTACGTGGTCTGAAATTAGACACATCAGCTTCGATGATAAAAAGTTCATTATAAAACCTGTAGATAAAAATTCGCCAAATTTTGTGTTCTTTAGTCAGAAAGTTCGAATGAATAAATTGGTAAGTTTATGTTAAATTAAATGAGCGTTATTTTACATTATGGGAATTTTATGTTAGATATTAGATCTTTGCATAGGAAATCACGATTTGTTTATGAGGAGACGGAAACCCGATTCAATGGAACTGCAGCAAATGAAGGCGGCAGCTAAAGAAGAGAAGCAGAGGAGACAGGTTCAGAGAAACCGATTGGCGAGGGAAAAACAACTGAGAGAAGAGGCGGAACGAGAAAGAGCAAACTTAGAGCAGCGATTGTTACAATATCAGGAAGAAATTCGGCTTGCAAACGAAGCACTTGTAAGTTGATTTTGTAGGCGCTCAAACTATCATTTCAAAATTGCAATTTTAGCGTCGTTCAGAAGAAAGTGCGGATTTGTTGGCCGAGAAAAGTCGCGTGGCAGAAGAGGAGGCGATGTTATTGAGTCAGAAAGCATCTGAAGCCGAACAAGAAATCACAAGAATTCGATTAAGTGCCTTACGTACAGAGGAAGAAAAAGTACGAACGAAGTTTTTTCGGTACTTTATTTTACAATTATTTACTTATAGGTAACTTTGGAACGTAAAACTCGTGAAGCTGAAATGCTGACTGCCCGGTTAGTGGAGGAATCGGAACGAAGAGCAACCGAAGCTAATAAACTTAAAGAGGAGTTGCTGAGGGCTAGGGCGGCTGAAAAACAAGCAAAAGAAAAATTATTAGACTTC
This sequence comes from Rhagonycha lutea, assembly GCA_958510855.1. Lineage (NCBI taxonomy): Eukaryota > Metazoa > Arthropoda > Insecta > Coleoptera > Cantharidae > Rhagonycha > Rhagonycha lutea. The sequence goes on along the minus strand of OY294039.1, from coordinate 35,456,161 downwards.
TTAGGTCGTAATACATACAGTAATTCAGTTATTGCTAGTCCCATATCGGTAAGTTTATTTTTGCTAAATTAGAAGATTTTAATTTGACTTTGTTATCTTTTTAGTCTGTTAATAGTTTGTACTCAGGTTCTTTAAGTCCACCTCTTCATCAAGATTTATTAGTGCTGGAAACGGAACCTAACACGTCACCCGATTTGAACCTTAATATGAATTCATATGATCTAATCGCACATGGTGATGCCGATCAATTATCTTTGGAGATCGAGAGAGAAAGGTAAGGGAACACATTTTTCTATCCTAGTTTTAAATGTTATTGAATTTAGAAAACAAAATGATACTGTTTTCTTATGTAAGATAAATAATAATCAAAGTCACAAGGTAACATTTTTTTAAATATTTACTTTCAGAGTGGATTACTTAGAAAAGTCAAAATATTTACAAAATCAACTGCGAGAATTAAGGTCGGAAATAGCAGTGTTAAAAGTTGGAGAAAAACAAACTGAATTAGATCAGTTGCATGATGAACAAGTAAAACATGGTGAAAATAAGTATTCAACATTGAAAAAAAGTAAATCCGGATCTACAAAATCAAGAGTAGCATTTTTCGAGGAACTGTAGCTATTGCTTTAATTGCCAATTTACCTAAAAACAGATATTGCAGACTGAACAGGTGAATGAAGTAAACGCAATTGAAGATGCTTATTAAGGGATATAAAAATGATCGCTTCCATTACTCGCAATATTTTAATTTTAAATGCACTTGTTGCGTTTTTTACTGTTAAATTATAAATGTTAAAAATGTTTCATTAGAAGTTTATTACATTAGATATCCCCAAAGAATTGATCAACGAAATACTCCCTTAGTTTATCCAGCTAACATGTAGCAGTAATTAGCATAGTCTTCCTTCGTATTTAAACCAAGTGTGTTATTGTTTGACAGTTTTTCAATTTTGTGATTAAGCAGTAGGTTTGATTCTCAGTTGCTACCTACCAAATTTGTGCAACGGTTCAGATTTCACGTTAAGTCGTGTAGATGAACTGAAATGGTGAAAATTACCTATTTTATTTCTCGACTACTATATCAATATTTTCTTTATAACCTAACAGTTTAGAAATTTTTTTAACATTCATAATTTAATATTTGTTTGACCATAAAATTGAAAATATAAAAATTATTGTTGAAAAATAAAATTAAAAATATTTATCTGTATATTGGTTATTAATCAGATTTTAAAAATATTACGAAGGTAGATGTATATTTTTATTTAAAAAAAATTCAAAGTGCATTAAGAGTGTAAAATATAAATATATTCTTGTTACTTATTTAACATTTTTATTTATTTATTGAAAAAGAAGATTTAAACAAGTTAATGTATGTTTACAATTGAAGGGTCCACTGGAAAAACGATGAGGGTCACATTTTTAAAATGTCGAGTAAAACGAAGTTTAAAGTTTCACCACTGTTCACAACGCGTAACGTTATATTGTGCTGCCTATTTTCAACCGCAGTTTTTAGTGGAATTTCATTGTTTGTTTCCTGTGAGGATTGGTATGTTCATAGCTTATACTACAAGCTAAGAGATGCCGATAAAATATCGATTTTGAAAAAAATGGAGCCTCATCGTTTTTCCTGTGGACCCTTCAATTCCATATTAAAAGTGGAGTTCAAGTGTCCAAATGTGTTTTACATAAATATTGTCAAAAGACAATGTTAAGGCTTGTTCACATCGAGGTTCTTGCCTTGCTTAGGTAGAATCTAACAAGAACCAATCAGATTGAAGTATTTGCTTTCCTTTTCTATGTTTAAAAAATACCACAATAATTAAAAAGATTCATGAAGCCATTAGAAAGTCATCGGCACAATAGTGTAATATTGGAATTAGCTATTAAATTTCCCACTCCTGTTTTCTTTTTGATTGTAAACTAAATTTCCGCGAGAATTTAACCTAATAATAATTTCTAAGCATAATAGATATCCACCTAACTTAAAACTGTGTTATCTGATATCTGTCATGATAGGTCACATTTAGTTTAGTGGCAGGGTGAGTAGCCCGCCTTAAAATACAGTGGAATAGCGTTCCGGGGAGCATTTAGATTACAGGAAATTCGAACTTTTTTTCTATATTTGCCATAAAATTTCTACTATTTTTTCTAGGTCGATGACTTTTCGTTCTCTGGAGCCCAGGCCCCATATTTCATTACTCCGGGTGTGCTAGCACGCGCTTGGTGGAATACACAAGAAATTGTTCAACTAAAAATTAGTTGACACACCTTTTTTCACCGAATCTGTTTGCCCTACTATTTTCTTTGGCTACCCTCATAAAACCCTAGCACCGCTACTGTTTTTATAAATTTCTTAAGTTTTCTGGTCTGTACACATTTTGATATGAGGTGCATGTGGTTATTAGCCCCCAAATCGAATTTTTGGGTGAAATTCGTGTCAAACTTTAGAGTTTCTTAAGAACCTGAATGACGTTTCATTCCCATCATTTTAATTTCGTTTATTTTTCAACTAAGAACGGATATTTCAAATTATCGAGTCAGCAAGTTCTGTACGATAAAAATCAATTTAATTCTATTTTGTCAGAAAACTAATTTACTTATCGCAGAGTATAGAACTAAATGAAAACCTCGTAAGTACTAAAAGTATTCATTCATAGTAGAAGAATATAAAAGAACTAGCTGGAAAGCCCGTCCACGGACGGGTGGCTAGTCAGTGGAGCTGTTCTTTAGCGGTTTTTAACGGTCTTAATTAAAAAAAAATGTCATTTCCTAACGATAACCTGAGCTCGATTCCTAATACTGACAATTTTAATTGTTCGTGTTCAAACGTCCTCACTTTAAATTTTAAGAAGAAAAAGCTGCTTTCAATTCGCAGGTAGTTCCATATGTCCTGTGCTTCAGCATTTCATATTCATAGTTTAGTACATCAACAAAATTATTACCGGTTCCATCATCCGTGACCAATCAGAATGCCTTGTGTGTCCTAAAAAATTGACACGCTGCTTTTTTGAAAAATTTTGATTACCTGATTGGTGTGCTACTCGATCCCAGGGGGAGACGATTAAGTTGGTACTACCAACGACCAATCAGAATGCGTTGTGTGTCCTAAAAATTGACACGCTGCTTTTTTGAAAAATTTTGAAAAACAAAACCTGATTGGTGTGCCACTCGATCCCAGGGGGAGATGATTAAGTTGGTACTACCAACGACCAATCAGAATGCCTTGTGTGTCCTAAAAAATTGACACGCTGCTTTTTTGAAAAATTTTGAAAAACAAAACCTGATTGGTTTGCTACTCGATCCCAGGGGGAGATGATTAAGTTGGTACTACCAACAACCAATCAGAATGCGTTGTGTGTCCTAAAAAATTGACACGCTGGAGGCGGCGGAGCGTGCTGGTCTTTTATATGTTTGATGGTAAAAATGAAATCGTTGAAATTTTTATTCAGAAAAAAATATATCTACAACATTAGTATTATATCCAATTAAAAGACATAGCGAGCCATAAAATGGATGGAAATCCTTTGGAATCACCGACATACGAATTTTTCATATCACGGTTTTCATTTTATCCGATAGAATTATTACGCCATATTATGTCTTTTAATGGATTTTTAACGCGTAATCCTTTGAGATATAAGGTTTTAAACTATTATATTTTCAAATAGAACAATTTTTGCCAAATTTGGACTTACGAGGTTTTCACTAGACACCGACGCTATATTGGTGAGTAGCGATTCCATACTATATAATATTGGTGAATACCAATTTAAGTAAAATTAGTTTTTTTTAATTGAGAGAAAAATTTGAATCTGACAAAATAGAATTATATTGACGTACGGAACTTGCTCGGAGGACACGATAATTTGAAATACCCGTAATTTTGTAGAAAATGAAATTAAAATGATGGAAATGAAAGCACATTGAGGAATTTTACCCAAAAAATTCAAAATGTGAGTGAAAATCATGTCTAAAGCCCTCCCCCCCGCTATTTTCCGAATACTTCTCATTTAGACTAACGATTGACACCAATTTCACTCAAAAATTCGATTTGGGGGGGGGCAGCGACTAGCACTTTTTGATCTGTGAATTTGTATAATGGTAGGAGCACGCTAACTAGCCCACAATTTAAAACATTTTCTATTAAAATTTTATAAAAGAGTGGAAAAATTACAAATAATTACAAATGAATTGTGGTAGAGTTGCGATACTGGCAGAAAGAAAGGCATAGCTAAAATCCGGCGTAGTGGCGGCACATTAGCTCCGCCTTTCTTTCAGTAACGCTACTCTATAATTTGACACACCTAAGAAAAGGATCTTGCTTCTACCCCTGAAATTAAACCTTCGGTTTTTAAAAAGCAAATTAGTATTGTTGACAAAATTTTTTAAGGAAACCAAGGAGAAAATTTTATCTCAAAATTCTATTTATTTGTTCATTTAATACATGGTAAATAAGTAACATTAAATTGAAGCGTTGACACTATGGACGAACGTCAAATATCGATTAATTTAGGCAATAATAAATTATTGATGGTAAAATTTCGATATTTCACATCTGATTAGCCGCGGTTGCTGCATTGTGCTGACGGTCGGTGATCTCGGCGTAAATACTTACAGCAAATAAGCTTGGTAAGGAGCGGACGGTCATTGGTGAGATGTTTACAACGCCTAAGTAGTTTTGGTCCTAAAAAGGACCGGTTTGCCACTTCGAACGGACTATGTACTTGTAAGTTTTAAACATACCCCTAGTAACACGTGTTACTAAAAGCTAAAGATCCATTGGACGTCCATGGACCATGTACCTACAATTGATCTCCAACGGACGTCCATAGGACGCTCCAGGAGGGTGTGTATTACTTGGGACATGATCACTGCAAGTTAATATCTCCTTGGTCGTATTGCCCGAATTCGGACGTCGCGTCGTGACAGCATTCATGATGAGCAATTGCTTATCATTTTTGCGAATACTGCTTTCTTGGGACAAAGTACGTATACAGTAGGGGTCCCTCTCCTTTCTGTATAAGAGACGGCCAGAATAAAGTTTTTACCTTATCCGGAATCGAACTGGGCATTTCGTGTCAACAGTCAACGTACTTAACCGTTATGCTCCGACCGCTCTTTTATTTAGTTAGTTAACCGCAAGTTAATATAACTATGGCAAATTTGCAACTTGGAGGTTCTACTATATTATAATATAACTTTACAGGTGGACAGAGCTAAGCTTATGAAACTAGCCAATACAAAACTCGAATTTTCTTTTTACGGTGTTCAGCTAATTTTTGCCAAATTTTTGAATGATCCATAAAATTTTAGGTTTGTATTTCCTATTTATACGCTCAACTATCATGATTTTAATAGAAAATGTTTTAAATTGTGGGCTAGTTAGCGTGCTCCTACCATTATACAAATTCACAGATCAAAAAGTGCATGTCGCTGCCCCCCCCCAAATCGAATTTTTGAGTGAAATTGGTGTCAATCGTTAGAGTCTAAATGAGAAGTATTCGGAAAATAGCGGGGGGGGGGGGGCTTTAGACATGAATTTCACTCACATTTTGAATTTTTTGGGTAAAATTCCTCAATGTGCTTTCATTATAACTGCAAGTCCACATTTCGATCTCAATCGTAGGTATTTGCTTCGATAAAAAAATTCTAATTGTATCCATCCAGAACTTAATATAACGGATCATACCTCTCACTCTTTTCTATTTCGACATCTGGTCTGCTATTTCTTTCACTTTATTATTGGACTCTCGTGGATCAAAATTATTTTCCACTCCTTTTTGCGCGAGATCAATTTTAGCTGCTTTCCAAATTTTTTTTTTCTTAACGTTTTTAAAATTTAATTTCTATATTTGGACCCAAGTTCCTAATGCGTTTTTAAATTTTCTCTTTTTATTTCTTGGAAAATTACCCCCTAAAGTATTCATTTATAGAATGATCATCAGCATTAACATAGGAGTAAGCTTGAGATGAAGCTTCAAATATTATTTGAACTTTCTGTAATGTCTTATACGTTATGATCATACATAATTATGATCACTGGCGTAACAAATTTGCTTGGCCAAATTAAAATTGGGTAACCTTTTCCCATTTTTATTTTCTCTTATACAGTTCAAATTTAAATTTCTGACAAGGAATTGCATCCATCATTTCCTTATTTTATTACCTACTTCCATTTTTGTATTAAAATTGTCCATTTTATGCATCATCCATCAGATTGATAATTTCATTACTCAATTCGTTCAATAAAATTTAGGGATGTAAGGCCACTGTCGTATTTTTAATATTTTATTTTGAGGTAATCTAATAAGCATTGATGTTTAAAAAAATCATGTACATATTTATTTTACGAAAAATTCAAATGTTGTACTTATGTAAATATTATGAAGATTGGATTTGGATAATGACTTGCCAATATTGGTCATATTGTAGGTACCTATGTCGTTCAGCACACGTCACCTCTAGTATAAGTATAATAATTATGTATAAAAATGTTTATTTTGAAATGTTTATTCATAATTTTTGTGCTCCTTAAAGTTATTTCCTCCAACAAAGTTGTAGATTATTATGAAGAATTGATAAAAGATGGAATAGCACATTCATCCAAATACCAATTCCCAAAAGATGCCAAAGTTTACGAACCCAAAAATACACACCCTGAAGGTAAGCAATTTTATTGTATATTTAGGTAAAATTACGGTACAATAATATATTTTATCTAGTTTTATTTATGTTATGTACATCATTATATAAAGTATATCTACTTTTTACTAGATACATAACTTACATACTAATTGGCATACCTACTTACACCTAATTTAGCCAATACTTTTACAGATTTTGGAGAATTTGATTTTGTTGTTATCGGAGCTGGTTCAGCAGGGGCTGTAGTTGCTAGTAGACTTTCTGAGATAGCTAACTGGAATGTATTGCTCTTAGAGGCAGGAAAAGATGAAACAAATTTTACCGAAATTCCATTCATGGGCAGATATGTACAAAATTCTGAATACAATTGGGGTTTTAACAGTACTCCTCAGAAAACTTGCTGTTTAGGTAACCTTTTTTTAATAGTATAATATCTTCGTTACATAATAAATTTTTTACGGTATTTTTAGCGAGCAATGGGATTTGCCCTTTTCCCAGAGGAAAAGCGCTTGGGGGATCCAGTGCCATCAATTCTTTAGTATATTGTAGGGGTAATAAGGCAGATTACGATCTTTGGGCAGAAGAAGGAAATCCTGAATGGGCATATAAAGATGTCCTTCCGTACTTCATTAAATCTGAAAACAGTCACATTGATGGTGATAAGCACTATCATGGTTTCAACGGAGACTTGAACGTTAACTATCATCATCCAATTAATTTAAAAACAAAAATATTTCTGAAAGCTAATGAAGAGTTAAATTTTCCGATATTAGATTACAATGGAGAAAATCAATTAGGTGCAAGTCTTACACAGTTTAATACCGTTAAAGGAAGAAGAGATAGCTCCAATAAAGCCTTTCTCAAATCAGCACAAAGAACAAATTTAAAAGTATTAACTGAAAGTTATGTTACGAAGATATTGATTTCTAACGTCACCAATGAAGCCTACGGAGTTATATTTTCACATAAAAATATAGAATATAACGTTAAAGTGAAAAAAGAAGTGATATTATCGGCCGGCATTGTTGGCTCTCCACAAATATTAATGTTATCGGGTATCGGTCCAAGAGAGCACTTGACGAAGCATGGAATAAATGTAATAAAAGATTTAGCTGTTGGCAATACTTTACTCGATCAAACAGTTTTTTACAATACTATGTTTATAACTTCCAAAGTTAATAAAAATCTAAGTTTAAGAACAGCTATTCAGCAATATTTGAATGGAACTGGACCTTTAACAACGGTGGACGATAATGAAGCTTTAGGATTCTATCACTTACGGTTGACAAATTCAAGTGCTCCAGATTTTGAAATTGTTATGATTCCATCGGTAATTTCGGAATATCCCAACAAAATTAAAATTCATGGAGGTTTTGATCCAAAGCTTAAACAATTTTTAGAAATGCATCTTGACACCAGCAGAGTTTCTCAACTGGTGACAGTGCTGTTGCATCCAAAAAGTAGAGGAAAAGTGTATCTAAAGTCCAGTAATCCGTATGAGTATCCGTTAATACAATCAACATGCTTAGATGATCCAGAAAATGAAGATATTGAACAACTTTACAAATGTTTAAAAACCACCCTTCGATTGTTAAAAACAAAGTCGTTTAAGAAATTAAATCCAATTTTGATACCATATCCACCGTGTATGATGCATAAGATGTTTTCCAAAGATTATTGGATATGCAATATGAGACAAACCAGTATGAATGCTTATCACGGAGTAGGAACTTGCAAAATGGGTCCAGATCCTTCTAAAGGAGCAATTGTTGATTACAGATTAAGGGTTCATGGAATTGCAAATCTAAGAATCGCCGATGCCAGTATTATTCCAGTAACCCTTTCAGCTCACATGAATGCGCCAGCGATGATGATCGGTGAAAGATTAGCTGAGTTTATTAAGAGAGAAAATAATTATTTATAACTTTAATTTTGTATAATATTATAAATACTTAAATATTTTAATTTTGTCATCAATTTAAGTTAATTCTTTCCGCCTCTCATCGTTTTCTTGAAAAAAAGGGCAGCCATATAGTAGGCAATCATGGAATCATGTCTATTATAGTATTATAGTCAGCTAAAAGATTTTTTTAAATGAGAAGATAAAATGAATTTAATTATTACTATAGTATAAATCTTTATTTTCGCTCACCAATTGTCTACTTGCCAGCGTCAGGTTCTCAGCTCCAGTATATAAATAAATTGTGTTAATATTTCTCTGACCAATAATAAGTAATTGGAATTAACAAAGAGTTCGGCGATGAATCAACCCATCATTTAGATAAAAATCATAATAAAATAAAATTTTACCCATTGACTTACACAGTTGAAATATTAATAAAAAAATAATTTAAATTCTAAATAAGAAAATTAATAAATCAAATGGAAATGATAATTAATTAAGACATTTCATTCTCAGATATTTCATTTCCGAATATTTTCGAGTTTTCTCAGTAACAATAGAAAAGTTCGAATACAATGGTTAAAATGAGAAAGAATAGAACAAGTAATTTTGAGATTAACAATGAGATACTTTATCGGCAGGTATTCGAGAACATAAGATAAGAGCACATTGTGAGGACATAAGAGCAACTAAAAAAATGTCAAGTACAGAGGCTTATGCAGATGATAATATGTTGATCATATTAGGACAACCCAGAATTGAGGTATTTATAGAATTAAATTTTACATCCAACTGTAATAATTTCAGCATAAGTATGCATAATTTTATACCGCTCGTAGTGTGGAGGCCAAGTCACCATTGGATTGATGGATTGGGAAGTATTCTGTAACATTTTATCTAAACATATATGTAAATCTAAATGGTTTTTAAAATCGGAAAAAAGAAGTTGATGAAGCGGTTGAATAGTTTAAACCGCTTTATACAATAAGCTGCTTAGACTGCTACCCCATATAAAAAATAGCAAGCTTTGTCATGAATGATCTTCTTTGTTATTTTTTTGGTGCCGTGGAATTTGATCTCCCTTTCTTAATGATATATTATGTTGACGACATTTTGACCTCCACACCTTTGGAGAAGTTACAGTTTTGTTTGTCCACACTCGACTCTTATAATGAGCTGATGATCAGCTTCACATATGAAATGGAGTCCAATATTTTACTATTCCTTTTTTGGACCTGTTGGTTAAGACACGATGATGGCACGTTGAGTACGGATGTTTATAGGAAGCTTTTCTCCACAGATAGACTTCTGAATTTTAACTCAGCTCACCCCCTGGGACAGAAGTTGAATTCGGTGTATGCTTTCAAGAATCGCATTATGGACTGTGTACCACAACAATTCGTGGGTTCCAGACTTTTGGAGCTGAAATGTCAGCTTCTTAAGAATGGATTTCCAGGAAAGCTGATAGATTGTGCCCTCTTCAAGAACAAGACACGTAAGACAAATATGGTCGACCTCATAAATATACCAATAAATATAGTAAGATATATTTTCATCCGTGGTTGGCGAGGAGAATTAATAGCGTGTTGAGAGAATCTAAAGTAAGGTCACTGTTGCATTTCACAACCGTTTCACCCTCGGCAACTTAGTTTTCTCAAAAACCAAATATCGCATAGTCGGCCAGACAAAGCAAAGATTACTCAATAGAATTAAACAACACCAATATGACATAAGAGTGAAGTCTAAGAAAACTGGTTTGGCCCAACATATTGATAATGTTTCACATAGCTTCACGCTGGAGGATGTGAGTGTGCTCAACAATGAATCTAATTACCACAAAAGAACGTTTTTGGAGGCGGCTTACATCTCTACAACCGACAATAACGTGAATAGACAAACGGACTATGACTATATTAATGCTGGTTACAAGAACTTATTGAGAGTATATCTGTATTTCTTATTGAGAAAAACTGAGGATGAACCACCTTAGTCATAATTTTACCAGCTATTTAAGTTTAACAGTTTAACAATTTGTAGGCGTGTACCATTGCAGAGGCCATCCTTAATAATACTTAGATCTTACATTACGAATTTAGTTTCGTTTTTGTTTTGCTTTTGCTTTTGCTTTGCTTTGCTTATGCCCGTACTAATAGTCGCGGATCAAGCCGAGATCAAGGATTGAACCTCGGTTTTCTCTCTCTATCTAGTTACCCGGTTACGGTTTAACCGAGGGTCAATCCTTGATCTCGGCTTGATCCGCGACTATTAGTTACGGTTAAACCGTAACCGGGTAACTAGATAGAGAGAGAAAATCGAGGTTCAATCCTTGATCTCGGCTTGATCCGCGACTATTAGTACGGGCATTAGTGATGAAATTCACCAATAGTATCTAGTGAAAAAGTAATCACATTCGTAGAACACCTTGATGGTATGTTTTTAAACCATTCCCAATGATTTTCACTCCCGAGCATGAAAAGCCTATCTATCAAATTCTAAATACTACTCCTTACCAGATGGACCTCCCGATTCATGTATAATGAAAAATCTCAACCCTAATAAAGGACCGGGTTATGACCACAAGGTTTCCCACCACAAGGAATAAAAATGAGCACCATCATATTTAATGCCATCTTTAGATTGGGCTACAAAAACCTGGTAAGAATCCAAACAGAAGCTGTACCTCTTATTGTCCAATTAGTTCCTGCCTGTTTTGACTAAGGCTACGAACATAGTAAACGCGGATTTCCGAAACCGGCTTACCTGCTTGGATATTTGCATTGAAATATCTTCTCTGTTACCAGCTTCGTTTGTCCTCGGTTACATTAACATTGGAGAGAGATAAGCAGGTAAGTCGGCGCTGGTAAATCGGTCTCCACTCTGTGAGCAACCTAAGCTATTGGAAATCTGATTTTTCATCTGACTAGTCATATGACTTATCATATGATAAATACTTTTACGTTCAGATTATATGATTTTTGATATTATAGAAGCATGGACTGAAGGTTGAAGGATTTAGAAGGTTGTCCATGCTTCTATAATATCAAAAATCATATATTCTGAACGTAAATGTATTTATCATAGGACAAGTAATATAACAAGTCAGATGAAAAATCAGATAGTGTGAACCTGCTTTAAGCCACTATTAACAGAAAGGTGCCTAATACCCAATCATCAATTTGAATTTCGACAAAATCATTGTACCATTGTGCAGGTACATAGAATCTTATCTTCTTCTTCTTCTGAGTCGAAATCAGTTTACCTTACCCTTATTGACAATTACTCAAAATCATACATATCTGACAGACACTTCATCGTACAGTACAAGGAAGCCCATTCCATCCAGGTTCTTATAAAATCAGATGTACCACAGGGTAGCGTGCTTGGCCCATTTTTGTATCTTCTCTACACCTCCGATTTACCAATCGACTGCAATATCGAAATAGGTATTTTTGCTGATGATACTGCTATATTACCTTACATCACGACTCAAATGTAGCTTCTATGTTCCTTCAAAAATACTTTAACGGAGTGCATAAATGGTTGAAAATGTGGCGGATTAAAGCCAATAGTAGAAAATCTACCCATATCACGCTTTCTCTTAAAAGAGGAACATAAAAAAGTCTTGGAGTGGCACTAAACAACAGTCAAATACCTCATGGTTCATCTGGATAGACGCTTAACACGGGCAAAGCAAATTTGGAAAAAACTATTGGTGACAGATTGTGTATTTCAAGGAAGTTAATAAAAAAAAACAAAAACATCAAAACTGTGAAAATTCCGACTGTTCATAATGTACCCGCTGTCCACATGTATATTGTATACCTCCCTCCCACGCTCATATAAAATTATTAGAAAATATGGTATTATATCTATTGTTGTGATATTTCATGATTTAAGAGATCCGGATGGATTATTAAGGAGATAATTTGAAAATTCTTGAGTTAAATTCAGTAATCAGTTGATATGGCTGATAAGAAAGTGAAATTTGCATCAATTACATAAAAACCATTGTTTGTAACAAAATTACACATAAAACATAACATTTCTGTAATCATTTGTGAGGTACAAAGTTTGTGACACGCCTTGTGTATAATTTTATTTGAAAATTGCGCCAGATTCCTGTAAAGTGTAAAATGTTAATAACAATTTAGTGCACAAGCAATTAACAACGTTGTGTTACCTGCTGGAAGGGCCATTTTAGTTACCAGGAACAAAGACTCCCACCTAAAATATCCATTTTCGAAAAACTGGGAAAGGGACAGAAAGTCGGCGAGCAAGAACAGCAGTCTTTTAGTGAAGCTCAAGGAGAGAGGAGTCTCTGAGTGGGGCTCAAATAAAAAGTTCTTTGGTGGTCTTCAAAGAAGGAAGAACTCCTAAAACTTCTCATTGATCCGGGGATCAGGGAAGTGAGATTTCGTGATTTCACTAAAAAGTGAATAATTTGCGAAAACCTAAATTTTCGCGTAGGTACTAATTACGATCCATAATTAGTAAAGTTGTGCATTTCAAACGTAATAAGGTATTAGTTAATTGAATACCTAAAAATAAAAAGTGATTATAAAAATTCTGCACTTGTCTTCGAAGTTGTTGGAGATTGACTTCAAAATTGGAACATTGGCTGAAGTTTGGGACATCTGGCGCTCTCAAGACGGAAAGATGGTTACCAACTGTTTTCTGGTGATGCACTGGGTCAAGTGAATAGTAATAAGGTAGAAAATTTGTTTTTCATTTTAGTAAATCCAAGTTTGGAACTGTTTGTGTCATCATTGGATTAATTAAAAATTATTGTAATTTGATTTATGATTTTACACAACACACAAATAATAGGAAATCCAAATTAAGCACCTAAAATGGACAAAATTAAATGTAATTTTGGATTTCTTAATTATTACGCACTACACATTTGGTTTAAGGCAAGTTTATTGTCAGGGATAATTGATGCAAATGTTAGCGATTCATTATTTTGATTTCAATAAATTATGTGTTCTTTGAATTACCTTTTTATTTCGTCCGTCGAACCTATCAGCCCTAAGAAAGAGAAAAACTCTACTCCGGCATAAAGCTAGTTTTAGGGATCTTTTTGGGGTGATTATTCATTTAAGGGTGAATATCATTACACTATATCAAGGAAGCGAAATAACACTTTTTGGATAAAGTGAAAAAGATTTATTTTCAAAGCAAAGTAGAAGTGATTATTTTCCCGAAGAATGAAAACTTAACAAGTAAATAAAAAAAGAAATTTTTTTTAAATGAACCAGAAACATTAGGCTGTATTCTAATCACCTTCAGTAGTGCTAGTAGTTACTAGGACGGTTAGGCCTGGAATAATTTTATGAACCCACCACTTTCTTTGGTAATTATCACTAATTACCGAATAAAAGTGTTTTATAAAAGTGGTAGGTAATTATTGAAAAAAGTGGTGGGTTCATAAAAATTTTTTACATGCCGAACCGTCGTCCTATTGACTACTACTGCTTCAAAAAAAAGTTCGTCTTTTTACATGCAAAGTGTAAGCCTAAGGAAAAATATGCAAAGGGTCTTTTTATAGAGAATTTAGTTACTTTCAATTTTTAGTAGTAACAATAGTTATCTTCAGATTTTAGTACCTTATTTACAAAATTAATGGTAATTTAGGTTATAAAATTACAATCAAGTTTGTTAAACCTTACTTGTTAAATTAATATTAAAAAAGTTAGAACGACTTTTATTGTAGTGCCATTAACCGGTCATTTACGTTTTCTACAATATAATATTTATATGAATAGCAAGCTCAAGTTCAATGCCTTTTGGAAAAACTCCTACTTTATAAGTTTTTTAAACCTTTAAGGATATGAGTACTTATAGGTCATGTTATCTAACAGCATATGATTGTAATTAAATGATAAAATCATTGCTATGAACTCGTGAACTTATTGTCCACTTGAATTTCCTCAAGTTTTAAACGTTTTCAATGAAAATATGTAAAAGGAAACTAAAACGGTCAAAAAAAGATTTACTGAACGGTTTCTTCGCATATCGGGGAGTAATTATTGGTCTCGCTTTCGGCTCGGGCAAATAAACTTTCCCTCGTTCTGAAAACTGACACTTTACTTCCTTGTTGTATTATATTATAATACTATTTGCGTTTTTAAGTTATCATGTTTTATTATTATATTTCCTACCAAAGACCTTGCTGACATAACTTCAAAATACTTCCGGAAAAATTTAAATAAATTATAACAAACAAATAATATAATAATAATTATTATTGCTTCCTTATAAACTATTACACTTTAGTATTTGCAATAGCACTGTTTACAATATATTTGGAGGTTGTAAAAATTATATTTTGCTGCATTATTATGGACAAGTACTTATTGCAATTACGTCACTCAGGTGATTTTAAACATACTTCAATGACCACTTATGTATTACGTACCATTTTAATATTAATAATTATCTATGCCAAGTTCAAAACTTTTTCAACTACATTTTATCGTAGGTAAACAATCCATTGTTGATAAATTATACCTATATAATAAAAACTTATATCGTTGCAATTCAAAGTTATTTGGTGATTCGCTAATATCGGTTTTAATGTGAAAAATAGTTCAATAATTCAAAATGTTAATAAAATTTTTAGTATTAATTTCGGTGTTTTGCCAAGTTTATACTCAAGAAGAGTTGGTCGATTATTATGAAAAACTGATAAAAGAAGAGATAGACAAGTCTTCCAAATATCGGTTTCCTAAAGATGCTAGTGAATACCAACCCAATAATATAGACCCCGAAGGTAATCCATTTATTTCCAATTTAAAACCAATTTCTAATAAAATGGATTCAGAACAAAATTTTACTATTATAAAATTGCCTGTTTCAGATTTTGGGAAATTCGATTTTGTCGTTATAGGCGGTGGATCAGCAGGTGCTGTAGTTGCTAGTCGACTCTCCGAGATAAACGTTTGGAATGTGTTACTACTGGAAGCAGGTAAAGACGAAACAAATTTTACCGAAATTCCATCCATGGGTAGATATGTCCAAAATTCGGAATACAACTGGGGTTTTAATAGTACTCCCCAGGAAACTTGTTGTTTAGGTAACTTTTCCATTTAAGTCAACTTTTAAATTGAGTACTAATTGTTGTTTTTAGGAAACAATGGAGTTTGTCCTTTTCCAAGGGGAAAATCGTTAGGTGGGACCAGCGCCCTCAATTCGTTAGTATATTGTCGAGGAAATAAGGCAGATTACGATAAATGGGCGGAAGAAGGAAATGCTGGATGGGCCTATAAAGATGTTCTTCCTTATTTTATTAAATCTGAAAATTCTCACATTAATGGAGATAAAGGCTATCATGGTTTGAACGGAAACTTAAATGTCAATCATTATAATCCGATTAATTTGAAGACACACATATTTTTGGAAGCGAATGAAGAGTTACAATTTCCGATATTGGATTATAACGGAAAAAGTCAATTGGGTGCAAGTCTGACACAGTTCAATACTGTTCAAGGTAAAAGAGACAGTTCTAATCGAGCATTCCTAAAACCAGCAGAGAATAGAAAAAATTTAAGGATATTAACCGAGAGTTTTGTAACAAAAATTTTGATTTCTAACGAAACTAACCAAGCATACGGAGTTATATTTTCACATAAAAATATTAAATACAGTGTTGAAGTCAAGAAAGAAGTAATACTATCAGCAGGAGTTGTAGGTTCTCCACAAATATTGATGTTATCAGGTATTGGTCCAAAAGAACACCTGATAGAACATGGCATAGAAGTGATCAAAGATTTGGATGTAGGAAAAAATTTGCATGACCATACAACTGTTTTTAATATTCAATTTTCAACTTCTCTAGTTAACATAAAACCTGACTTACGAGAATCTATCAAAGAGTATATAAATGGTACAGGTCCATTAACAACAGTTGACGATAATGAAGCACTAGGATTCTATCACTTACGATTAGATAATTCAGCAGAAGCTGCGGATTTTGAAGTGGTTATGATTCCATCCTTAGTTTCAAACAGTTTTGATATCCAGAATGAAAGAGCAGCCCACGGACGGCTCGATTCAATGCATGAACATTTTGTATACAAACGATTCGACAACGTTAGCAGAATATCTCAGCTAGTAGTAGTATTATTGCATCCAAAAAGTAGAGGAAAGATTTATTTGAAATCCAATAATCCATTTGATTATCCTTTAATACAATCAACGTGTTTGGATGACCCAGAAAATGAAGACATTGAAAACCTATATGAAGGCGTGAAAGCCACACTCAAACTTTTGGAAACAAAGGCGTACAAGAAATTAAATGCCGATTTGATACCGCATCCAATATGTATGATATATCCTCCTTCATCCAAAGAATATTGGATGTGTATTATTAGACAAACTGCTATGAATGCTTACCACGGAGCAGGAACGTGTAAAATGGGTCCAAATCCTTCTAAAGGAGCAGTTGTTAATAACAAATTACGAGTTCATGGAATACACAATTTGAGAATTGCTGATACGAGCGTAATTCCGGTAACGCTTTCAGCTCATATGAATGCACCTGCTATGATGATTGGTGAAAGATTAGCTGATTTTATAAAACATGAAAATAGCTACATGTAGTAAATAATTAATTATTGTAATTTTTTGTTGTTAAAAATGTACATAAAACTATAGAATTTCTATATATTTAATAATAAATTTTTGTTATTTTTCCAATAATTGAATTTTAATCTAATTTTCTAAATAAGAGGGCGAGTAAAAAATAGTGGAGTTTGTTAGTGCGTCAGCTTCTCATTTTCAAGGTAGGCTCGTAGTAGAAGCAGGTTTTATGCTCCAGTTTACCCGTTTCGATCTTTGTATTGAAATATCTAGCCGGTTGCCAGCTTCGTTTGACCTCGTTTACATTAATTAACATTGGAGGGAGATGAGCTGGTATGCCGGCGCCGGTAAACCTACCTTAACTTTGAAAGCAACTTAACATTGGAGATATATCACGTTTGTAACCTATAATCGATAACCAGCATTCACGAATGGCTTTACCTACTTGTTTTTCTGATTTTATCTTCATTATCAATTATCTCAAAATTACCAATATAGAAATACCTAGTTGTATTATTGAGGCCACGATATTCATCTACTTTTAGATAAAGCAACTTCTTGATTGATTAGTTGATTAGTAACTAAACTTTTGGCAATTTCAAAGGTTTTTATCTTATATGATAAAATCTTTAAAATATTTATGATTGCAATAATAATTTGCCAATATCAGTTCTCCTATATGGAACAACAGAGTAGCTTTTTAAAAACAAAATGATTTATAAGATTGTATTAGTAATGGTCTTCGTAACTTTTGAGGTTATATATGGAAATGAAGAACTGGTAGATCGATATGAAAAATTGATAAACGAAGAAATACGACGTGCATCCACATACCAGTTTCCAAAAGATGCTAGGGAATATGAGCCAAAAAATTCAAAACCTAAAGGTAGGTAGCGATTTACCAAATTTTTGGACACCCTAAGTCGGTGGTAAATGAAATGTTGTCAAATAATTTAATAAAGGGCGCCACCCCATAGCCAAAATAACGGTCCAGCTGAATGTTTAATTATTTTTTTTATATTCAAGTTTTCTTATAATTTTTAGAATTATGGCCAAATCGAAATATGATAACAAAGAATCTATTACTTTTTTAGATTTTGGAGAATTCGACTTTGTCGTTATAGGAGCCGGTTCAGCAGGAGCTGTAGTTGCCAGTAGACTTTCTGAGGTCAAGGAGTGGAAAATACTGCTATTAGAAGCTGGAAAGGATGAAACAAACTTTACCGAAATTCCTTCCATGGCTACAGTCGTACAGAAGTCAGAATACAACTGGGGATTTAACAGTACTCCTCAAAAAACTTGTTGTTTATGTAATCATTTTTCAAATCTTTTTTTTTTAAACTTTACTTACACTGTATTTTTAGCATTTTCCAATGGAGTGTGTTCTATTCCGAGAGGAAAATCTTTAGGTGGAACTAGTGCCATTAATGGGTTAGTGTACAGTAGAGGAAATCGAGAAGATTACGTTAAATGGGCGGAATCAGGAAGTCCTGGATGGGCTTATAAAGACGTTTTATCTTTTTTCATTAAATCAGAAAATTCTCATATTAATGGAGACGAATATTATCATGGCTTTGAGGGTCCCTTAAATGTTAACCATTATGATCCAACTGGGGAAAATGCTAACATATTTTTAGAAGCTAACGAAGAACTTGGACTTCCAATTGTAGATTACAATGGTGAAAATCAAGTTGGAGCTAGTTGGACTCAACTCAATACCGTAAAAGGCAAAAGGGATAGTTCCAATCGTGCCTTTCTAAAACCCGCTCGTGAACGCCAAAATTTCAAAATATTAACAGAAAGTTATGTAATAAAAATTTTGATTTCCGACGTTAGTAAAGAAGCGTACGGAGTTATATTTTCACATAAGAATACCAAATATTTTGTTAAAGCAAAAAAAGAAGTAATATTATCGGCTGGAGTGATTGGTTCTCCAAAAGTATTAATGCTATCTGGCATTGGTCCAAAAGAGCACTTGACAGAACATGGAATAAATGTGATCGAAGATCTAGCTGTAGGGGAAAATTTACACGATCACACAATGTTTTATAATATTATCTTTCAAACGTCTGTAAGAAATAAATCTCCCGATTTAAGAGAATCGATTAAACAGTATTTAAATGGTACTGGACCTTTAACAATTGTGGAAAATACTGAAGTGTTAAGTTTTTTGCATTTAAATTTAACCAATTCAAGCAGTCCAGATTTTGAAATTATGTTGATCCCAACAGTAAATATTGCAGATTCTAATACTGTTGTATATGGAAACCTGGATTCACAGTTCAAACAAATTCGAGAAATAATTAACGAGACGGGTAATAGTATTTCCATGATGAATGTGATACAGTTACATCCAAAAAGTAGAGGAAAAGTTTATTTAAAATCTAGTGATCCATTTGAATATCCAATAATCCATTCTGCATGTTTGGATGATCCGGAAAACGAGGATATTGAAAACCTTTACAAAGGCATAACAGCAGCCCTACAACTTTTAGAAACAGAAGCATTTAAAAAAGTAAATCCCGTTTTGTTTCCATATTCTCCATGCCTAGATAATCCTATATTTTCTAAAGATTATTGGATTTGCAATATAAGACAAACTGCTATGAATGCTTTTCATGGATCAGGAACTTGTAAAATGGGGTCCAATCCTTCTAAGGGAGCAGTTGTTGATTATCGATTACGAGTTCATGGAATTAAAAATTTAAGGGTTGCAGATACAAGTGTTATTCCGGTAACTCTTTCAGCTCACATGAATGCACCAGCAATGATGATTGGGGAAAAATTGGCTGATTTCATTAAAGGTGACTACGGTATACCAAAAACTTCATCAACATTGGGATAACCTTTGAACTCTCAAAGGGGTTATTATATTAATTTTAATTGTTAAAAATCATTTTTCAACAAAATTGTCAATCAATAATATTTAAAAAGTATGATTTTTTTAAATTTGGTCATAGTCTTATTAATTATAATAATAAATAAACTATTATAGTAGGTAATGATAATTTTATACATAATATTTGTATTTCCATTTGTCCTGTTACTTTTGATGGACTCCGTATTTACACGTAAAATAGAAAAGTTAGGTTATGACTATATAAACATGCAACATACATTTACTAGTTTTGTAAATTTAGTATAGTGTAGCTTTTGAAAAATTACATATAAGTGCATTTTTTAAATAATGTAATTTCACATTAATTTAGTGTGTCTAAATAGTTTGTATTTTTTCACATCCTGTTTCCAAAATTTTACACAACAATGAAGATGAAGCCCAAGTTAAGCGATTATTTAGTGAAACATTGGCTGGTTGTTGGAATTTTCAATTGCATATTTTTGGCTAGCCTTTTTCCATCACTGGGTATAAAAGGAGGTATTTTGAAAGTTTCAGTATTTGCTTGATTTTGAGGTTTAATAATATTTTTTAGGACCTTTAAAACCAGAGTATACTGTAAAATATGTTGCTATATCGATAATATTTTTTATAAGCGGCATGTCTTTGCAAACTAACAGTATTTATTATACATTGAGGCAACATAAATTGCATTTATTTATTCAAAGTTTTACATTCATATTAATTCCCCTGTTTGTACAAACTCTTGTGATAATTTTAAATAAATTAGGGGTGAACGTGTGGATATTAAAAGGGTGCGTAATTTGTTAGCATATTATATATTATTGTTCAATTGTTTTTATTCAATATAGTATTATCAATAATACAATATTAATTGAGAATAATTGTACTGTGACTCTGATAATAACCGAAAATGGAGCTGTTATCTGTTGTAATGTTTTCCAATCTCCATTCCAATTTTCAAACACAATTTCGCTTGAATTTGCAGTTTATGAGCGCAGGCCAATAACGAGAACGAGAGCGAATGAGAGTAATCTTCTCTCTATGTTTGGACTGTTTTTCTTTGCATAGTATGATTTCAAATTTGTAGAAAAGAGGAATTCTATTTTAGTAGGTATCTATGCTAAGATACTACTATACTATAATCATGTATATTCAAAATTTAAAAAAATCTTGTAGACTTTACTTGAAAACAATAAAACCAACGTAATATTTTTGAAATTTCAGTTGCAGTTGCAACTTTCGTAAGAAATCATTTTTTTTTAATTGTTTTGAATTAATATTTTAACAGTTAAAAATTTATGTAGTATACTATATTTTATATAATTTATAATAATTAATATAATATTATGTTATACTATATATAGTACATACAGTATATTATTATATTAATATAATTCAGTACATTAATTGATATATTTTAATAATTTACGAATTAATGGAATTAAATTAATATTATATTTTTAAGCTTTCAAGTGCAATGCACTCTCATCAGAAATTACATAATAATTAATAATATCAATTAATTTATTATTACGAATTAAAAACTAATCAAATATTGTATAGTATAGTAATATAATATGTTATAGTACAATCTATAATTAATTATATACTATAGTACCTATATTGTTTATAATAATTGAGTATTATGTACTATAGTCTACTATAATAGGTACTAAAATAGTATTATAATAATACTCGTAGTATATTAAATTATAAGAGTAAAACTTTTAGATGGTTAATACCTGAGAATGTTCAATATTAAAAAATGTAAATATTTTTGGTAATACAGTCGCGTCGCGTAATAGTGAACACCGTATATGACTACCGGAAATAGCGAACCCAAATTTTTTACATTACATTGAGTGAATATGGAACCCCTAAATAACACACAGCGGTAATCCTCGATATAGCGAACTGTGTATTAAATCTTGTCGTTAACAGCAATTTGAATATAACGTAATTTATAGACAGAGCCGTAATGAGGGAATGAGGGTAGAAAGCGCCAGTGTCAAATGATTTAATTTGCGCCACTCCCCACCCGCTTCCCGTTCGAACCAAAATTTTTTTTATATGTTAAATATTTATTTACACAATTAAAAACATCGTTAAATCAAAACAAATTTCACATTTTTTATTCAATAACGAACAAAA
The DNA here is from genome assembly GCA_958510855.1 of Rhagonycha lutea. Classification (NCBI taxonomy): domain Eukaryota; kingdom Metazoa; phylum Arthropoda; class Insecta; order Coleoptera; family Cantharidae; genus Rhagonycha; species Rhagonycha lutea. The sequence goes on along the minus strand of OY294039.1, from coordinate 35,434,019 downwards.
ATAATGACGCAGAATTACTCTATTGTACAAAGTGACGTTCGACGTTTTGTTTTTATATTAACCCCATGTTCTTATAACCATTTTGTTCACTCTTTTCTCCTTGCCTAACAATGAATGACTTCAAATCCTCCAGGCCCTCCAATTTTTCAATTGCTTATTTTTGATAGTACCCTCCAGGTCAGAGGAAGATTTTGACGTTGAACATTTATTTTATTAGTTTATTGAATATTTAACAAATAAAACTTAATTTAAGTAATCTCTTTGAAATTTAACAACAGAAATAACGATTTAATATTTTTAACGTCAAAAATATTTGTCTCTGCGAAAACTAATTTTTTGTGTTTTCTATTTTGTAAGGTAACTAAACCTGGTAGACCTCTTAAAATGTCAAGAAATCGAGGGGGATCGAATTCCCCTCACAGCATAAGATGATTTTTCAAAATTGATAAAAGCGTACAGGGTCTAACCGAGTAATAGCCGAGAGTATAAAGCTCTAATAAATTTATCTCTAGTTTACATAATTTAATAAACTTGTTGTGGTGTAAGCTGTGCTTTGAAATAAACTTGACATTTAATTTCCAAACGCCATCTGTCATCTGTTGAACTGTGAAAGTTCGCGTATCGCGTGTAAAAGCAACGTGTAACACTAAAATGTAAAACTGTAAAAACTAAAAGAGTAAAGTAAATTATTTTATAATTTTATAATTTACACGCGATACGCGAACTTTCGCACAGTTCAACAGATGATAGATGGCAAGTTAATTTCAAGGCACAGCTTACACCACAACAAGTTTATTAAATATTTAAACTAGAGATAAATTTATCAGAGCTTTATAATCTCGGCTATAAGTATGTTAAAAATGCCTTTTTGAATTTTATGGTGGGAATTTTTTTACAAAGTGTGTTAACAAAATGACAGTCTTGTGCAAAATTTCAGACTTTTAATTTAAATCCTGTTGACTTGAGGAAAAAGCAGCTTTTACACATTTCTTCATTTTTTTTTGTATACTAAAAGATGACAACTTAGCCACAACCTTATTACCAGTTGTTACTAACGTTAATGTTAAAATTCATAATTTTTGAAGGTGTTCCAGGTGGAACTTTGAGATCTTTTTTTTTAATTTGTAGGGATTCCAAAGCAGAATTATGCTACACTTTTTTTTAGAGTAGTACGAAGATTCCAACATGGTTAAAAAAGGTTAAATATTCAAAACTTCTGGCAGGGACGGATCCAGCAGCTTTTTCAAAACAAATCCTGACTTCCATATAAAATATTTAAATGATACTATTCGCGATTTACATTACCGTTGGTGGCGCCACCGTAACTAACATATTACCGGTACCCCGACAAAATAGCCCCGGGCAAAATAGCCCCGTCATAATAGCCCCGTCAAAATAGCTCCGGCAAAATAGCCCAATGACAAAACAGCCCCGACAAGATAGCCCAATGATAAAACCGCCCCGACAAAATAGCCCAATGACAAAATAGCCCAATGACAAAATAGCTCCGACAAAATAGCCCTATTTTAAAAAGCCCAAAAGGATTTTTAAAAGCGCATGCGTGGCTGCGCATTGTTCAGTTTTACCATCCAGGGTGAAAAGTAACATTACTAAATCGGATTCGCATTTTTAAGGACCGCATTCAGGGTGAAATTTTTTGTTTTAATGATGTATACAGGGTGAAGCATTAAACATCAAAAACATATACCAGAGGAATTCTGATAGGATGAAGCAGGAGCTGTATTTGCATAGGTGCAACTAGGGGGGGGGGGGTGCTTGGGGGGCTAAGCCCCCCAAAATATCCCAATTTTTCGTTATTTTTACCCCTATGAATAAACAGCCCCACGCTTTTATATTGATGTTTTCGAGAAACTTTGTTAGTTCTTATTAAAATTATTTTTTACTTTTCAATGCACCTTTTCAATTTAAAAAAAAAGGTTTTTTTAAATTTTTTATTTAATATTTTTCCTACCAACCTATCATTACCAACCGGTATACCAACCCAGCATTACTATACAAATTATAATCAAAACACTTTCTTGTAAATTATAACTTTAACTTTTCATACGAATACACGCATAACACCATATACCATCGTTAATAAAAATATCACTGCGCTAAAATGGAATACATTCGATCACAGAAGGGTGGAGAGCTGCTAATGCATGAAGGCTATCGCTATCGAAAAGCGAGAGAAAATGCCGATGCAAGTGTTTCCTGGAGGTGCATCAAATCCAACTGCCAAGGACGAGTGAAGGTTACAGATGGTAACTTACTAGTTGTTACACCCCATGACGACCACGCTCCAAATCCAGCAGAAAACGTAGCCGCAAAATGTGTTGCAAGTATTATAGAAAGAGCATTGGATACTGTAGAAAAGCAGTATTCTGATTGGTCGTTGGTAGTACCAACTTAAATGTTAAAATGACCTCCCCCTGGGATCCAGTAGCACACCAATAGAGTTTTTAACCTTGGCGAACTGCCCGTCCGTAGATGGGCCTTCCAGCTAGTAAATATATAAAACTTGTTTAGTTTCTGAATCTTTGGGCTATTTTGCCGGAGCTATTCGTCGCCGGGCTATTTTGACGGGGCTATTTTGTCGTCGGGCTATTTTGTCGGTGCTGTTTTGTCATTGGGCTATTTTGACGGGGCTATCTTGTCGTCGGGCTATTTTGTCAGAGCTATTTTGTCGCTGGGTTATTTTGTCGGGGCTATTTTAACGGGGCTATTTTGACGGGGCTATTTTGACGGGTCACCCATATTACCATATTACGTCCAATTTTTAGTTTGAAATTATTCCGTGCGGTGGCGTTTTATTAATATAAATCGCGATTTACATTAATAAAACCAACAAAACAAACAATTTAAACACACAACAAAATACAAAAACACACACACACACTGGAGATTGCATCTTACTATACGTCCAATGTTTAGTTTGAAATTATTCCGTGTGGTGGCGTTTTGTTAATGTAAATCGCGAATAGGTACTCCAATAATATCTTTCGACTCGCGGTTCCCTATTTTTGCAGCTCATCAGTGAGAATAAATGAATTTTTCACTCCTTTGATGAACTATGTTCAAGTTTAAGAAGAAAAAAAAAACAGTTTTAATAAGTTGCTATGCTTTTTACCCACAAATTATGTAAATCCTACATTTTTTTCTAATACTTTTTGAGCTGGAAAACATTAGTACAAGGCAGCACATCGATGTTCAAAATTTTGTATTGTAAGAGTGAACTGTTTTAGTTTAATAACCGTCGCTTGCATGCCGCCACCAGTCTCAAGTGCAGTAATTTTAACCAAAGCCTCTCAAGGTAACGAAACTGCTGCAATTTTTAACTCAGTTTTGGGAAGCTTTCTAGGAATTCTTATAACACCAATATTGCTGCTAATTAATGTAATATTTATAATTTCGTCTTTGTAATTTGTAAATTAAATCTTTTTATTTGCAGTTGGGTTTTACAACTATGGTTCCTTTGCTGGGAACAGTGATACAACTGTCTATAACAGTATTATTACCCTTACTTTTAGGTCAAGCTATAAGAAAATTTACCGAATTTCGTGGGCACAATTTACCCCTTAACACAATAAGTCAATGTGCTTTGCTGTTTGTAATTTATACAACATTCTGTGATACTTTCCATGCGCCAGACACTGGATTAAGCGCACCAGATATTTTAATAACAATGATTTTAGGTAATAATACTCATAAAACCTTAACAAGTGCTAACTCAATTTTATTTTAGTGATGCTAATTCAAGTAGTTTTACTCTTCATGAGCTTTACACTCTCGAGGCATTTTAAATCTTTTACACCTGCAGATTCTGTCTGTATCATGTTTTGTTCGACTCATAAATCTTTAACATTGGGTAAAAATTTATATTTTGATGTACCTGTACTTTTCATCAAACTTTTATTTTTAGGAATTCCAATTTTACGCATAATGTTTCATGGGTTGGCTCATTTCAGTCAAATAACTTTACCGTTATTGGTTTATCATCCAACTCAAATGATTTTGGGTGGAATGATTGTAACGTACTTGAAGGAATGGGTTTATTCCAAAAGAGTAAGGAAACATCCAGTGTAAAATATGTGGTTCATTTTAGTGTTGGGGAAATCTCCAGGATAGTAAGCAATGATTTGAGATGGAAGTGACAGTTACAGTGGAATAGATTATGTGCACCATGTGACATTGCCTACCCACCAAGCTCTGGACATTTAGAGTCAAATCAAGTGAACTTGGTGGAATATGCGACGTCGCGTGCACTCTATTTATAAAAGCATATAATTTATTTTGAATGTAATAGAAAAGAGTAGAAATTTTACAATTTATAAAAAGAAGAGTTATAAGTACGAAAAGATGAAATTAAGTCTGTAAAATTCGTAATTTTAAATCAAAAATATATTTCAAAATGCATGTATATTTATATTTCGACGTTGGCTGTTGCTTCATGTAGATGAATATACTTTGTAAATCATCTAAAACTATTTATAAATAAATCTATGTTGTTTAATCAATTTGTTTTGATTGTATCTTCATGACCACAGCTTGACCATAAACAAAAAAAGTGGTTGTAGAGGAATAATCCACCTTGTGAAATGGATTGTAAAGACTTAAAAAAATAATTGGTTATATTCCGTTAGGAATGGTAGCCAGTGGTGAATTAATTTTCGCATTTGTTTGCTGCTTTTAGCCAGTCTTGCATGGGTAGCGTTATCGAACGGTCACGTATTAATAGATTTAACCAATTTTACATCCGTATATAATTCGATATTTTAGTGTGAATAACGTTCGAAGAGTTTTCACATACATAAGAGGACCTACTACCTACTATTCAACGTGGACTTCAAACCACGGAAAGTGTAATATTGAATTCGATAAGGGTTTTCCTTCCATTGCTTTATTATTGCCTTGTGAGAAGATAGTTAGAATAAAAATGTCTTGCTTCGTTCTGGTTTCAATTGGGCAATTAGCAACGCACACCCCACTTAACGAGACAACGCACTTAAAGTTATTTTATGACCATTTCGGTGGCCTAAATAGTTTACAATAATTATATACATATTACAGTAAAAATTAAGAAATCAAAATAGCGAATATGGTAGGTATAAATACTTAAATGCGATTTTTACATAAACTAAAATACATAAAAACTACGTCTAGAAATGCAGTGAATTTTTCATTTGTAGCCATATTTTGAATACAAAGAAATATATCGAATTTTCAAAAATTGGTTTTCAATAATTAGGCATATCTGGATTATTTGGTTTTTGAGGATAGGTAGGATGACACTTCTTGTCTTTTTTTGGTTTTATGGGACGCCTCTTTTTAATTAGCAAATCTTTTGGACATTCGCGTGTTATACCTGGACGTTTTAAATTACAAGGATCATCCCCTACTGGATCAAGCTAAAAGATTACTCGTTATAAGCGGAAGATAAAAATTGGCGATTTATTACATCGGGACATTTATCTCTTGTACCAGGAGGTAAATTTCTGTTTTTTTTCTTAGCCATAAAGTAATTTATGGTAATGTTTATGGTAGGTGTATCTTCCTTGCTCCAATCTTCATCAACCCTTTTTACCTCTTTCCTTGGTTTATACACAACCGCTTCCGCTTTGCTCTTGGGGCTTACAGATGGTAACTAAAATTGTGAAAGCTGCATGTAAAAATTATACACGTTTATCTTCAAAGTATTTACCATTCTGCGTTTGCTTTGTATTTTACCAATTTTTTTCAAATTTTTTATTTCCATTGCGTCCTCTGTAACTTAAATTGTTCAAAGTAATAGAATTGAAGGTACTATGTACTTGGTTTACTACCTATGCCTGCTTTGGTTCCTGAGTACAAAAAGTATGGTACACTAGAAATATTTGACGCCGATGGAAGATTTTGTACAATTATGGGATCTCCAATTTGATCAATAGTTTTTTTCTTTTTTGATTTAGTGGAAAATTTTTCTTTATTATACAATTTTAATTGACTTTTTGATTTTGGTATTTCGATCTTTTTATTGATTTCTGATAATTTTCTATTATTTTTATGTTTTGCGCGTTTAAGAGTTTTCTAAAAATATTGTCATAAGGTAACAAAAATTAGCCATTTTGATAGTTAATTATGTCACCGAATAATATCTTTTTATGTAAATAAAATATCTACTAAAAATTTCTATGGAAGACGGTCCAACAGTGAGACATTGAGTTTTCCTCACTTATCACTTGCCCGATATTTTTTCAAATTGCTTATCATAGGTCTAAACTAATTTAGGCCTAATAATTTAAATTTTTCAAAAAATCAGACACGTAATAAATGGTGGAAAATCAATATCTCCCTTTTGGGGAATCGCCCACATTTTAAATGGTAAGCTAGAATTCTTTATTCTTTGCTAAAATTTCAACGTAACTTTGAAACTATACCATAATAAATATTTTTAATAATTTTTGAGTTGATACCTCTTCCTGAACCCATCCACGGTTTCGATCCACGTTGTGCAGCCACTTCTCAAAATCTCGTCCCTTGGGACTAAAAGTAATGGCATTCGTGTGGTATTTACGTTTTTTAACTTTAAATGTTGGATGATATCGTGGAGTCCAAGGGCACATCTGACATTCGTTTGGATAGGAGTCTAAAACTGTATGACAAGTTTCGCTGTAGCTGGGATATGGAGCTTTTTGTTTTCTACATGGTCTTTTATTTGGCTAAAAAAAAAGAGAAGCAAAACATTCTTAATTATGAGTTTGCGTTCTATTTAAGTCGAATCCAATTTTTTAAATTAATTAGGTGGTAAAAATGAAAATTTGTAATTTCCGAAACAATCAAAGTTTATGGTTTTATCAATTTATTAATTGGTAAAGAAACTGTTACATAAAATTTACACATAATTAAAATAAATAATTAAACAACAAAAAGTACAATATCTTCATAATTTACTCACTGTGTAAGTACATGCACAATCGACTTGAACTCGGGGACAATTTCGACTTCTAATTTTATCACATTTCTTTTTCTTGGGCTTACATTCTTTTCCGCCTTTTCCAGATTTAGTAGCAAACGAACGATATTGTGGGTCGAAATTCATATTTTTAAATTGTTTTGGCTTGGAATGACCAGGGTACCGCGCATCTGATTGCATTTGCCGCGCTTTTTCGTCATCAGAAATTGTATCCGATGCCATTATCTTCACTGGATCGGGAAATGGTTTAGCTAACCTCGGCTGCTTTAGTGGAAGTTTTACATTTTTGTAAGTCGTCGATGCTTCAAACACTCTATAAGAATAATTAAATATAAAATACGAAGATATTCATTAAAACTTTTCATATAAATATGAGAATTTTTGAATTCCAACTTATCCTGATAAAAAATACTAACCTTCTAGTAGCTGATGTGTTAGTTTCCTCCATAGGCTTTACATTTGAAGGTACAGGGCGTTCAAAACTGTTATTCGGATTAAAATAATCGGGCAAGCTAGCCGGTTGCAAATCAGGAAAACTCATTTTACTCTGTTGTCTAACATTATAGGCTTCATACATAGAATCCGCATGCGGTAATTGGCTCTGCTTGTCTTCTTCATTATTTGATTCATTTTTTTCCACATTATCTTTGTTGATATTGCAAATGGTGGCAGCCGAATGGATGTAACTTCTGGGACCAAACACGTGAGTTAACTATAAAAATTAAGAATTAATGAAAATGCACTAAAAGGAAGAGTATAACTTACATTTGAACTAAATGTACTAGTAATTTTGTTAAATAATCGAAGGGCCATAATTAAAGTGATTGAATGAAAATATAAATTGAACTATGTCAAATGTACAACATAAATAAGCATGTTGCTACAGTTACAGCACAACGTATGATAATTTGATTTATTTATGGGTATCAAAGGCTTACAATGGGTCTTGAGGATTTACATCCAAAGACATAAGTAAAATACAAGCCAGTGAAATGAGATTCCTGAGAGCAAGCAAGGGATGTACAAGAGAGGACAGAATCCGAAACGACGACATTAGAGAAGAACTAAATGTAAATTGGATACAAGATCAACTTGGATCACGTGGAAAGAATAACATAAGAATGACTGCCACTAAGCAGCCCGAAGATACAAGCCAACAGGAAAAAGAAGCATAGATGGGTGCCGGAACAGGTAACATAACCTAATCCATGAATCACAGACGAAGTTGTAAACGGTCAGTTTTGGTACTATAAAATTAAAAAATAACAGTTTCCAAAAGAATTTTTTAGTCTGCACCCAAATGGCCGCTAGTTGTGCAAATCATGATCAGCCTTTAGTCCGCACAGTCGGAAATGTAGCTATACTTTGGCTATCCAACAGATGCACCTAAGCTCCTCCCCAAAAATATAATCCAATGAGCGCATCAACCAGTTTCACACACTACAAATTAATATATTATAAAAGCTCGCCAAGTTCAAATAATTGTAAGAAATTGGAAATCAATTTTTAGGGTGAAAGCAGGAATATTATAGTACATATCGTGGGCTTACAGCGACAACTCACTAAGTCAAAAAATTGCAAACTGAGAAAACTAAGGATTTAAAAATGTCATTAATTTCAACTCCTGTATCTTTTTCATTATTTTTATTTATTAAAATTTTTGATATAGGTTTAAAGGAATAGGACAACCAAAATCTTAATATTATATAATTTTTTATTTTTAATCAGTCCAAAATATAAAAAATATGACTTAATGAGTTTTGCCAAATTAAAAAAAGTTACCTCCTCAGACTAAGTGAGTAAGTAATAATGAATTTATATCTAAAAAAGGGTACATTTTTAAATAAACAGCAATATTATTGAACAGATTATTTTATTATTATTATAGTATGAAACTAAAAAGCCATATTACAATAAATTCGTGCAATAAATTATATTATTCCACATCACTATCGTCAATACCAGGTTTAGGTACTAAGGACGCAGAAGAATTTGCTGGTAAACCCTGGTACCAACCATGAAATTCTTCTGGAATTGTATGCTTGCCGCAAAGCTTTAAAAGATCTTTTTTTTTTCTTTGGAGATGGGAATTAAATCATTATATAACTTGGTTAATGTATATTTTTCAAGAATTAGTACTGATCTGGTATTACCCTTAACGTTTATCTTCTGATATTCGTCAACGTAATTGAAGCAATACTGAATGATCCACGGCTGTTCCTTTTCAAATTTAAATCTTTTAATTTTTAACCAGTTAACTTTTTGCTTTTGACTATCGAGGGTTCTATTTTTCATAAATTTTTTTGAAAGCTGTGGCAAATTAAGAAAATCATGGAATTTTAGTTCACATACATGGTAAACATCTTTTATTTTGTTTCTATTTCTTTTGGATCTAGCTTTCGTAAAAAAATTCAGCCAGTATGAACCGTGTATATAGGAGTCAAGGGACTTAATGAGTTTTTGCAAAACGAAATTTTCTTTAAAAGACTTAGTGAGATAATACATCATGAAAGTATTCAATAATAATATTAGCTTTTGACTTAGCGAGTTTACCATCCCTTAGCAATGCATTAGAGTTATCGAGTTTCATCAAAACCTCAATTTCATAAAATATTGACTTAGTGAGTTTTCGCTGTAAGCCCACGATATATGGTCTTTATTTATTTCAACAAAAATTATAAGGATTTTAGAAATACTTAATATCATCTAGAAGAAGAATCTTCCCCAACATGAAAGTAACTCCACCGTTCATTACAATGCCAAGCTGCTACAATAGCCTATTATAGTCTACTCCCGTAGAAAAATTTAACGATTCAATTGAAAAGATCTTGAAGGTGGAAAGTTCAGTGAGTGACAGGTGTTTCCTACTGAAATTAATTAAAGGCGGCAGATTTCCAACGATCCGGTACTTATGGTTCAAATTTAAAAGTTTCTTCTCTCCAAACTTGCAAGAGATAAGTAGAAGATTTCTACAGGTGCGCCGTATCAGTTAAGGGGGATCAAGGCTGGCAATGTAAACAAATACAATTTCTGACCCGTTTGTAGAAATAGTCAATTCGACCGATACATTCCCAAAAACTCTATTTTTGGGAAAATTAACAAAACGATTCCCAACTTTACGAGTAACTATTTAGTGGTTAAAAAAATAAAGTGGCCGAACGTAACACTTGTAACTTGTAGGTCGCCTATTTTTGTGCCTGTATTTGGTAATTTCTCTGTTTTCTGACTATGAAAGGAAGTATTGTCCATAATAACCATAGAATGTTCTTGCAAGCATCCCAGAATATTCGCAAGCTAGTTTTTAAAAAATTCGAAGCATAGCAAACCATCTTCAACAAAACCGTCCTCGGAGCCTTATGGAGAACTATAAGACGACTTCCCTTTCACGAAGGATTTAAGCCAATTGTTGATCCACGTCTACATGTTTGTGACGATTTCAGGATCATAAATCCATCCATACTTTATTTTTTATATAATAATTTATTCTGCATTTTTGTGTCGTTGCAAAAATTATTAATTTCTCATTAGTAACTTCCTTCAATTAGAACATAAAAAATGTACCTATTTTGATAACAAACTGAAATATTATCCATACTATTAAATAATATTGGGTAAAATTAAAACTTGAATCGTGAGAACGGGGCTTTATATTCTGTTACACAGTGTACGATGAAATACAACCTATTTTCAAATATACTGTAGATGCATAAACAATTTGTGAACGCGCCTTTCGTAAGAAGGATTTTCGCGCGTTTTTTTTGTACCTGCCTTTGTGGTCAACAAATGTGACTTTCAACATGAATTTTAACGATAATTTTTAATAGTAATTGTGATGTCGGGAAGTGTGAAACTTAAATGTTTGTGATTGTTGAGTTTTTAATTAGTCTGCATTATTCTTCGTTTAAGAATTGTATCAAATTAAATTTTAGATAAGCACGGCGTTTGTAATAGTGTGGCACTCACTTTTTATTCATGATTTTTTGAAGAAGAATGGAAAACGACCCCCAGAGACCTGATGATATTCCTAAAGGGTCAAATGCTGTGAAGAAAATCACCTATGATGACCATTCGTCAGGAACCGATGAGATTCCGGAAGAACTACAAAATGCTGCAAGGAGACCTAAATTACACAAGGATGAAGAAGTAAAAAAAGTAGAAAATGTTGCAAAGAAACCTAAATTAGACGAGGAGGATGAAGAAGTTGAAGTAGAAAATGTTGCAAAGAGACCTAAATTAGACGAGGAGGATGAAGAAGTAGAACAACCAGAGATTGCTCCAGAACCTGATCCTGATTTGCAACGTTGTAGCATTTGCGGTCAATACCTTCATGAGGTACTTCTTTATAATGGACACCCTAATAATTCTGTCGAAGAGTACATTACACTTACAAATGAGGGATTGCAATTATTTACAGGAAACGAAGATGATGTGCATGTCCAGGATACAAGACCTCTTCTTAAGGTATTTTTTTGTTTGAAATTTATTCTATTTCAATTTTCTCTAAGTTAACATTTTAGATAACACATTTTAGTGTGTATGATTTAAAAGGCCATCTGTGCCCATTTGATAGTGGTCTTATTGAATCGAATCAATTGTTGTATTTCTCGGGGTATGTGAAACCAATCTATATAGATGATCCTACTCCTGCTGATGGTTTCCCGACCAAAGACATGGGGCCTATCAATGAATGGTAATTTTTGTAAATTATAGTTTTCCGATTCTTTGCACTTTGATATTTCACATTCTTTATTGAAAATGTAGCCGATAGTTGCCTTTATCTTCGGAATGTAAGATAAAATTCCATTCTGTAGAATCACAAATTTTGTCATGTAGGTTTATTACGGGATTTGATGGTGGCGAGAAACCTGTGGTGGGATTTTCAACCGAGTATGGCGAATATTACTTGAATGAGGCGTCAGATGACTACAAACCCATAATGAAAAGTGTCGGAGTGAAGATACTTTTAGCAAAAATTGTAATCGAGTTTCTGTTGGATGAAGGTTGGCAAAATCCAACCTATGAAGATTTGTTGCAAGCTCTTTCTGCTACCGGTAATCCAGAATTGAATGAAGAAACGCTTATACGAAACGCACAATTCGTCTACGATAGGGTATAAATAATAAATTAATTAATATTTGATATATTTGGAATAAAGTAAATATTGATTTATATTGTAATCCATATATTTTAGGTAACCAGTTTTGATAACACTGCTGCAGAGAACGAACCCCTATTAATTACTGCGCCTTGTATGAGGTCACTCATCAAGATGACTGGAGTCTTATATACTAAAAAAGCTAGAACTAAGTTGAGGACAGTGGATTCAATTGTTAGTTTGACCTTTTAATCAAGTCTTTTATATTTTAACAATCCCATCTGTTTTAGGGTATGAGAAAGAAATCTAAAGGGTGGAGTAAAGCAACAGTCACTAAGTTAGTGAGTCAAGTATTTGAAAACTTCTTCAAGGATCAACTTGCTAATAAACAAAATGAAGATAAAGGGCCGAGGCGTCACCGGTGTGGGGTATGTGAAGCATGCCAAACACCAGATTGCGGAACATGTGCAAACTGTCGTGATATGTTAAAATTTGGTGGAACTGGACGCAGTAAGCAAGCTTGTTTAAAGCGCAGGTAAATAATGTACTAACCAAGAGAATGCATACATACAGGAACCATGTTGTACTAAAAACTGAAGTAAATATTCTACCTCCTCTGGTGGACAGAGTTATCACTATGTTCAGGACCGCCGCTAGGGGTACTTCCGCCCATGTGCAAAGTTTAATTTGGCCGCCCTTGTAGCATATTATTTTTCAATATTAATTTATAATAACTTTGAAAACTAAACAATGAAGTTGTACAATACAATAATAGTCTTACATTCCTGAGGGAATATGACTATCCATTTGGACTTATGAAGTCAGTTCGTTTACTGCAGGGGATTAATCCTCATTATTCCAACATTACACAATTACATATTTACAATTTTACACTTATTCTTGCATCTGCTGCCATTGCTCTCCAGTCCTTCCTGTTGTTTTACCTTCTCTCTCCAGCTCACGATCCCCATGCTTCTCGAATCCCCCATCACCTGGGTCGTACCCTTAGACCATTTAAACATATAGACACACCTTTAAGTTCAAACAGTGAAGCAAAGGTAACTGAGAGCGCGTGACGTCAGTGGCAGGGGTGAATGCAACTATAAGAATGCAATTTATAAGCATAGGCTTAAATGAAGAAAACCTTTTATTTTAACTCCCAAAAAATATTGATCTGTGAAGAGTATTTGATTAAGAAAATTACAATTTTCATACTTTAAATATAAATCCATAAATTTCGTTTATCATTTTACCCCAAATGCTAGAACTATTAATTTTTTTAAAGACTACTCAATTTCATTTACTAAATTCAAATCAATTTGTGGTACACATTTATTAAATTGATAAGTTTATTGCATGATCATTAATACAACTACAAGTCAATTTGAAGGTAGGCTCCAGAAAGTCTGCAATAATAGAACATTTTTTCCTATGCTATGGGGGGTTCCCTAAAAAAATATACATCCCGCAGAAATTCCAACAAATTAAAGAGTTTGCAGAATATTTATTTCAATTTTTAGTACTAGGTAATCCCTTAGGTCTCTTTGACATCCTCTTTGACTTAACAAAATATTGATTATTTATTTTATGATTTTTTAGGTGTCCTTACATGGCAATTGAAGATGCAAATGAAGAATCTGATCACGATGAGGATTCAATTGCTTCAGAGGTAATAGGAAACACCAGAGGGCTTCCGTGTTCTAAGAAGAATATCATTCATAGGAGTGTTAAATTTATAACACCGTCAAACCTAGAGCACAGCGAAAGAATTTATTATGATTCTGCAAAAGTTGGTTAGGATTTTCACAACCATTTTATTCTTGTTGAAAACAATTTATTATTTGGTAGGGGATTTACTGATCGAACCAGGAGACCACGTCATGCTGCATTCTACAGAACCCAACGAACCACTGCTTATTGCCTACGTTTGTTACTTGTGGAAGGAACCAACAGGAGAGGCCATGTTTCACGCTTATTTATATTGCCGAGGTTCCAACACAGTGTTAGGGGAAACTTCAGATCCAAGGGAACTTTTTATGGTTGATATTTGTGACAATTGTCCACTGGGAAGTATAGTTTCTAAAGCAAAAGTGAGTACATACTGTAATTTGTGTTTGATAAAAATTGAAACATTTTTAAAATAGGTTGAGTACAGATCATTTTCTGACGATTGGGCACATAAAGGGGGAATAGACGAACTTCCGCCTCAGTTGGAAGACGATGGGCGCACGTTTTTTTATTCAAAACGCTATGATTGCGAATACAGCAGATTTGAAGACGTGATTAATGAACCAATTGATGACTCAATCCCCGATACTCCCTGTAGAGGTTGCAAACGCCGTGCTGCCAAAAAGAAGGCTGAAAAGGCGATATTTGATGACGGTTGCGTCAAATGGCGCGGCGATGTGTATAAAATTGGAAGTGGAGTTTTTATTGAAAATGATTCGCTACGTGTACCTGAACAAATTGATACAAAAGAACAGGTAGTAATATTAAATTTTGCTTGCTGACCTAGCTTATTTCTATCATTTTAGGAGCCAGTAAACGAAAATATGTATCCCGAGTATTATCGTAAACCTCTGGAAAGCAACAAAGCGACAAATAAGGATATTCCAGAACCATTCGACATTGGGTTAATTAAGGAAATAACGAAGTTTGATAAAAATACAATAATGATTACAGTTAGGAAATTTTATAGACCGGATAATACCCATAAAGGCGTTTTTCTAGCATATGAACAAAACTTAAATTTGTTGTATTGGACTGAGGAAGGTAATTTTTGATAATTATTTACTTTGTTTACCGTTTTCAATTATTTTATTTTACCTTTTTTATTTATTTCGTAAACTGTAGCTGTACCTAAATTTTCAATTTTTTTTCATTATTTTGTTACCCGTTCAACCAGTTATTTTAGATACAAACGAAAATAAAACTTACACAAACTATCTAGAGTCTAGACTATTTTAAATCCAAAATTCGAAATTTTGAATTAAAAAAAAAGAAAATCTCCAGCCCCCCAGTTAGTTTAATGCTAATGGCACCTATTTAAAATTAAGCTTTGATGTTAATACATAATTTTAATTGATGCCAAACTATAATTTTTACAAAGCATTTAAGATTATGCCCAGATGTCAATACATAACAAATTAAACCGTAATCAAAATATTTAATTTTTCAGAATACACAGTAAATTTTGACCTCGTCCAAGGTAAATGTTATTTGTGTTATGGTAACGAAATAGATGGTTTTGTTAATGAGTGGTCCGCGGAAGGACCCTACAGGTTTTATTTTAATGAGGGCTATGACGGCAAACTCCATAAGTACTACTTTGAACTACCTTATGAAGCTACCAAAGTTGGTTACTGTGGGAAAGGCACAGGTAAGAGAAGATTCTTCTTTTCTGATTTTAAAAGTTGTATTCATTTCAACTTGTAGGCAAATCCAAAGGTAAAGGAAAAGGAAAATCAAAGAAGGTGGAAGATTTCGACATACCTCCCAAATGGCCTAAAATTAATGATCCGTTAAAGTGCATGGACGTCTTTGCCGGTTGTGGTGGTCTATCAGAAGGATTGCATCGAGCCGGTGTTGCAGAAACCAAGTGGGCTGTAAGTTTCTATTTAAATAATTTTTTCTCGCAGAAACTAAGTTTTTCTGTACCTTTATAGATCGAAAAGGACCCCACAGCTGCACAAGCTTTTAGATTAAATAATCCCGACAGTATAGTATATACGGATGATTGCAACGATTTGTTAAAAGTGATCATGTCGGATGATGACAAATTGATCAAGAAACGGAAGTTACCACGAAAGGGAGAGGTTGAATTAATGGTCGGAGGTCCACCATGCCAAGGATTTTCAGGAATGAATCGATTTAATGCAGGCCAATATTCACTTTTTAAGAACTCTTTAATAGTGTCGTACCTAAGTTACTGTGATTACTATCGGTAAGTTTTAATGTTGATTATACTTTCTTTTGTATTAGATGTTTTTTTTGTAGTCCTGTTTATTTTATTTTGGAAAATGTCCGTAACTTTGTATCGTTCAAACGTAGTATGGTACTTAAATTAACACTGCGGTGTTTACTGGCAATTGGATATCAAGTGACTTTTGGTATAGTACAAGCAGGTAGTTATGGAGTACCTCAAACGCGGCGTCGTTTAATTATAATGGCTGCAGCACCTGGATTTGCTCTACCAAAGTATCCTGAACCTCAACACGTTTTTAGTAAAAAGGCGTGTCAGTTATCGGTGTTGGTGGACAATTTCAAATTCTATCCATGTATGTCCATGCAGGCACAATTTTTGCTCTTTACTTTATGTGCTTGATTATTTTAGCTACAAATTGGACCAGTTCTGCTCCATTCCGGACGATTACGGTTCGTGATGCCATGTCTGATTTACCTAAAATTAAAAATGGCTGGTCTGAACTGGAAATGAATTACGATGGCGAACCAATGTCCCACTTCCAAAGGATAATGCGTGCCTCTCGTGGTGAAAGGGTAAAAGATCATATTTGTAAAGATATGGCACCATTAGTTGCAGCTCGTATGTCTAGGATACCATTTTATATAGGCGCTGACTGGCGAGATCTTCCTAACATCACCTTAAGATTAAGCGATGGATCAATGAGCACCAAGTTGAGATATCCATACAGGTAAGTTTCTCTTTTTTTCTATTGATTTGTATATACCAGAAGTTAGCTTAACCAGAATGAGAAACATATCCGAATATATTTTCTTATAACAATTCCACAATTCTCTAATTAGGTGAAATTTTGTTCGTCAGAAAATGAGTTTGACACCCTTGGTTTAAAGAAGGATTAAACTTCTGCAAAAATGTATTTAATTCTAAAAAATACCACACAACACAATTGTGTTGTTTCTAATTATCACCGCATCTTCTCCCCTCTTCACTCCATTAAATTTAATACCTGGAATAAATTATAATTTTAGATCTAAAAAACAAAAAGAAGAAGATCATCGACCTCGTGGTGTATGTCTGTGTGCAACAGGAGGAAGTTGTGATCCTGGAGATAGGCAGTTCAACACACTTATACCTTGGTGCTTGCCTCACACAGCTGATAGACACAACCATTGGGCAGGCTTATATGGAAGACTGGAGTGGGATGGAATATTCAGCACCACAGTTACTAATCCCGAACCTATGGGTAAACAAGGAAGAGGTAAATAAACAATAAAATTAGAATTGGGTGGATTTGTATCAAATTCAAAAATTTTAGTTCTTCATCCAGACCAACACCGTGTGGTAAGTGTTCGGGAGTGTGCTCGCTCTCAAGGCTTCCCAGATAGTTATCAATTTCATGGTAGTATTCTTGACAAACACCGTCAAGTTGGTAATGCTGTTCCACCTCCATTAGGCTGTGCAGTAGGTAGAGAAATTTTAAAAGCTTACATCACTAGTGATTCCACTTTGGAAAATTTAAACTGATTAAACTTAACTTTTTAATTATGGAAAAGCTTGAGGCGTTTTTATATTGTTAACTTTTAATATGATTTCAATAACCCCTACTATCCAAAGTGTTTTTAGTGTAGTTTTAGGAAAATTGTGAAAGTATCAGTCCATTTTTAATCTAATTTAAAGCAATCCAACCATTAACTAATTATAAGTTTTATTACACAAATACTTGGTAATTTATGTATTTGCTCTGTATATTTTTGTATTGTTATTTTTCAATTACATGAAATGTGTACACATTTTTTACCTTTGATTAATAAAGCAGCAGAATAACTTGGTTCGATCTTTCTTTTTGAATAAAACTCCAATAATAAAAATGACAATAAATTATATTTTCATACACTTCATAATAGGAATGATAAAATTTACTACAAGCTAAAACATTTTTCTAAGACACATTTATTTGGTATGCAAACTTCACCCTTATATTATGGTTTAATAAACATTTTTTTAAATTTGAAATGTTACTTTGGTAATATTTAATACTGTTAGATATTTTAAAATATTTGTTCCATGCTCTTAATTTTTATTTTCAAATTAAATAAGAATACTGGAATGACTTCAAGAATAAATAAATAATTAAAAAATGTCTCATCAAATTAGCCATTATATTCTTAAGTTATACTGTATAAATTAATTTATTTTAAATTATCACATTAGCAGTCGTTAAAAAATTATCACAAATAATTTTAAGTTCTTTAAAAGTAAAAAAAATTTTCTAAATACTAAAAATATTTAAGAATACTATTTTTTGGAATCGTCTTTGTAAAATAAAATTTGTATGTTCCTTTGTTGCAAGGATAAAAAATTCAGTTTGGTCCAAATGTTCATCAGTAACAGCTTTTGTTAAAAATTAAGCCGAATAGGCAGGTGAAACTTGGCTACATGCAATTATCAATTGTGAACTAAATAATTCAAACATTTGTATAAAAACATCTTGATTAATTTTTTGGCTTTGTAACGATGATATTAGCAATTTCAAGCTAGATGATATGGTTTCTTCACCAAGCAGCGTTTTTGTGTATGCTGAAAAAGTTGTTATTATTATTTTTGTTATTAATTGTGGGTTTTAGTAAACTTCAAAAGCGGTGTGAAGATTAAAGGTACAAGTCCGCAGCCCCCCACCACACCATGTTCAATCCAAAATAGTCTAAATCGTTTGTACCAAAATAGTTTTTGAGAAATTTCGAAAATTAGCGGGGGGGTGTAGAGATATACTTTTTTTTTTATTTTTCGGATTCAAAATAGTCTAAATCAAACTTTTTAGCTTGCAAATCACACTAATAACTAATAAGTCTGGCAGGCCTTGGCCATACCAACATAATGGACCCCCCTATTCCTCTTTTATATTTTGTGACTAGTTTCCTAGCAGTGGCATAACAAGACGGCTTAGCGCCGGCGTATAATTTGGTTAATATATTTATGATTTCACAGAGTGACTTAAAACCTAATAAATTTCAATTTATCCCGAAAATATCTTTGAATGACCTTTATTTTTCAAAATTTAACTTTTTGGATCCCTCGCCTACATTTGCTCTGAGCAACATCCGTTAACCGGCCTAAATATGTCTGGCGCGGCACCGATGTGCATTGCAGTCCCTGTGCTATGAAGTAAACTATGTTGTACCGGATATGGAATTTTGACACTGCATTCCATTTGCTAATTTATTACAGTTGGGAGTGTAAGATGATAATCAATCATAAACAATCATCAATTTGCTCGAATTTTAATGTAACTTTTCATTTTCTTTATTTTTAAGATTTAATTCTGTTTCATTATTTTAACCTTGAGCCCGCGGAACCCCTGTTCTAGACTATTTTGAATTTAAATCCAATAAAGCATGTATTCCCACCCCTCCAGCTAATCCATCTATTTTGGAAATATTTCGAAACTTTGGGTACAAACGAAAATGATTGCACAAACAAGCACAAACGATTTATACTATTTTGATCTTCATCCTGTGCATGTTACTGAAAATCTCGTTAATTTAATCATGCGCGTCCGTGTCTTTGATATTTTTTACTTGAATATCTCAAAAACTATTTGGGTACAAATGATTTAGACCAGTATTTACCAACGTGGGGTCCATGCCCAACAGGGAAGTAATTTGATTTTAAGGACGATTTTCAAAATCTTTGACTTCCCCACTAGCGCTGTAAGGTTTCGAAAGAAATACTTGCCCCCCCCCCCCCACTTTTACCACAACTTTGAATAGAATTTTGCATTTTTGATGATGTTACAGGCGGAATTTTGAGATGATTTTTTTAAGTTTTAGGGATTTTAAAGCAGAATTAGGTATGTCAATTTTTTTTATACTAAGTAGTAAGAAAATTCAAATATAGTTAAATCATTTTTTTAAAACTTGATCAATTCTTATTTCGTGGAATTTAATAATAGAAGGAATTCCAAAAAAATGTCAGGAATTAAATTAGGAGGTTGAAATTTTACACAAGGCAATCTTTTTGCATAACAAACTTTGTAAAAAATTCCCACCATCAAATTAAAAAAAGGCATTTTTAACATACTTAACCGGTCAGACCCTTTATGGATATTGAAATTCAAATAAAAGTAAATAAAAACAAACCTGGAAAAATCTCCAAACAAATGTCCATCATTTCTTCAATTTTCAAACTCATGACATCATGATTAAAATTCTCTGGCAGTTTTCCCACATATTTATTAATTTTATGAAACCAACTATTTGAAGTTTTGGTAACAACTTCTTCAGTATAAAATCCAATTATCAGCAGTAAGGCCTTTACCACTGCTTCTTGTTGTAAACAAGTTTTTGTATCACCAATCAGTTCACATAAAATATCTACTATGGCTTTAGTGATTGGAACATGCACATCAAACTCATCAAGTTCATCTAAAAAATTAAGTTGAAAAAGAAACCAAAAAGTAATAGCATCTTACCATCAAACTGCACAATAGGAGCAACCCATGGAATCTCAGGTTGGTCAACAATTTCTAACGAATCAATGGCTTCATATGCTGTGTCAATGGTGCAAAATTCGCGCCGTTCTGATAGTAACTTTTTCATCCGGTAGTAAAAATCATCATTCTAAAACAAAACTTTAGCAAACTAACATTTTTCAATTACCCAAATGTTACATTTGTGTTGCCTTCAACAAAAGTCCAATCTTCACTTTTAACAATGCATGGATTTTCATTTATATTTCCAGGGAGTGCAGTTTTAATAGTGTTAAGTGTATTTTGAAAAACTCCAGTTGCTGTACGGGCGCAAAATTTATACAAACTCGGCATAGCACCATCAACTTTTGTAGGATCCAGTGGGGGTGGTTCATTAGGTGTTTTATCCATTTCAAACTGCGGCCTACAAAAACAGCAAATTACCACAATAATTTTATTTAAAAGCTAAAAATTACATGGGACTTAATGCTGGGGTGGTGAAACCAGACTCAGATTTTTGTTGTAATAGTGACCTTAATTTTGCAATTGTGCTTGCTAAATCCTGCGATTCTTCATATTCTGGATCAGGACTTTCAATCCCAAATAATAGATCTTCTGTTATTTTAGGAATACTTCGGAATTCTTCATGTTCATAAGAGTCATCACTTAAAGTAAGATTATTTGGTTTTTCAAGTTCGTCATACAAAGAGGATTCCGGTATTTTTTCCTAAAAAGCAAACTTACGTCATATTTACGTCAGATCCCCCTTTTTTTTGATTTTCAAGAAGGACTGGCATCAGGACTCCCTATCACTTCAGTTAATTAAAAATAGAAGAAAGTTCACTTACCAGCAAAATATTCCCATCGAAATTTGGTGAATCTTTAATAAGTGGATTGATCCAAACAGAATCGTCTGATTCGCTACTGCTCTGAGTATGTTCGCTCTTTTCTTCTGAAGAAAGGTGCGGCGTTTTAATTAGTTTAGCAGAAGATTTTGTACTTCTGTCAATAAACTTGGTGGTGTCTGAATATCGACGGTTTTTAGGAATTTCGATCGTCTTTAGATTATCAGGTTTTTGTTGGAATTCATTTCGCGCTTTTTGTGCTAATTCGCTAAAATTTTCTTGGAGGCCTGTGAGGCGTAAACCTTTACGTAAACCGGCCATTCCGAAATCCAAAATGCCTTCCACCATACCGGCAGCTTCATCCTTAAAAGTGGAATTTTGGAAAATGTGGGTCATGTTTTAATGATTACTTACTTGTAAATCTCCGATTTTGTGCATTGCATTGGAGGTGGCTTGAGACATTGGTTTCACAACCGTATTTACGGTTGTTTGTTGAAACTCCTTCATATTGTTCAAGGTATTTGAAGTTACATTTCCTGTTATTAAAATTATAAGAATCCTGATTACTTCACACAAAACTCTTACCAATTGGTTTAGTAATGTAGGATGCAGAATTTGCAGTGGTTTTAAGATAATTTTGTATGTTTGTGGTTGGAGAAATTGCATTATCATCCACAACATCACCTTTAGGCCAAGGTTCCAAAATATCCCAAGTTGAACCTGGCTTTTCTTCTTCTGTCGAATCTGAAATTGCATTATTCCACAAGTTCAAATCTAACACTTAAAATATTTTTACCTATGGTATCTTTCCATAGCTTTTTCTCAATCAGTTCCTGAATTTGAGAGTCGGGATCACTACTTAATTCTTCAAATGCCAGAATATCTTGTCCTAAAGAAATACATTCAAGGTCGGACGAATTTCGCCAAGTTTTGGTAGAATTTGATTGATAAATTTTTACAGGTTCACTGGAAGATCGTTTCGAGTCAGTTCCAACTACATCATCAACCTAAAATACACAAACAATTGTGTTTTCGTTTTATCAGTTTTCTTTATTATACCTCCAGAGTTTCATCCAATTCTTTCGTTTTTATTACATCATCACTTTTGGATGACGAATTTGAACTGTTAATTTCAAAAGTTTCATTGTTGATGTTTGTAGATAAATCAAGGTCATCCAAATTAATGGACTTTATGAAATCTGGTATAGCTTCTTTGCTGGTTCTTCTTGGTGACATAATAGGAGTTCCACTCTTATCAAGTTTCTCAATTTTGAGATGATTTTCTTTCAGTTTTGTAAGAATGATGGACTGTGTCAATGACGACTCTTTCATGCTATGATCAACGTTAGATAAACTAACAAAATAATATTTATCTAAATCTACTTTGGATTTACTTTCAGTTGAACCACATAACTGTATAATGTTGTGGTTTAAAAGTCCAGGTGAAGAAATGAAAGTTAAAATGTAGGTTGTAAATCTTCTTGATAAAATTGAAACTAATGTGCGACATGGAAGAGAGTTCCAAAGTTCCCAGTTGATGAATTGTTTTAATACAGTTGCAGTCAAATTGTGAATGTAATAATCCATAGCTTTGTTAGATTTGCTTCCAATGTGTGAATATCTGGAAAGAAATATGATAGTTGTTTAGGATTTGAAAATAATTTTAATTACAAAACTAAACCAAATTTAGTGGCTTTTGCATTTTAGCTTTGTTCAAGCTCCAAAATAATAGAGACTTGCTTGTTTACTTGGGGTAATAGAAAAAGGATATCCATTTTTCGCCAATCAGGATTGATTACAATTAAATCGGAATTTGCAAGCGCATCTTACAATTTTCATCTATTAACCATTCACTGCATGACTTTTTTTTTGCCTTAAAAAAAATATATTTTGTTTATTGTGGTTTCCTGATATATGGAAAAATATTAAAAAAAATATTTCTTGCAAGGAATTTTTTTTATCGAATAAAATGATGTTTTTTTCTAATTATGTTATTTGCTATAAAAATTTTTCTTTTGCACTAATTTACAAATAAATTAAATAAATGTGTTAATCAATACCTTTCTAAACTAAATATCACTTCACAACAATAAAAAAACAATTTAAAACGAAAATAATTAATAAATGAATACGGAGCGAAATATGCAGTAACAAGCAATCACATTAGATTCACGACTTCGAAAGAGTAATCTGCTGAAATCTGCTTATCTTTTGAAATTTATACCTTTTGCACGTGATAGCAAGAATCTCAGATATATTGTGGCATTGTTTAAAGAAAAAAGTTCAAATAAATCCAAAAGTTTAAATTTTTACAGGTGATTTAAATTTATGTTGTTTATAAACATCACGATGCAGTGAAGGGTTAAACAGCGAAACAGTTCCATAGGAAATCGAATAACCCGGGGATCAATCGTCCGGGAACCAAACGTCTGGTTCCCTATCTGATATACTGGATATGCTATGTTACGAGTAAAAAATAATAATTTTCAACTTGCGATTATTATAATAGCAAAATCTGTGCTTTGCCTTGTAAAAAGAATATTTTGAAGCAAGGAAATCCATAAGGATATTTTGTTTATGAGCTCAGAGAGATAGGTGCGGGGGGGGGTAATCGTCAGTGGGTGGAAGGTTATATTATGGGGGTGTATCCGTATTCGTAACTAAAACTACCCCCCCTGACAGGGGTTTTTTCTTTCGGGGGGGGGCAAAGATTAAGACAAACTGTGACAACAGGAGAGGAGATTCAGAAATTTGGAAAATAATTATTAATTAAATTCCAGATTTGGGTTTGAAAATCAATTTTGCCAATTTAACGCCTTTTTTGCGATATCATGATTAATTTTGCAAATTGAAAAGAAGGTCACACTACATTAGTTTAACGCAACGGGGAATTAGGATTTCTAATGAATTTCGTCTGCAGAACCTAGAGGTTTTGGGGGGCCAATTCCCCCCGCTCCTGTATTACTTGGAATAGTTCAGAGTTTAACAAAGATCAAAGTTTATAAAAATTAATCTCACCTATACAAATCTTCAATCGCTTCATCACTTTTCTCGCTTCTTTTAACTGCCTTACGAAATTCCTTAATGTGTTTCAAGAAAACGATTATAAAACCGTAAATAAATTTACTTGAATCAATTTCTATTACAACTTGCAAAAATCTTCTAACAATATCATCAAGCAATTTTTTACATTCAGTGGGAAAGCTTGGATCGTTACTTAAATGCTGATACCACTTCAATATAAAGCGAATTTCCACATCTCGAACAAAATCATTTATACGGTCATCTACACTCTTATTTTTTGTCACCTTCTCATTTAGAGGAAGCTGCACAATTTCAGTTGATTTTTGCTTCTTCCTGTTCACATAATACGTATAAAGAAGTTTAAGTTTACGTAGTACAATTCCGTTTTCGAGATCATATTTGTACGGTTTGTTGTTGGCTAACAATGATTGTAAATAAATGAAAGTGATCCATATGGAAGAAACGATAATGAGCAGTAGGTACGTGAATAACAGACCACCGTGTAGTGGCAAAATCGCAAATTTATAATCGAATCCAACTATAATGCATATTAACCCTATAAATATTAGAATAAATTTTTCACACCACGAAGCTCTTCCACCGAACTGTAACATTTTAAATTGCGATTACTTCGGAATCATCTTATTTAAATGCCTGTGCAATTGATTTGCACGAATGTTTATCAGTAATTTAATCTACATAATATAAATATTTGTAATTATCAGCTGATCACGTACAAAAACCACCCACTTAAATAACAAACTTCAGAGTCATCTGGCGATGAAAATGAGTACGAAAAATATTGATTCCAAACCAAAAATTCCAAGTGATTCAGCAGACGAATATTATTTGTTGGTTTTTTATCAACACTTTAAAATTATTCGCAGTTCTCAAGTTATCCTAAGAAAACTCTCAATTCCCCCCGCCCCTTTTTCCTGCGAAAAATCACCTGCAGTGTAATTTTTTGATTTCTTTAGATACATGCCAGTTTACGAAATTTTGATTTTAAAAAATCGAACATTGAAATTCTTTAAAGATTTATTGGTGTAACAAAAAAATACATATTTCATATGCACCTTAAAATTAAATATATTTTTTATAAAAATATAAACTACGCTAAAACTTGTGAGATATTCTGAATAATACTATCAAGCTTATTGCCAGGAACAAAGATTATTTTACGGTGTGGAACCATTTCATTATCATCTTCAGTCCATTGTCCCTGAAAAGCCGAATCACATTGTGAAGAAACATTGTACTCGAAGGCCACTTCGGCTTCGTTATTGAATATTTCTTCTTCAGAATTCACAAAATATGTTTCCTCTTTCCCTTTCTTAGGTTTACATGTTTTGCAAATAAGAACGAAATAGTCAAAATTGTAAGAAGGATCCCGCTTTTTCATTTTTTGGAGTTCTGTTTGGAGAGATAAAATCATTGGTTCTGCAATTTTTGCCGGTAAATTAACAATTCGTTCGTTAATCAACAATCCAATTTTCTTATCGCCATTTAAAATTGAATCGAGCTGTGATTGTGTTGCTGAGTTTTTACTTTGTTTGGCAACACGTTGCACTAATTCAATCAACTGTTGAACCACTTCAGTTTCCTACAAAGTTTACATTTTCTCAATTCTACCGGAACATAAAATTAGAATGAAAAATTACCTTATGAGAAGTTAGATTAAGAACACTTGAAACAGCAAACAAATTATCGCTATCGTCAATATCTTCTTCATCATCGTCGTCTTCGGTTTCCATGTCGTAACTTTGCTTCAGCACACTGCCGATTCCACTTTGCTGTATTAACATATCACTCATATCGGACAAGTTTACATGTTCTTTCAGAAAAACTTGTTGCATTAATCTTTTCAGACCATGGAAATCTTGTCCTTCGATATTTCTTCCTTCAAAATCCACTTGCATTTCCTAAAACGAAAGTTACACAAAGTTAGGCTATAAACTTTAACAATGATTTATCTTACTTCATTTGCATCTCCTGAGTTTTGCGCTGCATCGGGAGCTACTTTTGCCTTCTTATTTCCACGTGCCATTTTAAGTA
The DNA here is from genome assembly GCA_958510855.1 of Rhagonycha lutea. NCBI lineage: Eukaryota > Metazoa > Arthropoda > Insecta > Coleoptera > Cantharidae > Rhagonycha > Rhagonycha lutea. Next base: position 35,407,658 of record OY294039.1, on the reverse strand, counting down.
AGTTTTAGTTTAACGAGTTTAACCAAATTTTTATATCAACCGAAAATGTGACAAGTTGAAAGTTGAGGTTAGGATTCAATAATAACTAAACTACTTGGAGAAGTTCTCATAGATGGCATTCAATTTTTAAAATTAATGATTTGTACAGTGGCGGCGCTGAAATGGTTGTATTTTGAAGGGTAAAAAGCGAGGGGTAATTCACTAAGGGACAATGGTTTAAACCAAGGTTTAAACCGTACAATGGATTGCAGTCCCTAAAGATTGCACAGAGATTTTAAAAGATTTTTGAGATTGTCAAAAGATTTAACAAGATTTTATAGATTATAATCTGGATTTTGCCTGACAATAATGCTAAGATTTTTATGATTGTTTCAAAGATTTTAAAAATTTTTCTGAGATTTTACAGATTTTTATTAAGATTATGAAGATTGTGCGGGATTTTACTGCTTTTATAAAGATTGTAGAGATTTTATAGATTGAAACAAGGATTGGTAAGATTTCTACTGGATTGTAAAATCTATGCGATTTTTAGTGAAGATTTTATAGATTATAATCTGGATTTTGCCTGACAACATTGCTAAGATTTTTGGGATTGTTTCGAAGCTTTTAAAAAGATTGTAGAGATTTTATAGATTGAAACAAGGATTGGTAAGATTTCTACTGGATTGTAAAATCTATGCGATTTTTAGTGAAGATTTTATAGATTATAATCGGGATTTTGCCTTGGTGTACAACAGATTTTTGTAGTGATTTACCCCTCGGTAAAAAGATTGGGTGTGAGATCAAACTATATGTATTTAAAACTTGCTTGAAAATTTTCTTGAAAATTTTCTTTTGGTGATTATCAACATGTTATTTCCAGATGAATCCTTCGCTTAGCAGAGCCGGGCAAGACCTTTGGGCGCCAGGCATCAAACTTATTTTCCTTTTATTTTATACATTTACTAATATCAAATTAATACTATATACAGAGTGGCCGACCGCTGTGCCGATCCGAACATAGGAAATTAACATGAAATAGCATTAATTCTGTTGAAGAGAAAGAATTTTGGTACATGGTATCTACGAGTATAATAGTAATTTGTAGTTATTACATATAAATAAAAAACAATACAATTCTAATATTATTTTAGTATTCGGATAAACCTCCATTCTGATGTATTCAACAGTAACTCAATCTATTGTAAAATGATTCTCGTGCCTGTGTAGCTAGTCATTAAGGCTAGGATATTACAGTGTACTCGTGGTAATACGTAGTTAACTTGAAAACGATTTGATGGATTGCGATCAAATTTTTAGATTAGGTGTATGATACCTTAAGGAACATCCGCTCCTATTTCTTTTTTTTTAATTAAATTTTTTTTAATTCATTTTTAAATTCATCAAAATTATTTGGTATTTTATTATTTCCATCTTTTCAAACAAGCTTTAGTGAAGTTTCTGTAGTTTCGAGATATTCTAGATATTCTATATCATCCAAATTTGTTATACTTTTGCTTAATTTTCGTAAAGGTATAATTCTTTTTAATTGACCACAACCACGTAAATCAAAAATCATTATGTTATATTGGGTGGAGAAAGTTACGAAGCGACTATTTTGTTGTCACTAAAAGCGTATTTTCGCGAGGATCCCGGTTAGTACCGCTCGGTTACTTTTGGTCACCTTTGGTTAGTCCCCCACCACAATTTTTGAAATAACCATTTGTGGTCGCGAAAATGCAAAAAGTTACTTTTGGTTAAAAATTGAAATGAAAACTAACCAAACTTTTGTGAAATAATGTAAACAATGATTTATTCTTCAAGTTGTTTGCTTTTATTTATTACTTGTAAGGACTAATCTGTTTGATAGATATTAAAATTTGATATAGATTTACATAGCAATGGTGGACGGGTATAAAAAAGTAACTAAGAATCTATTTAAAAATATTATTTATTATTAAAATATATAACAATGTTATTTGGAACGACGACGTGGTTTTTTTCTTCGCCCGTCAGATTCTGAACTATTGGAGTCCGTGCTGGAAGTATATCTTCTTTTTTTCTTCTTAATTGTAGTTGTTGCCGTTGATGGGAGCCATATAAACGTTAAAATCAATGCCAGCCAGCAAGATAGCTACATTGATCGGCATCAAAACCATTCTATTAATTTAATGGGAATCTGTTCTGCAGATAAAATATTTACCTACGTGTTTGTTGGATTTCCTGGTTCGGCTCACGATTCAAGAGTTTTTTCAAACTCATTGTTAGTGAAACACATCGAAGAGTTTGGAAAACAAAAATTTTTTCCGAATGAAGATTTTCATATAATAGATGAAACGTGGCTCATGAAACCGTTTCCTAGATCCTACAATATGACACAAGTGCAAAAAAGTCATAACATCTGTTTAAGTTCAGATCGTGTATGTATTGAAAACGTATTTGGTTTAGTAAAAGGGAGGTGGGCAAGACTCCTATATAGACAGAGGCACAGTTTCAAAAGGAATTGAAATAACTACTGCTGCCTGTTTTGCATAATTTTTGTTATTTATGCCACGATGAATGGTAAATGGAAGACAATAATAATAACGATACTATAGCTAGTGATGTAGGACCACCATGCAGAGAACTACATGAAAACGAAAGAGCAGCCTACAGAAGAGCGGAAGCAAAAAGAAATGCGATAGCTGCAAGATTAATCTAAATATTAATAATTCAATTGTTACAATTTTTATTTACAATGGTTAATATAAATGTTATTAAATAAAAATAAATTTTATATCAGAGTGTGTACTAAGTACTTGAAATAATAATTATGTTTTCACATTTTTTCGTTTTCTTAATTTTCAATTATTCTATGGTGTTCCAACCTTATTGTAAAAATGCATATCCGCAGCTTCATAATCAAATTAATACTTTCTTCCAACACTAGGATATTAGTAATCGATCACCTTGCTTTTTCCATCGACCTGAAAATTAATAATCAATATTATTCTAGCAAAAAGTTACAATATAAATTTATTATAAAAAAAATATTAAATTTTAAACACGTAAAGAACACAAAAGTTACCTTTCTAATATAACTGATATGCAAAATATGATATAAAAATAAGGTAAATCAGCCACCGAGTAATCTCTAGCTTTGTAGTTCATTTGATTGATCCATTACCGTAAATTGTAACAATAAATTAATTAATACTCATTAAAGTATATTTATCATTATCAATTTCTTCTCAAGTTCAACTTCAAACTACAACGTAGGATATCTACCTACTTGTAAGGTCGATTAATTATCCCTGATTTTCTGAATACAGTTCCTTTATATATTTTATTGCTTCTTCAAGATCTGTAAATTAATATGAATACAATGTTCAAACATAAAAAGAATTTTATTTACTTACATTTACCCACGATTGCAAAATGATTTGCAATGTCATTCTTCACCAAGAAAAAGATACACCTTAGTGTAAATTATATTCGTTTATTTCACTTTACCAAACTTTATAATAATCAAAACGATTTTATAACTTCGAAAATTAATTTATAATGATTGTTTAGTTTTTAATTTAACATAACCTCAAATCCATTTTAGAACCACTTCCAACTTTAAATTTTAAATTGTGACGCACACAGATGGCGCAAAAAGTAACCACAAAAAGTAACCAGTGATTTTGAGCGGTCGTCTTTGGTTAACTTTTTTGGTTAACCAAAATCTACCTCCCCTCTAACCGTTCTCGCGAAAATGACATAAAATCTAACCGGTTACTTTTGGTTAACCAAAATGCCTCGCGAAAATACGCCTTAAATATCCAAACGGGTTTTCGGTGTCTAAAAATATTATTGTAATAAAGTAATATTAGGTACAAGATTTGGCTGTTGACGGAAAATTCTTTTATAAAGCTAATTTCTTTTGTTATTATATTCTATGGCACCCCCCGACTTACATCATAAAAATTACCGCAAATCCTCCATCGGAAACATGCCTAAATTTCGAAAAATGTCCGCCATCTAAGAAATTCTTATAAAAATCGCTATAAATTCGGTATGGTTGATTGCACTGATACTCGGTTTGCGCGGAATCGATGAAAAACAGGTAAGAAACAATAATAGAACATGATCAAACAATAAAATGTCCAAAATTTAATTTTTGAATTCTAAATTCTTATTTTTTTTTTCATTTTTAAGAGGATTCACCTTGTTTATTATTTTCTTATTTTCTGTGAAATGGGCTGGTTTGTCAAAAATGTTTACTAAACAAAAGTTGTAGTCCGTTAAATTTCCTATCCGGAATAGGACGTCAGATTTTTTTTAAAACGTTTCGTTTAAAAGATTCAGGATTTTTACAAAAATTTGTTAAAAAAATTAGTACAAGTATCACGGCCTTTAGAATTTTCAATTTTTAAATTCAAATTTTAAAGACAATTTTATTTTTGAAAGAAAGAAATTGAATTTTAAATAAATATTAATATTTTATTCTACATAGCCATCGCCCCCCCCCCCCAGACTACCTGAACGCCCTCCAAATTTTTTCATGTCCACTATCGCCCCCTAGGACTAGAAATCGCCCACAGAGGGGCGATATCGCCCACTTTGAAAACCACTAAAATACGCGGTACCCTTGTATTTATAAGTAATCCTCGACCATGTTTCTCTAGTGTTGTACTGAAATTAATTAATCCCACTGATGAAGTTAGTACATATTTTAAATCAATTCTGATTTTTTGATGAGTGAGTGAAGATTCTCGTTTAGATTACATAGATTGTAGGTCAACTTGTTCATCAATTCCGAAATATTACTACTAATTAGTTAGTTACTGCCTTCAGGTGTAGTAGCACTTCCGTACATCTAACTCGTAGAGTGAGACTTAACAACTATGGCCTGTATTAACGTATGGATACAAGACTCCATGATCATATTATAGTATAGGCGGCGCGGCGCGGCGGTAGATCCTAGAATTTGTGGATGCTAATTCCGTATTAGAAACAGGAGAAATACAAAACCTATGGTTCTCACCTCGCTAGTGCAGGGTGCTAACTCCAATGGTAGGGATTCTTAGCAAATCCAAGCCCCCTAACTCTTCTGTAGTTGGAAGATCCATACCTCCAAACCTACCGGTCACAAAGAACAGCATAGTGTATATTCTGTAATTATTAATATTATTAAATCACAACCATTCCAAAACAGACACAATTTTTGGGTCTAAGGGATGTGGGGTATAAAATACACCCCATGATATTTCAGGATCAGCATGTTAAAAGTTTAATTTTTATTGAAAATCTATAGTTAGATTTTAAATTTATATAATTATCAGGTTTCAAAGTGCAATATATTGCGATGTTATGTCTCTAACGACACCATCCGCATATTTACCGATTAAAAAATAATTTCCGCTTATATCTTCTACCACCACAAATAGAATAGCGTCCCCACGCTCAGCAACAACATCGAGAAGGATCACCAAGATTTGGGGTTCTGATTCAATGCAAACAAATTTTACAATTTTGTGGATAACGACACGTGACCAGATACGATGTATTAAATAAACAATTGATATATTTATTTGAATACCACGATAATATTAGAAAATTAGAATAACCCCCCCCCCCCGCCGATCATAGTTCAAATAAGTAAATCAATTTTACATTAAAAAGTGTTGAAAAATTGTGCAATGCTAGCGATTATTTAAATTTTTGTAACGTTCTAAAAATAAATGACATAAAACAAAAATTATTTAGTAAGCAGTGGAATATTGTAATAAATAAAAATGTTTTCTAAGTACTGGTTTTTTTTTTTAGCAATCTACAATATAATATTATGCAACCTTAAAAGCACCTTTGTATTTGGTAATTCTGCTATCCTTTATAATAATATATTATTTATTTTGCAATTGGTTTATTATTAATTCGTGAAAATAAATTTGTTTAATTATTAATAAATTACGAATTAAGGAATTTTGTAATTTTCTGACGAAGGTCTTAATGCAAGATCGAAAGCTCAAATATAACATTATAATTATTCCTTAATTCGTAATTTATTAATAATTAAACAAATTTATTTATTTTGCTGCTATATTTTGTAATATTTTAACATGAAATAAGGTACCTTGTAAAAACTTGAAAATAGTACTTGCTATAATAATATAAATTTTATAATAATAATAAAAAGCTAGATAATGTGCTAATGTGTATCGAAAAAAATTCGGATTGGTTCAAATTTTTATCAATTTAAAAAAATTCACCTCTAATTGATCCAACTTTTTACCAACCTAAAAATCACCTCGTCTGTGATCAAGTACTACAGTAATCAAGTTTTGAAACACTAACCCGTCCGTGGACGAGATTATATTATATTATAATATATTAGTAAGCCATTGCCATAACCTACAAAATATGAAAATAAATAGCTAGCTGATATAAATAAACTACAAGCTGACTCGATTTCAATATTCACCTGACGCGAAAGCGATTGTGACAAATCAGATTTTGATTTTCTGTTTTATAGGTCACACTTTTTTTTAGGTAGGTAAGTTAGTGAACTATTTTGGTTGGTAATAAATAAACGAACTAATCATAGATTCTTCTATAAATGATAATATAGAGGAGGAGATTTCTAGCATATTATTAAATTGAATATTATTGTTTGATAATGATAGTGCAATATTATTTAATTGATAGAATTATCGGAGAACGGTTAAATTAAAAAAAAACACGGTAACAAAATTATCAATTATCTCGTAATGTCAACAATTGAAGCAATGCACTTTAAAGTTTATGAAACTATTTATTTTATAATATATGCACTTAAGGACTTTCTTGTGGAGAATTTTTATGCTCTACAAAAAAGCTTTCTTCACTTTTCTGCTGTTACTTAGTTTTTGTAGCGTAAACGATAAAATGTAAACATGCATCAGTTTATCACTAACTTTTATTGCTTTTAATTTGTTAATAAAATTGCCCGAATTTTGGACACCCAAAAATATGTCAGTTACTGTTAATGTTTGATTAAAAGTTTCAAGGTATAAATAAATTATATTCTCTTTATCTCTCATTTTATCTTTTATTTTAAGGCAAGTTCTTTTTAGATAACTAGAAATTAGCATTGTATTCCGCCTATTATTAACTTTAATTTCACTTCTTGGTTGTAGTCTTGTAGTATTTATAATTGTCGCTTTATGTTAGTTTTAATCTTCAATAAAATGTCAAAAAATAAAACAAGATTATGTTTTATTACTACTAAAAATAGGAAGTAGAAAACATACTTTCTAAATTTGCTGTTTTACATTAGGAGGTATATCTGCCTTCATACAAAGTATTTTAATTAATAATAGAAAAAATGTTACAAAGATGCACTAATAAATTAAAGCAAATAGTAATAATACTTAATTATTACTTATATGGTACCTTCTTTACGGCGACGATTTTCCCACCAATTTGGTGTTACCTTGTATGGAATGTAAATCTAGCAACGCGAGTGGTAAAGAAGCACGGCTATCTTTGTTCAACTTTACTACAATGCAATGTTACCTGTTTAACTTGTTGAAGCGACTACAGTAATATTGGAAAGAGCGCTAAATGACCTATATTTGAACATTCGATGTGAAACTATTCTGTTAGTTGTTCGCGAACATTGTTAATGTTATAATCGGTGCACTTATTTAACGCTATAAACATTTCAATAATATAATGAAAGATAAAACGTAAATTAAAGTTTGTGTTTTATTAGTAATAAGTGAATGTTTTGTTGTGCTAAAATTGTTTTTATCTAATGGATTACAAAAAATAAATAAAAAAGGTATAATATTCTAATTATTTTTAAAATTTTTCTCAACATTTAAAAATGCAAAAATCATCATTTTACAATTTTTGAATGAAAAACAAATTTTGGTATCACATTAAAAATGTATTGGTATTTGGTACCTAATAGTACATACTTGACATTTTGAAATTTGAAAACTTGGTCGTTAGTTTTATAAATCCAAATTTACAAATGTTTTGTTGGAAGAATTGAGCACATCGCATCACTCCAACTTCAGGTGCGCCACATTAAAAAATTTTTTGAGTACATGTACCTATGTATGTAGTACTTTATTAACGATATAATTATCGTTCTAATATAATTTTCCATAAAAGGTACTTATATCTAGCTGGCATTAATTGATTAATTTAACTACCATTAATAAACATTTTATGATATTGTAATGTATTTATCATCGGTCTATGTTTAAGTGTAGTTATTCTCAATAAAAATTATTTAATGCGTATCTCAACATCAGGACTACAATAATTATTTTGAATGGATAAACGAGCTTCTGGTAAACCACTTCAAAAGTCACACTTGTCAGGTAATTTTTGTATAGTGTTCCACGCCTTATCACCAAATTCCTACCTATGATGCAAGTGAGATGGAAAAGAAATATTTGTCAAGTTTACCTACTCGTGATAAATTTTACTCTACTTGGGTAAAAAGGTAACAGGCACAATGAGAAAGACCACAGGAGAGAAAAATATAATGGATCAGATAAGATATCATTTACCTATTTTACATCATAAATTAGCCACTCACATTTAAATCATTTCTGCTTACATTAATTACCTCTTCATATTGTAAATCAGAAAGTGTTAATAAGTCGGAACTACACAAGAGAATTGAGGAAGTTCACATACCTACTCTGCATATATTATTATTATTATTTATTTTAATAATAATAGATGCAGTATAATATATTTTAAATATTTCCGGATATGCAACAATTAATTTAAAATGAAATCCATACTTTTCAATTTCCAACTTTAGAAATTGAACAATCGAATCGTTGCTGTTCCGCACCTTCAAGTGTACCTACTAGGTATTATATTACAAAATTTTTAAAGTGATTTATTTTCGACAAGCACTAACAGTTTCTTTTTACCAAATTTGGTTTATTAGATCACAAACCGTTTTTATAGTAGAGGCAATTTAGCAACAGTTAAACCATCTGATAGTAAAATCCAAATTTTAATTGATAGTAAACTAAAATATAAAGAACTGTTACGGCTTTTTAACGTCGCTACTAATTTAAACGGTTTTATAATTATTAACTTAATAATTTGTGAGACCCACAGTTAATCAATTCAATTTAATTATATTTTGTATTTTGATACAAATATCAGCTGCTTCCCAGCATTATTACGATAATCCCGTACTTCCAACCAAACTATGGCCTTTTTCATCAGCAATCAGTGTAAATATTAACAACTTCGTTTTGCTTAACAAAATCTAACATTGAATATTGCATAAATATTAATTAGGTACGAAGTTGTATTTTACCTCCAGCGGGCACCACGATCATATTGACGTTTTGACCTAAATTTCTAAATAAATTGTTTAATTCGATTTATAGAAATTAGATTAACTTATGGTTCACTTTTAAAATTTGCAAGCATTATTTTACAATATATTCATCAGTGAGAGATTAGTTGTTACAAAAACCAATCAAATTGAAGTATAGAAGAAGATACTAATACAATTTGATTGGTTGTCGCAAACTGCAACCTTTAGAATGGCAAAATTAGAAATTTTACCGGTTAGGGTTATTGTAGCAAGAAAACCTTCAACAATTTCTTCAAAAGTTTATCTCGATATGTTAAAAAGGTTGTAAACACAATTCGTTTTCCAGGGTTCCATTATTATGTTGAAGTACTGTGAACTTCTTGAAATACATAGTTTCGACATCTTAAGAGGTTTGGCTCCACAGCCCACATACTGAGCATTTTTTTAAATATTTTAATTCACTCGTAATTTATTTTTGGAATTGTTAATGCTATTGTTGCTACATATTGTTTTATTACACCGGTACCTATGTATAAATATAATATCACTGTTGTATCACTGATATATTATAAAAAAGCTAATAACTCAACGATTATTTTATTGACATAGACCTTCAAAAATTTTTTTTATAGGACTTCCAACTCATTTAAATAAAATAAATAAAACTGTTTGCTCGTTCGTGACTGAATTGCCTATTAATAATATAATATGAAAAATCAATAAAATTCCAAAGCGCACATTTACTTAAATATATTTTCCGCATATTGTATTAATTAATGGAGATGGAGAGTGCTTAGAAGTAGGAAGAGTGCACGATCGAACCAGTATTACACTAAAGAATTATAACAAATCATCTAATTCCGAGCTTTCACTTTTAATCTTCAATAGATCGTCTCAACACCTGCTTTTATTAAACTTCTAATTCTTAATTGACTGAATATCGAATAAGTATTTACAGTTTCGTAAAATACGGAAGCTGTTTACATTCGTGGCGCCCTTAGGCGAATTGAACTAATGGGTTCCAAATTATAGTTTTTCAAATCAACATTATTCAATAAGATTTGCATTCTGAATTGAACAAAAATAAGATAAATATGACCCTCATGTACAGTTAGGGTAGAGTGGAGATGTCAAACATTCGACCCACAAAGCAATTTCGTGTGACCTCCTGATAAATTATCACAGAGGTGGATGTACAGTCAGGACCTATGGGATCGAGTTTTTTGAAGGATTTGGTAAGCAAAGTTGCATTTTCATTAAACCAGTACGGATCTGATGATATCAGTGGCACGTGTAAAAACGTCCTAAGATTGAAACATATGTAATCCGTTAAGGTGTCTTTTGAATTTATAATTTTTTCTTGCTAGTTTTTTCAATTAACTTCGTATCCCTTAGACGGACCTGTTTGTTCCTATTTTTGTGTGATGATATGTAAGAAGTAAACTCGGATCTATGTTTAGATCATTAATGACCGCATTCTCAACTATAATTTTTCTAATTTCTATCACCTTTACAATAAGGCAATAAAAGATAAAATCAATATACCTAATCAATTATTTATATTGAACTATTAGAAACTATAACGCTAATTATATATTATTCCATCATAAAATTGATAGGAATCAGAAAGTTTCGTCATCCACTATCAGTAATTAGTTCAATTAGTTCTATAGTCGTTTTCTTAGACATTTACAAGTGGCGTAAAACTGTGGCGAGTGCCACCATCCACCATCACTAAAAGATCAATTTACATAGGCAAATGTGGAGAAATCTGAATTTTCAAACATCAAAATTGTTTTACGGCAGATAACAGTGAACAGATTTGAGGTTATGTAACCACAAAAAAAGCTAAATATAAATTTCAATTAATCTTAATAAGTGGTCGGTTTCGACATTATCTATATTTTACAGTAGAATTTACATCCTCAAAATCATATTATAAATATAAAATAAATAAAATTTAATCTTTACTCAAAAAAGCCCACTATTGTGGAATAATTATAGATGCATTTTAGGTCTTAGATGAAAATAACTAAAGATTGGGAACTGTTCGAAATTTTAAAACATTTATTTATTTTCAAGAATAAAATTGTCAAAAGTTAATAAGAGTCATTAGAAAATTTTTGTACTTTGAATAATTTTGGAACGAATAAGGTGTGAAAATTTGGTGGCACTTTGGTTCAGGTTGATGATAGTGACAAAGCGCATCACTAAATTTTAGTCCATTTGTATAATTTATTATTCAATTTGACTCCGTATTATGAAAATTTAAAGCTTAGCGCGTAATTTGACAAGTTAAGGTTAATAAGTGAAGTTAATTAACCTGAATGTAAATTTCTTCAAGGTAGATAATTCAAGTGCCCCAACGAATTAACTAATAAACAGCAACCATCATAATTTACATAAAAATGTAGTGACTTACCTGAATTTCATCTCTCCATCGAGAGAAGACGTTGGAAATTTCAGATTCCAAATCTCATTATTTTCTTACTAACTATAAATCTTGCCAAAGGAAATTTTGGTACCTACATATTATATGCTTATTCGGCCATGGCCTTTGAAGATGAAGTTTATGTTTATTTTTGAGGTTTAGGCTTATTCATTTTAGTTTATATTTGCTTTGTGGCCTTTTTAAAATTATTTTTGCCAATGACGTCACTGAAATCAAAACTGGCAAGGGAATCTATGCGTTCATAATCAGAAGATGCTGGTTGTAAGGTTTTTAGCTGATTTTCTACTTATTTCTTGATAATGAGAGAAAATTAAAAAAAATTTACTAAAGCAGTGTTCACATCTAGGTTCTTGTCTGGCCTTTGTTAGATAGAAGCTAGCAAGTACCAATGATATTGTGGTATATTTTAAACATAGAAATAAAAGGATAGAAGAAAATACTTCAATTTGATCAAAAATCATACATGAGTACTAAAAATTACATCTCTTCTGAAAAATTGTTCACTTATGTCATTCTTTCGTTAACTTTGGTAATATTTTTCAACTTTAGAAAATTTGGTAAGATATTTATGGTTATTCATAAGAATAAGAAATATTGTAAAGAAATCGAATGGATCTGCTAACAGACAGACGTAGAGGAAGTAATCCATGGAGGTTCATAATTAAAATGGAATAATAGGGCATTTAGCCAGAATCAGGCACCATAAACAGACAGAAAAACTAATAATGTTTAGATTCAGAATCAAAGAAGTTTCGGTTGTCCAAAAACAAGATCGATGGATGACTTAAAGAAATAGACAATATATGGTTGGATGACGATAGCAGAAGACAGACAGAGAGACAGATAAAAATGAAAAGAGATAAAAAGGTATATATATATATATATGATAGTTCCATTCACGTTTGTTGTTACTAAGCGAATTTTAACTAAAATTTCAAACAAATTTTCTTTTATATTCTTTAGTTCTTTTTCAAATCATCCAATAAAAATTCCTAAATAATTTGTTGAAGAATTGTTTATTGTACTTACTGAGAAAAAAAAGTATTTCTTGTACTTAACCAATGGACTCCATTTGAGTTGTTGCAAACCTTTGCCTTTTAACATACCAAACAAACCTTTTAATTTAGGTTAAACCTTTTGGGAGAGGGCAGTGTAACAATTTATTGCAAAATTTGCCCCTAATCTTTTACAACAATTTGGACACGTGGTGTAGCTATTCGTTTTTAACATTTTTAAACTTTATTAATCTTCTTCTTCTTGTGATGACAACATCTTCAAAGAGCTCCTCCACGTACTGTATGTAGGGTTTGACCAGTTAGGGATTTTATTTCGTCCACCCATCTTGTAGGGGACTTTTCCCTTGACCTCTTTCCTTAGATCTTATCATGGATCATCAACTTCTCTGTGATCTTAGTCGACAACCGTGTTTCGACATTCAAGTCGTTTAAAATAGACACATTTGTACGGGGCGCCGTCCACGGGATTCTCAACATTCTTCTGCACGTCCACATTTCGAAGGTCTCCACTCTTCTTCTATCGCCTTTCTTCATTGTTCATGTTTCGGCTGCATATGTGGCCACTGGGCACTGGGAATATTAGTGCAGTCAGAAGCTTCATCTTTGTTGTCTTAGTAACTGTTATGTCCTTCAATATGTTAACAAGTTTTGTTGTCGCCGTTTTTGCCATGGCCATTGGTCGTCAAATTTCTGGTGTGCTCCCTTCAGAGTTAGAGATCAGAGAGTCCAGGTAATTAATGTTGGGGGAATTATTATTGGCGCGATCCACTATCATGACTTTTGCTTTATTGTTTTGATCAGTAGGCCATACTGACGCTTATCGTAACTAACTCATGATGGCTTCAAGTTCTTTTTGGCTTGACGCAATTATTAGTGTGTCATCTGGATATATCAGATTAGACATTTTTCTACAACCCATTGTTATTGGTTATATTATTACCAACTTACCAATAAAGTAAGTCAGGCTACTGATTGTGTACCTTTAAAATCTTTAGGTAGATTATACATTTTTCCAAAGTTTTGAATCCCCCAGTTAATGGAAGCCAAATGCATTATTTTTGCAAACGTTGAAATGAAATGGATAAAATATTTGGATTTGTAATAGTAGAACTAGCTTATGATGAAAAAGTGGGTTCGTGATTCATAATCTTTATTAATATGTGGGGCCTAAAAGAAAGTAAATCATAGTAAAGTTGCATGACCTAGAAATATTCAGCCTACGGGGCCGTTTATAAATAATGGCAAAAAGACAAGCATCCTTTTCAAACTAACATTTGGCATCATAGGTCCCGATTATGTGCATTTTCGGGAACGATCAGGCCATATCCTTGTGTTAATTAGTAAGCTATCGAAATGAAAAAATAAGTACATTATCGTGCATATTGTAACAAGGCGTTGGCAATATGACAATTACACAAGCAAGGCAAGGCAGACAATTACAAGGGCACAAGTAAACAAAAAATTGTTGGAATTGATCTACTGGACTGATTTTGTTTGGAATGAAATACATTTTTATAGCTTCGAATAATTTTTCTATAAAAATGTAACTTATGGGAATATTAATTATTAAGTAACTATTAAAATAATTAATTCATATTATGGAACCAATGAAATGTATTATTAGTAGTTATTACCTAACAAATAGAACAAAATTCCGTTAAAATAATTTATGTAAGTATATAATTCCGACCCACTGCTGTCTCCAAAAATATAAAAATAACAATTTTATTAACCAAAAATTAGGTATGTACGTTATAGTTAACGGTAAGATTAATAAAGTCACAATCGTTAAAATTTGATGTCGCCTCTACTTACCTAGGTGTAAACGGTAAACCATTTTAATTTTTAATTTGGTGCAATGATTACCTTTACTATTCTAAACTTGTTAATTTTATTATTGCAATTTCTTTTTAATGTCTTACGAGATGAAATTCGCATTTGATTTATAAATTATTTGCCTTACTTATGAGAATTTTATTTAGCACCCCATTAAACCTGCGTTTAAATTTTTTGTGGGTTAATAGCATAGCATGAAGTGATAAATCTATTTTTTGTATAATACAAACAATTTTATCATTATAAAAACAAATTATGTAATGTAAAAATTACACAGTTTAAAATTGCAACAAACCCTGAAATGTGTCTAAAATTTTAAATCTTGTCTTACATCTGACGTTTGAAGGTTTATAAATGTATTCTTTTCTAATTTTTTAACTGCTAAGTACAAAATACCTTATAATTAAGAGGTAAGACAAATTGATATGACACCTGAAAACCATTTTTAGAGAAAAGTGTTCACCTTGAATTTTAGGTAGACCAGTTTTTTTTTTAATTTGCCACGAAAAAATTGAGTGATTTGCAAAAAACCATATAAAATTTAGAAATGAGATCACCTTTTGATTTTGATATGCAGGTACGTTTCATTTGAGAAAAACTCGCCCGACTGCTGACGTACCTGTCATCTTGTGAATATTATCAATCTAAGATCAAAAACTAGATTTATTTATAGTAACCGAATAATAATTATATTTTTTTGCTACTGTTACGTAAAGAGTAGTTTACCTGAATCATTTTAGTTTAGTAATGACCAGTGGCGGCAATAAAGACATGTCCTTTCCTCTCCGCGCAAAACGAAACAATAATAAATTTTTTTTCTGTGCCCTCAGATCCGAAATTAAGTGGAAAAGCTAAAACAAAAATTCAAATTAACCTTAATGAGTGAGCGGCTTTGTTATTTTCTATAAATAATATTTTGTACAATTAACCTTCTCAGGGTGTAAAAAAATATAAGTTAACTCACCCAATCAAAATAATTTGAATCATCCTCACAATGGATGATTTCACAATAACTGCAACCTCTAAAGGGGGACTTCTTATAATATTTTAGGGCCGTAATGTAATGCATGCTGAAATGTATACTCTACTTTTCATACAATTGATCTAAATCCTAAAATCATAAATTAAGAGGTTTAACCACTCTAGAGCAGGGGTCGGCAAACAGGAGCTCTTTTAGTAGATTTGCCAAGAAGTGCGGCCCGCACTAATCCCCACGTAAAATATTTGGCCCTCTTACAACAAAAGGTTGCCGACCCCAGCTCTTTCTTCTTCAGCCTTTTTCCGCCCACTGCTGGACATAAGCCTCTCCATATTCTGGAGGATCTGGCCATAGCTCTAGAGTGTGGAAAAGTAACCTAACTTTAACATTTTTTTTTTCAAGAAAAGAATGAAAGAAATGAAAAATATGTTTATATGTTGGTCTTTACTAGATTAGTCTTAATTAAGTCCTTATTACAAACAAAAGAAATATGAATAATAAGAAACAATCCGTACATCTTTCTCTTGCTATTTAGAAGTTGCAGTTAAAATTTCAAGTAAATCGGTAAAGATTTGTGTGTTGTTTCCGGCTGGCTCAAAAGACGTAGTTTTGAGAAAAACGCGTTTAAAGTTTTACTTATGTCTTATACCTGTTAAAAAATATTTTTTTACTCTTCAAAGTATAGGTAATAAAGAACTATAAATATATTTTTCATTTCTTTAATTCTTTTCCCGGAAAAAATTATTAAAATTAGGTTACTTTTCTGAAGCTCTAGAGTGGTTAAACCCCTTAACATATTGAATTTTAGATTATTTAGTAAAAAATACAAATTACTTTACTTCTTTGAAACGGACGGAAAAGCTATTTCTATTAGAATTTCGATCTAATAATTTTGTATTTTAAATTGAAATTTTGAAGCATTAATTTTATCAATTTCCATGAGGTTGCCAAAACTGCACGATAATGTTTTAAAATTAAAAAGAGCACTTGCATTTTTATTATCACAAAGGTAGTTTGTACAGTCAAGACCAAAAGGATCGAGTTTTTTTTTGGAAAATTGGTGAGTAAAGTTGTATTTTCATTAAACCAGTACGGGTCTGATGAGATCAATGTCACGAGTAGAATCGTGAATTAGATTGAAACATGTAATCCTGTAAGGTGTTCTTTGATTTTATAATTTTTCTTGCTAATTTTTTCAATGAAGATCGAATTCTAATTATATGGTCTTGGTTGTTGGTGCTTTTGTTATAATTATTTGTAAGAAATAAAAACTAAAATCTACCTGTAGATTATTAAGGACCTTTTCTCAACTGTAATTTGTATTATATCAATAGAAGGACTCAAAAACATTTTAATAATTTTGTATTTTAAATTCAAATTTTGAAACATTAATTTTATTATTTTTAGTTTATGAATTATATGAAAAATAAATATTTTGGTTTTCGAAAGGTTTTTTATTATTATTAATTAGTAAAATTAATGTAGCGAAACAGGCACAAGTTTTGAATTCGTTTAAATAAAGACTTTGAATTGGGATTGATGGGAAGTATTTGGATATACGGGTGACCGGCTGCCGATGTGAACATAGGAAATTAATATGGGAAATTGATTTTTCTTTAATTCCTGGTTCCCATCATAACGGATAACGAATGAAAATGGTACCAATTTGAAGATATTTTTATTCCGCTTCTAAAGATGCTTAACACTTTATATTTTGTTCTTTAATTTCTGTTAAAAACTCAATAGTAAAATGCAAAATTGCGCATTTAAAATATTTTAGTTGCCTTGTTTGAATTTTATTGCAATTGCTTTTGCTTAAAAACCAATAATTTCCAACAAGTTACGAATAATTACTTGTGTTTGCGTTCATTGTACATGTTAAAGTTTATTGTATCCATATGGATACGGCGTGCCTTACAGGGTTAACTAAATTATATTATAATTATGTCAAAGTAACTTGTTGGAAATTATTGGTTTTCAAGCAAAAACAATTGCAATAAAATTCAAACAAGGCAACTAAAATATTTTTAATTGCATTATTTTGCATTTTATTAATGAATTTTTAACAGTAATTTAAAGAACAAAATATCAAGTGTTAAGCGGAATAAAAATCTCTTTAAATTCATACCCTTTTCATTCTTGTGCGGTATGATGGGTACAAGGAATTAAAGAAAAATCAATTTCCCATGTTAATTTCCTATGTTCACATCGAGGGTCGGTCACCCGGTATGTAATTTTAGAGAAGGATGAAGACATTCTATAAAAGCAAATACACAACGTTTTGGTGCCCAACGTGGGGCATGGTAATAAAATTTCGGACCTGGAATTGAAATATGTTATTAACCCTTCACTGCATCGTGATGTTTATAAACAACATAAATTTAAATCACCTGTAAAAATTTAAACTTTTGGATTTATTTGAACTTTTTTCTTTAAACAATGCCACAATATATCTGAGATTCTTGCTATCACGTGCAAAAGGTATAAATTTCAAAAGATAAGCAGATTTCAGCAGATTACTCTTTCGAAGTCGTGAATCTAATGTGATTGCTTGTTACTGCATATTTCGCTCCGTATTCATTTATTAATTATTTTCGTTTTAAATTGTTTTTTTTTATTGTTGTGAAGTGATATTTAGTTTAGAAAGGTATTGATTAACACATTTATTTAATTTATTTGTAAATTAGTGCAAAAGAAAAATTTTTATAGCAAATAACATAATTAGAAAAAAACATCATTTTATTCGATAAAAAAAATTCCTTGCAAGAAATATTTTTTTTAATATTTTTCCATATATCAGGAAACCACAATAAACAAAATATATTTTTTTTAAGGCAAAAAAAAAGTCATGCAGTGAAGGGTTAAGATAGTTAGGAAGAAAAAATAAGAACTGTTTTTCAATGAGTTATTCATAAAATGAACGAAATTAATACAAAAATGGACAAAAAAATTAATGAATTTAAAAAATTAGATAAACTCAAAGGCGATAATTTTAATGAAAACAATGAGAAGTTAATCAAGAAAATGGACGAAATCGTAATAAAATAGAGAAAGTTTAATCAATAGGTTAATGAAAAGGAAAAATTAGAAGAAATAAACGAAAATCAGGAAGTCAGAAATTTTAAATTCGGATGTAGCAAAGAAAAAATATAGAAGTAAATTAGCCAAAAAAACCTACTGAGCAAGATAGTGGGCGGATTAGTGTGGCGGGTCTAATAAAAATATCTCGTGGGCCGCAAGTTACAAAACAGCTGCTTTGCGATATTGTAAATTAAGTAAACCAGAATTATCTTGACATTGACATGCACTTTGATAAACTTTGTAAGCAGGGCCATATAATTATTACTTTCTTCTTTAAGTTAATTTTAAGTGTTATTATTATAGAAATAGAAAATTTAATGCGATTATGATTAATACGATTAGAAAAACTTACTTTAGATAAATATCTATGTAAAATTTATCATATTCTTTCATAATACAATTTTCTATTCCAATTACCATTATAAAACATGTTAAATAAAATTGTAC
Source organism: Rhagonycha lutea (assembly GCA_958510855.1). Classification (NCBI taxonomy): domain Eukaryota; kingdom Metazoa; phylum Arthropoda; class Insecta; order Coleoptera; family Cantharidae; genus Rhagonycha; species Rhagonycha lutea. The sequence goes on along the minus strand of OY294039.1, from coordinate 35,388,561 downwards.
TAGATATTACAATATTTCTGTTAGCCTAAATTCTTTCCAGTTATTTTAAGAATAACGTAAATTGTTAGGTCTTGAAATATTTAATTTCACAATTTTTTAAACTGCAACATTCAGTGCTCATAATAAATTTTTCTTGAAATTTTTATTGTTTGTTTTATTTTTCAATTTGTAGTTTAATACTTCAACATAGTCATTTCAAAGTTTCCTAACTTTAATCCCAACGAAAGAGTAATTCGGTTGCTTAATATATTTGGATCAGTACGGAAGCTACTTTTTTTTAACCATTTTTTCCTCCAATACTTTTTTTCAACTATAACTGTATGCTATATTATGGTCTCCAGTGAAGAATAAAACCAAAGTGTTATTGACTTGTAATACTATCAGAAAAATTAAGTGCCCATATAATTCTATCTGATGATGCTTTATTTGAAATTAAAGCAAAATTAATCGGTTTTGGTTATTCGAGTAGTTTATGGTGTACAATTTCATTATGTTCATCTGCACCAATAATCATTTCATTAAAAATAAGAATCTCTCGAATTGCAACGATATCACTTTCGTTTTCTCTTTTAGCAAACCGAATATCTTATTTTATAAGTGAAAACTTATATTTATGATAATACTACTAATATTCATTTCAGAAAATAGAAAACTATCTATTTTTATAGTAAATCTAGTAATGATAGAAATTATCATATTTTCTTTTATTTCTTAATTATATATTAAATTGCTTTTAAATAACACAACTTGGCAACTTTTTGTAGATAAATAAATATCCGTTTCCTTTTAAATGGAAGTACATACCAACGAAATTATTTCCTAAATTCTGCTTTACAATCGTCAAGGTTTTTTTAAACAGGTAATTAACTTAAAAAACTGATTTATAAGTTTGAGCCGAAACTATTTCGTAGATGAGTATATCATTATATCCGAAAGTTGTAAAATCTGCATGTGTAGATTACCAGGATATTGCACTAAAACTTCCTGTCTGTTTTCTAGACACCATCGAAAAGTTTTGGTATAACTTTCCTGAATTGATAATTTCGTAAGTTTTTGGGTTCTTCGACTCTATGGGAACTTTAGACTTGAGTGATCCTGGATTATATTATTCTTCCTGAAACGTTTCCAATTTTGGAATACTATTTCCTAAAATGGCATATTTAAAAAACTAACAGTTCCTGGTGGTATTGACATAATAAATATCTTAAACGTACTTTTTTCAAGTTCAAAGTCAGGTTTGGTAAGATGTCATCAGATTTAACATCTGATGTACATCATAAACGTGCAATATGAGCTGAATTGCTAATAATTCATTCGTAGTTGAATCATGTAGAATATTACATCATTCAAATGACATTGGATTACCTTAAGTTCAATAACATTGTCTTCCATTTGTTATTTTGTCACTTTGTAATATTAGACCACGGCTCTAATAACTTTCCTCCGCTTTTATTTTGATATTTTCCGCATTTAATTTGGACACTAAACCTCTGACAGCATTGAGATTTGGTCGTTTCGTTTTTCATTCGTTGCGATCTGATGAGTAAAATCAAATATGGCAATCATCACCCTTGATGCCCAACAAAAAACATGTAAGCATACGACCAAACCCCAAGTCTGCCTTTCCTTCCATAAATGCATCATTTAAATCAAATCAAAGAATTCCACTCGTATGCTCAAGTGTAGCTGCAGTGTTGAATCCGTCCAGAGAATAAAGTCATGGGTTTCTTTCTTCTTTATCATCTCTTCACAGCATCAACTTTTTGAATACCGCACGAGCATGGATTGCAAGTAGCATTTTACATATTAACCGAAGGTTTCAACTTTAAATTACATGGCGGCGTTCAGTAGGGATGAGAGTGTCACAAAAACTACTCCCTGAGATCGCAACCCCTAATGAGAGGGTTAACCCAAACAGAGACCAGAGTCTGAAGCAATCCGGAGAGGACCTCCCCAGTTTGTTTGCCACGATGGTAATAGACTAACTCACAATTTATTGCGTAGACATGGATCGTGGGTTTCTGAAAAAAATAGGCAGCTAGAAGAACTCAAGAAAACACAAATGGTGGTAAACATGCTTTAATTGAACTAACAGAATTTGAGAGATGTTCTCACAGTTCCAACAATTGCAATGTAAATGACTGTGGTAAACAATGCACAGCAGCAATGAAAGATTATGGTTTATAATCAAAAAGTGCACCCAGCTTAAATTAATTTAACAAGCACCAAGACACACAATGTTAATACGCCGATATTTTTCCAATTCGTACGCCAGTAGCTCACGTGTGCTCAAAATGCCAAATGTTTGCAAGATTAAATTGCATTGAAATAAATGTATTTGTATAAAAATCAATGGGCTGTACTGAGGAATATTGAAATGATATGAAAAGTAGAGCCCGTAACAAATTGCAAAAATTCGTTACAAGAGGAATCATTTTAATCGATCATATCATTCTAACAAAAGAGAAATTAAGGTGGCTGATAAATAAGAGGTGAAGAAATCTTCTCGTCTCTGTTTACCTATGGAAAACTGTCTCCTCAGAATAAATATCCGCAAGCTAGGAACACAGTTACTAATAAAATGTGAGGTAGAATGTTAAGGTCGGTATAAACGCAACTGATAATGGCTTCCAGGTGTTTCATGTTCATCAAAACCATCAACTATGGTGAAAAAACATTTAAACTATCATAATTAAAATTTGAGATCCAAAATTATATTCACACTAAACCTTGACCGATCGTGGTCAAAGCCACAAATTCTTTTGCTCTAGGTTGAGGAATAATTAATATTTTGTCGTATTAAATATTATAATTTGTTATTTTTGAACATAGTTGGTATAAAATTCATGGGAGTAAACAAATGGGATAAAATCGACTCCCTTAAAAAATTGTGATATAAATGTTAAAAAGTAAAACCAAATGGCATGTGATGTTATAATTCGCATCCAATTTCAAAAGAGCGGAATTGATCATTTCATTTGCTAAACTACCCAAAATGGAACCGATAATATAATCAAATTACCAACATTCAACACTACAAAAAACGAAGTATCTAACAGCAAACTGCGAAATAATGCTTAATATAAAAATAAAATAAGTCGGATAACACCAAATGTTAACAAAGATGGATAAGCTTTTTCTCATTTTTGGAACCGATATTAGGTCTGATATTTTCTATTTATTTGGGAAATTTTGGAAAATAAACGAAAAGTTAGGACTGCTCTCAAAATTTGGAACTTAGGATCCCATAGTTGAAAACTAGCCAATTGTCGAGCATGGAAGGTATACGAATTATTTATTGCCATGCTTTGGAACGGACATTTGAAAGGGAAGATTTTCTTTCTCCAATTACTAGAAGAAGTCGCATGGTTTTTGGGTAAGGCGTTTGTTTGGAGATTGGTTCATTTAGTTTGAATCTATTGTTTATAACCGCCAATACCAATCATTTGTTTTGTAGTGCAACACGATAGATTCAAATAGATATAAATTAGCTAAATTGGCATGGAAGCGATTGATGCACAATCAAATTAGTTTGTAGGTTTCATGCAATACTTCAAGCTTCATGGAGTTGAGAAGAAGAAAAACAATAAAAGTGGACCATTTATTCTAGTAACAATAAAGCAAATAAAGATAAAGCTACTTTCTTGATATACATAAAAGTTTAATAAACAATGCAATGTTAAATCTAATAAAATGCTGCAATCGGGCATGAATAAGTTAATTTGTCAATAATATTATACCGTGCGCTTATGTAGGTCACACACACAGGAACTTGATAATTTAAACAAAGAAGACTACTTTTAATAAAACGAAGAAAACAATGTAAGAAATTATTTATCTGTTAGGTTAATCAACAATTAAGTGAAATGTGTGAAAATTAAATGTCAACAAAGCAATAGAAAATTTTATTGCATCCTTATTGAAAGCTTGAAATATCCATAATCCATATAGTACATAATAATATTCAATTTATAAGAAAATATGCGGATATTATGCTTGATGCTGCAAAACCTCTTATTTTATATCAATTTATTTCAAGGTTACTTCTTGCCTTAGGGGCATAAATTGGTGACTGTTCTAATTAAATTTCGTCATAAAAAAGATATACTCGCTTCTGACATGGATAATTTACAAGCAGCCATTAAACATATAAACGGCCAAATTAGCAAAAAGTAACGTCTAAAATTCCAACGATTAATGACCCTCTGCCGAAAAGGTTAATTAAATTTAAAGTGTTTATCATTTTCGAGTTTCGTTCGTGTAGGCGTAGTTCTCTAACATTTTAATGGGTGTTCTTCAAATGAAGTGGCTTTGATAAACAAATTTATTGCAAGATTCCATACAAATTGGAAGGGTGTTTATTTTGGCTAAAACTATGAGGTTGATAACTTTTGTTACCTGTTAGGCCCCTTTTGTTTGAAACGTTTAAATAAAATATAATAACAAAAACGAGTTGTGGATTAATGACCCGCCTGGTCATGTAACTTCTTTTTAAAAAATATGAAATAAAACTATTGAGTTTGGGATTGGCATAAAGAATTTCAAGGTTGAGTTATACTTATTGTTCCGCACAATTCATTGTTGGATTGTCGAACAGGATTTATACATCGGTTAACTGTGATCGTATTTCAAACTGTTATTGCTCATTGATTCGTGCCAAAATTTCAAAAAAAAATTTGCTTGCTTACCTTAACCACGCTATTGAATTTTTCAACTTCTTGGGAACTTGAGATGTGCAAATTAGGTAATCAAGTGAAAATACAATAGAAAGGTTGCATTATTATCTCTTGGTAGGTATGATGACTTTTTAATTTGAATATAATTTCACTGTGATAATATTAGCAGACAACTTTCAATTTTGTTTTTTGATTTCTTTTGGGCAATTTTGCTTATGACTTACTATTTATTCCTACTTAATTGTAAAACCACGTTATGTGTTCCACCATGTAACCCTAGATGATACGGATAAAAAGAGAAAGTAATCAATTCAATAACGGTTGCTGTTTTCATAATTTATTACAGGTTTGATTTATGATGGCGTTTGTGCCAAATTCAGAGTTTCAGTTTATTTTGAGGAAAAGGTCATGAAAGAAAAATCGACGAGTTAAAATTATTATAAAATGCGGAAAAAGAAACTGCCTCATAATGGCAGACGTTTTAGACACAAATAAACATGAAGTCAAAATGAGCAGCCAAAGCAATTGAACCAAACCACTTTTACTAATTAATTTCCATGATTGACTGGAGATAGTTATGCATTTTTGTTTGCAATACTGTGATGCAAATGTACGAAAAGGTGACAAATAAGTTTATTCAATTCTTATCTTGGAACGTAAACAATCCGATTATAGTATAATAAATCACGTTTTTCTTGACATCTTAATTAAACAAATCTTTATCCTTCATAACATAGATGACTTGAAGGTATCAATTTTAAAATCGCTTGTTTATAATAGAAGCTGTAATCACATTTACATAATGAAATGGAAGTTTGAATTGGACAACCAGAATATTTGGTTTAATCTGAAGAGAATCATTACAATGAATCATCACAATATTGACAACACAAATATTTAGCTATGTTGATGAAATTTACCCATAGTTTCAATGTCACGTTTCACACATACCAAAGAATGAATTATTGAATTCCATAAAAGAAAACTGAAGTACCAAGAAAATAAGAGGATTGCGTGTTCTTTCATCCACTGCCACGGTCAATCTAGATGATACTTTCCTAAATCAATGAAGAGGAAGTAATACTCAAGACGACCCCATTTGAGATCCATATCCATACGTGGGATTTCTTGATGGATTTAAACGAAGAAACATGTATGACCATATCGGATACTATCCTGATGAGAATATAGAAATAGCTACAATTTATTTATGTGTTGTTTTACATAGTAAATCAATTAATCGAATCGCAAATTATTTCTTCGATAATGCTAACTGTTACATAACATTGATTGGTGTATCTATAAATTAGCAACGCACTACACGACATCTGATTGTATACTTTCAATTTTGCAATTTCTAAATTGCACCTACTATAAATATTGGCTATTTTCTTATTTCTTAATAATTATAGTTCATAAAATAAATAAATTTTTATGATTTAATATTATAATCAGTATGGTAACATTTTGTTAAAATTGAATTAGAGCGGGTCACAAAGCAATGCTTTGAGAGTCAACAGACCTTGTAGTTATTTATTTACCATTTGCTTAAAATACCTAATTGTTTTTAAAAAATGTAATGTAATAATTCGTTCTAAGAAATTAGTTATTGTTTATAATTATTAGGTAGGTGTATTTTTAGCGTCTCTTGTGTAACCTTGCCATATACAAAACAATATAATTACAATCTAACAATCATTGGATTGAACGGTGGCATCTTCAAAAAAATAATTGTTGCTTATTATTTCGGGCAACCCTGCAATGATATAATATTATTTTCATTTCTATTATTGTTTATTAATGGTAAAAATTGCAAAATATGTAAACACGTTGTTATAATAATAATTAAAAGTTATCACTAATAATAATAACATAACATTATTACAAAAGCATAAAAGATCAATAACGTTTCACGATTTACCTATTCAAACAGTAAAAATTTAAAAACTTTAAATGGTGGTTCTAAACCTCATGAAGATCTGCGAGCTTCACCCTACCTTGATTGAGTAACCCTATAAAACCTCATGAGCTTCAACTCCATTTGGTTAGGTCATAATTTATCTAATACTTTCAATTAATTAATCCGCGAATTTTTTGAAATTAAAATGCGGAATCGTTTTAATTGAAACGTGAAATCATTTTATGATTTCGATTATGAAGTGGTCAAGAATCCACATAGCCCCTCTACTACTACTAAAAATTATTCACTTTAAATGGTGGTTTATGCATGTAAATTGGACTTAAAGAAAATTAAACCGCAAGTTCTCATCCTCATGAAGATCTGTGAGCTTCACCCCACCTTGATTGAGCAACCCTATAAAACCTCATGAGCTTCAACTCCATTTGATTACGTCATAATTTATCTAATATTCTCAATTAAGTAATTCGCGGATAATTTTAATTGAAATATGTTTCATCGAAACGTGAAATCATTTTAACTAATTAAATTGAGAATTAGAAAATTTCGATTACGAAGCACCATCGAGAACTTGCTGCTGTTATGCATAGATCTATAATATTATTAATGTGATAAGACTACCCCGCATAAGGTTAATTAGGGGAGGTATATTTTTTGATATTTTCTTGAGTTGCATATCAACAGTCAATCCTAACCAAAGTTTTCAAATATTCAAACAATTTTAAAGACTTTTTGAGTTTTTGCGTTTGTCAGAAATGGTACCACGAGAACGCTCTCTCGCAAGATGGCTTCAGAGCGGAGCATACACGAAATGAAGGGCTCCAAGTGAATTTTGGTTAAAGTCCCAAAAATTGTGCAAATCAAATGCGGTTTTGATTAATAAATCATCGTATTGGTGTCCTCGAGTATTCCAAATTGTTTTTCGAGCGGAAAAAAGCAGAAAAAGGAAGCGTCCCCTTGGATAAAAATTGATGTTCAAACGTTGCGATCATCTGGTAATTTCCGAATCATCCGACCGAATAACATTTGGATGGGTTTTAATAACAATTTTTGTAAAGCTTGGAATAATTCAAACGCGTGGTGTAACCAATTTGACAGTAATCTAATCAGGTCACGAGTGGCTGCTTTTAATGTTAAATTTCCAGTGGCTTGGCTTATTCACGCAAAGTTTCGCAGGTCCAATTGACCAATTTTGCATTTGTTAATTTTAATAATTCTTCCTATTTGAGAATTGCAAGTTATAGGAAAGTTTTTAATATTAAATGTCGGATTTGCAATTTTGAAAGAAGGTAATTGTGTTGATCGAAAGTTTTATTTAAAACATAAAATTAATAACCGAGGTGTTTAATATAAAAATTTATCCTTTTATAAAATTAAATTATATTTCCGTTTCAAAGAAGTTTTTTTCATTTTTATTATTTATGTTATGTATGTAAGCAACTCACATTTTGAGCTACTATCGAGGCAAAACGAAGTGCTACATCTATCACCACAAATGTACCCTGTTAATCTTACAAATTATTTTAAAATCGGAGGTAGAGTACAGTATATTTTGTATTTATAGGTGGGGAGGTAATTTTCCTAAAATACACCCTTAAATAATACCTTTGGATACTTTCCTTCTGATGCGTTAACCTTTCAAAAGCAGAAAATAGAAACTGAACATTCGGTCAATAGATTCGTTTTCCAACGCAACACTCATTATCAAAACACACACATTGGGGGTGTGCTCAGATCCTAAATTAAATGAATGATTCATAGCTGATAAAATGTAAATTCAGATTTACCTTAGTGAGTGACCGGGGCTTTGTTATTATTTATGTCGAGTTTAGCGTAGAATTTACATCATCAGACGCATAATGATTTAAAAATGACCTTGGAACATAACCTCAACATAATATCCTCTCAATAATGTATTGGATAATGTGCGAGCATCCTCTACGAGGCATCATGTAAATCCTCACTGTGGCATTCCCACACAATTAAAGCCAACCCAGGCAGGATATAACAAATGCATTACGCCATCATTTCAGAAAGTGCGATATCTCTGCACATTAAACAATGCATTAGGTCAGGTCGTACTGAAGTAACGTGATTTATGACTATTTTGCTTTTAAAACAGAAGAAATGCATGTAGTTTTAAAATTAAATGGAGGTGTTAAAGTTAAAACAGTTTAACCAAGAAATAATTTACCTCTAAGATACGCACCATTAAATTCATATGATAAGAGGCAATTCAATGTTTATGAAAACTGCATGAGTAATTCAAAGTGTAATACTCTTTGTTTTATTTTTACATTAACCTTGCTAGTTAATTTTTTTAAATGAAATTGTTATTTAAAAACCGTTTAGTCGTTTTGCAAACTGAAAACTAAACGCCTGTAATAGGTACGCTGGAAGGTGTGTTCCATGGTAATTATTTCTTACTTTTAACATTATCTGACTGATTTGCAGGTGCGCGAACAACGACTTAAATATTTATAAGGTTTTAAAATGCAAAATACAGTTAAAATATATGTAATTAGGTTCAATTTTTATTTTGTAGCATATCCACAACATTAATTTTTTTCTTTAACCAATTTCTTTAAACGGTTATAATAATGCATTTATTAATTTTTTAATTTAAAGAATGTGTTAATTAATAATGGAAGAAAGAGAGAATTGCGAGTTATAGTACAAAATAGTCCGGCTGTTGGGCGCCAATTTGTTCCCTCGCATTAATTATATTATTATTATTGTTGTTTTGAATACCTAAAAGCTACTAACATTAACAACCTGATTAAGTTTTAAAAGTAAGGAAATTCGATAAGATAGTATAAATTTACATTAGGAGTGACCAAATTTGCATTTCCGAGTTAATGTCGAAACAGCAGGAACCATCAAACCGATTAAAGTTCATTAACATTTTTTATTAGCAATTAATTACCATAACATTGATTTTTAAATTTATTAAATAAATAATATACGTTTAGTTATTGCTACGCTATACGGTAATATAACATTATTTGATTGTTTTAGACAATTTGATAATCAGGTCAAAAAATTACAAACCACTGACTTAGAACCAAATAAATTTTAAGTATAAATAACTTTTGTTTTGTTTCAGATCCCTTATCACAATGTTGCAGTATTCTTACGAGCAGTTGGCAACAATAATCGGAGTGCCAATCATCACAATCTTACTACTTTGGACCATCACGATATTTCATCAAAATCGAAAAAAATGGAACCCTTACGATATAACCATCGTCGCGGTGTTAGTTTTGAGTGTCTTGAGAAATCTTGGAATTTTGGGTTACACGGGTTTGCTGATAGCAAAACATAACAAAGTTTCATCCGATTATTGTAAAGCCATAGTGTGGTTTTTTAATTCGGTGCACACATTTCAAGCCAGTTCCTTAACAACCCTAACGGTGATAGCATTATTTATTGTTAAGTTGTACAGAAAACATCAAAACCTACAACAAAATTTAACGTCAACTCACGTCATTTATCACTTATTCTGTTTAACAACTCTGTGCGCTTGTGTTGGTGTTGCTGCAATTTTGGCACAAGAAGATCACAATGAGAAGGACAATAGTGTCCCTTTCAATGCAGTTCCAAACGAACAATTATGCAAATTTATGCCTTTTGAGTTAGACGTAAAATATAACATTTTCATCATCGTTCTTCACATTTTCTTAGTGATTGTGTCTTTAACGTCCTTCATTTGTATATGTTTCCAACATCTAAAAATGAGACGCCAAGGATTTGATTATTTAAAAAAGTCAACTTCCGATCTTAGCGAGTTAAGTTTATCTTTGACTGCATCAGTCAACCCTAACGAAAGTATTAATAAGAATTGCTACGATACCTATACAATACGAAGAGGGTCCAATTTGGACAGCGCTTATGAAAATGGATACGAAGTTAAGACGATCGGGCAAAATCCAAATATTTATCAAAATGGATTTAGTAATAATAGTCGAGAACCAATGTGGAATAGTGATTTATCGAATATCTCCATGACCGTTAGTTCAACCAACAGCAAACGACCATGCCTTAAAAAGCATATACAAGAAGAAGAAGAAAGTGTGTGTGGATTACAAACGATGTATCCGATTTTAACTGTTTGTTATTTATTTCACCATATTCCACTTATCGTAAGTATTTTCCTTTGTTATACTTTTCATGTTTTTGAATCGTGCTTAAGTTATATAAATTAGAAGCATTTCCGTGATGTATTACCTTTTCATTTAATTAATTCTTCTGTATAAGTATTAAAATGCAAATAGAAAGTAACTTAATTAAGATCGTTTTTTGGTCGATTATCATGTAACAATAACGTTTTTAAGTTAATAATTAAACTGAAACGGTAAAATTGTTTTCAACACGAAGAGAAGGAAAAAGTCAAGTATTTTGTGAAAAAATTAGCTTTTAAGTTAAAACGTCCTTGTGTAATTGATGTGACATCACTTTGTAAAGGTTGTCAATGCTTCTTTAATTACACCAAATTGTTAATTCAAATTATATGAGACGGAAAACGTGTTAAATTACGGTTGTCGCTAAAGGTCGACATTACATAGAGGTGCCGTTTTAAATTATATCATACCATAAAATTATCTCTTTTTTAATGAAATTCTTTTATGTAATTTCTGTAAATTATTAAATTTGTTTATTGTATCTAATTAATGTACCCTTCAAATTTAATATAACTATTATGGGTTTCATTCTGATACATCTCTTGAAATTACCGACCACATTGAAAAAGCTCCATTGTATTTAATATAATAGTAGTGTACATTATATCTATTATATGAGTAAGTACCTATATTATAAATTCACAAGTACATTAACCGTTTAATGGAAGCACTTTTACAGTCACTTCGTACGAAGGAGTATCATTTAAATTTCAATTGATCATAATAATTTTATGATAAGTGACGTTCAATCGTTAACATACACTTAGGACAGTAATATTAGAATTAGCGTTCATATTTTAATATCAAACTGCCCCTAACAGCCAATATGACTTACTAGAATAGAATTACAGGTTCTACCTCCCTAGTCTGCCTAGTGTAGGGAATAAGGGTTGAAAAATCTCAACACCCCATAATGCCAAGCGTCCCGCTGGATCTTTAATTCCCATAAGCCACAGCAACGGACAATGATCACGGTAAAAATAATTATTCGGTATTCACGTTTGGTCACCGAATAATTCTCAGGGGTTCTCAAAGAATACGCTATATCATGCTCGTTTTATTTCTCGCTTTAAAAGAAAATAGAACCCAAACCATAATTTGAGGCGCCGCCCCACATTGTATACTGATCCATTAATTAAAATAATGATTAACTGAAATAGAAACTTTAATCGGACAAAGGACGTTGAGGTTTCACACAAGGCGTGAAACATTTTTATTGTCATGTTAAATGTTACTGAGCTATAAATCAGCACTATCGATAATTTGCTTCCCCATAGAATATTCGAATGAAGAAGGACAACCTCGTTTGCAAATTTCAAAACAATTTCAAAGTAACTCGATAAACTTATAGTTTATCCAATGACCCATAGCCATTTTCCTTGTTAAATATCTGAAACCTAAACATTGGGGACGTTTATAGTTCGTCAGAAAATTGGTCTTACAATAATTTAAATGAAGTTAGTGTATTTTCTAATTTACATTTTACTTTAACAAGAATTTAGTTTTCCTTTGGAAAGATAAGAAAATCATTTAATTTCGGCCAAAATTTAACCTAATAAATGGCCATTTAATCCAAAAACTCAGAAGAGCAGCTAAGCTAAGCTGATAAGGCTGTAGCCTCTCATGTGTATAACGTGAAGAAATATGTGTGAAATTGGGAAGTTTGAGGATCATGGAATATTCTTCTTCGTTGTATGCTTCTTGACAGAAGCGTCGTGACCATAAATGGCTCTCATGGCAGATTACCTTTGGTGGTTTGCTATTGCCTCTAGGGGGAGATAGTCAGAATAAAGTTTTTACTTAGAATTAACTATTATGCTAACCTACAAGATTATTTTTCAAAATTGATAACAACACAAATTTAATTTTTGTACACTCGTCTTGTCGGTCTAGGACATTTGAACGCGGGCGGTTAACGCGAAAAATTAGATGAAATTGCACCCACCCTTCTTGTATTTAAATATAATAATAAATTATTCATTATTAAGCCAAATGGACTGCTCCTCAGGCCTGCTTTGCTCAAATTTAGATCAATAAAAACTAAGTTGACTAGGCGGTATTGCCCACCATAGCTTTCGAGTGAGGTTATTCTTCTAATTTGCAAGAAGAATTAGGGCTTATAAGCGTTTTAGAAAACATAGAGAAATGTATGGTGTCTTTAGTGGGTCTAGGACAAACAGATGCAGCCGAAAGGACGCGACCGAAAAGGTTGCGAGCGTTAGGACGTAGACCCAAAAGGACGTAGACTATAAAGATGCAAAAACTTATTATAAATTACGTAATTCAGCAAAGTGTTCTACTGCCACGGACAAATCGATTATTGGATCCGAGATGAGAAGTGGTTGTCTTATCAAAACTGACTCTTCCGTAGCTCCGCTTCGCTCCAGAGCCGTTTTAACAACACTATACCAATTAAAAATATCGCCTAAGGCCGTACAACTCGGAAAACTGTACTACAACCAAGGGAAATGGATCTTATTTTATTTTTCAATCACACAATTACGTAATGTATAATAATTTTTTGCGTCTTTTTTTGATTTATATCAAAAATCTTTTATTGGATCCGAGATGGGAAGTGTTTGCGTTGGTATTAATGGTAATGGTAATTAATGGACGGCTCCTAATTTGGTCATAATAAAGTACTACGTCTGTCATAAGTCGGAAAAACATTTTTCACTAATTATAGGATTACCTCACAGGTAATTAAACAACTTCGGCCCCATGGACCAGAAAATGTTATTAGGGGCAATATACAACCGCCTGTCCTCAAGGTTTCCAACAGAAGAGAGCCCTTCATAACTTTGTAATACCACCAAAAAAATTCAAAAGATCCTTTAAAAAAATTTTACTCACAAGTACGCTCACAATAAGTTCCATTTTTCAACACTGCAATTTTATTATTAAGTATTAAGCTTCAATCTTTTTAGCATACCAACCTTTTATAATAAAACACAAAACACCCAAGATTTGAAATTTGAAATTCTGAAGGCCTCGATCATTGCCTCCTATACTTACAAGCCGTGAAGTTACATTTGGCAACGTCGCATTTGCAGTACTTGGTGGTTCTACTGGCAAAGTGTCTCATATACAAATTATTTGTTATTTTATGTTCATAAACAGATTTAATAAATTATATAATTTTATTATCAAAAAGTTAAACTAATTATTATAAAAAAGTACTTACTTTACAATATAAACACAAATATAACTAATAAAAGCAATTTCTAGGTTTGTAAAAGTGTATGTAATTTTCTCTATTTTGTTAAATTTTCAACAGTTTGAAATTGATCATTTGTAAGTTTTCTGTTATTATTTAAGAGAATATAACAAAACGATTTGTACATTTGAATAATTAAATTTTTAGGTCACTTTCCACATGAATAGCATAGTAAAGTAATTGCACCCCTCCTCCTCTGCAAATAAATCGACGTTGATAATAATTATCATAGATATTATCATTTACCTTTCGTATTTTTAGCGAAATTTTTTTTTCTTAGCGAAAAATTGCAGAATTTTGACAGTCATATTTTAAGAAACTGAAACACTTATCACTATATTGTCTCATCTTCGACATGACAAGAAGTGTTGGAAATTTCAAAATCGATATTCATTCTATAAAATAACGTGAACTTTTTTCATAAATTTTATAATTCCAGTTTTCAAACTTTAGCTTCTTTGTAAAACTTGCAATCAATTATAATTTTCTATTTTGTCGTTTTTAAAAATTCTTAAATTTTTGTAGTTCTTTTTAACTATATTCATTTCTTTCTTGTTCCGGATTCTTTCTAGGTAATTTTTTTATGTACAATCTGGCACACAGTATCTAGGATCTATTAACAATGTCATTAATAAAGTGTACTAATAAATAATTATTCAATATGCAACGAATTACAAAAAGTAAAGTATTACCTTTCAACTATTTAATAAGGAATTGAATCAATTTTTAGGCTACAGACTTATTTAATACAGTTCTTGTACACTTACCTATGATTGTAGTTAGTTTTAGTTGTTAATTATTACTAACAAAGTGTTCTTACACAAATTTAATATGCATAAATCACATAAACATCAATACAAGAATTTGAAAATTAGGACCACCGGCGACGTTGCCAAATTTGCCACTTCACGGCTTGTAAGTATAGGAGGCAATGCCTCGATACATTCGAAATTTTAGGACGCCGGTGACAACATGCTGTCGCATCCTACCGGCCGAGCTGTTTTCAAGATTCTTTGTTTTTCAATAACCATAAGACTGACTCAATTAAGCTCATTTGTCTTTGTTCAGAACGAAACTCAAAATCTTACTGTACAAAACTTTTAGAAACTGGCACCCAAAATGTTCAACATATACTCATTAATTTTGAACTACGACAATATATTATACTAACGGTGCAGCTATCCAAAATTATAGAAATTTCCTCGTGCAAAGAAATTAATTAGTTTTTGACACTGATGGTCTTTATTGACTTTTTGAAATGTACAAAGTAAACTCTATAATACCAAACGAAATTGAGACTATTTTGATTATGCCCGTACTCTATTTTAGGTTACACATCAAAATTAACCCTGGAACGTCACTGATAATTTTTATTTACATTAACTTATATGACGCTTGGGGTCACTGAAACCCCACGGTGACGTTTTAGGGTTAAAATACAATTTTTAGTTTGTTTTGAATCAATAAGTCTTAGAAAATTTGTTTTTTTATCAAAGAATTTACGGTGTATAAATTTGAAAAAATTGATAACGGATTTCAGTGTTAAATTACCACTTTACTACCATATCAACTTCAAAAACAATTTAAAAATTGTGTGCTAATTTGGCCTAAAGTATAGCTGCGAAAGTAATTAAATAAATTTACGGTTAGAACAATTTTAAAAAAATTAATATTTTAATATTCACATTAGTCCTGTATCCTGGCTTACTGTGAAAAAAAAATGGAAAACTTAAAACTTTAAGGACAGAAAATTATTTCTTCTATAATTAATAGGTATTTTTTTTTTTTTAATAATTTCAATTTGCACATTAATTTGCTATTTGTAGATATGTTGTGTATACGTTTGATCAATTTGGGTTTAGAAAGTGAACAAATTCAACTTTTTTTGAAGTTTTAATTGTCAGTCATGTGTGATCTCAATACATTTTTTTAAATTAGCAGTTGCTCTACATTTTTAAGTCTATTATTTTCACTTTTTTTGGTATTGTGTAATAGTTGTTTGATCGTGATCCAGATATTATTTTTTCTAAAAAAAAATTAGCATTACTATCATAAAAGGATTTTTCGTCAGTAATAGGGGTCCTAATTAGATTGTCATTACATTACATTGATTTATTGAGCATGGTACACGGAAAGAATGAAATGTGACTGGTTACTATGCTACATGATAATCGACGAAAAGTATATGAAAATTTTTTTAGCACTATACTAGTTCGTATTATAATAAGAATGTGTAGTTTTTACATACGACTGAGTATCTTTCAACATAGTAACCATTACTATGTTGCATAACATGTCGAAAATGCGAGTGATTATCATGTTAACAGTCGCTGTTCGTTTTTAGGATAATACAGATTCCCTTTAGCAGTAGAACCCTTACTATATAAAATAAGTATAGGTGTTGTGTAAAGAAACGAATGATTCACTTAACAACACGTCTCACATTCGCCTCTAGCATAGTAACCAGTCCTATGTTACATAGCAATTGGAACTGTTGCTGTCAGTCACATAGGCGACAAAATTAGTTCCCGCCACGGTGCCGGTGGTTACCCCTAATTCATTCTAACCAAGGCCCAATGGACGAAAATTAAAAAAAAACAATAATTTTTTTAGCTCATTAGAATCACCAAAAAAATTGGGATCTCGATTTTTCATATTATTTATTTATTTATTATTTTCATATTAATGGCCCCTTGTTAATAAACAGTTCCAATTGCTATGTAACATAGGACTGGTTACTATGCTAGAGGCGAATGTGAGACGTGTTGTTAAGTGAATCATTCGTTTCTTTACACAACACCTATACTTATTTTATATAGTAAGGGTTCTACTGCTAAAGGGAATCTGTATTATCCTAAAAACGAACAGCGACTGTTAACATGATAATCACTCGCATTTTCGACATGTTATGCAACATAGTAATGGTTACTATGTTGAAAGATACTCAGTCGTATGTAAAAACTACACATTCTTATTATAATACGAACTAGTATAGTGCTAAAAAAATTTTCATATACTTTTCGTCGATTATCATGTAGCATAGTAACCAGTCACATTTCATTCTTTCCGTGTAGGTACTGTGTGAAAAATAAAATTTTGCTTCCCTACAAATTAAAATTTACCCATAGACTTTTTTTCTTTAAATTATCAATCTAACTAAAAACTGGAAAGGCAAGAAGGAAGAAAATATAATAGCAAAACATTGCAGAATAATATAATACAAGAATAAAATTAAATTGGATTATTTCATTTCTATTCAAATGAAATTTCAATTTATTTTGTGCTACTTTTAAACCTTCTTGCTCCTCTTTTTGTAATAGGTAAGAGCAATTTTTTGTAAAAATTGGAAGTTTATCTAAAATTGCCATTATTATAAAATTGTAGATCCATTTTTTAAATTATGATCGTAACAGTTGTACCAATCAAATTATTATTAAACTGTTATGCGGAAATGAGGCAATTTTGTTTTTCAATTATTTTTGATATCTTTTGTGCTAAGGTAATTCTGATTTGATTAATAGCTTTTTTAAATAATTTAAAAATATGTATAAGTTTATTATGTAGGTAAATCTAATTAAATATTTTAAAATGGTATTAAGATATTGTATTTTAATTAATACTTCGCGCCATAATCGAATTTTGCGTAATAATCAGGGTTGTAATTATTTTATCTAATAAATTGATGTTTTTAATTACGAATAACATTTGTTGTAGTAATTTATAACAAATGAACTGAAACGCACATAGTTATTTTGTAATTATTTAATCAATTAATCATGTAAAGATAGAATTAGTGGACCAAAACGCTTGGAGTATTGGTACATTTTTTTTTGTTAAGAATCCAATTAATTAATCATTTCATTTGTTTACTTTAGATTACTATTATTGATAAGGTATTTATTTGTAATTTGTATGCTTGAAGTTTAAAGTTGCCTCATCCCCTCTGTAGTGCTTTTGCATTGTCTTAAAAGTAAAAACTGCACAAGTTAACCTAAAAATCTTCTTCCTTCTTCTTTGGCTAGGAAAGTTTCATGTCTTCCTTGTTTCTTATTCTCACTTGTTCAACCGACTAATTAATGTGTTAGCTTCTGAAGCCAAGATGTACGAATTCAATTATTTAATGGAACAAACAATAGATGTTCAACTGTAGGTCCCCTATTTGAAATGTTTACATACTGTTTGACATGGCACGGGCCACGGGGCGTAATACACTTCAGCTTGAGAAGAACTTTCATAACACCATAACAGATTACTTCTATGGTTTACCATTGTCTGTCAAGGAGATTGGTAGAAATGAAACTAATTCTGCGCCGGGGCTGGAACCGAATTCCTCGACATTAGGATGCAATACACTTATCACCAATAAGTTGTGTTGTAACCGTTTTTCACTTTATATAAGATATAGGAAAAAGTTAATTAATTATTGAATAATAATAATAAATAAAATAATTTGAAATAAAAAGAAATATTTATAATATTTTATTAATATTAATAATTTCTTTTCAATGTTTTTAGGTCAAAGAATTATATATTGTGTGCATTTCCTACAATTTTGCTATGTCGCTCAATTATCTTACAATTTTTTTCAAGTAGGTACGACAAAACATAATATCATTTCATTACTAAAATACAAGGTTACAGTTTTGCTGTACTTTATTTCAAAGTAAATATTCAATTAATTTTTAACATTTCATAATATTATTGTTTATAAATCAACCTAAATTTATTATCTTTTAATAATGGTGGTACAAAATCAATGAAAAATCTATAATTGATTAGCTGTTTATAGGTATTTATAATTATTTTTACATTGATAATTAAAATTTAAAAATTATCAAGCTCATTGAACACACTAATAAAATTCAATTGTAATATTTTTATTGTAATCACAACTCAAAGTTATGTAACCCTTGGGGTTCTCTGAGGGGGTTCTCGAAGGGCCTTATGCCTTCCTTACCCCTATTTTATTACCTTTTTATTATATACTAGGGGGGCTCTGCCCCCCTGGCCGCTGACGCGGCTCAACCCCCCAGGGCCGCTTTGCGGCCCTAATAACTTCAAGTTAGAAAACTTATTTCCATACAACATTTTTTATGTCGCTTTAACTTTGAATTTGTATTCCATCCTTCGCTCGACATATTGATAATGCTACATATAACTGTCCATGACTAAACAAAGGCCTATCGATGTATATTGAAGTGTTATTTTCCACCCTTAAATATTAAATATCGAATTTTCAAATCTTCAAGCGAACTTGATTACCTTTTCCGAAATAATTCCACTTGCATTTAGTATAATTCACAAAATTTTCTCTTCTAAATTCTCAATCTAAAAGAAATAACACTGCTTCAAACTTTACTTGTCTTTTATTCTCAAATAAATCAAATTTTTACAATTTTTACAATTTTACAAAATCGTCAGAAATCAAAATGTCGACCGTCCACGACTTGGACGGCTTACGCAAGTCTTCTTCTTCACTGCTCGCGCTCTCTCGGCTTCCCCGAAACCGCGAAACATACAAAATTCAAATTATTTACAAAAACTCAAGCAAACCATTTCCTTAGTTCCAAAAATTACACGACAGCAAACCAACTTTGTTAAAGTTCTGCTGGCTTAACAACAGATCCTATTTTGAGTTTTAATTTGTGTACCGGAAAGCTAGGGAAATTCAACGAATTTAAATATTCGACTTCATATTCCAACCCAATGTTTGATCGACCCCTCGATGTTTAGCTGTATCTTCAATTAAGTGAAGCGTATTTTATAACAGGTAAAACTTGACGAAAGTCACCACCGAAAATAACAAATTTGCCACCAAACGGATTTTTGCATTTACATAAATCTTTCAATCTTTGTGTTTTTGCGTCGCATGGTTTTGTTGCCTTGCTTTGCGTTTACTTTTTTGCATTTGCTTTTGCTTTTGCTATTGCTATTGCTTTTGCTTTTGCTTTTGCTTTTGCTTTAGCTTTTGCTTTTGCTTTTGCTCTTGCTGTTGCTTTTGCTTTTGCTTTTGCTTTTGCTTTTGCTTTTGCTTTTGCTTTTGCTTTTGCTTTTGCTTTTGCTTTTGCTTTGCATTGCTTTGATTCATCCGTTGATGTGATTATAATGTTGATTTGGTGTCGTCCAATAGCTGTTCTCAGCGTTGCATAAAAACGTTGCATAAAACGTTGCACAAAAACGTTGCATAAAAACGTTGCATATTTTGTCTTATCTTTTTATATATATAGAGTAGATAGATATATATATGAAATAAAATTCATTTATCAGTTAGTCTTATTTATTAATTTAATGTTTTAAACAAACATAATATTAAATTATTATCTGACCTTTTCATTTTTGGGACTTTTCCGAATACACCTTCACGTTCTCACATTCCACCTCTATCACCACGCGCGTACCCGGTTCTTCTTCTCGCTTTTCCACTTTCGCCTCGTGTCCCCTCTTTTTACTTATCTTTGCAATTTTTTCTTTTTACATATTATTATTTTTTTATGCAACTAATTATAATATTTGTATGTACAGGGTGTTACAGTTAAAAAATATTATTATTACAATAATTATAGTTTCACAATTTCTTTAATATAACTTTAATATAACGATTTTAATATAACGATAATATCTTGATTAATTCAAATAGATTCCAGGATTAGTTGTTGAAAGGATATAAAACAAATTGCTCTTATTTTTACGACTTGCCTCGCTGATCTACGATGTTATAGTAGACAGGCTACCTAAGGGATTATACCTTCCGTCCAGTACCAGTACGCGATTCGTAGGTTTTTCTGTTGTGATTCAGGCAATCATTTAGCAACTAACTCTAAGAGACATAATGCCCGTGGCCAGTATTAAAGCAAACGTGCGATAAAGATGGGAATAAAAAAACGTTGATCACGTTACACCTGGCTATGATATACGTCTATACTCGGACGGCTCCATGGATAAGGCGCAGAAATATCTTCTCCAGAACTTGACCTCAGCATAAGCGTACCGCTGGGTACATATGCATTCGTATTTCAAACGGAACTCATAAGCATATTACACAAAAATAGTTCAGGATAGATGCATCCAGGACAAAAATATTCCGATTCTTTCAGACAGTAGGGAGGTGCTCACCTCTGGTCTGGTACTCGATTGCATTCAGACCCCGAATAAGGTTTCTAACCAAAATGTTCTTTCTCTCTGTTGGGTTAAGAGACATCATGGTGATGAGGGCAACACAAGGTCTGACGAACTGACTAGAAGCGGCTCTAATTGGTCGTCACGCCTTCCGTCAAGGCTCTAGATGCACTCCTCAAACAATATACCCTAAAACTGCATACTTGCAGATTGGTACATGAAACTGTATGCAACCAAGCAAGAGCTTACGGACAATAGCAGGGATCTTAACTGGGCTTCTTCTTCTTCTTTCTTCTTTAGGTGCCTATCCGATTTCGCATGTACGGCGATCCCCCCGACTTAGCCAAGAAGGCTGTACCAGGGAAATGTTAATGTTAATGGGGTGGTGGTTTACCTTCCCCTTAATCCACAGATCAATTTTGGACTTATTTAGATCATTAATCTTTTAAGGATTCTTCTTGGCATATTACTCTCGGTGGTTTGCCATTGCCTTCCGAGGGGAGACGGTCAGAATAAATTTCTTACTTCACTCGGATTCGAACCGGGTATTTAGCGTTCATAGTCAACTAGAGTGACAGTGAATGTGGGTTCATCTTACCCCCCACAATCAATCCAGAATTCATTGATTCCATACGGGAATGGTAAACTCAAAATCAAATCTCCAATATAGGAAATAAGACCGTCACAGCTGGTTCGACACAGGTGTCAAGATTACCACAGGTAGACTCCATAAAAAACAACCATATTATGGTTTGGTGAATAAAATTAACTAAATAGACAGTTGGCTACCAAACATCTGTAAGTTGAAAACCAAGAATGGACAAACACAGAAATTCAGTTGGTGGAAAGAAAACCACAAACTTAAAACTGAAGGTAAAAAATAAGATCACTTCATAAAACTAAGAGTTTGTGGCTTTTAAACTTAAACATTTCACAAAACGAAAAATTGAAGCTTCCATCTTAAATACAATAAACGAAAGAATGAACCTTGATAAATTTGAAATTATAGCGTTTGAGCGTGGATATGCACAGGATGATGCGTAGATTTCAGACTAATATATTTTTACTTAATATATTTAAAAATGAAATTTTCAAATGTTGTTAATAGCAAACTAAAAAGACTTAATTTTTAAATTGACAATTTAAGATTGTAAACAAAACTTTTCGTCAGTTTAATACAAAAGTTAGCTGTGGGTATTACTATTATTATACCACCGCCGAAGAGCAGCCCCACATTGGGCGCCAAATTAGTCCAGCGATAGTTGGAGCTCAACCCTACACTGAAACTATTCATAATTAAAAATTGGATTTCACGAGATCCCTTCAACAACTATGTCAAAATAATCAGTAAGTTTAAAAATGAGTCACGCCGCGAATTAAGGGGTACAAGAAGCTATTAATTCGGTACGATTCCAAAAATTTATTTAATACACATACGAAATTTTAAAACTTAATTTTTGAAATTGACAAAAATAGAAATTTAATTTTGTATCTAAATATTGCAGAAAGTGTAGCTATTAAAATGAAAAAAACCACTTTACAGTCAAGAAAGTGTGATACTTATTTTTGAAGTACGCATAAAATTCGAATAAAATAAAAAATCATATCATCAAATCTTAACAGTTTTAACAACTAACCTACAGTTAAAGCAATTTTAATTTAAATTCAATTTAATTTCAATTACGCACAAAGCGCATCTAAATTTAAATCAAAATGTTACCGTGAGGCATACCTACATAATATTAACGTGTTAGCATTTTAAACAGTTTTTCGTCTTGGTTTTGGTAGTTCCTAATGGTCGAAAATAACTTTTTAACTTTATGAAAAAAATTAACAATGTTAAATAATTAAAACAGTCAAAGGTTAAACTTTCCCTTGAGGATAATTTAATTTTCTTTTGAATATCAAAATAGGAAGTACTTTGAATTCTCACGTATATAAAAAAGCAATTAATTTGATACTTATTCGTAATTTCCATTTGCATTGTCGTTCTTACAATTTCAAAACCGAAAGTTTGTCGTATACCATATAATTGGCACACAATTGAAAATAGTAAGTTGGTTTATGTTGCGTAATTTTAATTATCTCTAATTATGGGGTGGATAAGTGAAATTTGAGCAAGCGAAAAGTTTGATCAAAACGAAACTAAAATTTTTAAATATCAGGGTAATGTAATTGAGATAAAATGATATACCTAATACTATAAACAATGAGTAAGTGAAATTTATATCGGCCTAGTCATTGAAATTTATTCAATAATTCTTTAGTTCCGTTCTAATATCGTCTTTAATTCATGTACAATGAATGTTCATTTCGCACGCTGTTGGAGGTTTCTATCGAAGATTACCACTTTGTAATATTCCGATTGTTTATCACTCGATGAGTAATATTAATTGTATGATATCGATTTTGCGTGGGAAAATTTTTTGAAGTGGAGTAATATTGAAGGTGCAGGTGATACGAAGAGTTGAACAAACATGATTCAAATGGAAAAATGCAAGTAGATTACAGACCTCGCAAGTATGCGAATGTTTTATGATATTATCATAAAAAATATTTCCGTCTTTCCTTAGAAAAGTCAGACCTTTTTTGTATTTTATTTCAACATCGTTCAAAATTTTCCCACGTTTACTTAAAATTTATAAGCAATTTTGAAAACTCACGTTTCAAGCAATTACCTTACATCACGTGCGCATTAATTTTGATTAATGTTTAAAACTTAACAACAATTACAGATTGTAATGATAAATCATAATGCCCACAAGAATTGGTGCTCAATATGCCACAGTTTTCTTTCTTAACCGTGACGTAATTTACATTTTGTTAAACTTATGACCTATAACCTCAAGCTAAAGTATAACCTGAATAAATTCATCCTGATACTACTTTAAATTTTTTGCAAACATTTATTTGCAAATTTTATTTTATATTTTGTATTTCAATCGTCACTATAATTTTTTAAATTGAAATTAAACAATATCCTTTTTTTTTTGTAAAAATAGTAGATCAATGTTCCACAGCGTCAAATAATATAGAAATAAAGCATCACATAATCAGATACCATGGTGTGATCAGGGTGTGATACCATGATCAGGCACAGTAAAATGGTCAGGCGCAGCTTAGTATTAAATATTAACACCCCTAACCAAATGTGGTATGACCGTACACGAATTATACCATCAGGATCCTTACCTTGATTCTTTTGATTCTTAAATTAATCTTTTATTCTTTCAAACACTTCATAAAATCAAATAACAAAAGGTGGCTGACCTTTTTTTTTTCAAAAGTAAATGCCCCTGAAATATCAAGGTTCACTAATTATTCATCAGCTACTGGTTATGAAAACAAACAAGGAATCCAAAGATAGTGGTGAATATTTGTCAACTTTGTTTGATTTATCAAGGGTGGTGATGATTAATAGAGAAAACCTGCTCTAAATTCTGCAGGTGTTGATAAGAATTATGATTTAAATATCCGACCCAGGTGTTAACAACGGATGGTAGCTAATTCGTATTTATGGTACGTTAAATTTGGAGGTTGTTGCAGATGTTACTTGCAAATTCTCATTTGAATTAAAAATGCAATTGTATAGTCGTAAGGTAAACTCGATATCCAGAATATGTAGCCGTTTCTTTATTATGGCAACTAATGATGCCCCTTAAACCCCATAACCCCACGAGCTACATTGAAAAGTAATCTCAAATGACCTATTTTGTTGTTAGGCAACTACCATTCTTCAAAAAATCGCATGTGGTGAAAAACAATTATAACAGGAAATTCTAGTTACTGATAAACACTTTAAAGAAATAGATAATTAAATAATTATTTTGCAAGATATGGTAGGTAATTGACTATAAAAGCACTTTATATACCAAATAAAAACAATACTAATTTTGATATAGTTATTAGTATAGCTCGTTGGTTCTCAAACTTATTTGGTGGTGGAACACTAAAGTCATTTTAAGAAATTCACGGCACCCCTAGGCAGTAGGGGACAGAAGCATACCAAGACGGTGTGACCGTTAAACAACAAGGAAACTCTCACGAATTATCCTAAAATCCAACAGAGTAATTCTCGATAATTGGGGTTGGGCCCTTCATGGTGGTGGCCCTCGGGCACCGCACCGAAACGACGCCGACTGCCTTAGAAATTTTTCAAGAATATTTGTCAAAAAAAGGAAATGACATTTTGTTCTTGACAATTTTTTAGCTTCAGCTTAAAATTTCGCGATACTCGCAAAAGAGTTTTTTTTTGAGAACCACTGGAATAGAGCAAATTAAATTTCCCCCTTCTTTAGACTACCCACCAACAACCTAACCAAAACCATAAAGCAGGTCTGAAGGTAGTTACAAGTTTTCACAATTATTAATAAGAAATGCATCCAATAATGGATGCCGTTACGTCTGTAGTAGGCAATATATTTGGGATCCCTCACTGCTAACCAAATTAAACATAAGAACATAAGATATCAACATTGTTTACTTCCACTCCGAAAAAAATATGTTCTAGAAAAAGAATTCACCCATATCCTGAAATTCTAAAATTTCTTCTCATCATAGGATACTATGGCAATTTAAATGAACAAAAAAAATCAATTAGGTACTTACACAATAATCAGATCAGTTAATTGCAGAGCTCAGTGTCCTCAAATAACCAAACTGTGAATGATTAAAATTATAGCCATTTAAAATATACGCTGTGACAAAATTAAAATCTTCTCCAATTGAATTAATCAACGGAATCTGAAATAAAATTAATTATAGCACTCAAAAAGGGCCAAACTACGTTTCATCAAAGCTATAATTGATAAGGATGGGTGATTCGTAAAAACACGGCAATGCTGTTGACACAACTCATGCAAAAGCATCTATAGCTGAAAACTGGGATTAAATTCAACTAATGCGACCCAGATAACCTCTGAAATTAAAGCAGGGCCTGATTAGTTTCATATCCTTAAATTTGGGGTCTTCTTGCGAACTTTGTTTGAGTCCCATTTATAATCGTTAATATTTACTTACTCACAGTTAACGGGTTAAGTTTTCGGATATTGCGCCATAATTCGTCAAAACAATGCAAATCGAATCACGTTATTATTTCCATTATAACCCATAGTATACAGGGTGACCAACCGCCGCGCCGATACGAAATAGGAAAAAATAAACATGGGAAATTCATTTTTTTTAAATTCCTGCTTCCCATTATAATGGATAAAAATGACAAAGGTGTCTATTTAAAGAGTTTTATTTTCCGCGTCTAAAGATATACCCAGCATTTGATATTTTTTCTTTAATTATTGTTAAAAATGTATAATTAAAACAAGCGATTTTTTTTAGAGAACAAAATATCAAGTGTTGGATATCTTTAGACGCGGAAAACTAATTTCTTTAAATTGATACCTTTTCATTCTTATCAGTTGTAATGAGAAGGATAAATTTAAACAAAAATCAATTTCTCATGTTATTTTCCTAAGTTCGGATTTTTGTGTTAAATGATAATAAAACCTTATACAGAAGCGTAGCTAACCTAGAGGAACCTACAATTACTTATGTAGGGCGACGCGTGTAAGATTTGAAGAAATAGGTGGGTCTGGGGGGGGGGGTACGGAGTACCCTCCAGCGCACAGAAAAAGCTTTGAAGATCATGAACTACATATTCATAATTTTATCACATTTTGTAAATATGTGTTTATAATGATAAAAATTCGCTACGACGAATGTTCAATTTGCAAAGCGTTAGCGGAAAATTAATATAATTGGGGGGGGGGGATAATATTAAATTGCAGCTAACTGACAAACATTACAAATTATCATTTTTATTAAATTGCAGTTGTTAAATTGTACATGCGATGCCGGACCAGTTTAATTTTATGACAAGACGCAAATTGAATCATACCGATGCAGTTTAGATTTAGTTTAAATTAAAGACCTCGATGCAGTACTAACAATACAACCTAATTTCAAACATCATAAGGAGATCTCACTCACTCATTAATCAAACATATCGCATACTTTATTACTAATTTTTTTTATTCAATAAATTTTTAGACCCCAAAATTTCTCAGATCCTTCCACACAGAGGGACCTTAGCTATGGCGCTGTCCATGATCGAAAACAGTGTGAATGTGAGACAAATTTTCGACGAATTTAAAATAATACGAATATTGGCGTGAACGAATATTGGAATTCCACTGTACATATTAATTATATAGTAATTTATTTTTACAAATTCTTTTAAATGTGCAGTATTTTTTTATAAATAAATTATTACAGATGCATACAATTCTCATTAAAATTAATTAGGTTACTTATAAGCAATTGGCACAATTTTATGCTCATGTTATAATTATTATCATCAATTATAACGCAAAATTACAACTGTGAAGTAATGGAATAGCAGCACTTTTTTCCATAAATTTAACTAAAAATCAATTTTAATTAATTATTTTGAAAGTTAACATGATTTTCGTAAAAGTGCATCGTATAAATTATTTTTTACACTTAACTGATTACATCGAATGCTCGCTTTTGCGATTTTTCTATTTTGTTATTGTACTAATTTTTCTGGTTGTTGATTTTTATGCATGGTTAGATTATTACTAGCTCTATGAAAACAAACATTATATTAAATTTTTTTGTAAGGAAAATCCAACCGGTGAAAAATATTGACTAACCACATAAAATAATAATAATTATCTATTACGATTATAGTGATCGATCTCTTTTATTACCGGTTTTAGTGCTTCACCATCCTCAGGATCTATAACAATTTATACATTTTTCCTGTTATATCGAAAAAATGAACGAAAGAAAATATTGGGTAAGGTGTTAATTTATTGATTGCCGGACGTCTTGTCACTCTGCTCCAATTTTTTGATATATCAATTAGGCACACAATACAAAAATGGTTTGAAATTTCTACATAAATATCAAGATTCTAATTTCCTGCAAAAAACTCCTTTACAATATTTTACTTTCACTAAATTTTCTATGAATCGAAATTTCTTGCATTTTTAATTACTAACCATAATACAGACACTTTAATTATTAA
Source organism: Rhagonycha lutea (assembly GCA_958510855.1). Lineage (NCBI taxonomy): Eukaryota > Metazoa > Arthropoda > Insecta > Coleoptera > Cantharidae > Rhagonycha > Rhagonycha lutea. The sequence goes on along the minus strand of OY294039.1, from coordinate 35,360,405 downwards.
ATTGTAAATAATTTAAATAATTATAAGTTGTTTGTACGGAATTAATAGAAACTTGAGTTTTATAATTTATGAGTTAGGATACAACATATTCTTCAAAAATCACGACTATATTTTATTGAAGATTTCTTTTACTATTAATGAATTTCAAATGAGGAAAGTTTAATTAAAATTTGGGCACATCCTTATTTCTAGTTTGTTTACTAGTTGTTGCATGCTTATTTGCATCAAAAGTGTTATAGATCAAACCTGATTCGAATTTAAACATTTGCAATTTATAATCAAACTTCGTTTCATAATTGTTAATTTCAATTTGACAGTAACTTTATCCAATCATTTTAGATTGTGCAAACTGAAATTAATTTAAACTGCAAAGCAAAAAAGTTCTATTTGAGACATCGTCTTGTGGCACCAAATTTATCGATAAAACTTGAAAAACTATATTTAAATGAAACCATCAAAAATCAAACAAGAAAGTTGAAAATTTTATGGCTTTGTTTATCATTTATATTACCTATATTATAGATATTTTTATTTTTAACTTTTAATTTTCAAATTTTATTGGATTTTTATTCCGTTGATGTCTTTTTTAGTTTAAACCTGCAGAGATAGCCTATTAGAAATATAAAAATAGACTTCTTCCATAACGAACTTTTTTGTTTCTTTTTTGGGCAAACCTCAACAAGAATTTTGAAGAGACATTACATAGATGAGGAAGTAAATGGAAAACAAAGGAAGATTATTTTAACCGTTACTGACACAATGCAAGAGAATAACATTAAATATTTGTAGCATTTGATTTCAGCTTACACTTTGAGTGTACGTGAAGGCGTATTTGAATGCCATTGTTGCTGATAAGTAGCACTCAAACTGGCTCAACTTTACAACAATGAAATATTGAAATTCTAACAAAGTTGTCAATAAATGACAATAATTTATTATCATTTACAAAAAAACTCCATGTTAGACGTGGGTAGGGCAACAATACTGGGTCGCTGAACTTGATAAAAATTAATAAGTATTGTTAGATTGAAATACCATACGTAATATTTCGCTTTCTAATTTTTACTATTAATATAGCACATAAAGTACAATAATATTTTTTACCTCTAAAATATTTTGGTTATCATTGTTGGCCGATACAAAAAGTACAAGTTGTTTTCTTAAAACATTTTGATAACCACTAGGAATCTTACTACTGCAAAAAAAGTATCTAAATCCATTTTAGGTATATTGAAGGTCAACAAGAAATTATTAAAACTGTCTTCATTTTAGTCCAAAATGTTGTAAAAAATTTGAGAGAACCATAACGTCTTCAATTTCTCTCTGATTTATTCTTTTTATTTATTTAACTATTCGTCGAATTACAGATGTACATTTTGGATTCGAATCTCTTTTTCCATTTTTTTTGTAACTCTGGAGAATTTAAGCAATGGATTATTATATATTAAGTGGATCATATTTTGATCGTCAATTTTGACGAGAAGCCAGGGTCAGAAAAGAACAAATTTATATCCCCAATAGGAAGCCATGAACCAAAAGTTTGTCAAATCAATTGTTCTGCGTAGGTATGACAGAAAATAAATTATCACTGATAAAAAACATTACAAAATTAATCAAATACGAGGTAGCATGTAAGGCCACATATTTTGGTCTTCGTCTTTGTGCGTTATGGAGGTGTGGTTTTACTGTTTTGCAAAATTATTCAATTATACATATCAAAGGTTGGAAATTTCAAAACATTAATATCAATACATCAAATCACTTAACCTTGATATCCAGCTGATCCTCTGAAGAAGGCTTTTTTATCTAAAGATATACGACAAACCTAATATTGAACTTTCTTTCTAAATGTACAATTTTTCTTTGTTATCTCTCGCTTGGTCTGAATTCTGAATTAATTTGCAGAAATAAAATCAAAATTGACGCGCACTCTAGTCATAAATGTCCTGAATAGAAAATACATTTAGCTCCAGTTCAGAGGAAAATATCCCCGCATCCATGCCAGCATTATTTTTGGATCCTTCCCTGTACATAGATATTTCTGACTTGAAAGTTTCCATTCCAGCAGAATATGAAACTTCTTCCTAATCTAAGGGGAATCTTGTTAGCACCAAAACCCAACAGAGGCAGCCTTTTGAGCAGTCCTAAAAAAATTCGTATATATCCACCGATTCATTGTGTAACAAGAACTGCCCTCAGAATCGCAACCCCTACTGGGTTTGTTTGTCCACGATGTTAATAGACCAGCTCATTATTCATGTGGAGGCATGGATCGTGGATTTCTGAAAAAAAGACCGGTAGCTTGGGAAACTCAAAAAAATGCAAATAGAAATCAAATGCTTCAATTGACACACACATAATTTGAGAGATGACACCACAGTTCCAATAATTGCAATGTTAAACAAAAACTTAACTAGACGTTAAAATATTAGATTTTAACTGTACTAAGTAAAGAACAACATACAAGAAAATTTTATTTAAAAAATACTTAGAAAACATTTCTAACCTTTTTGTGACAAGGTACAAACAGAGAATATTTGAAAAATATTCACACACCAGGTCACAAAAAGGTTAGAAATGTTTTCTAACAAGGTACAAACAGAGAATATTTGAAAAATATTCACACACCACACACCAGGTCACAAAAAGGTTAGAAATGTTTTCTAAGTGTTTTTTAAATAAAATTTTCTTAAAATCTAAGAAGAACGCCGCTATTTCCAATTATCTCAGTCTTTCCTTTCTCGGGATTCAAAACCTCCGGTAAATTTTATCGTTAATCTGTTAACCTATTTCTTTAAAAATTTATTTTGTGAATTTTTGTAAAAATAAAACAACGACGTTAACTTAAATAAATTTTTTTAAGAAGCTAACCTATCAGATTATAGTCTTTTTAACCATAAGAAATAATAGACTAAAATACTTCAATCTGATTGACTTTTCCAAGACAAGACGCTTTGAACAAAAAAGGCAAGACCGACTTGCACCACCAACAGATCAAGGGACTCCATCCTAAATTAAAAGTCAAGCCAAGGTTAATAATCTACAACCAAAACCACTTAAAATGAAAAAATTTGGGTAAAGAAATCGTGTTTCAAAATTATGGTACAAAATGAGCGGAATAAATAAGATTAGACACACTTGCAATAAAACCGGCCACTTGAAATATGAATGAGAATATTCAATCGATTTGATTTTTATTATGCTTATAATCGTTCAATTAATAAAGAATATGACATTAATGTATTCATCCGCGGTTTACGATGATCTTGTTTTATAACCTTAAGCTTGTGTTGAATTTTTTTTGAATATTTTTTTGATTAAGTTTTAAAAACTTAAGACACTCAATTTTTTTGGAATTAAACCAGTTGGTTTGTCTGTGAAGATCGTAATATATTACAGAAGTAATCGCGAACCTAGATCAACAATATTTTCTAAAAAGGATACAATGAAATATAATTATGAAACTTTTTTTTTTAATCCTAATGTTGTAATTTAATATCCTAAAAAATATTCATCATTTTATTTGGAGCTTGGGTGGCATCGTCATTAAGATGCTTAATTAATTGGTGGAAAACCAGTTTAAAGTACTGATTTTGAAATCCTATACAGTTGGTCCTCTGGGCTTCTTAAGAAACTTTGGTTACATAGCATCTCAAAACTAGGAATAACTTACAAAGGGAACCTATAGCTGATAACTCACTAATTTCTATAATTTTCGTAACTACGTGAAGAAATGCATAATTTTTGGTATTTTGTTAATAAAATAAGCAATTCTTTAGTATTATGTTGTATTAATCAGTAACAATTATCTACTTGTAACTTGTAATAATTAATAACTTGTAGTTTCGCATTTATCGTGTAACGGAGCTCAGAAACATGGGAAATCGTAGATTTTTAATTACGTACCTAGTGTAAAAAATTAAAACAATTTAAAATCGTTTTACGGTTGCAACAGAATGATTACAAGTATGTAGATAAAACAGAATGATTTCAATTATGCTTATACTGATGAATAATTCAGTATTTCTTAACGCATGGAGTGTTTTTTTAAATGCAATGGTATTTTATGCGCGTGTAATAAATCCAGATAATGAGTTGCAAAAATTTCTTTACAATAAAATCACACCTACATAATTTTATAATAATAATTATTATTCATTTAGTTTTCTTACAGTCGCAAATTTGAGATATTTGCATTTTCAAACTGTAAGGGTAGTTTATGCGCCACGCCGTCAAACCCAAACGCTGACGTGAACGCTTAACATCAAAATATAATACCCTATACAGTAAGAGAAGAATATAAAAACATCGGTTAAAATAAATTACGTTTTATTGTTTCGGTAGTAGCAAATTGGAAGATACATTCCAACAGTGCTAAATTGTAATGCAAATAAAAACAATTATCATAAATAAATAAGTTATTGATGCAATACAGCATTTCAAGACCAATAAAAATAGGCAAGACAGTATCGAATAAAGGATGAAACATGGATAAAATTTTAATAATTTCATTTTGTTCGACTTGCGGAATTTCATTCTATGACATTTATGCATTTCAATTTGCGAATTCTATTATTTCGGTTTAATTACCTTTTGTCAGTGTTTTATAATCTTAATTACGTTCAAGAACTTTCTTTTAATTCATCTTCATCTGATGTACTTAACAACCAAAACGGTCTTATTTATTCTTCTTTCTTATATTATCTACCTTCCAGCATTTCCGCTTCTATTGGTTGTTTATTATTCGGTTCGTGTAATGTAATTAATTAGCAATAGCCAAATTGATTTAACGATTTAATTTGTTGATATATTAATAAGATGTAATCGTGTTTGGTTTATTCACGCGGTAGAACAATAAACAATGAAAACATTTAAGAATGCTTTTTTAGGTAACTTCATTGTAATTTTTGAACAGCGGTGTAGTTACAAAATATTACCTAATACAGGAGGACCCCCCTGACGTAACAAATCTGACAAAAATTTATTGTTTATTCTTTAGATTTACGTGATGCATTATTTACCAACACAACCAAGAGTCCATAGATTTGGGGCCCGATTATGAAAAAATTAATATTAATTAACTTTTCTTATTTATATGCAACATTCACTGTCAAATTAAAAACCAAAAATGTACAACTTTTTTAGAATACAGAATTGCCTAATGCTACGTAAGAGAATGCTACAGTAATTTAATTTAAATTATTTTTGGTAACCAGCCACTAACATAAGTAACATCTTTGGAATCAGATTGTTTTTACTCGAATTTAACGTTATTTTTTTTAATTTAAGGACAGTTACATGAAAATTCAGTAGAATTAAGTAATAAAAGTAGTATTTAATTTATTCAAATACGGAACATTGACTATTATCTATAGGTAATAGTTGCTTTAACCTACATATTAGTGAAATATTTATGATGGTTTTTAGTGCAAAGGTCAAATGAAGACACGAGCATTGAAAACTGGAACAGAAATGGTTTTGCAATCCTCTGCAAACGGTCTTCTTTATCGTTGCTAGGAAATCTTTAATAAGAAAAATTGAATATTATATCAGATATACAAATGTACTTTCATTTATAGTTTACTACTAAAAAGGTTAATTACATGTACAGAAAATAGGTGTGATACGTACCAAACCCAATGAAACAAATTATAATAATTATGATTGTTATACACCCACAAAAATTGCAAAAAGTTTATAATGTGTTTCAAATACTTTGTTATATGAACTTGAATTTTCGTAATCGATAATTTAACAACATATTCATATGTAGAAACGAGCCAATTATATAACATTATAAATACTGCATCCACACATCGCCGAACGTTCACCACATAAGCTCGAACTGATAATAATCAAAATCGGACTACTATGTAAAAAGTTATGCGTGGTCATACAACTTTAACCCTATTTTCTTGTTTTTCTACCGTTATGGGTGGAATGTGTTTGTAAATTTAAATGGGACGAACTTCGAGGTATACCCTAATTCACAATAAAAAAAGAATCATCAAAATCGGACTACTCTGTAAAAAGTTATACGTGAACATACAACAAAAAATTTCGTATCGACTTGAGAACCTCCTTTTTTTCGTCCGTTGAAAACAGAATTAAAGTGCAATAAATTTGAGTAACGGAATTTGGGCGTTGGAATTTTTGGACACCAGAATTTTCATACTAACCTATGTTCAAATGTTTCACACTTTTCCGTATGGATTGCATATTGACAACAAATTTATTCTAAGAAAAGAACAAAATTCAACAAATAACTTAAGCTCTGATGTACCAAACCTGTCGGTATGGATTGCATATTGACAACAAATTTATTCCAAAAAAGGCAAAGTTCAACAAATAATCTAACCTCTGATGTGCCAAACATAATATCATTGTATTTTCTTAAATTGTGGCGTCCAATTGTTCTAACACCCAAATGGCGGAATCCAAAAATCTTTGCACTCAAAGGGTGGCATCTAAATGCCCTGATCCGCTAGACGAACTTAAGGATTTTAATTTAAATTATATTAGATAACCTGCAAATACAATTTGCGTACATTAATTCCTTAATAGACACAACAAATTACAAATGTTAAATTTTTTTAAATAATCTTAAAAGATCACAGTGTCACAGAACTGCAATATAACTTTATTAGATCGTGATACTATGAGTTACATCAGAAACGTGAAATACCACTATTCAAGTGGCATTTCGATCATTACCGTAGTTTTTAAACAAAAATTTGTTATTAAAATTAATCTTATCGTTTTATTTCAGATATTGTGCATTTTTCCGGGATTAATTTCACCTTGGCCTGTCGCCGGAATAGCCTTGTGGATGGGTCAGTTACAAGACATTTTAATACCCATCGGATTAGGCTTGGTGGATACCAGATTCTGTAAATGGGTCTCACAAGTATACAAATGTTCCGATAGAAGGAAACCAAATGATAAAATACCACCAGGAGGTAAGTTAAAACCAAGGTCAATGTTGCGCATTCATGTAATAATTATTTCAGTTGGTTTAGACGGAAAGTTTCGACATTTTGGAAGTCAACCACAGAGCTTGGAAGTAATCCAACAATCTGAGAGAGCAAGAGGATACACGTGTTCGTCGGAACCAAAATTTCCCATCACGAATGGTTCCTTGTACACAAGCATCGATGGTCGGTTACCGATAATTCATAATTATCGCAGACATAAAGATCAAAGAAGTAAGAATTTGACAAAAAAAAACATGTTTATTAACTTGTTTCATTTTTAGCTTGTCTGAAAACCATACCGGTCCAATCATCCAACGTTAATCTTCATTCGTCACATTTAAAACGACAAGATTACGTCCGCCCAAGACAAGATTTACATTTTGCATGTTCAAATACTAATTTGGACGATCATAGATCTTGTCTCAAATGTGATAGCCACAAATCATCCAGTCAGCTCAGCTTGTTTCCAAGTCGTGATTACGACATAGGTTCTAAGCTGGTTCGGCGCAATGAAAGCTTCACCAACAATTCGCTTTGTCATAACATACAACAATGTGATATTCGTAACGTTAAGCCTCTACAAAAACGTATTAGTTTAAGTCAGGATAGTTTATGCAGATTATCGATCATGGAAAACGTTTCATCAATTCCCTGCAAAACCGATCTTAAAAGATCCAAAATTATGAAAGGGAAAAATGACCATTCAAATCTTAACAACAGAATTAGTAAAAGTGAAGATTGCTTAAACGACTTGCAAAAAGATTTACAAAAATTTAAGCAAAATCCCGAAATGTTCCAAAAAAATATAAATAGTGTTAGAGTTTCTCAAGATTTTAAACAGGACTTGTCGTATATAAGTTCTGATGATGAATATCTTACAGACACAACAAATTTAAACGACACCATGATGGAGTACGACGGTACCTCCCAAAGCAGTTACTCCATAACCACCGAAGCAAATGGAGATTTCGATTTTTACCAAAATAACTATCTAGATGATGCGGAGTCGATTCAAAAAAATAACGAAATGTTAAAGTTGGATAAAAATAGAGTAGTTATTAACGTCGCCAATTCGGACTGTTACGAAATTATAAACAATAACATAAAAAATGAATTCACTACGTTTAAACAGCCACCACCAAAACCAAAATCCGACAACTTTACCGAAGAAATTTTAGCACGATGTACTAATACTCGAAATTCTAAAAATTTTGATCTAAACAATTTTAGAATTACGCGATCGAATTCGAAACGCTCTTTAGAAAATTTTCAAGCGTACATTGAAGTGGATTACAAAATTCCAAGATCAAATTCGTTTGTGGCTGTGGAAAAGAAGCGTAATTCCATTAATGATATCGATAAATTTGATTACCGATTAATTAATAATTTGCCTAAAAAATTTAACGCTAGCAGTGATAATTTGGATAATTTTAGAAATTTGAATAATACTAGCGCAACGTACTTGGAAAATTCTTACAGTGAAAGCGAGCACAGATACGAACCCTATAATCACGAAATCACCTATCAATCAAAGCAGAAAAATAAGTTGCAGAATTATGGTGGAAGTGTACCTGATTTTAAGAAAGTGTTTATTTCGGAGTATATTTAATTTCATCAGAGGAAAGTAAGGACTCTAAATAAAAACGAATCTACTGCCTTAGTGTATACTTTTTTTTAGTGTACTTTTGTTTAATGTAATAGTTGTGTGCGTGTATTACTGTGTGTGTGAACTATTTACTACTTACAAATTTTCTATAAGGTGTTAATATGATAATATCGCAAAATTTATGGATAGCATGGCTCCCTTTCACGACCATAAAGAATAGTAAATATTTAATGGGAATACTTTATTGATGCAACTAAAAGGCCCACTTTAGCTCAAATGTAACTTTTAGCTCTTTAGATACTTAAAAGTCAAGAAGCAAAAAAGTATTAAATATTTTTTATTAAGATAATCAATTTTGTTAAATTACAGTTATTTGATGTAAATATAAATATATTGTAACACCTATGAAATCATAATATTTAACAATTTTTGTGTATATATCATGTATATAATATTTTGTAATGAATTATAAGTTGATGTAAATATTTAAAATATCTAATAAACAATATTTAGAGTATTGCATATGCATGTGTAAGTACTTCTTTTAAGCTTTGGTAAGTTTACACAATAATGGTGACAGAGTTTTCTTCCAAAAGCTTGTCGACGTGCGACTTCAAAAGATGAAAAATGGTAGACGAGTAGCACCTGACTCGTAGACAGCATATCATGAGTAGAGATGCAAAGGAGCATTCAAACCAAAAACTACATAGCCTTAAACTGGACGGCACCATCTGTCTCAAGCGATCCGTATACGGATTAAAACGTTCAAAGTACAAAATAGACGTAACCGTCGTCATTGAAAGAGGAAAATCTCCCACCCCATGAAGTAGTAATAATTAGCCGCCCGAAATACGAAAACCAAAGATGTTTTAAGGCTATTTAAAAAATCTCTGCAATGCTGACACCACAAAAGAGCCTAATCTACGATTAAATGTCGAAACAAGCACAATCACCACGCCCAACCTCCCTGCACCACCTTCAAGCCATTATTCTCTACACCAGCACTTGTTAGCAAAGGCAGCGCGACTTAGCTTCGCGATAATTTCCGAGGTTTCCAGATTCAGTAAATACAATCATCTGAAGTTCTCGACATTTATCACTAGTCCAAATTACGTAAACTTTATTTCATTAAAGCGAATGTCAAAACTTCCAGTATCCATATTATATAATAGTATTTTATCTAATAATAATTATTGTATTGTTATTGATAATAATTTTTAGCCTTGAAAATGAACCACTAAAAGGGTCCGAAACGTCGGCATTTTAAAATTGTTTTAATAGACCTATTTCCAACTAGAAAATTATTATAAAATAAAATAAGTAAGTTAATGTGTGCCAACATTGGAAAGTTGTTACCATAGGCACATTTTCGCTACTTCTTCTATTTAGAAGTACAGCTTGCATAGTTGGAACAACATAGTTGTTATAATTTGTTGTAAATTATTGCTCATCCTGGTAGCTTTTATGAATTCGTTTGTTATGATTATTGACATAGTGCAGATCCAATTGTTATTGGAACTGATAATTTTATATTTGAAACAAATAGTGGTAGACACACTTCAGCCTAAAGAAAATTGAATGAATTCCTGTACTATTTATTTTATTTGGCCTAACTTACTCTTAATTCCCAAAATACATTAATAATTTTACAATGTGTAATATTTCCATTATACACATTAATAGGAACTCTTATTTCCAAGTCCCATGTTTTTTCAGTCTTAGGTGGCACTGTTCCATTGCTAATTGATAACATTTGACCATCAAAATCCAAAAATTTTCTATTCCTTCTTCTAGTTATTAATTCATAACCCTATTCGAAGCATGTAAAATAAAAAAATGAAAAACAACAGTTTTAATGTTCAAGAAGAATGGGACAAGAATTGCAAAATTATTTCTAACAACTGAACGAACTTTATACTAACAAGGGGAGCGCAAACATTAGCCATCATCGATTTGATTTATGTTTACTGTATACATGGTGATGGTATGACTACGGTGTCGAGTGATGTGATCTATGGTTGAGTTACGGAGCGGAAATTCTGGGTTCAAGTCGCGGACTTCGCAGAATTTCTTAGCCCGGCTTTTCGGTGGACATCCACACGCTGTGGTGAAAAGTTGTAGTAAAAAGAGTAGCAAGAGAGGATTAATCCACCTCGTGAAATGGATTGTAAAGACTTCAATAGAAGTGGCAATATTCCGACAGGAATAGAAAAGCCCTTGATGATGATGATGATGATGATGATAATGATGATGTATACATGTTGCCCATAGTTAGAACTTCAATAACATTTTCTTGGAAACGGCTGAACAGTGCATCATAAAATTTTCACCCGTTTCATTTCAAGTCACAACCTTGATGCACATAAAAATGAACCAAATCGGTGAATTGGAGGTTGAGTGGTTTCCTTGTAAGCTTTATAATCAAAATACATAACGGAATAATGAATTACTTTTAATTGCAGTCAAAATTTGTTCAAGAAATTGTATTCTTTAAGTAAAATAAAGAGAGACGGTCATTGCCTTGCAGATAACGCAGTTGGATGCGAACGCGGGGTACTGGGTTCAAACCCGGGGAGAGTCAAACTTTCTTATGACCAAGTCTCCGTGCTTCGGAGGGCACGTTAAGCCGGCGGTCCCCCTGAGTTGACGAATTGCCACCGTTAACAAAAAACAGGGCCACAGGCACATCTGAATGCTAGCCTAGTAAGCTGCTACACCGGATGTAAAACAACTATAGTCCAAAATCGATCTGCGGACTACTCACCAACCCGTCTGGCCAGCGTGGTGAGTTATGGCCAGATCCTCCATAATATGGAGAGGCTTATGTCCAGCAGTGGGCGGAAAAAGGCTGATGAAGAAGTAAAATAAAATGTCCCATTCCTCCTCACTCTATTCTAATTCTCTTCTATAGCAATCAAAATTTTATTTACCTGAACAAAATTGAAGCGAAGATCCTTTACATTAGTACTGGAAGTATTTATTACAGAACAAGTTAAAAAAATCATTTCGCCAGGAAGATAACCAGTTTTAGGTAATTTTACAACTACTTGAATACATTTTTCAGATGTAGTATAGATTTTCTTTTCGCTAAATACAGCTGGATCCTATAAAAACAATGTCAAGTGGATAAAAGTCACTATAATTAACTTCATACTTTCAATGACGGATTATGGTTAAGGTTTATGTAGGAACAAACATGGAAGTTCTTTTCTGCAGTATAATCTAGAGCCCAAGGTTTATCGACTGTAGCTTTGACTTTGTATTTAATTCTAAAGGACCCTTGTTTTACCGATGCAGGTAATTCTGCTGATAAATTAAAAACAAATGGGTATGAATAATTTCCAGGTTGAAATATTGTTTCAGCTGTAAGAAATCAGTAGATAATATTTAGATATATGATGTAGGTACGTAGGTTGCCTTTTATATTTCGGGATTTGAGAACAACAAATATTTTTCATCAAAAATGACTTTATTGTTTTTGAAAATACGCTTCGTGAAGATCATACACTTTTGCATGCTTTAAAATCAATTCTTGAAGGCCTTTTTCCACTCCGATTGAGGTACCTCTAAAACTTGCATTTTGAACGCACCAGCCGCTCCTTCCGGTGTCGAAAAACGTTGACCTAGCTATTTATTTTTGACGTGCGGAAATAAAATGAAGTCATTGGGTGCTAAATTAGGACTATACGGCGAATGGTCCATCAAATCGACATTTTGAGTACTCAAAAATTCACTTGTTCGATCCGATGTCTGAGAGCTCACATTGTCATAGTTGAGAATGATCCGTCTTGGGCGGTTGGTTTTCCTTATTTCTCCGAAGACTTCTGGCAAACAAATGGTTGTGTACCATTCAAAATTTACCGTTCTATGTTATACCAATGGTACGGATGCACCATGTCGAGTTTTTCCGAAAAAAAACAGGCGATCACTTGCTTCGAAGTGTTTCGAGCGCGAACAGCTTCGATGGCTCATTTTGAAAAACGCACATAGTCGACTGCTTTTTATTTTTGGGCTCATACGCGTAGATCCATGTTTCGTCACCTGTCGCGATGTCCGAGACTCATTTTGAAGCATCGCAATCGTATATTTTGAGCAGTTCTTTCGACCAATTGACAAGAGCCATTTTTATGCGATTGCCAAATCATGCGGGATCCAACGCAAAGAAATCATTTTGACAACCAAATGTTTATTCAATATTGAATGTGAGTTGGTCCTACTAATGACCAAGGTTGCCTCAATCTCACGATAAGTTATATTATGACGATCTTGCAGTACCAGTTCACCCACAGCATCAATGTCTTCGGGAATAACAACCGATTTTGGCCGACCTTCGCCAAATTCGACTTTGAGCAAAATACGACTACGATTGAATTCGGTTAACCAGCGATAAACACTGGTCCTTGATGGTGCTTCATCGCCAATAGTCGAATTAAGTTCATCGATGCACTGCTGTTGAGTCAATCAATGTCGAAAGTTGTAAAAAATAATCCCAATAATGATTTAATTCAATTTTTTGAACGAATTTATTTTTCAAGAATTTTTAAACAACACAAATGGCGTTCATACGGCAAAAAGTTCTGAATACATAGACCTTCAAAAATGTCAAACTTTACGATAAAAATATTAGTTGCCAGATGGCAGCACTAGGGTAGCTGAATCCCGAAATATAAAAGGCAACCCTATATTCCTTAAATTTGGTATCGATTTTTTTCAATATCCTGCATATGCTTCTATAATAAAAATAGAAATAGTTTCTTACATGATAATAATTTTGACTCCAATTCAAAATACGTTTCATTACTATAGAATGTTTCTTTATCTTCATCCCATCGTACTTTAGCTTCACCTTTGAATGTGACACGAATATCTACAGAAATATTTACATTATAAATTTAACCAATTTGTGCCATCCCACTACAAAATCTGCATGAAAGCACGAAAGACGGAAAAGCTAAATGCTGATTTCCACTATACAACCCATCTTCGTACCATACCGGTTCCGTACTTAAATTCTCCACTATAATTGGCTTCTGAGTTCCCAAAGAGACGGAACGTAGATGGAACGTATAGTGGGAAGTAGTACACGGTCGCATACGCCTTACGCCGCCACTGTGGTTAGCGAAAATCTTGGTTACGTTGTTGGTACGTTTGATAAAATTAATTTTAAATTAGGTATTTAAAATATACAAAAAATGTTTCCATACCTCTGACTCTGTTTTCGTATTTGAAACAGCAAATAACAAATCCGTTAATTGTGTCTCCCGGATAATAATATGGTTTATCCAATAGGACTTCACACCCTTCAGCCATTTTAAATTCATATGAAGGTTTAATTTAATAGTAATATTGAATTTAAATAAACCAATATCTGTTCTATTTTTATCTCCTTCTGATAACGATAAGTCCTTTTAGCAAATGGAAGTGATAATAAATTTGTCGGCTTTACTGTCAAACAATTAATTATTTACTAGGTTAATAATATCTAGTATAAAATAAAATAAAATTTAGAAGAATTGAGAGACCTTTAGAAAATTTATTCATAAATTATATTTAATAAAATAAATTTAAAAAAATAACATTTTCTGTTCATTGTAAATTATTTTTCACCCTGGTAACTTGTCATTGTTTGAATCGCTACAGATCCAATCTTTATAGGAATATTGCAATACATAAATTTGAATGCGTCAGTGGTAGACGCACTTCTCCCTAAATAAAAGTAAAACTAAAATAATAATGAGTTCATAATATTTATTTCATCTTGCCGAACTTACTTTCAATTCCCAAAATACATTTATGATTTTGCAATAATCGATATTGCCATTGTACACATCTTCGGGAACCTTCATTTGCAAGTCCCATGTTTGTTCAGTATTGGGTAAGACAGTCCCATTTGAAATTGCATATGGTTGACCTTTAAAACCATACATTATTCTAGTATCGCTCATGGTTATTAATTCATAAACCTATTGAAATAGCATAGATCAGACTAAATTTTTCTACGGCATCCAGGAGTAATGGGACGTTGCAAAATATATTTAACACAAACTGAATTTTATACGAAGTTTAATTTACACGCAAAATTTATTCTAAATTATGTTATGCATCAAATATGATTGTATTGTCCCATTCCTCCACACTTTCTCCCAATTCAAATTACCTGAATAAACTTAAAGCGCACATCCTTTACTTTAACAGTGGAATTATTTCTTACAGAACAAGTATAAAAAATCACCTCACCAGGAATATAACCACTTTTAGGTAATTTGACAACAACTTTAATAAATTTATCGCTACCACGAAATGCAAAGGTTTTCTTTTCACTAAATACAACTGGATTCTACAAAATTAACATTAACAGAATAAAGAAGACATTGTTCAACTTCAAACCTTTAATGAAGGATAATAATTTAGGTTAGTGTAGGAATAAAGATTAAAGTTCTTCTTTGCAGTATAATCTCGAGAAAAAGGTTTACCAATAGTAGCTTTGACTTGATATTTAATATTGATGGCGTTCTCTGCTTCTTCTACCGATGATGGCAAATTTAGTGGTAAAACGAAAACAAATGGGTACGAATAATTTCCAGTTTGAAATGTTGTTCTAGCTTTAAAAAAATCAGTAATTAAGAATAATTAATTATTATAGAAAATTTGGGATTTGTTGCTCTTAAATTCCTAATAAAAAACTCGCAGGTAATTGAAACTGAAGCATCCTGTTTTTATTTAAGCACCGTAGCTGAAATGTGATCTTACTGACGTGCATTTAAGAATAATAAAAATTATGTCATTACAATTTCGTCATTATTTATGGAAAACGTGATTATTCCAAATTTGATAAAATACCACTAGAATATTAACAATTATGATAATTTAAGGTGTAGATATGATTGACGTGTGCAAAAATATTATTTTGTTTGCTAGCACCAATAAATAAATAAACATTTTATACTAGCTGTTCGCTCTTCGCGTTGCTCTGCAGTTCGATTAGTTCGAAAATTTGTTTGGTTTGTAGCATTGTGAGTTCTGCTACATATATTGTTCCGTCTTGGCGGCCTTGTGTTCTTTTTAATTCTTTTTTTTCTCTGCTCCATGATTTTGAAGTACGCGACAACTCGGCGCTAGTTGGAAAACAATTTTTGTTTTCATTACAAAAAAATCGTTTCCCAACACTAACTTAAGCTCTACCGGTGGATCACCGGCAGATCTCTTTTTTAACTAGTACCCTTAGAGTCAATACACCTTGTATAATATGTTGGTACTTCTATAATTACAGATGAGATTATTAGGTCGTATAAAATAATAATTGTAAAAATAAAAAAGGTATCTTATAGCTAAAATAATGGCTATTTTAAAGTTTGTGTTTTTTATTTTAGGTAAAGCACTGACCTTTTTTTCTTTTTTGACTATTAGGTATTTTGATGATATTTTAAACAATAATAAATACAAGGCCACAAATTTTTATAATTTAATTGGTGATGGGTATCATTACCTAAAACTACTAAATACTCACCTGAGATAGGTTTTATCGCAACTTTTTAGTTGCCTTCTTTTGAACTTATACGACCTCAAAATCTCATCTCTGTCACTCTATCTATAATATAACTTAAAACTTTTCTTACATGATAGTAAATTTGATTCCAGCTCAAAATAATCTTCCTCATTATCGAATGTTGCTTTACGTGTTCTCCAATGTACTTTAGCTCTACCTTTGAACATCACACGAATATCTACAAAAATATTTAATATTTGTAACAACGTTGCAAACAAAATTCTTGAAGATCTCTATTTTTTCAATAAAATAAATTCATATAAGTATGAATAAGTAATATGTACCTATATTCATATTAATATTTACACGAGTATTATACAGGGTGGACCATAAGTCTCTTAACATTTGAGAAGCCCCACTGCTTTCGTGCGGGTGGAGATATCGGGGTGAGGAAGGTATCAAACGCGAGATCGGCTAATAGGAATTTAGTATTATGGCATCATTCACCCGAGCTCAACGTGGGCTTTACGTTCGCAAGTACTATCGAAACAACGATTCTGCGACCAAAACTAGACTGGAATGACACTAAATTGAAGCACCAAAAGTCCTTACACTCACCGAAAGTTATTGTATGGGCGGCATTATCAGCGAGAGAAATCATTGGTCCATATTTTTATGAAGATCAGAGAAGCCGTCCTCTTACTGTCAACACAGAGCGATACATTGCGATGTTATAGAAGTTTCTTGCACAAGCGTCACATAACTTCTCAGGCTACAATCAACCCTAATAGCACATAATGTAACGACAGGACTTTTGCAACCTTATGTTTGACTTGGCAAGGCCAAATCACACCTCCAACGACTCTAATAGCGGCAGTTCGTGAAATTTTTGACCAAAAACTGATATCCAAAAGAGGTGACTTTAATTGGCCACCCCGCAGTCCGAATTTGTTCCCAATGGACTTTTTTCTTTGATGATACCTTAAAAGTAAAGTTTACATCAGCAACCCAGAGACTTATAGAAGAATTAAAAGAAAAGATATGCAACGAAATCTAAAACATTTCAATTTTCAATCAAAAAACGAAACCCTCATTTGTGCACTTGAAAATACAATAAACAGTTCTTGATTAATACTGCTTGTTTATTTTTAATGGCCGGTGAATGACGTCATGGAAATTTTACAAGCTAAATTCCTATTAGCCGCTCTCGCGTTTGATACCCTCCCCCCCCCCCCCCGATACCCCCTCCCGTTCGGAAACAGCGGGCTTCTCGAATGTTAAGAGACTTATGGTCCACCCTGTATAATATAATAAACTATTTAGTAGATAGTTATAAATAAAAATATTCATGAACAAGAACATTTTTTTATATCATACCTCTAACTTCATTTTCTGATTTGAAATAACAAATAACCGATCCGTTAATTGTGTCTCTTGGAGAATAATGTGGTTTATCCAACTGCACTTCACATCTTCTCATTCCAAGAACTTGATGAGAATTCGTCAATTGATTTTTAAAAGTTTTAATTTAACTACATAAAATTTTCAAAAGCGCATTAAAAGGAACTTGGTGGATGAACAAATAACTACTGCAGTATATTTTATTTTTGTATGATAATATACTAACACATCATAAGAAAATAGTAAAATAATAAACAAAATCTAAAAATAACCCTAAATTGACTGGTATTCCTGGTTTACACAACAGGCGCTTAAAAATTTTAAAATATTTAGATACTAC
Source organism: Rhagonycha lutea (assembly GCA_958510855.1). Classification (NCBI taxonomy): domain Eukaryota; kingdom Metazoa; phylum Arthropoda; class Insecta; order Coleoptera; family Cantharidae; genus Rhagonycha; species Rhagonycha lutea. The sequence continues at coordinate 35,342,598 of OY294039.1, read as the reverse complement.
ATATTATTATGTACTATTATAATATTTATTATGATCTTATTGTATTGTTATCGACTCCTTTTAAATTCTTTATAACAATTTCGTTCAATTAAAATGAATTTGATATTGAAAACTATGCCTCTCTGGGTAGTTTCCACATGATTCTTGTCCGGACTACAATAAATTGCACCTATGTGAACCATTTAGATTTTTATTGTTGGTTCCTCAGGGTTGCTCAATAATTTGTAATTGACACTAGTCCGGTTGTCCCAAAATTTTGGATTTGTTGTGGAGGGTAAGATAAGCTCACACACACATAGACCTCTAAATCTGGCCCATTGTACTACCTCCGGTTTCGCGCCATTCCAACTGTAGAATGAACTCAGAATCTTATTGGCATGCAGGGTGTCACTGATTTTGGCCATTTTGGGCCGGAAGTCCCCCAACACGGACCCCCGTTATTGTACATTGAAGTTAATGCGGGACAGTAACAAAGTACATGTTCAGCTATTTCCTTCTCTTCATTACATCCAAGACACATAGGGTCATCTGCATACCCTATCGTGTGAAGATGTTTATTTAATCTACAATGTCCAGTTACTATCACTGCAATTAACCGCAGAATGACTCTGAATAACTGGACTTGACTAGAAAGTGCACGTGTTATAGCTCTTGTATCTTCTTCTTCTAGTGCCATATCTTCTTTAGACGTAGGCGATCTTCCTGGCTAAGCCAGGAAAACTTTACTAGGGAAATGTTAATGGGGTGGTTTCCCGTTGCCTTCCCCATAGTCCACAGATCGATTTCGGACTTTTTAGATCACAGCACATATCCGACGCAATCAGGATTAGAACCACGATTTCCCGCTTTGTAGTCTATCCGTGTTTGATTTACGCCAGACTGCTGGTATCTCTTGTATAGTTGCATGCAGTTCTTTGTACCCAACTGCAAGTGTACTTTGGTATATTGCTTGGAGAGAACATCCAGAGCCTTAACGGATCATTGGAGTTCTTGTCAGTTCGTTGGCCATTTTCTTGTCCTCGTCATCTTAATGTTTTTTGACCCAGCAGAGAAAAACAGCATTTTTAATAGATATCATTATTTACTGTTGGGATGCAATTAAGCACTAGATCAGAGGTGATCTTTTGGCCATGAAGTGCCACAAGAATCGCCCTACTGTCTGATAGAAGATGCATATTTTTTTCTTGGATGCATTTATCTTGAATTATTATTCTTGCACAATGTAATATGCCTATAAGTTCCGCTTACAATGCGGATGCATATGTACCCAGTGATACATATCTTATGTTTAGGTTAGGGTCAAGTTTATTTTTGGACCCATCCGACTAATATTAACGTATGTCATAGTCAGATGTTTCGTTTGCATTTAACAGAACGCTGAACATGCTATAAAATATGTATTTAGGGTAGATTCTGTCGGGTTCAAAATGCAGCAGAGAAATTCTCTTGGAACATTCCTCCAAAATCTACATATGGCCCGTAATTCCTCTTCTATTATTCCATATCTTCCAACTGTGCAACCTAAGAGCATCGCTAGCCGCCATCTCTTGCCCATATAGATCAAGTGGTGGGAGGTAGAGGAGAGCCGTGAGAGCAGCGGTTGCTGCTACTCGCATTTCTCCAGTTACAGTCAGACAGACTAATCTCTGAATCTGGTGCAAGGAAGATACTGTTGTTACCTGTTTGGTTCTGGGCCACCATACAAGGGCACCGTAGCATAGCATGGGTCTTACAACTGCAGTGTAAAACCAGAGCTCTATACCGTCCATTGCACCCCGACACTGCCAGAAGGCCAGCCTGGCTAATTTTATTTGTAAATGTTTTCCCCAATAATTCAGCTTCGTCCTAAGTATTATTCTCAGATACTTGACTTCATCGATTAGTTCTGTCCCAAAATTCACGCAAGATTTAATTTTGATAGAAATCACAGGTTTATACTTAAAAATTGTAAATTTTTTACTGATTCATAAAGTATATAATATATGGGTTATGAATGGAATAGCTTATCGGGTCTTATATCGGGCTTCCACGGCTCTGCTGGCACATATGCATAATTTTGTATAAATGTGGCTGAATTTCGTTGATACAGAGCTCAATTTCGTTCTTTCAGGCGTGTGTGATCTTGGGCTAGTTGGCATTAACATTAGACTTCAAAAAGAAAACCAAATAAAAAATCTAACTCTATAAACTTAAACTCGTCGGCATATCCATCGACGACACGGACTCAAGCGATCCGTACACCACTAAAACGTTCCAAGTACAAAATAGACGTAACCGCCGTCCTTGAAAGAGGAAAATCTCCCACCCCGTGCAGAAGCCCTAATGAGCCGTCTGAAATAAGAAAACCAAAGATGAACCAAAAACGCAATGCCATGCTGTAGGCTCTTCTCAAAAATCTCGGCAATGCTGACACACTAAAGAGCCTAATCTATGATTAAATGCAGAAACAAGCACAGTCACCACGCCCAACCTCCCTGCCACCTTTGAGCCATTATTCTCTGAATCAGCACTTATGAGCAAGAGCAGCACGACTTAGCTTCGCGATAATTTCCGAATCTTCCAGCTTCAGTAAACGTAATCATCAAAAGTTCTCAACATTTATCACTAGCCCAAATTACCTGAATTTTATTTCATTGAAGGGAGTGTCAAAACTTACAGTATACATAATATTATTATATAGTATATTTATCTAATTATTGTAAGAATATTTCATTGTTCATTAAAGGTACTAAAATTGTTATTAATTAGCCTTGAAAATCGACCAATAAAAGGGTCCGAAATTTTTTAATAGACCTATATTCAATTAGAAAAATATTATAAAAAAAAATAAGTGAGTTAGTGCGTGTGTGTGTGCCAACATTGGAACGTTGTTACCATAGCACATTTTCCCTACTTCTTCTATTTAGAAATACAGCTTGCATAGTTGGAACAACATAGTTATTATTTGTTGTAAATTATTGCTTATCCTGGTAGCTTTTATGAATTTGTTTGTTATAATTATTGAAATGGTACAGATCCAATTATTATTGGAACTGAAAATTTTATATTTGAAAACAGTAGTGGTAGACACACTTCACCCTAAAGAAAATGGAATGAATTCCTGTACTATTTATTTTATTTTACCTAACTTACTCTTAATTCCCAAAATGCATTAATAATTTTACAATGTGTAATATTTCCATTATATACATTATTAGGAACTCTTACTTCCAAGTCCCATGTTTTTTCACTTTTAGATGGTACTGATCCATTGGTAATTGAATACGTTTGACCATCTAAACCCAAAATTTGTCTAGTCCTTCTTTTAGTTATTAATTCATAACCCTATTAAAAGAATGTAAAAGAAAGTATAAAAAAATGAAAACAGCTTAATGTTCAAGAAGAATGGGACAAGAGTTGCAAAATTATTTTTAACAATTGAACAAACTTTATACCAACAAGGGGAGCGCCAACATTAGCCATCATCGATTTGATTTATGCTCACTGTACATGTAGGCCATAGTTAGAACTTCAATGTCATTTTCTCGGAAACGGCCGGCGGAATAGTGCATCATAAAATTTGCACCCATTTCATTTCAAGTCGCAACCTTCATGCACATCAAAACTGAACCAAATCGGTGAATCGCAGGTTGAGTGGTTTCCTTGTAAGTTTTATAATCAAAGTACATAATGGAATAATGAATTACTTTTATTTACAGTCAAAATTTGTTTAAAAAATTGTATTCTTCAAGTAAAATAAATTGTCCCATTCCTCCCCACTCTATTCTAATTCTCTTCTACATCAATCAAAATTTTATTTACCTGAACAAAATTAAAGCATACATCCTTTACATTAGTACTGGAAGAATTTATTACAGAACAAGTAAAAAAAATCATCTCGCCAGGAAGATAACCAGTTTTAGGTAATTGGACAATAACTTGAATAAATTTTTCGCTACCAAATGTAGTAAAGATTTTCTTTTTGGTAAATTCAGCTGGATCCTATAAAAACAATGTCAAGTGGATAAAAGTCACTATAATTTATTAACTTCATACTTTTAATGAAGGGTTATGGTTAAGGTTTATGTAGGAACAAACATCGAAGTTCTTTTTTGCAGTATAATCTGGAGCCCAAGGTTTATCGACTGTAGCTTTGACTTTGTACTTAATTTTACAGGCCTGTTCTTTTACCGATGAAGGTAAATCTGCTGATAAATTAAAAACAAATGGATATGAATAATTTCCAGGTTGAAATGTTGTTTCAGCTGTAAAAAATCAGTAATATTTATATATTTTTCCTAAAATTTGGTATCGATTTTCTTCAATACCCTATATTAAAATGTGCCTTTATGGTAAAAATAAAAAAGCTTCTTACATGATAATAAATTTGACTCCAATTCAAAATATTTTTCATTACTATAGAATGTTCTTTTACCTTCCTTCCATCGTACTTTAGCTTCACCTTTGAATGTGACACGAATTTCTACAGAAATATTTAGATTAAAAATTTAACCAATTTGTGCCATCCCATTAAAAAATCTGCATGAAAGCACAAACGACGGAAAAGTTAAAGGCTGATTCCCACTATACGATCCGTCTTCGTTCCATACCGGTTCCGTACAAATATTCTCGACTATAATAAATTGCCTTCCGAGTTCCAACGGAAGATGTACGTACATCAGTTAATAATATTTGAATACCTCTGGTATGGAACGGAGACGGAACGTAAGTGGAACGTACAGTGGTAATCAACCTTAACTTGTAATTTTTTTTTTTAGGTAATTGGACAACAACTTGAATAAATTTTTGGCTACCAAATGTAGTAAAGATTTTCTTTTTGGTAAATTCAGCCGGATCCTATAAAAACAATGTCAAGTGGATAAAAGTCACTATAATAATAATCACAAGTTTATAAATTCGGCTCAACTTTTGGACCAGAGCAGTGAGAACGATTTTTAACGTTATTTGATGCCCTGAACTCAGATCTTTAAACCGTGTGTCAAGATTGGTTCTAGTTTTCGAGTTCTCCATTAATTAAGGCTGGGGTACACCTTGCCGGCAAAACTAAGAAGTCCAACTTTGTGAATTTTTTCTAAGAAAATGAATGTATTTAGATCAATTTGGGTTTTGACACATTATTGTACAAGTCTTGAAAAACATTTAATAATTTTTTCAAGTCAAAATATTACAAAATGGCCGCGGGGGGCAGCTGAACTCCAAAAAGCAATTCTTAAAATGAGGGGAAGATATCACAATGGTGGCGTTAGACCTACAACATTGGAAATAAAAAAATTTAGTTTAATATATGTTTATCCAGTCCGCCTCGCTCCAGATTTTTTATATTTTAATTTTTTTTAATTTATACAGGTTCAAATTCAAAAAACAATTTTTCGACCACAACTTTTCAAAAAATTTTCAAAAAACGGGCTGCTGATTTGGATTCAGCCCCCAAGTTTACCTTATAATCAGCTGTTGGTTGCTCAGGTCCAAAACCGTGTAAACTTGTGATTATTAACTTCATACTTTTAATTTTTTAAAATAATTTTAATAATTTAAACATTGGTTGACATCCGAGAATATAAATATAGTATGTAATAATAATAATATGTAGTATATGGTTAGACAGTGGTGGCGTAACCGAATGTTGTAATGTACGCAAAGTAAATTAGCGAGGCCCCTATATTGTGTAGGTCGAGGGGTCCGACACGCGTTTGCCCCCCCAAGTAGAGGGGGTTCGGTGGTATATCCGCGGAATATTTTTTGAAAATTTGGTGCAAAATGGTGATTTTTAGGGTTAGGAAACTTTTAATTAATTATGTATAATTTTGTGAGGCCAGAAATTAAGTTCGAGGCTGTACGCAGTCGCGTACGCCTTAGGCCGCACCGCCACTGCGGTTAGATGAAAATTTTGGTTATGTTTGATAAAATTAATTTTGAATTAGGTATTTAAAATATACAAAAAATGTTACCATACCTCTGACTCTGTTTTCGTATTTGAAACAGCAAATAACAAATCCGTTAATTGTGTCTCCCGCATAATAATATGGTTTATCCAATTGGACTTCACACCTTTCAGCCATCTTAACTTCGTATGAAGGTTTAATTCTTTAATTTAATAGTTTATTGAGTTCAAATAAACCAATAAGTTATTTATTCATTCTGAAGTGAATTGAAGTGAACTAAGGTAAAATGAAGTCATTCAGTTGGCGACTATTTTAGTTCTTTTTAAAATAAACGTTTAAAATTATGTAATATTTAAAGAAATACAATATTTATCTTTATTTTTTTAAATTTCTTTCTGATAACGATAACCACCCAGTGGCGGACTTCGGAACGGTGAACGAGGCGAGCGCTGGAGGCCTCATAAATCAAGGTGGCCTCTAAATAAAAAAGTTATTTAATTTAAGGCCGTGTTCTGGTTTAAAAACATAAATTATGGGCGATTTGTCGAGCTCAATAAAAATGAAACAAAAAATATTTTTACCATTCAGATTTTTACAACATATTTGCTGATATTTTGAGAATATACGTATAGAAAAAATTTTGAAAAAAAATAATTAAAATTAAACAAGCTATACGCTGGTAAAGTTGGTGGTAAAAAAAATAGAGGGTGTGCTGATTGACACGATTGCAACCCTTCTGGTAATCGGAGATAAGATTTCAAAAAAGATTATTAATTAGTTAGAATGTCGTTATCGTCCCTACCAAATAGAAAACGGAAAAAATATTTTTCGCAAAATGCCGGCTGTCTGAAGAAAAAAATTCATTTTTTGACTTTTTTTTTCACAATTCTTAATTTTATAAAATAGTGAACCAAATAATTTTTATACAAAAGTGGTAGAGACGATAGACAGTTATATAGTGAAGGTTGGTACAAAATTTGAAGCAAATCGGTTACATAGAACTTGAGATATCATGTCAACCAGGTTATTAATTATTATTAATATTCTATTAAAGTTTTGAGCAAAAGTTTGAAGTTGAAAAATGTTAAAATGTCATAAAATACATAATTACTACGACCTTCGGTAAGTTACTCACTGGTAGGTTCAGTTGCTGCGTCACTAAAATAGCTAAAACGTTGTAAACTATTGGAATTTTAAAATTTTCTCTTGAGAATATATTCTTAAAGGTCTAAACTTTAAGAATATGCAAAAAAACAAAAACCTTATTTTTTTTCATTCCAAACCAGAACACGGCCTTAATTATTTAAAAAGTACGACAGGCATAGAAAAATAACATTGAAAACTAATCAATATAAAATTACAACTGTCTGACTATATTTAAAGGTTTTCTGATGTTGTTAGGGTATAGTAGTCCCTACTAGAGTAAAAAACGTGCTCGTAGAATGCGTAGTCTTTTTCTTCTTCTTCTTTATCAGCCTTTTTTCCGCCCACTGCTGGACATAAGCTTCTCCATATTATGGAGGATCTGGCCATAACTCACCACGCTGGCCAGACGGGTTGGCGACGAATGCGTAGTGTAGAACAGTAATTTTCAACCGGTGTGCGGCCAGTCTTTTGAGTTATTCTTCTGGTATAGCTTGCTATTTTAGCCAGACCTTCAATAGTCCACTAGAAATTTTTATTTATATTATTTTAGTATTTCCAAAAAAATCGCCTCCGGCGCTAATCTGTAATCTTCCCATATACTGAAGGAACTCGATTCGGCTAAAAGTATGCCGTCACCAAAAAAGGGTTGAAAACCACCGCTATAGGGGTAGTGAAACTATTTACACGGGGGCCTCAAAATTGAATTACGCCTGGGACCTCTCAACTGCTAAATTCACCACTGTAACCACTAATAGTTAAAATCACTGATGTGCTATGAATACTTAACGCAGGACTTCCAGTTTTCTTGTATTTTTAAAATTCAGGTCATTCCATACAAAATAGTCCTTGATCCTTACAGCATTTTTTCAATCTAATGGATTTTGCTAAAACTCAACTAAAAATGTTAGCCTTTATTATTTGTCGTATCAACATAAAACTAAAAGCAAGCTGCTATCCTCTATCCTGCCATCTTCCATCTTTTAAACATAATTTCGGATCTGAGGGCACAGATCAAGATCGATATGTTGAAAATGGATCACATAACCAATAGGCTAATTTTTATAGCTTTTGATATTAATTTTATGTAGTAAACATTATAAATTAAATAATATATTTTGAATTGGAAATTTCATTTTTTAATACAAAATTATGTACCTACTAAATTTTTGTATTTATGTCCAAATTATTTGGAATATCTATTTCGAATAATTATTAATTATTAAAAAGAACCTTTAAATTTAATTATAATAAACGCAATTAGCATGTAATATGTAGGTCAATAAGTGAACTTTCAATTTAAATAAACTGCATGATGACTAATGCCCGTATTCACAAAGAAACGTATAACGAACGATTACGTAACGGATCGTTTAAGTAAAAAATTTTTAACTTTAATCGTTTAATTTCACTTTTAAATAAACCTTTCGTGACAGTGTATTAAAGGACTGTTGTTTTTATTACCACCCAAAGAGCCTCTCGTTATTATTATGCTCGATTACGAAATAAAATATGACTATTTAACGGTCCGTAACGTTTAACAGACCGTTAAATCAGTTACGAACGTTTGTGAATACGGGCATCAGTCATAAATTTTACAATATTGCGGAGACAGGAAAACATAAAATAGCAATAAAACTTATGTATTCTTTTAAATCAATAACCTTTTAGAAAACATTTCATAATACCTTCGACACACTGGAACGTTAATGATCATTAACAATCATTTCAGTCAGAATTTCACGAATCTGAATCAGATACTCAAATCCGCCACTCATTCTGTTATTTACTCCAGTATCATAAGCTATTTAATAAATTAAATTAATCGCGGATCGCCAATTTATAAAACAGTTAATGATCATTAATTTATAGTCTGTCAAAGGTAATAAGTCTAGATAACCTTGAACACTGAGACTGGTACTCACCAAGAAACCAGAAATTATACAATAATATTAAAGACAATAATTTTTTTTCAAATATTCGTCATCAAGGGAATCCTTTTCTCCAATTATAAACAAAAAGAAAACAAAATCATGTCAATTTCAAATTTTTTTTTGTAATTTCAACGCTCTATTATAGTATATATAATAGCCTATACAAAAATATTACATACAAATACATTATTTTTTTATACAATTGAGAAAAATTATAAAAGTTACAAAAATACAAGACTAATTTATTTTTCGATATGGAGATCCTAATAAAGGAGTGACCATTATAATATTTTCTAAAAGTTAAAAATTGAAGATCGCTACAATCGCAATGTTATTTCGCTCATCGCTCTAATATTAAAACATATAAAATAAAGAGAAGTTGCAAATTTTGTGGATTGCGAAAGATGAAATACCATTTCACTTTGGAGCGTAATTTTTAAAACTTGAGAAGCTTGTGGAAGCTCTCAGCAATTATATTCTGAAGTTTATTAGAAATACAGGACTAAAGACACAAAAAGCCAAGTAATCTTATTGAAGTGGGGTCCTAAGATATAATAATTATTTAATATGAAAGTATGGCGGACTACCCTTATTTGATAATATTCCTAATTTTGCAGCATTTTCCTTACAGAATTTACTAATAAACTATATTTGAAAAAATAAATTTAAAAAAATGCTCCGAAATTAGACAAGTTTTCCTTTAAAATATTAAACTCAATCAGAAAAAAATGTATAAAAAATGTAAATAGAATATAAAAAATAATGGTTATTTAAATTCTTGCGTAATCGGGAAGAATTAGAAGAAGAAAATGTAATTTAAAATCCTTTTTAAATTATTTTTCACCCTGGCCGCTTGTCATTGTTTGAAATGCTACAGATCCAATAGTTATAGGAATTGCAATATATAAATTTGAATGCATCAGTGGTAAACGCACTTCTCCCTAAATAAAAGTAAAAATAAATATATAATGAGTTCATAATATTTATTTCATGTTGCCGAACGTACTCTCAATTCCCAAAATACATTTATAATTTTGCAATGATCAATATTGCCATTGTACACATCATCGGGAACCCTCATTTGTAAGTCCCATGTTTGTTCAGTATTAGGTAAAACAGTCCCATTTGTAATAGCATATGGTTGACCTTCCAAACCGTAAATTATTCTAGTATCTCGTAGCGCTATTAATTTATAACCCTGTTGAAATCACATAAATCAAACTAAATTTTCTTTCGGCATCCAGGAGGAATGGGACGTTTCAAAATATGTTTAACACTGAGTGCATTTTATATGAAGTTTAATTCACACTCAAAATTTGTTTTAAAAATGTTATGTATCAAATATGATTGTCCCATTCCTCCCCACTTTCTCCCAATTCAAATTACCTGAACAAAGTTAAAGCGCACATCCTTTACTTTAACAGTGGAATTATTTTTTACAGTACAAGTATAAAAAATCATCTCGCCTGGAATATAACCAGTTTTAGGTAATTTGACAACAACTTTAATAAATTTATCGCTACTATGAAATGCAAAAGTTTTATCTTCACTAAATACAGCTGGATTCTGCAAAATTTACATTAATAGAATAAAGAAGTCATTGTTCAACTTCAAACCTTCAATGGAGGATTATGATTTAGGTTGGTATAGGAATAAACATAAAAGTTCTTCTTTGCAGTATAATCTCGAGCAAAGGGTTTATCAACAGTAGCTTTGACTTGATATTTAATACTGCCGTTCTGTTGTTCTACCGATGATGGCAGATCTACTGGTAAATTGAAAACAAATGGGTACGAATAATTTCCAGGTTGAAATGTTGTTCTAGCTTTAAAAAAAAACAGTAATTAAGAAGAATATGAAATCAATAATTTTTACTTAAAATATTTAGAAGAGAATAAATTATTATATAAATAAAATTTGGGATTTGATGCTCTTAAATTCCTAATAAAAAATCTCTTCTAGGTAATTGAAACGCAAACATCCTGTTTTTATTTAAGCACAGTAGCTGAAATGTGATCTTACTGGGGTTTATCGACGATCATATATTTAAAATATAAGATTAATAAAAATTATGTCATTACAAATTGCGTCATATTTATGGAAAACGTGATTATTCCAAATTTGATAAAATACCACTAGAATAGTACTAACAATTATGATAATTTAAGGTATAGAAATGTACATAATATATAAAAATTATATGATTTAATTGGTGATAAGTATCATTACCTAAAACTACAAACCACTTTTTTTTTATCTTATATCGTAACTTTTTAGTTGTTGCCTTCTTTTGAATTTATACGACTTCAAAACCTTGCTTTATCTATAATATAACTTAAAACTTTTCTTACATGATAGTAAATTTGATTCCAGCTCAAAATAATCTTCTTCATTATCGTATGTTGATTTACCCACTTTCCAATGTACTTTAGCTCTACCTTTGAACATCACACGAATATCTACAAAAATATTTAATATTGGTAACAACAGTTCAATTTTTTATTTTTCAACCGACGAACAAAAAGGAGGTTAAGTCGACACGTAGGGGAGAGGTTTGCAGGTTGCCACCCATTAGCTTTTTTGCTCATAGCTCATCACAAAATCAACATATTGTTGATATTATAATATTCGTTGGAAAGAGGAACTCAAAAGGCACAATCCTGACGTAGAAATTATTTGAATTTTCAAAAAATAAAAATTATACAGGAGTTTTTCAAAAGTACCTAAAATCGAGCTCTTGAAATTTAGGCTTGCAGGTTGCCACCCATCGAGAAATTACTGAAAATGTAGAAAAACGGAAAGAAAACCAACTGATTTATAAAATGTATGGGTTTTTATTGACACTCAGTGGTCGTAAACATAAAAAAATTAGTGTAAATTGGCATAAAAAATCAAAATTTGATTTTTCATGTTAATTTGCATGATTCCATATTATCTTGCAAATTTAATTATTTAATGCAATAAAAACACTTCACTTTTGACTCAATAACAATTGTAAACATCAAACAATCATAAAAACGGGCATATGAGTGTAAACAAGCGAAACACGATAGGTAGTAACCTGCAAATCGTAAATGGTGGCAACCTGCATTCTAGCACTATTTTAGAATTATATCTGAAAAAAATTGCTATTTCATGATATGTTTGAAATTTTGTTAGGATAATGTAAGTTGAATGTAAAAGCAATACAGAAAAAATATTTACCTTGATTTCTCGATTAAAATGTTCAATTTATGACCACAGAACAAAAACACAATTTTAATTTTTAAATTTTCACGATACAACTTTTCAAACTTTTGTCAACACACACTGTCTTAGTGGCTCTGTCCGCTCCAGAACTAGTTTAAAAATGATCACACCTCCTTAGGTTTCGATTTCAGTCAAAATTTAGTATATGACATTGGTCCAACACCAAAATCCAAGGTAGGTGGCAACCTGCAGTAGGTGGCAACCTGCAAACCTGTCTCCTATATTTTTTTTTCTTATTTTTTTTTTATGTATGATCACGCATAACTCTTTACACAGTCAGTAGTTCGATTTTGATGATTCTTATTTTATTTGATGGGGTATATCTCGCAGTTGCCCATTTAAATTTTAAAAAGAAATTCCGCCCCAAGGGTAGAAAAATAGGGTGCAAGTAAGGTAGGTAAGTAATTATTTTAAAATAGTAATCATAAATGGGTCCGTTTACTTGGCCCCCCAAGTTAATATTTTTTTTCAAAAAGCTACCTCCCGAATTAAAAGCTATCACCGTTATAGTTTTTCCACAAATCGTAGCGTTTTTACAATTTTTGTAGCGTTTGTAGCGACTGAATGGGGCAAAACCAAAGCGCTTGGAAGCGACTGGAAGCTCGAAAGAAGGAAAAAAAATGTTTGGTAGCGAAAGTAACTTCTAACCGAACGCAGGGATTGTAGCGGGTGTTGATAACACCAGCAGGCAGAAGATAAGGGCGATAAAATTGCAAAGAAATTTCGTTTTCTCACGAAATACTTTTGGGAAAATTTGTTATCTTACGGGGTAAAAATGAATAAAATTGATATTTGGGATCAGCGATCTGCCAAGGTACAAATTCTGAAAAGATAATTGGGAAAGTCATAAATAAGACCCAAAACTGAGGTGGCAGAAGAGATAAAAGTAAAGACAATAGGCTGTTATAGTCTGATGCTCAGACGTGGGAATAGTGGACGCATTATATTTATTGTAATTGTTTATGAGACAGAACTTTAAAATTTTGTAGCTTATTCGTTTGGAAATTCAATTTTTAAGGTGGGCTATTTACCCCCCAGCCCAGTCTTAGCGACGCCACTGTATATGTATCATCACCTGTTGTATAAACACTCCCATGGTTAAATAAATTCTGGGTTATGTTTTATAAAGATAATTATCAATTAAATAATAGTCATACCTCTGATTTTAATTTCGGAGGTGAAATAGCAAATAACAAATCCATTAACAGTGTCTCCTGGATGATAATATGGTTTATCTAACTGAATTTCACACTTATCACTCATTTTAAAATTTTTAATTTGATTTAATTTATTATTAAAAATATGTATTTTAGTTTTCAATAATAATTTTAATATAATGCACTGCAGCAGATTAACTTTTAATAATAGATATTATACCGTCTTCACTACTATGCATTTTTATCTATGAGTTACCTATTAGGTATGCAGCGTATGCAGTTATTAATGAAATGAAATAAACTATCAATAATGAAGACCTTGGTAGAAGTTGGCGTCATATTTGAATTTAAAATCCGTAGTTTCATAGTCATCCAGCAAATAAATGGGAAAAAAACTCTACACGACAAACTACAATAGTACAAATTTCAATTTTATTATCAAAGGATGATGGATTCAAATCCAGAAAATGAAAAAGACAGATTTAAAAATGAAGATTTCAATTTGAACAAAGGGGGAGGTGCATCATATCGCTTGCACCCCTTATTCGAAATTTGGAATGAAATTTTTGTCAAACGTGTATAAGAGTCGTCGTTTCTAATCTTCAATTTTCAATCTATTTTTTCCATTTTCTGGAATGTCTCCTATTTTGTCTTGTAGTCATGTCTTGCCCATCAGGGCCTTTCAGAGAAAATAAGATGCCCAGCCGATATTTTTTATGCCCCCTCACCCAGTCACTAAGGTAGTCAAGACCTGGTGCAATTCCCACAGCGGGCCCGCTTTAATTATATTACAAAAACAAAACAAAAATTTTAACAACAATTTTGTTTAATAAAAAACGTGTAAATGAAAAAAGTCATAGTAGACCTTACAAAAAGTTCAATAATATATTTGAAAAAAGTTCTGTACAATGTAAAAAAACTTTCATAGATTATTTTTACAATAAAGCCTCTGTAAATAATAGAAATTAATTTGCTCTGTTTACCGGGCCCTGGTGCCTCACCATTTGCACCATCTGCATCTGTTGCTGGTACGTCACTGCCCTCACCCCTTTAAAATTAAATATTATGGGGAAGAAAATGTAAAATCTTCATAATTTTATTTAATTTACTTTATTTAATTGAGGTCCCCTAACCTTGTGAAACCCAAGGCACCTGCCCCCCTATGTCTCCGCCTTTGCGATAGCGTTGTATCTGTTGTAAAAATTCCAGCCTTTAATAATAATAGGTTTATTCTACAAAGATTATTTTATTGTTATTTTTAAGACACTTGATGACATTTATATAAATATTTTTGTTAAGCCACAATTTTATTAAGACCTAAATATACGTAATTAAATTAATGAGATTTATACTTTTTTTAGTTCCAGTGTGAAAAAAAAATTAATCAATAATTCTAGAAAGAACAAATTTTTTTCGCACTGTTCCTGTACTCTTTTCTGCAATTTTTGTAAGCTTTAACAGTCTATTCTTTGTATATAAAATTCTATTTATAATCTTGTAACAAATTATAAAAGTACAAAAGCCTAATAAATATTTCGTTTACGATACGAGTATATTATAGGTACAGAGATTCTCAAAAAGAAAAAATTAATCATTTTATTTTCTAAATCAAAAGTTAAATTTATTCTATAAATCGGAATATCACAATTATTCAATCGTGATATCTTCGAATATAACCCTGCCACTTGAGGTATTATAGCTAAAATACAGGGTCGTCCTTTGCGATGGTCAATTTATATTGTGTAAAACTGTATAATATAATTATTTAGTTTTTGTTGAAATAACTTGCATTGGTTTACATAACTTTTTATAAAGATATTTTGTATGTAATAGGGAAGTGGTGGCAGCTTAATATTGAAGAGATATCGGGTTCAGTTCGATTATTATCAATCATAATTTATCATGGATAACTAGAACTAAGCAATCAGATTCAATTTAGTTATCCATTTGTTCGTTTACAAGCTGCTCCGAACAGTTAAAAAAATAAAATAATTATTTTTCTTCTTGAGATGAAAAGCAATTAGCCAAAAATTTTCCATAATTAAAATTTCAAATTTCCCATTTGTTGTAAATTATTGTTCATCTTGATTGATTTTACTAGTTTGAAATGGTACAGATCCAATTGTTATCGGAATCGAAACTTTTATATTTGGATAGATCAGTGGTAGGCACACTTCACCCTAAATCAAAATTAAAATTGAATTAGATTCTGTAGTATTTATTTCTACTGATCTAACTTACCCTTAATTCCCAAAATACTTTCATAATATTACAATGATCAATATTGCCATTGTACACGTCATTTGGAATTCTCATTTGTAAATCCCATGTTTGCTCACTATTACCTGCAACTGTTCCGTTTGTAACTGCATACGTTTGGCCATCCAAACACAAAAATTTCTCAGATGAGCTTTGAGCTATTAATAGATAACCCTATTAAAAGAAAATAAAATAATCAAGCTAATCAAAATTTATTCTTCTATCTGCAGGAGGAATGCGATGTTCCAAAATATGTTTTCACATAAACTGTGGAAGTTTCTTTGTCAAGTTTTATAATAAATTATAAAGAAATAATTAATTTATTTTTATTTTTTCATATCTGTACTTTGCAATCACAAAAAATTAACTCAACGCTTTTTTTCGAGATCGAATTTATCATAAGGATTCTTACAAACCAAAATAAACCAAGAGTTGCCATCGAAACTCTTACGATCTAGCGGCCGGCTAGTTTACAGTGAAGATGGTCGTGGGTCAGACAAGTCAAGAATAACTAAAATGCAAATATCGGGGACATCAATAGCAAAAGAGGGACGCAACACAACAAGATTACATAAAAAAATACCAACTATAAATTTGTAATCCAAATATGGTACTTATATAAAATGTGTCGCAAAGAATATACTTTACTGAGAATTGATACATCTCCCATTCCTCCTCATTATCTCCTAATTCTACAAACAAATACAATAACAATTTTCACATTACCTGAACAAATTTGAACCGCACCTCTCTTATTTTAATAGTGGAATTATTTCTTACAGAACAAGTAAAAAAAATCATCTCATCAGGAACATAACCAGTTTTAGGTAATTGGACAACAATTTTAATTACTTCGTTGTTACCTAATAATGAGTAGGATTTCTCTTCAATAAATACAGCTGGATCCTACAAAATCGTCATTAACAGAATAAAAAAGGCATTGTTTAAATTTCAAACCTTCAAGGAAAGGTTATTGTTAAGATTTGTGTAGGAATAAATAAAAAAGTTCTTTTTTGCAGTGTAATCTGGAGCCCAGGGTTTATCAACTGTAGCTTTGACTTGGTACTTAATATTTCCGTTATCTTGGTTTACTGATGAAGGTAGATCTGCTGGTAAATTGAAAACAAAGGGGTACGAATAATTTCCAGGTTGAAATGTTGTTTCAGCTTTAAAAAACAATAATTAAGAATTTATATAAAACTATCGACTATAAAATTACATTTTTTATTAGAGCGGATTTATTTATTTAAGGAAAAACAGGCGGAGCTAATGTGCAGTAATGAAAACTCGTATAGGCGGATTTATGTTGGTGTCAATTGGTGGAATTGGATATCGCGCGTTCTCCCTCCACATCTAGTGCGCAAGGATTTGGCTACGCCTATTTTTCTCTCATAAATTTTAATATAAATACATCCACGTATATAATGACAAAACTTAAAAACTTTCTTACATGATAATAAATTTGATTCCATCTCAAAATAATGTTCCTCGGCGGAGTACGTTGTTTTACCTACTTTCCAACATACTTTAGCTCCACCCTTAAATTTAACACGAATATCTAAAACAATATTTATAAAAAAATATAATACTCCTAATACTAAATATTTGCAAAATTTACAACAAAAATTTGGAAAATTTAATAATATAATATAACAACACAAATTAAATAAGTAACTAAAATTGGAAATTATGCAACAAGGGAACAAAGTCACATTTTTCAGAGGGAAGGAAAACGGTTCATTACCGAAGTGAAATGAAGTGATGTAACAATTTTTTGCATTTGTTGCGTTGAAACGAAGACTACCCTTTCCGAGTAGCAACCCCTAATGAGAGATGATCTCTCCAGTTTGTTTCGCCACAATGTTAATAGGCTAATAATAGGTTAATAATTGCAATGTAAATTACTGTACAAGACATACACACAGTAGCAAATTAAATACGGTGTTACATGAAGACGTGCAACCCCCCTTAAATTTACAAGTGCCCAATATAAAACAATAACCGCTATGGGTTACTATTAATTTAAACACAAAAACCAAAAATACACAACGGTCAAACAAATAGGAAAGAATTCATTTACTTGCACAAGCGCGTTCGTAAGTTTACAACTTGATGGTGACAGGCGTTTCTTTCCAATTACAACGTGCGGCTTCAAAAGATGAAAATCTGGAACACTTGTTAATTTTACACAGAAGCACTTGATCGACTTCCGCGAACACAAAACACAGCTTGCAGATTTGATGTTGGCTAGACCGTGAGAGAGATGTTGTTGGAGCTGATAAGCAAGATTGGACCATTCCGATAACGAAGGAATTCCCCAATCGTCATCCAAAACAACGGCAATGGTCGTTTACTCGAGGTGATGGTAAACAACGACCAAAATATCTTTAAAATAATACAAAATTTATCTTTTACATTTTTGGGTAACCGTTAGATGTTACTGTGTGTGGGGACTTATTAATTTGAAGGTGAGTGCACATTTTAATTGTGACACGGAATTTTCATTTGCTAACTGTGCATTGCACATTGCAATTATTGGAATTGTGACTACATCTCTCAATTATGTTTTATCAATTAAAGCATTTACCATCACCTGGCGTTTTATTGGAGTTTCCCCAAACTACTTTTTTTATTTCAGAATCCACGGCCTTCGTTTCCGCAACTAATCGAGGGATAGTCTATTAGCATAGTGGGTACACAAACTTGAGAGGTTCTCTCCAGATTACGACACACTCTGATCTGTGTTTTGGTCAACCTCATTAGGGGTTGTGTTTCAGAGGGTAGTTTATGTTACAGTGAATTAATAACAGTTTTCCCAACTGAGAAGTTAACTTAGCTCCCGAAGTGCGCATACTATTTTTTTACCATTTTTATCGCAAAATCTGAAATAAAGTCTTTAATTTTAAATTCTTTTATTTGAAAACTTAGTATTCTACAATCTATCTAAGGACAATAAGTAATAGAACTGACATATAATTTGAAATAAACAGATTAAAACTTTATTTTACTTTACTCCCCCTGTTATGTATTGGACCGAAATAGTAAAGAATACTCATGTACTTTAGTCATAGTATCATGGATTTTCACTATAGTAAATAAAAATATCGAAAAAATGGTAAACATTTTTTCATTTTATACCCTTCCATTGAAAAAAGTAACGAGCCACCACTGCAAAGCTACACAATCACAGGTGACGCCTCGTTTTGTTGGTTATATTTTTTGCTAACAATAATACAGTTTGGTATTGTTTGGGGCAGTTAATGAATTTTATTCCAATAATTTAAAATTTACAAAAAATGTTGTCATACCTCTGACTTTGTTTTCAAAGCTAAAATAACAAATAACGAATCCGTTAATTGTGTCTCCTGGATAATAATATGGTTTATCCAGCTGAACTTCACATCTTTCACCCATTTTAAATTCGGATGAAGGTTTAATTTATTATTAAAATGTATTTGAGTTAAATCGTGAAATCAATCAAAATTGGTACTGAAATTTTAATGTCAACGCGCGCCTTATAAGGTTAATAAATTCTTAAAAAATACCAGTCGATAATAAAATGGCTGGCGGTTATTTTTTGCTAGAACTCAAATTGTTACAAATTCCATACATTTTTTCTAACTTTCTCAAATCTTAATTTTTAAAATACATTTTTTTTTTAATTGTTAAGTTAAATATTATGCCTATCCTATTTAATTAAAATTATTTTTCTTTAATATTTTAAGAAATAGTAAACCTAATAATAACACTGTAAAAAAAGCACGTAAAATTACAGTAAAAAACAAGTAATTGTTACAGTAAAATTAATGTAAAAATACATATTGTGTGATATTACAGTAATAATAGTATTACTATTACGACTATTATTACTGTAATATTACACAATATGTATTTTTACATGAATTTTACTGTAAAAATTACTTGTTTTTTACTGTAATTTTAGGTACTTTTTTTACAGTGAAGTATAACAAAGGGGAATACAAAGAATTTCTTATGAATTTTAGAAATATCTCTTTAAGATTTTCTTTTCCTTCGGTAGATATATTATATTATTTATCATTTCCGTAAAAAAAATTATTAAATTTTCCTCTTAGTAAAATGGTATAGATCCAATTGTTATTGGAACTTCCATTATTATATTTGGAACCAAGGATGGTAGACACACTTCGATCTAAATAAAAGTAAAAATGTAATTAGTTCCTTTAGTATTATATTATTTATTTTGGTTAGGTACAAAACTTACTCTTATTTTCCAAAGTGCATTCATAATTTTGCAATGGTCAATGTTGCCATTGTATATCTTATTACAAATTTGCATTTGACAGTTCCATGTTCGTTTACTATAAATTGGAACTGTTCCTTTTATAATTGCATATGTTCTGCCAACCAAACTCACTATTTTCTGTTTAGTTGTTTTTCGAGCTATTAATTGATATCCCTATTCAAGGAATGCAAAATGAGTAGGATAGAGAAAGAGTTACATTTTTACTAGGTACAAAAATTTCTTTTCTACTGAGTCCAGAAGGAATGGAATGTGATCAAGTTACATAACGAAATAATTGAACGACGTGGGTAGTTCGGATAATTTGTGGCCTAAATCAGAGGGTTAAGGTTTTTGAGGAATTTTGGCAATAATGGAGAAAACTAAGATGCAAGCAACGCCTAGTACTTGAATTCGAAAGTCTTCCAATTTACTGAAGCAGTTGAGAAACAAAATCAAAGAAAAAGCTTTCATTTGCACCGAGGTGCAGGAGATGCGAGTACTTGGATTCATTAACCTTCAAAAAAGGCATGGCAGCTTTTGAGCATCGCAGGAATAAATGTGTTTGGCTAGTAACAGATTCAATTGAATAATAAAATGGTTTATGGCCCAAAAATTCGTTTTTTCTTAGTAGGCCACTAACTTTCCGAACAACCCACGTACTTTTATTTACACTTAAGATTTGGGCAAATAAATTCCATTCCACCCTACTCACTAATTCCCTTATTGGTCAATTCAAATTCAAATTACCTTAACAACATTAACAAGCACGTGCCCTACTGCCATACTGGATTTATTTTTTACAGAACAACTAAAACAAAGCATCTCATTGGGAATATATCCAGTTTTAGGTAATTTCATAACAACTTCAATTTTTTCGTGAATAAATGGAAAGAATTTCTCTTCGATAAATACAGCTGGATTCTACAAAAACAATAAATTATCAGCAGAATGAAGAAGTCCTAGTTCAACTTCAAACCTTTAATGCTGGATTAAGGTTAAGGTTTGTGTAAGAATAAACAAACACGTCCTTTTTTGCAGTATAATCTAGAGCCCATGGTTTAGTAACCGTAACTTTGATTTGGTACGTAATATTACAGTTCATTTCATTTACTGATGAAGGTATATCCACCGGTAAATTGAAAACAATTGGGTATGAATATTTTCCAGGTTGAAATGTTGTTTCATCTTTAAAAAAATAAGTTTTAATTAAGGATTTGTAGAAAACTATCGATTAAAACAACATTAAAGCTATACGAATTGCGGAATTATCCCATAATTTATACTCAGCTTGCTCTCGCTCTGCTGCGCTTCGCTTCGCTTCGTCTTGCATCTGCAAAACCTTTTGGTCAGAAAAGTTCTGACAAAAACAGTCAATGTAATTTAATTAATCTCATAATGGTCAATTTTTATCAAAGATTAAAATATGAGTAAATATCGAACGTAAAAATCGACTTCTTAAATGTTAAGAGCAATATCCAGCGACCACTCAAAAATTTATAACTCAAACCCTAAAACTCGGCGAAAAACTGACTCTAGTAGCACGTAATCTTACGACAAGATTTTCGCAAGCTAGTATTTGACTTCCCAAGTCAGTAAAAGTGGAGAAAGTGATCATTTTTGGGGCTTCTAAAATCACCAAAAATTTGGAATTTCGATTGTCGATATACTGATTGTGATGCTTCTACTCTGATGATGATAAATAGTCCAAGCCATGAGTTTCCCTGTCACCCGTAAAAGGAACTGACTATGGGCGGTTTTGTACTCCTGTACTTACTTCTACAAAAGAATTAAAATTTCTTACATGATATTAAATTTGATTCCATCTCAAAATAAAGTTCCGAATTGGAGTGGATTTCAGTGCCATCTTTCCAACGTACTTCAGCATTACCTTTGAATTTAACGTGTATATCTATAAAAATATTTAAATACTAGAAGATCTTGGCGACCTATCGGTCACCCTGATCTTATAGAAAGTAATTAATTGAAATTGCTATAATATTCTTATGTTTATAGTTATAGGGAAAGTAGGGCAAGATGGGGTCATTTTATGTGAAACGGTGAAATGCTTTCTTATAAGTTATAATATATTTGTTATCCTTGTTTTATCATTTGCTGGTTATCATAAGTAGTTTCACTTATGGTCTTTACCATTGTTCTCAGTGACCACGAGTTGAACTCGCGCATTCGCTTGTGCGCAATTATTGAATTCAAGGTAAATATTTGTATGTATTTAATTACCATGTATTGAAATTGATGTATTTGGTATATCTATGATATTATGGCAGAAGAAGACATATCAACTTCTGCCAAAACACCGTAATAAGATCATCTTTACTTAATCCGGTATGCTGCCAACTTTAAAAATAAAAATTACAACAATGGAGAATTGGAATTACAACAATGGCGAATTAGTATTACAACAATTAGAGAGTGCGCATAGGTGAATGCGCGAGTTCAACTTTTGGTCATAAACTCTGGCAAGTGAAACCATAGTATAATACTTATTAGATTAAGTAGGCTCATTTGGCCGATTTTATGACCAAGAGTTGTTGATTAATTCAAATCATAACTTACGTTTTGTGAGGTGCACAACCCTGTATAATAAACAGTGTCAGGGGTGTAACTACCTAAATTCCAACTGTTCGGTTAAGTTAAACCAGGGCCGGGGAGATTGAACGGCCCCGACCCTCTTCAGAGGGATAAAAAGGCAGGATGACGCTTATTCGCTGGTAGCGAAGTGCATAGTGGGGGTATTAAAAAGCGACGCCAGCGTCCGCTGCGGACAAATTGTGCAAAAAAACGTGGCCAAATGTCACGCACCCAGCAAAGTATCGCTCGTCAAAATTAAAATATAAATAAAATTGATATAAAAAAAATTTTCATGAACAAGAACATTTCTTATCATACCTCTAACTTTATTTTTGGAATTGAAATAACAAATAACCCATCCGTTAATTGTGTCTCCTGGAGAATAATGTGGTTTATCCAGCTCCACTTCGCATCTTCCCATTCTGAGAAGTTTAATTCGTCAATTGATTATTAAAATTTGTTTTAATTTAACTCCGTAAAAATTTTAAAAACGCATTAAAAGGAACTTGGTGGATGAACAAATAACTACCTACTGCTATATAATATTTTGTTTTCTTATGATAATAGACGAACACATCATAAGAAAATAGTAAAATAATAAACAAAATCTAAAAATAAACCGAAAATGACTGGTATTCCTGGTTAACACAGCATCGGCGCTTAAACATTTTAAAATAAATAGATACGTACTATAATATTATGATCTTACAAGCGTCTAGAGATCCTACGGATCTCTGACGCTTGGCCCTGCGGGCGGCTGCCGCTATCGCGGCGGGCCGCTACGCGGCTAGTAACGAGTCGCCGCTTCGCGGCTCCATTATGTATGTCGCTTAGAGAAAACCCCAGCCTCTTTGCGGTTTAACAAGTCGCCGCTGCGCGGCTTCACTTGTACGATAGGTCAAAGTAATTTTGTTGGTGTACTTTGTACATAAAATTTTAATGTAAAAATAAATGTAATTTCTGCGATATATCACATGTTCAGAAAACAATTTATATAAAACTGTTTCTATGAAACGCATAGCTCTGTCATGAAACATAGCTCGGCTTACGGTCTTTGCATTAATATGTAACTTGCATAGACATAGAGCTCGGCCTGCGGCCTTCGCATTAATTGTATCCAAGCATAGCTTCCACATCCGCCCCCGCATAGGTGTAGATATCGGCTTTCGGCATCGCAAAAGCGAATATGTTTATATGCGAAATTGTAATTGTTGGAAAATTACAATTTCAATAAAGAAGGAGACTTTTTCGAAGAAGTTCTGCTGGACCTTTTGAATTTATATCGACCGGTAAATAAGGGCGCTAAGGGCGGTCAAAGGTTATTGACAATTTTCCGCTAAACGATCGCCCCACGATAAAGCGGAGACAAAATTTGAAAAATGAAAAGCAGATTCGTATAGAGCTTTTAACGCTTTTCGATATCGGATATACACAAATTTTTCCTAAATTGCCAAATAAGGTCACAACATATAAAAACAGAAATTCATGGAAATTTCCAATCAAAATCTTACTTGTTTTGGGCAAAATGTTGAAAACTGAAAAATGTCAATTTTATACATAAAGGAAGAATTTTTCGAAAAAATGTTTGACATTTTCGATTTATATACGCGTATTTGACGGCAAAAAATTTTAATTTACCGTAATCTAACACTTTTGAAAAATGTCTTTTGCATATTACCACATCTAATATGCGGACGTCGAAATAGTCGTCTGATCGGTTTTAATTTATAATTATGAGATTTAGCCGAATCCAGGATAATATTTAATGATTTCGAAAAATTATGCTTTTTTTATTCAAAGTTCGACAAAAAAGCGAATTTATAGCGAAAGAGGGTTTTTTTGAAAAAATTCTATTAGATGTTTTCGATTTGTATTTGCAAAGCCGAGGGATTCCGCCAATAAAAACAAAATATTTTTTTCCAAAATTTTTAGTTTTTAAAGATTTTTTTTTAAAGAGGGGACTTTTTGAAAATTGGTTTTAAAATTTAAACTGCATTTTACGCCTTTCCCGATGGAGATACGAAAGTGGATCATAAAAGAGTTTCTATAGACCGCGGCGAAACGCATCCGATCCAACTGGAAAATTAAAGATCGGCCGGTAAATAAGGTCGCTACGGGCGGTCAAACTTTTTCGTAAGTTTCCCATAAAGGTTCGCGCAACGACAAAGCGGAGCAAGAATTCGAAAAACCAAAAGCAGATTCGTATAGAGCTTTTATCGGTTTTCGATATTGCATATACCGGGTGTTGAATGAGTTAGCCGAACATAGGATATTAACATGTAAAAACTTATTTATGCAAATTCCTGCTTCCCTAATTATTTTAGAGAAAAATTGAAAGACACAAAAATAATGCAGAAATATAAACTACAAATGATAAGAGCATTAGATTTTATCTAGCTTTTACTTAAAAGGTCAAAAAATGCTTTTGAAATTATTAAAATTTTCATTTATCAGACTGGCCATGAAATAAATTCAATTTAATTTTTATTATACTTCTTTTAAAAATTGATTTTTTTCACTAATTGTGTACTTTGCTGCCATTTTATGAAAGTAACATTTAATAAAGTGCAAAACTGTAAACAACGTGCAATTGATATTTATTACTTATCAAAATTAATTACCTTAGAAACTTCCATGGCCAGTCCGATAAATGAAAATTTTAACAATTTCAAAAGCATTTTTTGACCTTTTAAGTAAAAGCTAGATAAAATCTAATGCTCTTATCATTTGTAGTTTATATTTCTGCATTATTTTTGTGTCTTTCAATTTTTCTCTAAAATAATTAGGGAAACAGGAATTTGCATAAATAAGTTTTTACATGTTAATATCCTATGTTCGGCTAACTCATTCTACCCTGTATACAAATTTTTCCTAACTTGCCAAATAAGGTCACAATTTATAAAAACAGATATTCATGGAAATTTCAAATGAAAATCCCACTTGTTTATGGGCAAAATGAGATTTAGCCGAATCCAGGATAATATTTAATAATTTCCGAAAAATTATGTTTTTTTTTTAATTCAAAGTTCGACAAATAAGCGAATTTATAGCGTAAGGAGGTTTTTTTTGAAAACTTCTATTCGCCGTTTTCGATTTGTATTTGCAAGGTCGAGGGATTCCGCGAATAAAAACAAAATACTTTTTTCCAAAATTTTAGTTTTTGAAGATTTTTTTTTAAAGAAGGGGGGACCATTCCTAGTTCTATTTTTTAAATTTAAATCGTATTTTACGCCTTTCCCGATAGAGATACGGAAATCGACAACAGAAGCGTTTCATTGGAGCTCATCGAGACGCATCCGATCCAACTGGAAGATTAAACATTGGTCGGTAAATAAGGGCGCTACGGGTGGTCAAAGCTTATTGACAATTTTCCGCTAAACGATCGCGCCACGACAAAGCGGCAGAAAATTTTGAAAAAGTAATATTAGATTCGTATAAAGTTTTTAACGCTTTTCAATTTCGTATATATACAAATTTTTCATAACGCACCAAATAAGGTCACCATTTATAAAAACAGATATTCGTGGAAATTTTCAATCAAAATCTTAGCCGTTTTTTGCTGAAATAATAACCAAAATAAAATGTCAATTTTTGAAAAAATGTTGATGAACATTTTCGATTCACATACACGAAGCGGAGATATTTTGCGAAAAGAAAATTGAATTTTCCATAAACGTAGTTTAAGCCGTAATGTTTGTTATTACCCATATATCAGCTTCGTTTCCTAACACTAACCTAAGCTCGACCGGTGGATCTCTCTTTTAACGGTCCCCTCATTGAAAAAAATATTGTTTCCTAACATTAACCTAAACTCGATCGGAGGATCTCTCTTTTAACGGTACCCTCATTAAAAAAAAAGGTTTCCTAATTCTAACCTAAGCTCGACCGGTGGATCTCTCTTCTAACGGTCCTCTCATTAAAAAAAATATCGCTTCCTAACACTAACATAAGCTCTACCGGTGGATCTCTCTTTTAACGGTCCCTTCATTGAAAAAAATATTGTTTCCTAACATTAACCTAAACTCGATCGGAGGATCTCTCTTTTAGCGGTCCCCCCATTAAATAAAAATCGTTTCCTAACACTAACCTAAGCTGGACCGGTGAATCTCTCTTTTAACGGTCCCCTAATTAAAAAAAAATCGTTTCCTAACACTAACCTAAGCTCGACCGGTGGATCTCTCTTTTAACGGTCCCCTCATTGAAAAAAATATTGTTTCCTAACATTAACCTAAACACGATCAGAGGATCTCTCTTTTAACGGTCCCCTCATTAAAAAAAAAGGTTTATTAATTCTAACCTAAGCTCGACCGGTGGATCTCTCTCTTAACGGTCCCCTCATTAAAAAAAAATCGTTTCCTAACACTAACCTAAGCTCGACCGGTAGATCTCTCTTTTAGCGGTCCCCTCATTAAATAAAATTCGTTTCCTAACACTAACCTAAGCTGGACCGGTAAATATCTCTTTTAACGGTCCCCTAATTAAAAAAAAATCGTTTCCTAACACTAACCTAAGCTCAACCGGTGGATCTCTCTTCTAACGGTCCTCTCATTAAAAAAAAATATCGCTTCCTAACACTAACCTAAGCTCGACCGGTGGATCTCTCTTTTAAGGATCCCCTCATTGAAAAAAATATTGTTTCCTAACATTAACCTAAACTCGATCGGTGGATCTCTATTTTAACGGTCCCCTCATTAAAAAAAAAGATTTCCAAATTCTAACCTAAGCTCGACCGGTGGATCTCACTCTTAACGGTCCCCTCATTAAAAAAAAATCGTTTCCTAACACTAACCTAAGCTCGACCGGTAGATCTCTCTTTTAGCGGTCCCCTCATTAAATAAAAATCGTTTCCTAACACCGACCTAAGCTGTACCGGTGAATCTCTCTTTTAAAGGTCCTCTAATTAAAAAAAAAATCGTTTCCTAACACTAAACTAAGCACGACCGGTGGATCTCTCTTCTAACGGTCCTCTCATTAAAAAAAATATCGCTTCCTAACACTAACCTAAGCTCGACCGGTGGATCTCTCTTTTAACGGTCCCCTCATTGAAAAAAATATTGTTTCCTAACATTAACCTAAACTCGATCGGAGGATCTCTCTTTTAACGGTCCCCTCATTAAAAAAAAGGTTTCCTAATTCTAACCTAAGCTCGACCGGTGGATCTCTCTCTTAACGGTCCCCTCATTAAAAAAAAATCGTTTCCTAACCCTAACCTAAGCTCGACCGGTAGATCTCTCTTTTATCGGCCCCCTAATTAAAAAAAAATCGTTTCCCAACACTTACCTATGCTCGACCGGTGGATATCTCTTAGGTTATTAAAAAAAATATCGCTAGCTAACACTAACCTAAGCTCGACTGGTGGATCTCTCTTTTAACAATCCTCTCATTGAAAAAAATATTGTTTCCTAACATTAACCTAAACTCGATCGAAGGATCTCTCTTTTAATGGTCCCCTCATTAAAAAAAAAGGTTTCCTAATTCTAACCTAAGCTCGACCGGTAGATCTCTCTTTTAGCGGTCCCCTCATTAAATAAAAATCGTTTCCTAACACTAACCTAATCTGGACCGGTGAATCTCTCTTTTAACGGTCCCCTAATTAAACAAAAATCGTTTCCTAACACTAACCTAAGCGCAACCGGTGGATCTTTCTTCTAACGGACCTCTCATTAAAAAAAAATCGTTTCCCAACACTTACCTAAGCTCGACCGGTGGATATCTCTTAGGTTATTAAAAAAAATATCGCTAGCTAACACTAACCTAAGCTCGACTGGTGGATCTCTCTTTTAACAGTCCTCTCATTGAAAAAAATATTGTTTCCTAACATTAACCTAAACTCGATCG
The DNA here is from genome assembly GCA_958510855.1 of Rhagonycha lutea. Classification (NCBI taxonomy): domain Eukaryota; kingdom Metazoa; phylum Arthropoda; class Insecta; order Coleoptera; family Cantharidae; genus Rhagonycha; species Rhagonycha lutea. The sequence continues at coordinate 35,314,283 of OY294039.1, read as the reverse complement.
AAGGATCTCTCTTTTAATGGTCCCCTCATTAAAAAAAAAGGTTTCCTAATTCTAACCTAAGCTCGACCGGTGGATCTCTCTCTTAACGGTCGCCTCATTAAATAAAAATCGTTTCCTAACACTAACCTAATCTGGACCGGTGAATCTCTCTTTTAACGGTCCCCTAATTAAACAAAAATCGTTTCCTAACACTAACCTAAGCTCAACCGGTGGATCTTTCTTCTAACTGTCCCCTCATTAAAAAAAAAGGTTTCCTAATTCTAACCTAAGCTCGACCGGTGGATCTGTCGCTTAACGGTCCCCTCATTAAAAAAAAATCGCTTCCTAACACTAACCTAAGCTGGACCGGTGAATCTCTCTTTTAACCGTCCCCTAATTAAAAAAAAATCGTTTCCTAACACTAACCTAAGCTCGACCGGTGGATCTCTCTTCTAACGGTCCTCTCATTAAAAAAAATATCGCTTCCTAACACTAACCTAAGCTCGACCGGTGGATCTCTCTTTTACCGGTCCCCTCATTGAAAAAAATGTTGTTTCCTAACATTAACCTAAACTCGATCGGAGGATCTCTATTTTAACGGTCCCCTCATTAAAAAAAAGGTTTCCTAATTCTAACCTAAGCTCGACCGGTGGATCTCTCTCTTAACGGTCCCCTCATTAAAAAAAAAATCGTTTCCTAACACTAACCTAAGCTCGACCGGTAGATCTCTCTTTTAGCTGTCCCCTCATTAAATAAAAATCGTTTCCTAACACTGACCTAAGCTGTACCGGTGAATCTCTCTTATAACGGTCCCCTAATTAAAAAAAAAATCGTTTCCTAACACTAACCTAAGCTCGACCGGTGGATCTCTCTTTTAACGGTCCCCTAATTAAAAAAAAATCGTTTCCTAACACTAACCTAAGGTCGTCCGGTGGATCTCTCTTTTAACGGTACCCTCATTAAATAAAAATCGTTTCCTAACACTAACCTAAGCTCGACCGGTGGATCTCTCTTTTAACGGTTCCCTAGTTTAAAAAGATCGTTTCCTAACACTAACCTAAGCTCGTCCGGTGGATCTCTCTTTTAACGGTACCCTCATTAAATAAAAATCGTTTCCTAACACTAACCTAAGCTCGATCGGTGGATCTCTCTTTTAACGGTTCCCTAATTAAAAAAAAATCGTTTCCCAACACTAATCTAAGCTCGACCGGTGGATCTCTCTTTTAACGCCTCATTAAAAAAAATCGGTTCCTAACACTAACCTAAGCTCGTCCGGTGGATCTCTCTTTTAACGGTAGCCTCATTAAAAAAAATCGTTTCCTAACACTAACCCAAACTCGACCGGTGGATCTCTTTTTTTGACGGTCCCCTCATTAAAAAAATCATTTACAAACACTAACCTAAGCTCGACCGGTGGATCTCTCTTTTAACGGTCCCCTCATTGAAAAAAATATTGTTTCCTAACATTAACCTAAACTCGATCGGAGGATCTCTCTTTTAACGGTCCGCTAATTAAAAAAAAAATCGTTTCCCAACACTAACCTATGCTCGATCGGTGGATCTCTCTTTTAACGGTCCCCTCAATAAATGAAAATCGTTTCCTAACTCTAACCTAAGCTCGATCGGTGGATCTCTCTTTTAGCGGTCCCCTCATTAAAAAAAATCGTTTCCTAACGTTTGCTCCGCTCCCGACGCTTCAGAGCCAGTTTGATAACACAATCCTGATTAAAAACATCTCCCTAGGGTCTTTCAACTCGGCAAATTGTGCTACTGGGAAGGGGGTGAATCGCGCTTTTTTTTGCAAAGCTGAGCAAAACTTTAAAAAATCCTGCCAAATAAGGTCACAATTTATAAAAACAGATATTCATGGAAATTTCCAATGAAAATTCCACTTGTTTATGTGCGAAATGGGTACCCGAATGAAATAGAACTTGAAAGAACAGAACATGAAAAAACAGAGCAAATAAGAACAGAACACGAAGAAACAGAACAAGGAAAAAAATTTAATTTACCGTAATCTAACACTTTTGGAAAATGTCTTTTGCATATTACCATATCTAATACCTATGCGGACATCGAAATCGTCGTCTGATCAGTTGTAATTTATAATTATGAGATTTAGCCGAATCAAGAATAATAATAATTAATGATTTCAAAACTTATGTTTTTTTGGATTCAAAGATTCAAAGTACAGAAAAGCGAATTTATAGCGAAGGAGGCATTTTTCTAAAAAATTCTATTCGAGGTTTTCGATTTGTATTTGCAAGGCCGAGGGATTCCGCGAATAAAAACAAAATATTTTTTTCCAAAATATTAGTTTTTGTAGATATTTTTTGAAGAAGGGGGGACCATTCCTAGTTTATTTTGTTAAATTTAAATCGCATTTTACGCCTTTTACCGATGGAGATACGGAAGTCGACAACCGAAGAGTTTCTTTTGAGCTCGGCGAGATGCATTCGATCCAACTTGAAGATTAAACATCGGCCAGCAAATAAGGGCGCTACGGGCGGTCAAAGCTTTCTCGCAATTTTCAGCTAAATGATCGCCGCACAACACAGCGGAGAAAAAATTAAAAGCTAAACTGCTAAATTAAGTCGCAATTCACAAAAGCAGAAGATAGTCATGGAATTTTAAAATTAAAATCATATTTCTAATGAAATCTTAACAAATATAAAATGTCAATTTTAAACATTAAGGAAGAGTTTTTCGAAAAACTGCCTTTGAACATTTTCGATTTATAACACGAGACGAATTTATTTTGCGAAAAAAAAATTTAATTTTTAACAAAATTTAACATTTAATCCGCCGCCCCCGACGGACGCACATTGGGGAAGCAGAGCAAAATACCTGCTATTAAATAAAATACTATTTGAACGGAATTTTAAGTTGGATATTCCTTTTCAGGGATATTAGAAGTATATAAAAAATTCATAGATAAAAATTTCGAATAGGTTTTATTAACCCAAAAAATTCAATATTGAATTTTTTTCTTTAGTTGTTGGTCAGTTTATTAAGCTGAATCACAGAAAAATATTTAAAAAATTCTGAAAATGTTGGAAGTTGCCGAAACTTGGTGTTCCTTCATAAGTAAATAATTTTTTTTCAAATAATTTCATAATTTGAACAAATTATTTCAAATTTATACATAAAACACGTTTACTGGTCCTTTATGTATCCAAATTTGATATACTCTAATCAAAACTGCTAATAACAACTTCAAAAAATTACTTTGTGCCCCCCACCTGTTCATAGACAATTTATAAAATGTAAAATAAACGTTTTCTAATAATTAATGATCTGCTACTTTTCAATTATTTTTTTTTTAATTTCACAAAATGAAAATCTAAATAAACACTGATCAGGAATAATTTTTTAAAATGTAGAAATATAATTATTAAAATACGTGATTTTTAAAAAAAAACAGACCTGCCTTAAGTTTATCATAAAGCAAAAACAATGGCATTGAAATTCAAATAAAGCCATTAATTAAATTACAATAATTTTTATACACCCTGTATGAAAAATATAAAATTGTGTTTATAAAAGAACTTTTCAAAAATCGGAAAATTTTTAAAAGCTATTTTAATGCATAATCAACACCAATTGGAAAAAAACAAAAATTAAAACTCGGATTGCTTCGGAACATAACTAAAATGACCAAAACGCTAAAATTTCCGCCTTCGTGTTTCCATAGGGCTTTTTTTCAAATTACATTCCGTTAATCACAAGTTTAGAATTACTAAAATGTCTCTGCATACCTAGTTGAATTTCAAGGTCTCCTATAAAAAATTTTCAATTGTTTGAAAAGGTTCCGAAGGAGAAAATTCGCTCTAGTAGCGATCAGAGAGAAATTTTTGAATTTCTAACAGTGTTCTAGTGTGTTTGGGTTAATAATGTATTGAAACGCCATGAAAAGAAATCCGTAAATAAAATTTTAATTTTGATTTAATAGCAGGTATTTTGCTCTGCTGCCCCAGTGTGCGACGTCGCACCTTGAATTTTGCGTCGGTTTGTGTCTCATTGTCACAAAATGTAGCTCTACCTACGGCCTGCGCACATCTTTATAATCAAACATAGCTACGACCTCGCACAGACACAGAGCTCGGCCTGCACCTCGCAAAAATGAACCCAGTTTATACGTTTATCTGCAAAATTTGGAATTATCGAAAAATTAGAATTTCAATAGTGAAGAAGACTTTATTCGAAAAAATTCCATTTCACGTTTTCGATTTATATTAGTACGGTTGAGGCACTGAGCGAAAAAAAACGGAATTTTTTTTGTGGAAAATTTTCATTTGAAATTCAAGGCTTAGTACCTTCAAAAAGTTTGGTACATATTTATATTGCATTTTACGCTTTTCCCGATGAAGATACGGAAGTCGACAAGAGAAGAGTTTCTTTTGAGCTCAGCGAGACGCATCCGATCCAACTGGAAGATTAACCATCGGCCAGCAAATAAAAGCGCCACGGGCGGTCAAAGCTTTCTCGCAATTTTCAGCTAAACGATCGCCGCGCAACACAGCGGAGAAAAAATTTGAAAGACCAAAAGCAGAGTCGCATAGACCTTTTAACGCTTTTTGAATTCGTATTTATCCAAATTTTTCCTAAACTGCTAAATTAAGTCGCAATTCACAAAAGCAGAAGATAGTCATGGAATTTTAAAATTAAAATCATATTTCTAATGAAATCTTAACAAATATGAAATGTCAATTTTAAACATTAAGGAAGAGTTTTTCGAAAAACTGCCTTTGAACATTTTCAATTTATATACACGAGACGAATTTATTTTTCGAAAAAAAAATTGAAATTTCCAAAATTTAACATTTTTGGAAAAAGTCTTTTGTCTCTTACCACATCCAAGCAGAGGTGGTTCCGTTGGCCGTCTTTACGATTTCTCCTTATAATTAGGCGGTTTAACATTTTCCACGATAAAATTGAAAAATTTCGTAAAAGTAAGTCTCTTAAGTTACGAATTTCGACTAAAAGGATATATTTTTAAAAATTTTCAACTTTGACCTTCTGGTACGCCGCCCCACGACATTTTTAAGGTTTTCCACGTAATGTGGGCGATGGTAGGGACCTTTGGGCGTCGATCAAAACCGGTCCGGCAGATAACGCTTCTGCGGTTCGGCCGCTACGCCGTTTCCGCGCCGGGAAGGTTTTCCGGCCTCCACCACCGCCCCCGACTTCGTACCTCGAGTTTTGCGCTGGATTCGGATAAAACTCGTCGGAGCCGACATTTTAACACCTCAAACGTAAACTTCCGCACGCCGCCCCCCGTTTCCCAAGCACTTTTACAATAATTTTTCAAAAAAAGTTCTTCAACTTTGAGGCTTCACCACGGAGGCCCCCGACGTCTCCCAGGATCGCGCTTGCGGTTGTGCACGATGGGAATACCTCCCGCGTCGATCGCCGCTTCTCCCGTCGAGATCGGTTCGGTGGGTTCTTCCCGCGTTCTGTCAAGAGAATGGTCTCGAAGTCAAATTTGGATTTTTGAGCGTTATCGCGGCGAGAGACGTTTCGTAGCGCCGGCGCCGCACCCGTGGAGCGATTTTAATTTTTTTGGTTTCTTTGGATAGAGGAAATTCCGGCGGACATTTTCCGGCATCGGCGGTAAAAATTCGACGATCGGCTCGCGTTCTATAGGACGTTTTGCAACAATATTTGTAAAAAAATTCTTCCACTTTGGGGCTTCACCACGGAGGCCCCCGACGTTTGCGGAGGATGCCATATAGGTTCTGCACGATGGGAATACCTCCCGCGTCGATCGCCGCCTCTCCCGACGAAATCGGTACGGTGGGTTCTTCTGGGGTTCTTCCCGGGAAATCGCTTATCACTACAAATTTTCAATATTTCTGCACTCGAAGGCGGAAAAGGTTTTCGCTCGCAGCCGCCGCCTCGGAGGAGTTGGGTCGATTTTTCTGGTACCGTTGGATAGAACTTTTAACGGCGGTCATTTTGACATGTCGCCCCGTCATTTTCGATCGCCGCCTGCAACGGTGGAAGCACATTTCTAACAAATATGTCAAAAAACTACCTCCACTTTGAAAAATCGCCACCCCGCCCCCCAGCTAGTGGCAGGGAAGTTTTTGTGCCTTTACATCATGGGAACACTAGGGGCGTCGACCGAGACGTGTCCGACGAAAATCCGTTCGGTGGGTTCAGATATCTCGATGTCCGAAGATTTTTACCCTAAAAATGGCACTCGTACGGCTCGCGCCGCCTTCGGCGGCACTCGCCAGGTGTTTATTTGGAAGAGTCGGGAGCGGCCCTGCGGGCCGCTCATTTTAAGACCTCGACGGCGAAAATCCGCCGGGTGGCTCGCTTACGCGAGCCGCTTTTACCTCCGAAATTCCTCTTGACCCATATTATTTTATATAATAGACAAGCGTCTACGAGATCCTACGGATCTCTTGACGCTTGGCCCTGGCGGGCGGCTGCCGCTATCGCGGCGGGCCGCTTCGCGGCAGGCCGCTACGCGGCTAGAAACGAGTCGCCGCTTCGCGGCTCCATTTAGTATGTCGCTTAGAGAAAACCCCAGTCTCCTTACGGTTTAACAAGTCGCCGGCGCCGCTGCGCGGCTTCACTTGTACAATACGACAAAGTAATTTTGTTCGTGTATTTTGTACAAAACATTTTAATGTCAAAATAAATGTCATTTCTGCGATATATCACATGTTTACAAAACAATTTTTATAAAACTCTTTCCGTGAAACCCATAGTTATAATAGTTATAATAATATAAAACATAATCGGCATACGGCCTCGCATAGACATAGAGCTCGGCCTGCGGCTTTCGCATATCATTATATTTAAGCATAGTTTCGGCATCGCAAGAGCGAACAAGTTTAACCTATAAATAAGGGTGCTACAGATATTCCTGAAAATTTCCAATCAAAATCTTATTTGTTTTGGGCAAAGTGATGAGAACTGAAAAATGTCAATTTTATACATAAAGGAAGAATTTTTAGAAAAAGTGTTTGACACTTTCCATTTATATACGCGAGGTGGAAGTATTTGATAGGAAAAAAATTTAATTTACCCTAATCTATCTATCGTTCGATTTGTAGAACCAAAAACCCCCCAGTCCGTGATTTTCATCGAAATCGTTAGGGCCGTTTTCGAGAAACCCATTGCATACATATATACAAGAATTTCTCGTAACAACAAAATTTTGAATAGCTTCCTTAGTAGGCAACGATTTAGTAGGCCGTTACTTTAGTAGGCCGCGAAAAGTAACGGCCTACTAAATCGCGGTCTACTAAATCGCGGCTTTAGTAGGCCGTTACTTTAGTAGGCCGCGAAAAGTAACGGCCTACTAAATCGCGGCCTACTAAATCGCGGCTTTAGTAGGCCACGATTTAGTAGGCCGCGCTTTAGTAGGCCGTTACATGTCGCGGCCTACTAAAGTAACGGCCTACTAAATCGCAGCCTACTAAAGCCGCGATTTAGGAGGGTTTTTTTGAAAAAAATTTATTAGACGTTTTCGATTTGTATTACTTGTTTTGGGCAAAATGATGAGAACCGAAAAATGTCAATTTTATACATAAAGGAAGAATTCTTCGACAAAATGTTATTTGACATTTTCGATTTATATACGCGAGTTGGAAGTATTTGACAGGAACAAAAATTAATTTACCGTAATCTAACACTTTTGAAAAATGTCTTTTGTATATTACCACATCTAATAATCCGGACGTCGAAATCGTCGTCCCATCGGTTTTAATTTATAATTATGAGATTTAGCCGAATAGAGGATAATATTTAATGATTTACAAAAATTAGGTTTTTTTTATTCAAACTTCGACAGAAAAGCGAATTTATAGCAAACGGAGGGTTTTTTAAAAAAAAATCTATTAGACGTTTTCGATTTGTATTTGCAAGGCCGAGGGATTCCGCCAATAAAAACAAAATATTTTTTCCAAAATTTTAATTTTTGAAGATTTTTTTTAAAGAAGGGGGGACTCTTTGAAAATTATTGTAAAACTTTAAACTGTATTTTACGTCTTTTCCGATGGAGATACGAAAGTTGACCATAAAAGAGTTTCTATAGATCGTGGCAAAACGCATCCGATCCAACAGCAAAATTAAAGATCGGCCGGTAAAATGGTCGCTACGGGCGGTCAAAACTTTTTCGTAAGTTTCCCCTAAACGTTCGTGCAACGACAAAGCGGAGCCAAAAAACCAAAAGCAGATTCGTATAGAGTTTTTATCGGTTTTCGATATTGCATATATGCCAATTTTTCCTAACCGGCCAAATAAGGTCACAATTTATAAAAACAGATATTCATCGAAATTTCAAATGAAAATCCCACTAGTTTATGGGCAAAATGATAAGGACCGAAAAATGTCAAATAAGGATGAGTTTTTCGAAAAAATGTTATTCCACATTTTCGATTTATATACGCGAGAGGAAGCATTTGACAGAGGAAAAATTTAATTTATCGTGATTTAACATTTTTGGAAAAAGTCTTTTGCATATTACGGCAACTAATATGCGGACGTCGAAATCGTCGTCTGATCAGTTTTAATTTATAATTATGAGATTTAACCGAATCCAGGATAATATTTAATGATTTCGAAAAATTATGCTTTTTTTATTTAATTCAGTTTGTCAAATAAGCGAATTTATAGCGAAAGAAGGGTTTTTTTGAAAAAATTCTATTCGACCTTTTCGGTTTATATTTGCAACGCCGAGGGATTCCGCCAATAAAAACAAAATATTTTTTTCCAAAATTTTAGTTTTTGTAGATTTTTTTTAAAGAAGGGGGGACTCTTTGAAAATTAGTTTTAAAATTTAAATTGCATTTTACGCCTTTCCCGATGGAGATACGAAAGTCGACCATAAAAGAGTTTCTATAGATCGTGGCAAAACGCATCCGATCCAACTGGAAAATTTAACATCGGCCGGCAAATAAGGGCGTTACGGGCGGTCAAAGTTTTTGACAATTTTCCGCTAAACGATCGCACCACGACAAAGCGGAAAGAAAATTTGGAAAACAAAAAGTAGATTCGTATATAGTTTTTAACGCTTTTCAATATCGTTTATATACAAATTTTTCCTAACCGGCCAAATATGGTCACTATTTATAAAAATAGATATTCGTGGAAATTTTCAATCAAAATCCTATTAGTTTCTGGGCAAAATGATAAGGACCGAAAAATGTCTATTTTATACATAAAGGATGAGTTTTTCGAAAAAATGTTAAATTATTAAATTTAAAATTTTTGAAACGAGTTTTTGCGGACCATAAAAGAGTTTCTATAGATCGCGGCGAAACAAGATGACATCAATAATTCGCGCAATGCTAATTGGTTTAATTCTAAACCATAAGTTAATTTCCGATGATTCGGTTTCGGAGCGATTTTTGATTTAAATTTTTGGGTAAAAAATAAAGTTTGTTCAAATATTCTGCAACTGCATTAAACTATTGATTACAACCTAGTAAAGCCAGGAAAAATAATGAAAAAATTCTAAACCAAAAGTTGGCTTTAATTCCCGAAGATTTGGTTTCGGAGCGATTTTTGATTTCAATTTTTGGATAAAAAATAAAGTTTGTTCAAATATTCTGCAACTGCATTAAACAATTGATTACAACCTAGTAATGCCAGGAAAAATAATGAAAAAATTCTAAACCAAAAGTTGGCTTTAATTTCCGATGATTTGGTTTCGGAGCGATTTTTGATTTCAATTTTTGGATAAAAAATAAAGTTTGTTCAAATATTCTGCAACTGCATTAAACTATTGATTACAACCTAGTAAAGCCAGGAAAAATAATGAAAAAATTCTAAACCAAAAGTTGGCTTTAATTTCCGATGATTTGGTTTCGGAGCGATTTTTGATTTCAATATATGGATAAAAAATAAAGTTTGTTCAAATATTCTGCAACTGCATTAAACTATTGATTACAACCTAGTAAAGCCAGGAAGAATAATGAAAAAATTCTAAACCAAAAATTTGGCTTTAATTCCCGAAGATTTGGTTTCGGAGCGATATTTGATTTCAATTTTTGGATAAAAAATAAAGTTTGTTCAAATATTCTGCAACTGCATTAAACTATTGATTACAACCTAGTAAAGCCAGGAAAAATAATAAAAAAATTCTAAACCAAAAGTTGGCTTTAATTTCCGATTATTTGGTTTCGGAGCGATTTTTGATTTTCATTTTTGGATAAAAAATAAAATTTGTTCAAATATTATGCAACTGCATAAAACTGTTGATTACAACCTAGTAAAGCCAGGAAAAATAAAGAAAAAATTCTAAACCAAGAGTTGTGTTTAATTTCCGATGATTTGGTTTCAGAGCGATTTTTCATTTTAAATTTTTGGATAAAAAATAAAATTTGTTCAAATAATCTCCAATACCATAATACTATTGATTACAACCTAGTAAAGCCAGGAAAAATAATGAAAAAATTCTAAACCAAAAGTTGTCTTAATTTCCGATGATTTGGTTTCGAAGCGATTTTTGATTTAAATTTTTGGATAAAAAATAAAGTTTGCTCAAATATTCTGCAACTGCATTAAACTATTGATTATAACCTAGTAAAGCCAGGAAAAATAATGAAAAAATTCTAAACCAGAAGTTGTCTTTAATTTCCGATGATTTGGTTTCGGAGCGATTTTTGATTTCAATTTTTGGATAAAAAATAAAGTTTGTTCAAATATTCTGCAACTGCATTAAACTATTGATTACAACCTAGTAAAGCCAGGAAAAATAATGAAAAAATTCTAAACCGAAAGCTGTCTTTAATTTCCGATGATATGGTTTCGGATCAATTTTTGATTTCAATTTTTGGATAAAATATAAAGTTTGTTCAAATATTCTGCAACTGCATTAAACTATTGATTACAACCTAGTAAAGCCAGGAAAAAGAATGAAAAAATTCTAAACCGAAAGCTGTCTTTAATTTCCGATGATTTGGTTTCTGAGCAATTTTTGATTTTCATTTTTGGATAAAAAATAAAGTTTGTTCAAATATTATGCAACTGCATAAAACTGTTGATTACAACCTAGTAAAGCCAGGTAAAATAAAGAAAAAATTCTAAACCAAGAGTTGTGTTTAATTTCCGATGATTTGGTTTCGGAGCGATTTTTCATTTTAAATTTTTGGATAAAAAATAAAATTTGTTCAAATAATCTCCAATAGCATAATACTATTGATTACAACCTAGTAAAGCCAGGAAAAATAATGAAAAAATTCTAAACCAAAAGTTGTCTTAATTTCCGATGATTTGGTTTCGAAGCGATTTTTGATTTAAATTTTTGGGTAAAAAATAAAGTTTGTTCAAATATTCTGCAACTGCATAAAACTATTGATTTCAACATAGTAAAGCCAGGAAAAATAATGAAAAAATTCTAAACCAAAAATTTGGCTTTAATTCCCGAAGATTTGTTTTCGGAGCGATATTTGATTTCAATTTTTGGATAAAAAATAAAGTTTGTTCAAATATTCTGCAACTGCATTAAACTATTGATTACAACCTAGTAAAGCCAGGAAAAATAATGAAAAAATTCTAAACCGAAAGCTGTCTTTAATTTCCGATGATATGGTTTCGGATCGATTTTTGATTTTCATTTTTGGATAAAAAATAAAGTTTGTTCAAATATTCTGCAACTGCATAAAACTGTTGATTACAACCTAGTAAAGCCAGGAAAAATAAAGAAAAAATTCTAAACCAAGAGTTGTGTTTAATTTCCGATGATTTGGTTTCTGAGCAATTTTTGATTTTCATTTTTGGATAAAAAATAAAGTTTGTTCAAATATTATGCAACTGCATAAAACTGTTGATTACAACCTAGTAAAGCCAGGAAAAATAAAGAAAAAATTCTAAACCAAGAGTTGTGTTTAATTTCCGATGATTTGGTTTCGGAGCGATTTTTCATTTTAAATTTTTGGATAAAAAATAAAAATTGTTCAAATAATCTCCAATAGCATAATACTATTGATTACAACCTAGTAAAGCCAGGAAAAATAATGAAAAAATTCTAAACCAAAAGTTGTCTTAATTTCCGATGATTTGGTTTCGAAGCATTTTTGATTTAAATTTTTGGGTAAAAAATAAAGTTTGTTCAAATATTCTGCAACTGCATAAAACTATTGATTTCGACATAGTAAAGCCAGGAAAAATAATGAAAAATTTCTAAACCAAAAGTTGTCTTTAATTTCCGATGATTTGTTTTCGGAGCGATTTTTGATTTCAATTTTTGGATAAAAAATAAAGTTTGTTCAAATATTCTGCAACTGCATTAAACTATTGATTACAACCTAGTAAAGCCAGGAAAAATAATGAAAAAATTCTAAACCATAAGTTGGCTTTAATTCCCGAAGATTTGGTTTCGGAGCGATTTTTGATTTCAATTTTTGGATAAAAAATAAAGTTTGTTCAAATATTCTGCAACTGCATTAAACTATTGATTACAACCTAGTAAAGCCAGGAAAAATAATGAAAAAATTCTAATCCAAAAGTTGTCTTAATTTCCGATGATTTGGTTTCGAAGCGATTTTTGATTTAAATTTTTGGATAAAAAATAAAGTTTGCTCAAATATTCTGCAACTGCAATAAACTATTGATTACAACCTAGTAAAGCCAGGAAAAATAATGAAAAAATTCTAAACCAAAAATTTGGCTTTAATTCCCGAAGATTTGGTTTCGGAGCGATATTTGATTTCAATTTTTGGATAAAAAATAAAGTTTGTTCAAATATTCTGCAACTGCATTAAACTATTGATTACAACCTAGTAAAGCCAGGAAAAATAATGAAAAAATTCTAAACCGAAAGCTGTCTTTAATTTCCGATGATATGGTTTCGGATCGATTTTTGATTTCAATTTTTGGATAAAAAATAAAGTTTGTTCAAATATTCTGCAACTGCATTAAACTATTGATTACAACCTAGTAAAGCCAGGAAAAATAATGAAAAAATTCTAAACCGAAAGCTGTCTTTAATTTCCGAAGATATGGTTTCGGAGCGATTTTTGATTTCAATTTTTGGATAAAAAATAAAGTTTGTTCACATATTCTGCAACTGCACAAAACTATTGATTACAACCTAGTAAAGCCAGGAAAAATAATGAAAAAATTCTAAACCGAAAGCTGTCTTTAATTTCCGATTATTTGGTTTCGGAGCGATTTTTGATTTAAATTTTTGGATGAAAAATAAAGTTTGTTCAAATATTCTGCAACTGCATTAAACTATTGATTACAACCTAGTAAAGCCAGGAAAAATAATGAAAAAATTCTAAACCGAAAGCTGTCTTTAATTTCCGAAGATATGGTTTCGGAGCGATTTTTGATTTCAATTTTTGGATAAAAAATAAAGTTTGTTCACATATTCTGCAACTGCACAAAACTATTGATTACAACCTAGTAAAGCCAGGAAAAATAATGAAAAAATTCTAAACCGAAAGCTGTCTTTAAATTCCGATGATGTGGTTTCGGAGCGATTTTTGATTTCAATTTTTGGATAAAAAATAAAGTTTGTTCAAATATTCTGCAAGTGCATTAAACTATTGATTACAACCTAGTAAAGCCAGGAAAAATAATGAAAAAATTCTAAACCGAAAGCTGTCTTTAATTTCCGATTATTTGGTTTCGGAGCGATTTTTGATTTCAATTTTTGGATAAAAAATAAAGTTTGTTCAAATATTCTGCAACTGCATTAAACTATTGATTACAACCTAGTAAAGCCAGGAAAAATAATGAAAAAATTCTAAACCGAAAGCTGTCTTTAATTTCCGATGATATGGTTTCGGAGCGATTTTTGATATCAATTTTTGGATAAAAAATAAAGTTTGTTCACATATTCTGCAACTTCACAAAACTGTTGATTACAACCTAGTAAAGCCAGGAAAAATAAAGAAAAAATTCTAAACCAAGAGTTGTCTTTAATTTCCGATGATTTGGTTTCGGAGCGATTTTTCATTTTAAATTTTTGGATAAAAAATAAAGTTTGTTCAAATAATCTCCAATATCATAATACTATTGATTACAACCTAGTAAAGCCAGGAAAAATAATGAAAAAATTCTAAACCAAAAGTTGTCTTAATTTCCGATGATTTGGTTTCGAAGCTATTTTTGATTTAAATTTTTGGATAAAAAATAAAGTTTGTTCAAATATTCTGCAACTGCATTAAACTATTGATTATAACCTAGTAAAGCCAGGAAAAATAATGAAAAAATTCTAAACCAAAAGTTGTCTTTAATTTCCGATGATTTGGTTTCGGAGCGATTTTTGATTTCAATTTTTGGATAAAAAATAAAGTTTGTTCAAATATTCTGCAACTGCATTAAACTATTGATTACAACCTAGTAAAGCCAGGAAAAATAATGAAAAAATTCTAAACCAAAAGTTGGCTTTAATTTCCGATGATTTGGTTTCGGAGCGATTTTTAATTTTTGGATAAAAAATAAAGTTTGTTCAAATATTCTGCAACTGCATTAAACTATTGCTTACAACCTAGTAAAGCCAGGAAAAATAATGAAAAAATTCTAAACCAAAAGTTGGCTTTAATTTCCGATGATTTGGTTTCGGAGCGATTTTTGATTTCAATTTTTGGATAAAAAATAAAGTTTGTTCAAATATTCTGCAACTGCATTAAACTATTGATTACAACCTAGTAAAGCCAGGAAAAATAATGAAAAAATTCTAAACCAAAAGTTGGCTTTAATTTCCGATGATTTGGTTTCGGAGCGATTTTTGATTTCAATTTTTGGATAAAAAATAAAGTTTGTTCAAATATTCTGCAACTGCATTAAACTATTGATTACAACCTAGTAAAGCCAAGAAAAATAATGAAAAAATTCTAAACCAAAAGTTGGCTTTAATTTCCGATGATTTGGTTTCGGAGCGATTTTTGATTTCAATTTTTGGATAAAAAATAAAGTTTGTTCAAATATCCTGCAACTGCATAAAACTATTGATTACAACCTAGTAAAGTCAGGAAAAATAAATGAAAAAATTCTAAACCAAAAATTCTCTTAATTTTCCGGTTATTTGGTGTCGGAGCGATTTTTGATTTCAATTTTTGGATAAAAAATAAAGTTTGTTCAAATATTCTGCAACTGCATTAAACTATTGATTACAACCTAGTAAAGCCAAGAAAAATAATGAAAAAATTCTAAACCAAAAGTTGGCTTTAATTTCCGATGATTTGGTTTCGGAGCGATTTTTGATTTCAATATTTGGATAAAAAATAAAGTTTGTTCAAATATCCTGCAACTGCATAAAACTATTGATTACAACCTAGTAAAGTCAGGAAAAATAAATGAAAAAATTCTAAACCAAAAATTCTCTTAATTTTCCGGTTATTTGGTGTCGGAGCGATTTTTGATTTAAATTTTTGGATAAAAAATAAAGTTTGTTGAAATATTCTGCAACTGCATATAACTATTGATTACAACCTAGTAAAGCCAGGAAAAATAATGAAAAAATTCTAAACCAAAAGATGTCTTTAATTTCCGATGATTTGATTTCGGAGCGATTTTTGATTTAAATTTTTTGATAAAAAATAAAGTTTGTTCAAATATTCTGAAACTGCATAAAACTATTGAGTACAACCTAGTAAAGCCAGGAAAAATAATGAAAAAATTCTAAACCAAAAGTTGTATTTAATTTCCGATGATTTGGTTTCATTTAAATGAATAGTTCATATAAACCTTATTTTGAACTATTTTATAGGGAGTTTAACGCGTTTACTCTAATAAGTTGGCATTTTAACCAAAAACAATTCGAAATGCAGTCAAACATAACTTGGATTATGGTTAAAGTGGTTTAAGTTTTTAACACTGTTTTAAGATTTTTATGAATACGGCTGAATATCTTTATCACTACCTCGAGTTATTGTTATTTAATATCTGTTATTATTTCTGACCATGTTTCTGACCTATCCCAAGTAACATTTTTCCCTGGTGAAATTTAAATTTCTCTGCTAGTGCGCTGGCAAATATCTACCAGGGGGTTATAATAGGGTTTCTTTTGCCAGAGCTCTTACAGATACCTCTGGCAGGTATTTATAACGGATTATTTGCAGAGCCCTGAAAAATAACTCTGGTAGAGCAGAGCTCTGCCAGGGTCCCTGTTACAAGTAATTTGCATAGCCCTGCAAGAACTCTGAAGGGGGTGTAGTATGGTAGATTTTCCTTTACCACTGTTTGCTACGGATTTAATTAATATGGATTTGCCAGATTAGATTGCGGTTCCTCGTGGAACTCGTTGTGCAAACTGAAATTCACTTGTGTGCAAATACTTCAACTCACTTTATACATTAGACCACGTCAATGTGGGCTCTCGACCGGTGGATCTCTCTTTTTAACGATCCCCTTATTAATAAAAAAATTCGTTTTCTAACAATAATCTAAGGACAAGAATATCTCTGGATTATTTAAAAAGTACTTGATGTTGCAAATTGATATTTACAACTGTGGGATTTTTTAATTATATGACAATAGCTCTATTCGCGGTAACAATCCGGGATAAGTTTTATCCTACTGCGTCTGCGGATTTATAATACAAATGTCATTAAAGCTCAAATTCGATGAGAAAAAGTATAAACCGCAGTAGGATAAAACGTGTCCAGGAGTGTTACCGCGAATAGAGCTAATAATAAGTAGCGTTATGTTGATGTAAGCAACTTAAAGAGGGGTTGTGCACTTACAGAGAAGGAAGCGGTCATTTTCGAACGGTCGTGCACCGAATAAGGTTTCACCATTGTAACGGTGATATGGTGCAATCTTTTAACGATTAATTAATATAATATACGACGATTTGGTATTATTTATATTGACTGGTGTAACGAGGTTCGGATCCAAACTTGCTGTGTTTATTGTGTAGTACAGGGGTCGGCAACCCGTGGCCCGCGGGACGCATGCGGCCCGCGAAGGGTCTTGGTGCGGCCCGCGGACTAAAGCAGATGACCTTTTTTATTTAAAAAAAAAAAAGCTCATTTTAGTAGATTTACACTATTTCTTTTAAAAATCAGCTCTGTTTAGTGGATTTCTCAAGAAGTGCGGCCCGCACTAATTCTCACGTAAAATTTTTGGCCCTCTTACAACAAAAGGTTGCCGACCCCTGGTGTAGTATATTATATTGTGTAAATAAATATTGATTATCACTATCAGAGTTGATCATTTTAATTCCATCTAAACAATAATCCACACAACAGCTAATAATTTATTAATTATTTAAATATCCCTGATTATTATTTAAAAAGTACCCGATATTGCAAATTTATATTTACAACAACTATAATAATTTATTGAGAACGGAGAAACTCGATTGATGTGCAATTTGATTTAGTACCAATTACCGCACTCGCATTTTTCACTTTAACCGCACCCTGTATGAAGCTTTAATTTAAAAATCTGACAGATAGATAATTTAAAATTTGAATGTTTTCAGTGTTACCAACTTTAAATTCGAGAGAATTCGACTAATCTAAAAGTCGGTTTACATTATATGTTTTCTCATATTATGTTTTTATAATGTTTTTTATTCGATTTTTTTAAAATTTTAGCATTTTTAAAATAATTGAAAAAACATTAAGTTACTGTTTCCAATATAAAATGATACACATTTATTTGTAAGACATTTATTCTAACCTATTTCTAATTAGGCTATGGCTGCGAAAAAAATTCTTTTGTTAATTCTGCAAAATACGACTCCACAGCGTTTCGCAAGGCGCTCTTAGGTATTTTTTAAGTTTTGAAAAGAGATAATGGTCATAGGGGGCGAGGTCGGGACTGTAAGGTGAATGCTGTAATGCCTTAAGCCGATTTCATTGATTACTCGCCGAGGACACTTCCCTGAGGGACCCCCGAGTCAACGGGTAACAGTGGTGAAATTTCATCCTGGAATTTCACAAAGAAGTGTCTATTGGTAAGGTAGGACCTGAGTGCCTGGTAGTAGGTGTGTGGCAGATTTGTTTTAATCTTGTACAATAGGCCAGGATACCACACTTAATGAGAGACTTGGGTTTTATATCGAGGAATGCTGCTGAGGAATATCTCTTGGTTGCAGATCATGCCTAATTTTAGTAGCTATTCTATGTATTTGCTCTATCGTAGAGTGCTGTTGGCGGAATCCAAATCGGTATTTGGGATTTATATTTGAAATAATTTTTCAAATATTTTTGATAATTCAGATTACAGACTGATAGGGCTACATGAGGTAACTTCCGTTGGTGGTTTTCCAGGTTTAGGGATTAAAATTATTTGTGCAACCTTCCACTGTGCAGGAAAGTATCCCAGTTTCATGATGAAGTTGTAGCTCATAGTAATAATTCTTATTGCTTTTTCTCGTAATTCTTTAAGGATATTTGCTGCTATCAAATCAAAACCTAAAGATTTTTTTAATTTTAGTTCGTGCTCGATGAGTGTAAAAATTTCACTCTTCTTGATCTTCTCTACTGGTAAATCCATTTGAAATGGGGCTTCAAGAAATTCAGTAATTTTACAATCTTCATCAAGATCTTCAGTTGGAAATGGTTTAAACACATTGGCTGGATGGTTAGCAAAGGTGGTTGCATTGTTTCTTTGTTGCTTCATGCCCATTCATGGTTGGGGGTCTTTATAGGTGGAATTGTTTGCTGGGGTCCCACAATTCGTTTGCTTGCCTTCCATAGCGAATAATTAATTGCGTTTGTTGCTCTCAATCCACTGAGGTAGATTTGAATTTCTTCGTATTTCTGTGGTCACTTGGGAGTTTTTTTTTTTTAGCTCTTTAAAGGTATTATTGTATTTTGTACTATCCTTCATTATCGCAAAATTAGAATTTAAATGGAAAGGAGAATTTTTTCGCAAAAATTCCATTTCGCGTTTTCGGTTTATAATAGCAAGGCAGAAACAGTTTGTATATCAATGTCACAAAACATAGGTGGGCCTTCGGCCTTTGCATTAAGATATAGCTCGGCCTGCTTCCTTCGCACACATCTGTGGCCACTTTTAGCTCGGCCTACTGCCTTCGCATTAAAACGTAGCTCCGCCGCAGTTCGTCGGTTTATATAATATCATTTTTCACAAAACACAGCTCGGTCTGCGGCCTTCGCATTTAAATATAGCTCGGCCTGCGGCCTTCGCATTCATACGTAGCTCGGCCTGCGGTATCGCGTCATGACATAGCTCGGCCTACGGCCTCGCGTGGGGTAAAGCTCGGCCTTCGGCCTCTAAAAAATCAAGCAAACTAATAAATTTATATGCATAATTGTAATTATTATCGGAAAAATATAATTTAAATAGTTAAGGAGACCCTTTTCGAAAAAATTCCATTTCACGTTTTCGACTTGTATCGGCAAGGCGGAGGCGCTGGGCGAAAAAAAACGGAAATTTTTTTTTTCAAAATTTTCAAAGGGGTAAGTTTAAATGGTTAAGGAGACTTTTTTCGAAAAAATTCCATTTCACGTTTTCGACTTGTATCGGCGAGGCGGAGGCGCTGAGCGAAAAAAAACGAAAATTTTTTTTTTCGAAATTTTCAAAGGTGGTAGCCTTCAAAACTTTTTTTTTAAATTTAAATTGCATTTACCGCCTCTCCCGATGGAAATACGAAAGTCGTCCCCGAGAGAGATTCTGTAGAGCTCGGGCAGACGCATCCGTTCCAACTTCAAGATCGATCATCGGCCGGTAAGTAAGGGCGCTACGGGCGGTCAAAGTTTTTTCTCGATTTTCCGCTAAACGATGGCGTCACGCCGAAGCGGAGAAAAAATTTTAAAAACCAAAAGCAGATTCGGATAGAGCATTTAACGGCGCTCGATATCGCGTATATACAAATTTTTCGTAACCCGCCAAATAAGGTCACAATTTACAAAGGCAGATGGTCGGGGAATTTTCCGAATAAATTCCTCGCTCTTTTTGGGAAAAATCGTGTCGAAACTAAAATGCCAATTTTAAGCGTCTAGGGAGAAATTTTCGAAAAAATGTCGTTTCGCACTTTTCGATTTATATGCACGAGGCGGAGATATTTCGGTAAAAAAAATTTGAAATTACCGAAATTTAACATTTTCGAAAAGAGTCTTTCGTCTTTTACCGCGTCAAATGTGCGGCGTATCCGTCGGTCGTCCATTGAGTTTCTGCTTATAATCGCGCGATTTAACCGATTCCGCTATAAAATGCAAAGATTTTGAAAATTTTTTTCAAAATTTCCAACTTTTGGGCGAAATTTCGACAAAAAAGCGAAATTTTTAAAATCGATCGACTTTGACCTATCGGTGCGCCGCCCCACGACATTTTCCGGCTGCGCCGCCTCATCTACGCGATAGTACATCTAAGTGGGCGTCGAACGGCACCGGTCCGGTAGCTAACGTTTTCTCGGTACGGCCGCTACGCCGTTGCCGCGCCGGGAAGGTTTTTCCGCCTCAGCCGCCGCCTCCGACCTCGTACCCGGAATTTTGCGCCGGATTCGGACGACATTCGTCGGAGCCGACATTTCAAGACCCCGCCCGTAATCTTCCGACCTCGGATGGCCGCTCCCCGGACGTCTTTGCATAATTTTTCACGAAAAAGTTCTTCATTTTTGAGGGCTCGCCGGGGAGGCCTCCTTCTTCTGCGGGCATCGCCATTTTGTTTGTGCACGATGGGAATACTTCGGGCGTCGATCGCGACGTCCGGCATCGAAATCGGTACGGTGGGATCTTCCCACGTGATGTCAAGAGAATGGTCTCGAGGTCCAATTTAGACTTTTTGAGCTTCGTCGAGGCGAGAGACGTTTCGTGGTGCCGCCGCCGCATCCTTGGAGCGATTTCAAATTTTTCGGTTTCGTCGGAGTGGCGCACTCGTGGCGGACATTTTCCGGCGTCGCGGGTAAAAATTCGACGGTCGGCTCGCGCTCCCGAGGACCTTCTGCAACAGTTTTTGTAAAAAATGTTCTTCGACTTTGAGGCTTCGCCGCGGAGGCCCCGGACGCTTGCGGAGGACGCCGTTTCGTTTGTGCACGATGGGAATACCTCCCGCGTCGATGGCCGCGTGTCCCGACGAAATCGGTACGGTGGGTTCTTCTGGCGTTCTCCCCGCGAATTTGCTTATCGCCGAAGATTTTCAACTTTTTTGCATTTCGAGGCGGAAAAGTTTTTCGCTCGCCGCCGCCGCACCGGAGGAGTTGTCGCGATTTTTCCGGCACCATCGGATAGAACTTTTAACGGCCTACATTTTGACATGCCGCCGCGCCATATTCGATCGCCGTCTCTAAAGGTCGAGACAAAAATCTAACAAATTATGTCGAAAAACTACCTCCACTTTGAAAAATCGCCACGTCGCCCCCCGGCTAGTGGTAGCGACGCCACCACGATTCGGCTCGATGGGAACACTAGGGGCGTCGACGGAGACGCGTCCGGAAAAAATCCGTTCGGTGGGTTCGGATATCTCGCTGTCCGGAGATTTTTAGCACCAAAACGCCACTCGTGCGCCTCGCGCCGCCTACGGCGGCTCTCGGCGCCATTTTTTTTTGCACTACGAGGAGCGGCCCTTCGGGCCGCTCGCTAACTGACCTCCCTCAAAAAAATCGCTCGGGCGGCTCGCTAACGCGAGCCGCTTCAACCTCTAAAAACGTCCTTGACCGGTATTATTTTATGTAATAGACAAGCGTCTACGAGATCCTACGGATCTCTTGACGCTTGGCCCTGGCGGGCGGCTGCCGCTATCGCGGCGGGCCGCTTCGCGGCAGGCCGCTACGCGGCTAGAAACGAGTCGCCGCTTCGCGGCTCCATTTAGTATGTCGCTTAGAGAAAACCCCAGTCTCCTTACGGTTTAACAAGTCGCCGGCGCCGCTGCGCGGCTTCACTTGTACAATACGACAAAGTAATTTTGTTCGTGTATTTTGTACAAAACATTTTAATGTCAAAATAAATGTCATTTCTGCGATATATCACATGTTTACAAAACAATTTTTATAAAACTCTTTCCGTGAAACCCATAGTTATAATAGTTATAATAATATAAAACATAATCGGCATACGGCCTCGCATAGACATAGAGCTCGGCCTGCGGCTTTCGCATATCATTATATTTAAGCATAGTTTCGGCATCGCAAGAGCGAACAAGTTTAACCTATAAATAAGGGTGCTACAGATATTCCTGAAAATTTCCAATCAAAATCTTATTTGTTTTGGGCAAAGTGATGAGAACTGAAAAATGTCAATTTTATACATAAAGGAAGAATTTTTAGAAAAAGTGTTTGACACTTTCCATTTATATACGCGAGGTGGAAGTATTTGATAGGAAAAAAATTTAATTTACCCTAATCTATCTATCGTTCGATTTGTAGAACCAAAAACCCCCCAGTCCGTGATTTTCATCGAAATCGTTAGGGCCGTTTTCGAGAAACCCATTGCATACATATATACAAGAATTTCTCGTAACAACAAAATTTTGAATAGCTTCCTTAGTAGGCAACGATTTAGTAGGCCGTTACTTTAGTAGGCCGCGAAAAGTAACGGCCTACTAAATCGCGGTCTACTAAATCGCGGCTTTAGTAGGCCGTTACTTTAGTAGGCCGCGAAAAGTAACGGCCTACTAAATCGCGGCCTACTAAATCGCGGCTTTAGTAGGCCACGATTTAGTAGGCCGCGCTTTAGTAGGCCGTTACATGTCGCGGCCTACTAAAGTAACGGCCTACTAAATCGCAGCCTACTAAAGCCGCGATTTAGGAGGGTTTTTTTGAAAAAAATTTATTAGACGTTTTCGATTTGTATTACTTGTTTTGGGCAAAATGATGAGAACCGAAAAATGTCAATTTTATACATAAAGGAAGAATTCTTCGACAAAATGTTATTTGACATTTTCGATTTATATACGCGAGTTGGAAGTATTTGACAGGAACAAAAATTAATTTACCGTAATCTAACACTTTTGAAAAATGTCTTTTGTATATTACCACATCTAATAATCCGGACGTCGAAATCGTCGTCCCATCGGTTTTAATTTATAATTATGAGATTTAGCCGAATAGAGGATAATATTTAATGATTTACAAAAATTAGGTTTTTTTTATTCAAACTTCGACAGAAAAGCGAATTTATAGCAAACGGAGGGTTTTTTAAAAAAAAATCTATTAGACGTTTTCGATTTGTATTTGCAAGGCCGAGGGATTCCGCCAATAAAAACAAAATATTTTTTCCAAAATTTTAATTTTTGAAGATTTTTTTTAAAGAAGGGGGGACTCTTTGAAAATTATTGTAAAACTTTAAACTGTATTTTACGTCTTTTCCGATGGAGATACGAAAGTTGACCATAAAAGAGTTTCTATAGATCGTGGCAAAACGCATCCGATCCAACAGCAAAATTAAAGATCGGCCGGTAAAATGGTCGCTACGGGCGGTCAAAACTTTTTCGTAAGTTTCCCCTAAACGTTCGTGCAACGACAAAGCGGAGCCAAAAAACCAAAAGCAGATTCGTATAGAGTTTTTATCGGTTTTCGATATTGCATATATGCCAATTTTTCCTAACCGGCCAAATAAGGTCACAATTTATAAAAACAGATATTCATCGAAATTTCAAATGAAAATCCCACTAGTTTATGGGCAAAATGATAAGGACCGAAAAATGTCAAATAAGGATGAGTTTTTCGAAAAAATGTTATTCCACATTTTCGATTTATATACGCGAGAGGAAGCATTTGACAGAGGAAAAATTTAATTTATCGTGATTTAACATTTTTGGAAAAAGTCTTTTGCATATTACGGCAACTAATATGCGGACGTCGAAATCGTCGTCTGATCAGTTTTAATTTATAATTATGAGATTTAACCGAATCCAGGATAATATTTAATGATTTCGAAAAATTATGCTTTTTTTATTTAATTCAGTTTGTCAAATAAGCGAATTTATAGCGAAAGAAGGGTTTTTTTGAAAAAATTCTATTCGACCTTTTCGGTTTATATTTGCAACGCCGAGGGATTCCGCCAATAAAAACAAAATATTTTTTTCCAAAATTTTAGTTTTTGTAGATTTTTTTTAAAGAAGGGGGGACTCTTTGAAAATTAGTTTTAAAATTTAAATTGCATTTTACGCCTTTCCCGATGGAGATACGAAAGTCGACCATAAAAGAGTTTCTATAGATCGTGGCAAAACGCATCCGATCCAACTGGAAAATTTAACATCGGCCGGCAAATAAGGGCGTTACGGGCGGTCAAAGTTTTTGACAATTTTCCGCTAAACGATCGCACCACGACAAAGCGGAAAGAAAATTTGGAAAACAAAAAGTAGATTCGTATATAGTTTTTAACGCTTTTCAATATCGTTTATATACAAATTTTTCCTAACCGGCCAAATATGGTCACTATTTATAAAAATAGATATTCGTGGAAATTTTCAATCAAAATCCTATTAGTTTCTGGGCAAAATGATAAGGACCGAAAAATGTCTATTTTATACATAAAGGATGAGTTTTTCGAAAAAATGTTAAATTATTAAATTTAAAATTTTTGAAACGAGTTTTTGCGGACCATAAAAGAGTTTCTATAGATCGCGGCGAAACAAGATGACATCAATAATTCGCGCAATGCTAATTGGTTTAATTCTAAACCATAAGTTAATTTCCGATGATTCGGTTTCGGAGCGATTTTTGATTTAAATTTTTGGGTAAAAAATAAAGTTTGTTCAAATATTCTGCAACTGCATTAAACTATTGATTACAACCTAGTAAAGCCAGGAAAAATAATGAAAAAATTCTAAACCAAAAGTTGGCTTTAATTCCCGAAGATTTGGTTTCGGAGCGATTTTTGATTTCAATTTTTGGATAAAAAATAAAGTTTGTTCAAATATTCTGCAACTGCATTAAACAATTGATTACAACCTAGTAATGCCAGGAAAAATAATGAAAAAATTCTAAACCAAAAGTTGGCTTTAATTTCCGATGATTTGGTTTCGGAGCGATTTTTGATTTCAATTTTTGGATAAAAAATAAAGTTTGTTCAAATATTCTGCAACTGCATTAAACTATTGATTACAACCTAGTAAAGCCAGGAAAAATAATGAAAAAATTCTAAACCAAAAGTTGGCTTTAATTTCCGATGATTTGGTTTCGGAGCGATTTTTGATTTCAATATATGGATAAAAAATAAAGTTTGTTCAAATATTCTGCAACTGCATTAAACTATTGATTACAACCTAGTAAAGCCAGGAAGAATAATGAAAAAATTCTAAACCAAAAATTTGGCTTTAATTCCCGAAGATTTGGTTTCGGAGCGATATTTGATTTCAATTTTTGGATAAAAAATAAAGTTTGTTCAAATATTCTGCAACTGCATTAAACTATTGATTACAACCTAGTAAAGCCAGGAAAAATAATAAAAAAATTCTAAACCAAAAGTTGGCTTTAATTTCCGATTATTTGGTTTCGGAGCGATTTTTGATTTTCATTTTTGGATAAAAAATAAAATTTGTTCAAATATTATGCAACTGCATAAAACTGTTGATTACAACCTAGTAAAGCCAGGAAAAATAAAGAAAAAATTCTAAACCAAGAGTTGTGTTTAATTTCCGATGATTTGGTTTCAGAGCGATTTTTCATTTTAAATTTTTGGATAAAAAATAAAATTTGTTCAAATAATCTCCAATACCATAATACTATTGATTACAACCTAGTAAAGCCAGGAAAAATAATGAAAAAATTCTAAACCAAAAGTTGTCTTAATTTCCGATGATTTGGTTTCGAAGCGATTTTTGATTTAAATTTTTGGATAAAAAATAAAGTTTGCTCAAATATTCTGCAACTGCATTAAACTATTGATTATAACCTAGTAAAGCCAGGAAAAATAATGAAAAAATTCTAAACCAGAAGTTGTCTTTAATTTCCGATGATTTGGTTTCGGAGCGATTTTTGATTTCAATTTTTGGATAAAAAATAAAGTTTGTTCAAATATTCTGCAACTGCATTAAACTATTGATTACAACCTAGTAAAGCCAGGAAAAATAATGAAAAAATTCTAAACCGAAAGCTGTCTTTAATTTCCGATGATATGGTTTCGGATCAATTTTTGATTTCAATTTTTGGATAAAATATAAAGTTTGTTCAAATATTCTGCAACTGCATTAAACTATTGATTACAACCTAGTAAAGCCAGGAAAAAGAATGAAAAAATTCTAAACCGAAAGCTGTCTTTAATTTCCGATGATTTGGTTTCTGAGCAATTTTTGATTTTCATTTTTGGATAAAAAATAAAGTTTGTTCAAATATTATGCAACTGCATAAAACTGTTGATTACAACCTAGTAAAGCCAGGTAAAATAAAGAAAAAATTCTAAACCAAGAGTTGTGTTTAATTTCCGATGATTTGGTTTCGGAGCGATTTTTCATTTTAAATTTTTGGATAAAAAATAAAATTTGTTCAAATAATCTCCAATAGCATAATACTATTGATTACAACCTAGTAAAGCCAGGAAAAATAATGAAAAAATTCTAAACCAAAAGTTGTCTTAATTTCCGATGATTTGGTTTCGAAGCGATTTTTGATTTAAATTTTTGGGTAAAAAATAAAGTTTGTTCAAATATTCTGCAACTGCATAAAACTATTGATTTCAACATAGTAAAGCCAGGAAAAATAATGAAAAAATTCTAAACCAAAAATTTGGCTTTAATTCCCGAAGATTTGTTTTCGGAGCGATATTTGATTTCAATTTTTGGATAAAAAATAAAGTTTGTTCAAATATTCTGCAACTGCATTAAACTATTGATTACAACCTAGTAAAGCCAGGAAAAATAATGAAAAAATTCTAAACCGAAAGCTGTCTTTAATTTCCGATGATATGGTTTCGGATCGATTTTTGATTTTCATTTTTGGATAAAAAATAAAGTTTGTTCAAATATTCTGCAACTGCATAAAACTGTTGATTACAACCTAGTAAAGCCAGGAAAAATAAAGAAAAAATTCTAAACCAAGAGTTGTGTTTAATTTCCGATGATTTGGTTTCTGAGCAATTTTTGATTTTCATTTTTGGATAAAAAATAAAGTTTGTTCAAATATTATGCAACTGCATAAAACTGTTGATTACAACCTAGTAAAGCCAGGAAAAATAAAGAAAAAATTCTAAACCAAGAGTTGTGTTTAATTTCCGATGATTTGGTTTCGGAGCGATTTTTCATTTTAAATTTTTGGATAAAAAATAAAAATTGTTCAAATAATCTCCAATAGCATAATACTATTGATTACAACCTAGTAAAGCCAGGAAAAATAATGAAAAAATTCTAAACCAAAAGTTGTCTTAATTTCCGATGATTTGGTTTCGAAGCATTTTTGATTTAAATTTTTGGGTAAAAAATAAAGTTTGTTCAAATATTCTGCAACTGCATAAAACTATTGATTTCGACATAGTAAAGCCAGGAAAAATAATGAAAAATTTCTAAACCAAAAGTTGTCTTTAATTTCCGATGATTTGTTTTCGGAGCGATTTTTGATTTCAATTTTTGGATAAAAAATAAAGTTTGTTCAAATATTCTGCAACTGCATTAAACTATTGATTACAACCTAGTAAAGCCAGGAAAAATAATGAAAAAATTCTAAACCATAAGTTGGCTTTAATTCCCGAAGATTTGGTTTCGGAGCGATTTTTGATTTCAATTTTTGGATAAAAAATAAAGTTTGTTCAAATATTCTGCAACTGCATTAAACTATTGATTACAACCTAGTAAAGCCAGGAAAAATAATGAAAAAATTCTAATCCAAAAGTTGTCTTAATTTCCGATGATTTGGTTTCGAAGCGATTTTTGATTTAAATTTTTGGATAAAAAATAAAGTTTGCTCAAATATTCTGCAACTGCAATAAACTATTGATTACAACCTAGTAAAGCCAGGAAAAATAATGAAAAAATTCTAAACCAAAAATTTGGCTTTAATTCCCGAAGATTTGGTTTCGGAGCGATATTTGATTTCAATTTTTGGATAAAAAATAAAGTTTGTTCAAATATTCTGCAACTGCATTAAACTATTGATTACAACCTAGTAAAGCCAGGAAAAATAATGAAAAAATTCTAAACCGAAAGCTGTCTTTAATTTCCGATGATATGGTTTCGGATCGATTTTTGATTTCAATTTTTGGATAAAAAATAAAGTTTGTTCAAATATTCTGCAACTGCATTAAACTATTGATTACAACCTAGTAAAGCCAGGAAAAATAATGAAAAAATTCTAAACCGAAAGCTGTCTTTAATTTCCGAAGATATGGTTTCGGAGCGATTTTTGATTTCAATTTTTGGATAAAAAATAAAGTTTGTTCACATATTCTGCAACTGCACAAAACTATTGATTACAACCTAGTAAAGCCAGGAAAAATAATGAAAAAATTCTAAACCGAAAGCTGTCTTTAATTTCCGATTATTTGGTTTCGGAGCGATTTTTGATTTAAATTTTTGGATGAAAAATAAAGTTTGTTCAAATATTCTGCAACTGCATTAAACTATTGATTACAACCTAGTAAAGCCAGGAAAAATAATGAAAAAATTCTAAACCGAAAGCTGTCTTTAATTTCCGAAGATATGGTTTCGGAGCGATTTTTGATTTCAATTTTTGGATAAAAAATAAAGTTTGTTCACATATTCTGCAACTGCACAAAACTATTGATTACAACCTAGTAAAGCCAGGAAAAATAATGAAAAAATTCTAAACCGAAAGCTGTCTTTAAATTCCGATGATGTGGTTTCGGAGCGATTTTTGATTTCAATTTTTGGATAAAAAATAAAGTTTGTTCAAATATTCTGCAAGTGCATTAAACTATTGATTACAACCTAGTAAAGCCAGGAAAAATAATGAAAAAATTCTAAACCGAAAGCTGTCTTTAATTTCCGATTATTTGGTTTCGGAGCGATTTTTGATTTCAATTTTTGGATAAAAAATAAAGTTTGTTCAAATATTCTGCAACTGCATTAAACTATTGATTACAACCTAGTAAAGCCAGGAAAAATAATGAAAAAATTCTAAACCGAAAGCTGTCTTTAATTTCCGATGATATGGTTTCGGAGCGATTTTTGATATCAATTTTTGGATAAAAAATAAAGTTTGTTCACATATTCTGCAACTTCACAAAACTGTTGATTACAACCTAGTAAAGCCAGGAAAAATAAAGAAAAAATTCTAAACCAAGAGTTGTCTTTAATTTCCGATGATTTGGTTTCGGAGCGATTTTTCATTTTAAATTTTTGGATAAAAAATAAAGTTTGTTCAAATAATCTCCAATATCATAATACTATTGATTACAACCTAGTAAAGCCAGGAAAAATAATGAAAAAATTCTAAACCAAAAGTTGTCTTAATTTCCGATGATTTGGTTTCGAAGCTATTTTTGATTTAAATTTTTGGATAAAAAATAAAGTTTGTTCAAATATTCTGCAACTGCATTAAACTATTGATTATAACCTAGTAAAGCCAGGAAAAATAATGAAAAAATTCTAAACCAAAAGTTGTCTTTAATTTCCGATGATTTGGTTTCGGAGCGATTTTTGATTTCAATTTTTGGATAAAAAATAAAGTTTGTTCAAATATTCTGCAACTGCATTAAACTATTGATTACAACCTAGTAAAGCCAGGAAAAATAATGAAAAAATTCTAAACCAAAAGTTGGCTTTAATTTCCGATGATTTGGTTTCGGAGCGATTTTTAATTTTTGGATAAAAAATAAAGTTTGTTCAAATATTCTGCAACTGCATTAAACTATTGCTTACAACCTAGTAAAGCCAGGAAAAATAATGAAAAAATTCTAAACCAAAAGTTGGCTTTAATTTCCGATGATTTGGTTTCGGAGCGATTTTTGATTTCAATTTTTGGATAAAAAATAAAGTTTGTTCAAATATTCTGCAACTGCATTAAACTATTGATTACAACCTAGTAAAGCCAGGAAAAATAATGAAAAAATTCTAAACCAAAAGTTGGCTTTAATTTCCGATGATTTGGTTTCGGAGCGATTTTTGATTTCAATTTTTGGATAAAAAATAAAGTTTGTTCAAATATTCTGCAACTGCATTAAACTATTGATTACAACCTAGTAAAGCCAAGAAAAATAATGAAAAAATTCTAAACCAAAAGTTGGCTTTAATTTCCGATGATTTGGTTTCGGAGCGATTTTTGATTTCAATTTTTGGATAAAAAATAAAGTTTGTTCAAATATCCTGCAACTGCATAAAACTATTGATTACAACCTAGTAAAGTCAGGAAAAATAAATGAAAAAATTCTAAACCAAAAATTCTCTTAATTTTCCGGTTATTTGGTGTCGGAGCGATTTTTGATTTCAATTTTTGGATAAAAAATAAAGTTTGTTCAAATATTCTGCAACTGCATTAAACTATTGATTACAACCTAGTAAAGCCAAGAAAAATAATGAAAAAATTCTAAACCAAAAGTTGGCTTTAATTTCCGATGATTTGGTTTCGGAGCGATTTTTGATTTCAATATTTGGATAAAAAATAAAGTTTGTTCAAATATCCTGCAACTGCATAAAACTATTGATTACAACCTAGTAAAGTCAGGAAAAATAAATGAAAAAATTCTAAACCAAAAATTCTCTTAATTTTCCGGTTATTTGGTGTCGGAGCGATTTTTGATTTAAATTTTTGGATAAAAAATAAAGTTTGTTGAAATATTCTGCAACTGCATATAACTATTGATTACAACCTAGTAAAGCCAGGAAAAATAATGAAAAAATTCTAAACCAAAAGATGTCTTTAATTTCCGATGATTTGATTTCGGAGCGATTTTTGATTTAAATTTTTTGATAAAAAATAAAGTTTGTTCAAATATTCTGAAACTGCATAAAACTATTGAGTACAACCTAGTAAAGCCAGGAAAAATAATGAAAAAATTCTAAACCAAAAGTTGTATTTAATTTCCGATGATTTGGTTTCATTTAAATGAATAGTTCATATAAACCTTATTTTGAACTATTTTATAGGGAGTTTAACGCGTTTACTCTAATAAGTTGGCATTTTAACCAAAAACAATTCGAAATGCAGTCAAACATAACTTGGATTATGGTTAAAGTGGTTTAAGTTTTTAACACTGTTTTAAGATTTTTATGAATACGGCTGAATATCTTTATCACTACCTCGAGTTATTGTTATTTAATATCTGTTATTATTTCTGACCATGTTTCTGACCTATCCCAAGTAACATTTTTCCCTGGTGAAATTTAAATTTCTCTGCTAGTGCGCTGGCAAATATCTACCAGGGGGTTATAATAGGGTTTCTTTTGCCAGAGCTCTTACAGATACCTCTGGCAGGTATTTATAACGGATTATTTGCAGAGCCCTGAAAAATAACTCTGGTAGAGCAGAGCTCTGCCAGGGTCCCTGTTACAAGTAATTTGCATAGCCCTGCAAGAACTCTGAAGGGGGTGTAGTATGGTAGATTTTCCTTTACCACTGTTTGCTACGGATTTAATTAATATGGATTTGCCAGATTAGATTGCGGTTCCTCGTGGAACTCGTTGTGCAAACTGAAATTCACTTGTGTGCAAATACTTCAACTCACTTTATACATTAGACCACGTCAATGTGGGCTCTCGACCGGTGGATCTCTCTTTTTAACGATCCCCTTATTAATAAAAAAATTCGTTTTCTAACAATAATCTAAGGACAAGAATATCTCTGGATTATTTAAAAAGTACTTGATGTTGCAAATTGATATTTACAACTGTGGGATTTTTTAATTATATGACAATAGCTCTATTCGCGGTAACAATCCGGGATAAGTTTTATCCTACTGCGTCTGCGGATTTATAATACAAATGTCATTAAAGCTCAAATTCGATGAGAAAAAGTATAAACCGCAGTAGGATAAAACGTGTCCAGGAGTGTTACCGCGAATAGAGCTAATAATAAGTAGCGTTATGTTGATGTAAGCAACTTAAAGAGGGGTTGTGCACTTACAGAGAAGGAAGCGGTCATTTTCGAACGGTCGTGCACCGAATAAGGTTTCACCATTGTAACGGTGATATGGTGCAATCTTTT
Organism: Rhagonycha lutea; assembly: GCA_958510855.1. Lineage (NCBI taxonomy): Eukaryota > Metazoa > Arthropoda > Insecta > Coleoptera > Cantharidae > Rhagonycha > Rhagonycha lutea. Next base: position 35,282,383 of record OY294039.1, on the reverse strand, counting down.
AACGATTAATTAATATAATATACGACGATTTGGTATTATTTATATTGACTGGTGTAACGAGGTTCGGATCCAAACTTGCTGTGTTTATTGTGTAGTACAGGGGTCGGCAACCCGTGGCCCGCGGGACGCATGCGGCCCGCGAAGGGTCTTGGTGCGGCCCGCGGACTAAAGCAGATGACCTTTTTTATTTAAAAAAAAAAAAGCTCATTTTAGTAGATTTACACTATTTCTTTTAAAAATCAGCTCTGTTTAGTGGATTTCTCAAGAAGTGCGGCCCGCACTAATTCTCACGTAAAATTTTTGGCCCTCTTACAACAAAAGGTTGCCGACCCCTGGTGTAGTATATTATATTGTGTAAATAAATATTGATTATCACTATCAGAGTTGATCATTTTAATTCCATCTAAACAATAATCCACACAACAGCTAATAATTTATTAATTATTTAAATATCCCTGATTATTATTTAAAAAGTACCCGATATTGCAAATTTATATTTACAACAACTATAATAATTTATTGAGAACGGAGAAACTCGATTGATGTGCAATTTGATTTAGTACCAATTACCGCACTCGCATTTTTCACTTTAACCGCACCCTGTATGAAGCTTTAATTTAAAAATCTGACAGATAGATAATTTAAAATTTGAATGTTTTCAGTGTTACCAACTTTAAATTCGAGAGAATTCGACTAATCTAAAAGTCGGTTTACATTATATGTTTTCTCATATTATGTTTTTATAATGTTTTTTATTCGATTTTTTTAAAATTTTAGCATTTTTAAAATAATTGAAAAAACATTAAGTTACTGTTTCCAATATAAAATGATACACATTTATTTGTAAGACATTTATTCTAACCTATTTCTAATTAGGCTATGGCTGCGAAAAAAATTCTTTTGTTAATTCTGCAAAATACGACTCCACAGCGTTTCGCAAGGCGCTCTTAGGTATTTTTTAAGTTTTGAAAAGAGATAATGGTCATAGGGGGCGAGGTCGGGACTGTAAGGTGAATGCTGTAATGCCTTAAGCCGATTTCATTGATTACTCGCCGAGGACACTTCCCTGAGGGACCCCCGAGTCAACGGGTAACAGTGGTGAAATTTCATCCTGGAATTTCACAAAGAAGTGTCTATTGGTAAGGTAGGACCTGAGTGCCTGGTAGTAGGTGTGTGGCAGATTTGTTTTAATCTTGTACAATAGGCCAGGATACCACACTTAATGAGAGACTTGGGTTTTATATCGAGGAATGCTGCTGAGGAATATCTCTTGGTTGCAGATCATGCCTAATTTTAGTAGCTATTCTATGTATTTGCTCTATCGTAGAGTGCTGTTGGCGGAATCCAAATCGGTATTTGGGATTTATATTTGAAATAATTTTTCAAATATTTTTGATAATTCAGATTACAGACTGATAGGGCTACATGAGGTAACTTCCGTTGGTGGTTTTCCAGGTTTAGGGATTAAAATTATTTGTGCAACCTTCCACTGTGCAGGAAAGTATCCCAGTTTCATGATGAAGTTGTAGCTCATAGTAATAATTCTTATTGCTTTTTCTCGTAATTCTTTAAGGATATTTGCTGCTATCAAATCAAAACCTAAAGATTTTTTTAATTTTAGTTCGTGCTCGATGAGTGTAAAAATTTCACTCTTCTTGATCTTCTCTACTGGTAAATCCATTTGAAATGGGGCTTCAAGAAATTCAGTAATTTTACAATCTTCATCAAGATCTTCAGTTGGAAATGGTTTAAACACATTGGCTGGATGGTTAGCAAAGGTGGTTGCATTGTTTCTTTGTTGCTTCATGCCCATTCATGGTTGGGGGTCTTTATAGGTGGAATTGTTTGCTGGGGTCCCACAATTCGTTTGCTTGCCTTCCATAGCGAATAATTAATTGCGTTTGTTGCTCTCAATCCACTGAGGTAGATTTGAATTTCTTCGTATTTCTGTGGTCACTTGGGAGTTTTTTTTTTTTAGCTCTTTAAAGGTATTATTGTATTTTGTACTATCCTTCATTATCGCAAAATTAGAATTTAAATGGAAAGGAGAATTTTTTCGCAAAAATTCCATTTCGCGTTTTCGGTTTATAATAGCAAGGCAGAAACAGTTTGTATATCAATGTCACAAAACATAGGTGGGCCTTCGGCCTTTGCATTAAGATATAGCTCGGCCTGCTTCCTTCGCACACATCTGTGGCCACTTTTAGCTCGGCCTACTGCCTTCGCATTAAAACGTAGCTCCGCCGCAGTTCGTCGGTTTATATAATATCATTTTTCACAAAACACAGCTCGGTCTGCGGCCTTCGCATTTAAATATAGCTCGGCCTGCGGCCTTCGCATTCATACGTAGCTCGGCCTGCGGTATCGCGTCATGACATAGCTCGGCCTACGGCCTCGCGTGGGGTAAAGCTCGGCCTTCGGCCTCTAAAAAATCAAGCAAACTAATAAATTTATATGCATAATTGTAATTATTATCGGAAAAATATAATTTAAATAGTTAAGGAGACCCTTTTCGAAAAAATTCCATTTCACGTTTTCGACTTGTATCGGCAAGGCGGAGGCGCTGGGCGAAAAAAAACGGAAATTTTTTTTTTCAAAATTTTCAAAGGGGTAAGTTTAAATGGTTAAGGAGACTTTTTTCGAAAAAATTCCATTTCACGTTTTCGACTTGTATCGGCGAGGCGGAGGCGCTGAGCGAAAAAAAACGAAAATTTTTTTTTTCGAAATTTTCAAAGGTGGTAGCCTTCAAAACTTTTTTTTTAAATTTAAATTGCATTTACCGCCTCTCCCGATGGAAATACGAAAGTCGTCCCCGAGAGAGATTCTGTAGAGCTCGGGCAGACGCATCCGTTCCAACTTCAAGATCGATCATCGGCCGGTAAGTAAGGGCGCTACGGGCGGTCAAAGTTTTTTCTCGATTTTCCGCTAAACGATGGCGTCACGCCGAAGCGGAGAAAAAATTTTAAAAACCAAAAGCAGATTCGGATAGAGCATTTAACGGCGCTCGATATCGCGTATATACAAATTTTTCGTAACCCGCCAAATAAGGTCACAATTTACAAAGGCAGATGGTCGGGGAATTTTCCGAATAAATTCCTCGCTCTTTTTGGGAAAAATCGTGTCGAAACTAAAATGCCAATTTTAAGCGTCTAGGGAGAAATTTTCGAAAAAATGTCGTTTCGCACTTTTCGATTTATATGCACGAGGCGGAGATATTTCGGTAAAAAAAATTTGAAATTACCGAAATTTAACATTTTCGAAAAGAGTCTTTCGTCTTTTACCGCGTCAAATGTGCGGCGTATCCGTCGGTCGTCCATTGAGTTTCTGCTTATAATCGCGCGATTTAACCGATTCCGCTATAAAATGCAAAGATTTTGAAAATTTTTTTCAAAATTTCCAACTTTTGGGCGAAATTTCGACAAAAAAGCGAAATTTTTAAAATCGATCGACTTTGACCTATCGGTGCGCCGCCCCACGACATTTTCCGGCTGCGCCGCCTCATCTACGCGATAGTACATCTAAGTGGGCGTCGAACGGCACCGGTCCGGTAGCTAACGTTTTCTCGGTACGGCCGCTACGCCGTTGCCGCGCCGGGAAGGTTTTTCCGCCTCAGCCGCCGCCTCCGACCTCGTACCCGGAATTTTGCGCCGGATTCGGACGACATTCGTCGGAGCCGACATTTCAAGACCCCGCCCGTAATCTTCCGACCTCGGATGGCCGCTCCCCGGACGTCTTTGCATAATTTTTCACGAAAAAGTTCTTCATTTTTGAGGGCTCGCCGGGGAGGCCTCCTTCTTCTGCGGGCATCGCCATTTTGTTTGTGCACGATGGGAATACTTCGGGCGTCGATCGCGACGTCCGGCATCGAAATCGGTACGGTGGGATCTTCCCACGTGATGTCAAGAGAATGGTCTCGAGGTCCAATTTAGACTTTTTGAGCTTCGTCGAGGCGAGAGACGTTTCGTGGTGCCGCCGCCGCATCCTTGGAGCGATTTCAAATTTTTCGGTTTCGTCGGAGTGGCGCACTCGTGGCGGACATTTTCCGGCGTCGCGGGTAAAAATTCGACGGTCGGCTCGCGCTCCCGAGGACCTTCTGCAACAGTTTTTGTAAAAAATGTTCTTCGACTTTGAGGCTTCGCCGCGGAGGCCCCGGACGCTTGCGGAGGACGCCGTTTCGTTTGTGCACGATGGGAATACCTCCCGCGTCGATGGCCGCGTGTCCCGACGAAATCGGTACGGTGGGTTCTTCTGGCGTTCTCCCCGCGAATTTGCTTATCGCCGAAGATTTTCAACTTTTTTGCATTTCGAGGCGGAAAAGTTTTTCGCTCGCCGCCGCCGCACCGGAGGAGTTGTCGCGATTTTTCCGGCACCATCGGATAGAACTTTTAACGGCCTACATTTTGACATGCCGCCGCGCCATATTCGATCGCCGTCTCTAAAGGTCGAGACAAAAATCTAACAAATTATGTCGAAAAACTACCTCCACTTTGAAAAATCGCCACGTCGCCCCCCGGCTAGTGGTAGCGACGCCACCACGATTCGGCTCGATGGGAACACTAGGGGCGTCGACGGAGACGCGTCCGGAAAAAATCCGTTCGGTGGGTTCGGATATCTCGCTGTCCGGAGATTTTTAGCACCAAAACGCCACTCGTGCGCCTCGCGCCGCCTACGGCGGCTCTCGGCGCCATTTTTTTTTGCACTACGAGGAGCGGCCCTTCGGGCCGCTCGCTAACTGACCTCCCTCAAAAAAATCGCTCGGGCGGCTCGCTAACGCGAGCCGCTTCAACCTCTAAAAACGTCCTTGACCGGTATTATTTTATGTAATAGACAAGCGTCTACGAGATCCTACGGATCTCTTGACGCTTGGCCCTGGCGGGCGGCTGCCGCTATCGCGGCGGGCCGCTTCGCGGCAGGCCGCTACGCGGCTAGAAACGAGTCGCCGCTTCGCGGCTCCATTTAGTATGTCGCCTTACGGTTTAACAAGTCGCCGCTGCGCAGCTTCACTTGTACAATACGACAAAGTAATTTTGTTCGTGTATTTTGTACAAAACATTTTAATGTCAAAATAAATGTCATTTCTGCGATATATCACATGTTTACAAAACAATTTATATAAAACTCTTTCCATGAAACCCATAGCGCTGTCATGAAACATAGCTCGGTGTACGGTCTTTGCATTAATATGTAAATCGGCCTACGGCCTCGCATAGACATAGAGCTCGGCCTGCGGCTTTCGCATATCATTATATTTAAGCATAGCTTCGGCATCGCAAGAGCGAACAAGTTTAACCTATAAATAAGGGTGCTACAGATATTCGTCCAAATTTCCAATCAAAATCTTATTTGTTTTGCGCAAAATGATGAGAACTGAAAAATGTCAACTTTATACATAAAGGAAGAATTTTTCGAAAAAGTGTTTGACACTTTCCATTTATATACGCGAGGTGGAAGTATTTGACAGGAAAAAAATTTAATTTACCCTAATCTATCTATCGTTCGATTTGTAGACCCAACCCCCCCCCCCCCCAGTCCGTGATTTTCATCGAAACCGTTAGGGCCGTTTTCGAGAAATCCATTGCATACATATATACAAGAATTTCTCGTAACAACAAAAGTTTGAATAGCTTCCTTAGTAGGCCACGATTTAGTAGGCCGTTACTTTAGTAGGCCGCGAAAGGTAACGGCCTACTAAATCGCGGTCTACTAAATCGCGGCTTTAGTAGGCCGTTACTTTAGTAGGCCGCGAAAAAGCCGCGATTTAGTAGGCCGCGATTTAGTAGGCCGTTACTTGTCGCGGCCTACTAAAGCTGCGATTTAGGAGGGTTTTTTTGAAAAAAATTTATTAGACCTTTTCGATTTGTATTTGCAAGGCCGAGGGATTCCGCGAATAAAAACAAAATATTTTTTTCCAAAATTTGAGTTTTTCAAGATTTTTTTTTTAAAGAAGAGGGGACCATTCCTAGTTTATTTCTTAAACTTAAATCGCATTTTACGCCTTTCCCGATGGAGATACAGAAGTCCACAAGAGAAGAGTTTCTTTGGAGCTTTTCGACACGCATTAGATCCAACTGGAAGATTAAACATCGGCCGGTAAATAAGGGCGCTAAGGGCGGTCAAAGGTTATTGACAACTTTCCGCTAAACGATCGCCCCAAGATAAAGCGGAGAAAAAATTTGAAAAATCAAAAGCAGATTCGTATAGAGCTTTTAACGCTTTTCAATATCGTATATATACAAACTTTTCCTAACCGGCCAAATAAGGTCACAACTTATAAAAACAGAAATTCATGGAAATTTCCAATCAAAATCTTACTTGTTTTGGGCAAAATGATGAGAACCGAAAAATGTCAATTTTATACATAAAGGAAGAATTCTTCGACAAAATGTTGTTTGACATTTTCGATTTATATACGCGAGTTGGAAGTATTTGACAGGAAAAAAATTTACTTTACCGTAATCTAACACTTTTGAAAAATGTCTTTTGTATATTACCACATCTAATAATCCGGACGTCGAAATCGTCGTCCAATCGGTTTTAATTTATAATTATGAGATTTAGCCGAATAGAGGATAATATTTAATGATTTCCAAAAATTAGGTTTTTTTTATTCAAACTTCGACAAAAAAGCGAATTTATTGCGAACGGAGGGTTTTTAAAAAAAAAATCTATTAGACGTTTTCGATTTGTATTTGCAAGACCGAGGGATTCCGCCAATAAAAACAAAATATTTTTTCCAAAATTTTAATTTTTGAAGATTTTTTTTAAAGAAGGGGGGACTCTTTGAAAATTATTGTAAAACTTTAAACTGTATTTTACGTCTTTTCCGATGGAGATACGAAAGTTGACCATAAAAGAGTTTCTATAGATCGTGGCAAAACGCATCCGATCCTACAGCAAAATTAAAGATCGGCCGGTAAATATGGTCGCTACGGGCGGTCAACACTTTTTCGTAAGTTTCCCCTAAACGTTCGTGCAACGACAAAGCGGAGCCAAAAAACCAAAAGCAGATTCGTATAGAGTTTTTATCGGTTTTCGATATTGCATATATTATGCCAATTTTTCCTAACCGGCCAAATAAGGTCACAATTTATAAAAACAGATATTCATCGAAATTTCAAATGAAAATCCCACTTGTTTATGGGCAAAATGATAAGGACCGAAAAATGTCAAATAAGGATGAGTTTTTCGAAAAAATGTTATTCCACATTTTCGATTTATATACGCGAGAGGAAGCATTTGACAGAGGAAAAATTTAATTTATCGTGATTTAACATTTTTGGAAAAAGGCTTTTGCATATTACGGCAACTAATATGCGGACGTCGAAATCGTCGTCTGATCAGTTTTAATTTATAATTATGAGATTTAACCGAATCCAGGATAATATTTAATGATTTCGAAAAATTATGCTTTTTTTATTTAATTCAGTTTGTCAAATAAGCGAATTTATAGCGAAAGAAGGGTTTTTTTGAAAAAATTCTATTCGACCTTTTCGGTTTATATTTGCAACGCCGAGGGATTCCGCCAATAAAAACAAAATATTTTTTTCCAAAATTTTAGTTTTTGTAGATTTTTTTTAAAGAAGGGGGGACTCTTTGAAAATTAGTTTTAAAATTTAAATTGCATTTTACGCCTTTCCCGATGGAGATACGAAAGTCGACCATAAAAGAGTTTCTATAGATCGTGGCAAAACGCATCCGATCCAACTGGAAAATTTAACATCGGCCGGCAAATAAGGGCGTTACGGGCGGTCAAAGTTTTTGACAATTTTCCGCTAAACGATCGCACCACGACAAAGCGGAAAGAAAATTTGGAAAACAAAAAGTAGATTCGTATATAGTTTTTAACGCTTTTCAATATCGTTTATATACAAATTTTTCCTAACCGGCCAAATATGGTCACTATTTATAAAAATAGATATTCGTGGAAATTTTCAATCAAAATCCTATTAGTTTCTGGGCAAAATGATAAGGACCGAAAAATGTCTATTTTATACATAAAGGATGAGTTTTTCGAAAAAATGTTAAATTATTAAATTTAAAATTTTTGAAACGAGTTTTTGCGGACCATAAAAGAGTTTCTATAGATCGCGGCGAAACAAGATGACATCAATAATTCGCGCAATGCTAATTGGTTTAATTCTAAACCATAAGTTAATTTCCGATGATTCGGTTTCGGAGCGATTTTTGATTTAAATTTTTGGGTAAAAAATAAAGTTTGTTCAAATATTCTGCAACTGCATAAAACTATTGATTTCAACATAGTAAAGCCAGGAAAAATAATGAAAAAATTCTAAACCAAAAGTTGTCTTTAATTTTTGATTTACAATTTGGATAAAAAATAAAGTTTTGTCAAATATTCTGCAACTGCATAAAACTATTGATTAGAATCTAGGAAAGCCAGGAAAAATAATGAAAAAATTCTAAACCAAAAGATGTCTGTAATTTCCGATGATTTGGTTTCGGAGCGATTTTTGATTTAAATTTTTGGATAAAAAATAAAGGTTGTTCCAATATTCTGCAAGTGCATAAAACTATTGATTACAACCTAGTAAAGCCAGGAAAAATAATGAAAATATTCTAAACCAAAAGATGTCTGTAATTTCCGATGATTTGGTTTCGGAGCGATTTTTGATTTAAATTTTTGGATAAAAAATAAAGGTTGTTCCAATATTCTGCAAGTGCATAAAACTATTGATTACAACCTAGTAAAGCCAGGAAAAATAATGAAAAAATTCTAAACTAAAAGTTGTCTTTAATTTCCGATGATTTTGTTTCGGAGCAATTTTTGATTTAAATTTTTGGATAAAAAATAAAGTTTGTTCGAATATTCTGCAACTGCATAAAACTATTGATTAGAACCTAGTAAAACCAGGAAAATTAATGAAAAAATTCTAAACCAAAAGTTCTCTTTAATTTCCGATGATTTGGTTTCGGAACGATTTTTGATTTAAATTTTTGATTAAAAATTAAAGTTTGTTCAAATATTCTGCAACTGCATAAAACTATCGATTACAACTTAGGAAAGCCATTAAAAATAATGAAAAAATTCTAAAACAAAAGTAGTCTTTAATTTCCAATGATTTGGTTTCTGAGCGATTTTTGATTTACATTTTTGGATATAAAATAAAGTTTGCTTAATTATTCTGCAACTCCATAAAACTATTGATTAACCTAGTAAAGCCAGGAAAAATAATAAAAAAATTCTAAACCAAAAGTTGTCTTTAATTTTCGATGATTTGGTTTCGGAGCGATTTTTGAGTTAAATTTTTGGATAAAAAATAAAATTTGTTCAAATATTCTGCAACTGCATAAAACTATTAATTACAACCTAGTAAAGCCATGAAAAATAATGAAAAAATTAATAATTTATTGAGAACGGAGAATCTCGATTGATGTGCAATTTGATTTAGTACCAATTACCGCACTCGCATTTTTTCACTTTAGCCGCACCCTGTATGACGCTTTAATTTAAAAATCTGACAGATAGATAACCTAAAATTTGAATGTTTTCAGTGTTACCAACTTTAAATTCGAGAGAATTCGACTAATCTAAAAGCCGGTTTACATTATATGTTTTCTCATTCGATTTTCTTAAAATTTTAGCATTTTTAAACTAATTGAAAAAACATTAAATTACTGTTTCCAATATAACATGATACACATTTATTTGTAAGACAGTTATTCTAACGTATTTCTAATTACGCTATGCTGCGAAAAAAAATTCTTTTGGTATTTCTGCAAAATACGATCCCACAGGGTTCCCCAAGGCGTTCTTAGGTGTTTTTCTTTAAATTTTGAAAAGACATAATGGTCACAGGGGCGAGGTCGGGACTGTAAGGTGGATTCTGTAATGCCTTAAAGCCGCTTTCATTGATTACTCGCGGAGGACACTTCCCCGAGGGACCCCCGAGTCAACGGGTAACAGAGGTGGAATTTCATCCTGGAATTTCACAAAAAAGTGTCTATTGGTAAGGTAGGACCTGAGTGCCTGGTAGTAGGTGTGTGGTAGATATGTTTTAATCTTGTACAATAGGCCAGGATGCCACACTTTATCAAAGACTTGGGTTATATCGAGGAATGCTGCTGAGCAATTTCTCTTGGTCTGCAGATCATGCCTAATTTTAGTAGCTATTCTATGCATTTGCTCTATCGTAGAGTGCTGTTGGCGGAATCCAAACCGGTATTTGGGATTTATATTTCTTTCTTCAATTAATGGCTGTAATCTGCTCAGAAATAATTTTTCAAATATTTTTGATAATTCAGGTAATAGACTGAGACGGCTATATTATGAGGTAATTTTCGTTGGTGGTTTTCCAGGTTTAGGGATTAAAATTATTTGTGCAACCTTCCACTGGCACTGTGCAGGAAAGTATCCCAGTTTCACGTTGGAATTGTAGATGATAGTAATAATTCTTATTGCTTTTTCTGGTAATTCTTTAAGGATATTTGCTGTAATCAAATCAAAACCTGGAGATTTTTTAAATTTTAGTTCGTGCTTGATGAGTGTAGAAACTTCACTCTTCCTTATCTTCATTATTGATAAATCCGTTTGAAATAGTGCTTCGAGAAACTCAGTTTCATGCCCATTAATGGTTAGGGGTCTTGATAGGTGGAATTTATTGTTTGCTGGGGTCCCGCAATTCTTTTGGTTGCCTTCCATAGCGAATAATCAGTTGCGTTTGTTGCTCTCAATCCACAGAGGTAGCTTTGAATTTCTTCGTTTTACTGTGGTCACTTGGGAGTTTTTTTTTAGCTCTTTAAAGGCATTACTGTAGTTTGTTCTATCCTTAATCATCGCAAAATTAGAATTTAAAGAGAAAGGAGAACTTGTTTTGAAAAAATTCCATTTCACGTTGTCGGCTTATAGTACATTTTTTAATTTTTATTGAAATTTTAAAATTAAAAATCGCGCTCGAATTAAATCATCTAAATATTTAGCGCAATTCTTCGCTGAAAATTTTTTTATTATTTTTCCTGTGTTAACCTGACCGTAATCAGTATTGTCAAGCAGTTTCAGAATATTCATACAACATTCAATTTTTATCGAAATTTTAAAATTAAAAATCGCGCCCGAATCAAATCATTTAAATATTTAACGTAATTCTTCGCTTAGAATTTTTTGGTTATTTTTCCTGTGTTAACTTGACCGTAATCAGTATTCTCAAGCAGTTTCAGAATATTCAAACAAAATTTTTTAATTTTTATTGAAATTTTAAAATTAAAAATCGCGCGCGAATCAAATCATCTAAATATTTAACGCAATTCTTCGCTTAGAATTTTTTGGTTATTTTTCCTGTGTTAACTTGACCGTAATCAGTATTCTCAAGCAGTTTCAGAATATTCAAACAAAATTTTTTAATTTTTATTGAAATTTTAAAATTAAAAATTACGCGCGAATCTAATCATCTAAATATTTAGCGCAATTCTTCGCTTAGAATTTTTTGGTTATTTTTCCTGTGTTAACTTGACCGTAATCATTATTCTCAAGCAGTTTCAGAATATTCAAACAACATTTTTTAATTTTTATTGAAATTTTAAAATTAAAAATCGCGCGCGAATCAAATCATCTAAATATTTAGCGCAATTCTTCGCTTAGAATTTTTTGGTTATTTTTCCTGTGTTAACTTGACCGTAATCAGTATTCTCAAGCAGTTTCAGAATATTCAATCAAAATTTTTTAATTTTTATTGAAATTTTAAAATTAAAAATTACGCGCGAATCTAATCATCTAAATATTTAGCGCAATTCTTCGCTTAGAATTTTTTGGTTATTTTTCCTGTGTTAACTTGACCGTAATCAGTATTCTCAAGCAGTTTCAGAATATTCATACAACATTTTTTAATTTTTATCGAAATTTTAAAATTAAAAATCGCGCGCGAATTAAATCATCTAAATATTTAACGCAATTCTTCGCTTAGAATTTTTTTATTATTTTTCCTGCGTTAACCTGACCGTAATCAGTATTGTCAAGCAGTTTCAGAATATTCATACAACATTCAATTTTTATCGAAATTTTAAAATTAAATTTAAATAGTTAAGGAGACCTTTTTCGAAAAAATTCCATTTCACGTTTTCGACTTGTATCGGCGAGGCGGAGGCGGTGAGCTAAAAAAAACGGAAATTTTTTTTTTTGAAATTTTCAAAGGGCTATGTTTAAATGGTCAAGGAGACCTTTTTCGAAAAAATTCCATTTCACGTTTTCGACTTGTATCGGCGAGGCGGAGGCGCAGAGCGAAAAAAAACGGAAATTTTTTTTTTCGAAATTTTCAAAGGTGGTAGCCTTCAAAATTTTTTTTAAAATTTAAATTGCATTTACCGCCTCTCCCGATGGAGATACGAAAGTCCACCACGAGAGAGATTCTGTAGAGCTCGGGCAAACGCATCCGTTCCAACTTTAATATCGATCATCGGCCGGTAAATAAGGGCGCTACTTGCGGTCAAAGTTTTTTCTCGATTTTCCGCTAAACGATGGCGCCACGCCGAAGCGGAGAAAAAATTTTAAAAACCAAAAGCAGATTCGGATAGAGCATTTAACGGCGCTCGATATCGCTTATATACACATTTTTCGTAACCCGCCAAATAAGGTCACAATTTATAAAGGCAGATGGTCGGGGAATTTTCCGAATAAAATCCTCGCTCTTTTTGGAAAAATTCGTGTCGAAACTAAAATGCCAATTTTAAGCGTCTACGGAGAAATTTTCAAAAAAATGTCCTTTCGCATTTTCGATTTACATGCACGAGGCGGAGGTATTTCGGTAAAAAAAATTTGAAATTACCGAAATTTAACATTTTCGAAAAGGGTCTTTCGTCTTTTACCGCGTCAAATGTGCGGCGTATCCGTCGGTCGTCCATTGAGTTTCTGCTTATAATCGCGCGATTTAACCGATTCCGCTATAAAATGCAAAGATTTTGAAAATTTTTTTCAAAATTTCCAACTTTTGGGCGAAATTTCGACAAAATAAGCGAAATTTTTAAAATCGGTCGACTTTGACCTATCGGTGCGCCGCCCCACGACTTTTTCCGGCTGCGCCGCCTCATCTACGCGATAGTACATCTAAGTGGGCGTCGAACGGCACCGGTCCGGTAGCTAACGTTTTCTCGGTACGGCCGCTACGCCGTTGCCGCGCCGGGAAGGTTTTTCCGCCTCAGCCGCCGCCTCCGACCTCGCACCTGGAATTTTGCGCCGGATTCGGACGACATTCGTCGGAGCCGACATTTCGACACCCCTACCGAAAATTTCCGCACGCCGCCGCCCGTTTCCAACGTACTTTAACAAAAATTTTTCGAAAAAAGTTCTTCGACTTTGAGGCCTCGCCACGGAGGCCCCGGACGTTTCCCGAGATGGAGCTTTCGTGATGACACGATGGGAATACCTCCCGCGTCGATCGCCGCCTCTCCCGTCGAGATCGGTTCGGTGGGTTCTTCTGGCCGACTCCCCGCGGATTTGCTTATCACTGCAGATTTTCAACTTTTCTGCATTTCGCGGCCGAAAACTCTTTCGCTCGCCGTCGCCGCCCCGGAGGAGTTGGCTCGATTTTTCCGGCACCGTCGGATAGAACTTTTCACGGCCTACATTTTGACATGCCGCTGCGCCAAATTCTATCGCCGCCTCGAAAGGTCGAGACGCATATCTAACAAAATATGTCGAAAAACTACCTCCACTTTGAAAAATCGCCACGTCGCCCCCCGGCCAGCGGCGGCTACGCCGCCGGGTTTGTGCAAGATGGGAACCCTAGGCGCGTCGACTGAGACGCGTCCGGCCGATATCCGTTTGGCGGTTTCAGATATCTCACCCGGACAAGGTTTTTTTCTCAAAAAAGCCACTCGTACGCCTCGCGCCGCCTGCGGCGGCTCTCGGCGCCATTTTTTTTTGCACTACGAGGAGCGGCCCTTCGGGCCGCTCGCTAACTGACCTCCCGCAAAAAAATCGCTCGGGCGGCTCGCTGACGCGAGCCGCTTCAACCTCTAAAAACGTCCTTGACCGGTATTATTTTATGTAATAGATTGTATTGTTATCGACTCCTATTAAATTTTTATAACAATTTCGTTCAATTGAAATGAATTTGTTGTTGAAAACTTCCTCTCTGGTTAGTTTCCAAATGTTTCTTGCCCGAACTACAATCGCACCTATATGAACCATTTAGATTTTTAGTTTTGATTCCTTAAATTGCTCAATAATTTGTAATTGACACTAGTCCGGTTGGCCCCAGATTATGGATTTGTTCTGGAGGGTAAAATAGGCTCACATACATAGACCTCTAAATCTGGCCAATTGTACTACATCCGGTTTCCAGTTCCACCCCGATGCTGCCATTCTTCAAGCCATTCCAACTGTAGAATGAACTCCAGAATCTTATTGGCATGGAGGGTATCACTGATTCTGGAGAAAGAAAAATATTAGCAACCATTGTAAACTTGATATTGCTCTGTGCTGCTCCTGTTTGGCATACAGCATTAAGAGTTAAAAGGAATTGCGAAAGGGTCCTGCAAGTTCAAAGGCGTGCAGCGCTTCCCGTAGTGTCCATGAGCCTATAGAACGGTGTCCAGAGAGGCAGTGCTGGCCGCCATGCTACCAGCTGACCTTCAAGCCGGAGAAAGGGTAAAAGCTTACTCCGGACGAGTGAACTCCTCAGAGGACACCATGGTTCTATGGCGACTCATACCAAACATCGATGTATGGATCGCCAGAAGTCACAGTGAAGTTAACTACCATTTAATCCAGGCGTTAACAGGTCACGGATGCTTCAACGCCTATATTCACCGTATGGTCAAACGTGCGACTCCCAATTGTGACTATTGAACTGCTGATGACTTTGTGAAGCACACCATAGGTATTCCATTGTTATAGATGGGATTGTGGTGGTGTCTCAGACGAGATTTCCGCCCCCTGCAGAATGTATAACACCTGACAATGCAAAAAAAGCGCGAATCCAGGAGGGTATGTGTAATAGATATAAAATTATGGCCCCTGTTTAATAATTCGGTTGTAGGTCAAATTATTAATTTTTCAACTATCTTCCAGCGTCGGCTCGCCGGAAGTAGCAATGTTGAAGTAGTGAACGCAAACAAATCTGAATTCAATACTGTTTATTTAAAATTTGTACATGATATTTATACAGAAATATTTATAGTAAACAAACACATTGTAGAATTGTTAATTGCGTTTTCCTGTGTCATCCTTATAATCTAGGTTGGAAGTTTATCGTGATATACATTATTTTTAGATAATATGCATTTATTATGAAATATTTAAGTAGATTAAGATATATGCATAATTGAATCGTTTCTCAAATAAACGATTCAATTGCTATTTGATAGTTCTGCGACATTCTTTTAATTAATTGTATGTCATACACTTATTTTGATTACAAATAATATCATAAATTAATAATTATAAATAAGTTGAACTATTTTATAAATGCAATTTTTTATAAGAAATGAAATTTCCATGGTTAATATTTACCCCCCCCCCCCACAAAGGTATCTAATTTAAAACGATTTGTCCTTGGATATTCACAAAATTTACGTCACAATATTTCATTATATATTTCAGTTTCCCATCTTAAATCACAACGAACCACCGCCACCTGGTAATTAATTGTCTCCCCCCCCCCGCGATCCAAAGTTTGGATAAGCTCTTATAAACCACAAAAAATTAAAATTGCCAATGATAATAGTCAATCATGGATCATTCACTATAGATAGCATAAAAAATTGAAAATAAAACAATTATTTTTAAATATGGCAATATTACGAAGTTATAAATAAATTAGAAAAAATACTCAAAAAAAATAGTAATTTAAAATATCCCCTTTGTTATAAATGTATAATATTATTTACTCGTCACTGTTATTTGTTTGAAATGGTATAGATCCAATTGTTATTGGAACTTCTATTTTTATATTTGAATACAGCAATGGCAGACACACTTCGCCCTAAGGATAAGTAAAAATTTAATGAGTTTCCTGTAGTATTGATTTATAATTACTTACTCTTAATTCCCAAAATACTTTCATAATTTTGCAATGATCAGTATTGCCATTATACACATCACGAGGGACTCTCATTTGTAAGTCCCATGTTTTTTCACTATTACCTGGAACTGCTCCATTTGTAATTGCATATGTTTGGCCATCCAAGGACACTAATTTCTGGGTTGCGTTATGAGCAATTAATAGAAAACCCTATTCCAAGAATAAAAACCAAGTAAAATACTGAAAAATCTAGATTTTTATAACAAAAAAACTTTTTCCTCCTGTATCCAAGAAAAATGGAATGTACAGGTACTAAAATATATCAAATAAATAATTACAAAGTACACTCACAATTTGAGCAAAATATGATCAAAATGTCCTATTCCTCCCGACTTAAATTAAAATTCAAGTTACCTGAACAAAGTTAAATCGCACTTCCTTTACATTAATGCTGGAATTGTTTCTTACAGAACAAGTAAAAATAATCATCTCATCAGGAATATATCCAGTTTTAGATAATTGGACAATAATTTTAATGGTTTCATTGGTATTAAGGCTTGAAATGGATTTCTCTTCCATAAATACAGCTGAATTCTACAAAATCAATATCAACAGAATAGAAAAGTCATTATTCCACTTCAAACCTTCAGTGAAAGATCATGGTTAAGGTTTGTGCAGGAATAAATAAAAAACTTCTTTTTTACAGTATAATCTAGAGCCCAAGGTTTATCTACTGTAGCTTTGACTTGGTACTTAATCTTACCAGCCGATGCTTTTACCGATGAAGGTAGTTCTATTGGTAAATTGAAAACAAATGGAAGCGAATAATTTCCAGGTGGAAATGTTGTTTCACCTTTAAAAAATCAGTAATTAAAAATATGTAAGAGGCCATATGGGAAGTATCTATTAATTACGTAAAGACGATTAAACTTTTCAATCTCCCCTTAGCTCAAGGGTTCGCAAGATTTTAGAGGCCATAAAAATTTTAATTTATGGAATAATTATTCAATAAAAGTAAACATCAGGATATGAATAAAAAACGTTTATGGCCCCTTTTTGTTAATTAAGAACGGACGCTCCCATACATATACTGAAATATTTTGAAATATCATTTGATTATTTATCTCATAATTCTATGATTATCACATTATCAGATAATAATGACTGAAATTGACAGCATCGTCATCTACCTTGCAGTTTAATAATTCAATATGTCGGACGTTCCACCGGTCGAGCTTAGGTTAGTGTTAAGATCAACAGTTTTTTTTATCAACAGTTAAAATTTGGCTGCTTCACTCGCCATCCTTTTTTGTTTTGCTCGATCCCAATTTATGATAATATTCATTCACCTAAAATTTGGTACCGTCTTTTCTCAACAATCGCTGTAATTAGTAGGTACGTCTATCCCTATGATAATATAAAGTTTCTTACATGATAATAAATTCGATTCCATTTCAAAATAGTGTTCTTCATCGTAGTGGGATTCTTTACCTACTTTCCAATATACTTTAGCTATTCCTGAGAATCTAACGCGAATATCTACAAAATAAATTTAGTAGATAGTTAATAAATATGAGTTGATTAACTAATTGACTACAAATTATATTTGACCTACGTGGCGGGGTCGTTTAAAACCTTTTTTTGTTTTAATCATTTCTCGCATACAATCGAAAAATCTAGTACCTCAAGTTACTGAAAGTTGATTTAATTGCATAATACCGTTAAATATTGTTGTATATAAGCACGCCCAGGACCCTTCATAGAAAATGCAAGTCCCGGAGCCAGCCTTTGTGAGGGGGTGAGAACACAATAATAATGATAATAATAATAATATACAGCGATATAGTTAGAAGTTTTGCCACCCGAAACGGTTCCATAATTTCTGGTCCCAAACAACATGCGTCGTCTTGTCGATATCCCGCCTATATTTGCTCCGAGAAATATTCGTCGACCGTGCCCGGAGCAACTGATATTTTTCGACCCCCCTCAAAATATAAAATTACGAGAAAGAAAATAAAATTTTGCTCATAAATATATTTGTTTATATCTTCTTTATTTACATTTGTATAACAATAAGAAGTTGAATATCGAGGCGCAACGCAACTACCCCTCTTGTCACCCCCTCTGAGAGACCCTGAGCACGTCTATGGTTAGGTGAATTTCTAGGTTATTTAGTAGAATTAATTTTCAAATAAATTAAAAATATCATATCATACCTCTGACTTTGTTTTCGGTTGTGAAATAACAAATAACAAACCCATTAATTGCGGCTCCTGAATAATAATATGGTTTATCCAACTGAACTTCACACCTTCCACCCATATCAAATTTATGCGAAGAATTAACTTTATTATTAAAACATATTTTAATTTAAATTAATAATTTTTACATTTCGAAAAATTAACAACTTATACAGACTAAACGTTACTCATTATTAATTAAAGTTTATTTTTAGTTAGCATAACCAACGATTAAAATTATATTTTAATAATTTAAAAATAAATAAAAGCTTTTAATAAAAAATACGATCAAATAATTTATTTTTCCAAAAATCGTCATAGAAACAACACTTCCCTGCGTATCTACGCGCAGGGAAATTGAATTATACTGACTAGTCAGGTAATGTCAGTAATTGATTTTTTCAATGTGTTTTGACACATTGACAAACATGATTTTTGTTAATTTTAAAAATGTGGATCAAGTTTTGACACATTGACAAACTTGATTTTTGCTCATTTTAAAAATGTTGTTCAATTATTGTTTTAAAATTTCGATTTTTTACGATTTTTGGAAAAATTTAATACAAAATACGTCAGGAAAATATCTCACTTTACTCGGAGCTCTAAAATACTCGGCACGAAGTGCCTCGTATTTCAACATTGCTCCTCGTCAGTAATATATCATTTTCCTGACTTTCATGTAAATAACTATTTCCAAAAATCGTCATAGAAACAACACTTCCCTGCGTATCTACGCGCAGGGAAATTGAATTATACTGACTAGTCCGGTAATGTCAGTAATTGATTTTTTCAATGTGTTTTGACACATTCACAAACTTGATTTTTGCTAATTTTAAAAATGTTGTTCAAGTTTTGACACATTGACAAACTTGATTTTTGCTCATTTTAAAAATGTTGTTCAATAATATTATAATAGTGTTTTAAAATTTCGATTTTTTACGATTTTTGGAAAAATTTAATACAAAATACGTCAGGAAAATATCTCACTTTACTCGGAGCTCTAAAATACTCGGCACAAAGTGCCTCGTATTTCAACATTGCTCCTCGTCAGTAATATATCATTTTCCTGACTTTCATGTAAATAACTATTAATTCAATAAATTTAGTCAGGTTGTTTCTGAATTTCGTTTTATTTTGTTACATTTGTCATTATGTGCATGAGCGTCCACACGATTTCTTCCAAAAGGGAGAAACTCAAAATTTAAAATCTAAATATGTGTATTAACTTTACCCTTCGTACTCCTTCACAGAAAGAGTAAAAAGTTCATGCTCTGTACGTTATTAGATCAGCAAACAAGCAAGATACAGTTTGTTTAGTTTATAGAATAAAAATGATCATTGTAAATATTTTTAAAAGCGAACTATTTAATTTGCACGAACTTGCTCGGTTCAAAGAGTCCTCATTGATGAGCTATAAAGCGAGAAGTCCTCACTGACTGACTAACTAAAAAATTGGGCTTAGTTTTCTATAGACCCATCAGTAAACTGTAATTGCTTTATAATACCTTAGAAATTAGATAGTCTTTTATCATTAAGTTAAGGGGGGAGTCTAGTTATGATTTATGCACTTTCAATTATTTAAAAAAAATGATTTTTATTCTTTTTAACTATTGTTACATTCAAAGAACAACTATAATAATTATCACTAACAACTACATATAATAAATGCTACTTGAATACAAACTGAGTACTAACTACTTGAATACTAATTGAATACTGACTACAATTAAAAGTGTTACATAAATAAAATATTATTTACAATATAAAATCTGTTGATTCAGTGGCGTGATGTTCTTGGCCTTCTGAATTGCAGAATCCATATTGTTGGTTATCGATGCATCTATTCTTTATGCTTATCAACATCCTGTTGACGTCCTGTTGATGAGCTTGATGACCATTTGCGTTTTATGATTATAATTGGTCTTTTATAATGAGTAAACATAACTAGTCTAGTCCAGCCAAGGTTTTTTTTCAATAGAATTTTTTCAAAGATAAAATTTATTTTCGTTCACGAAACGTTTGTTACATGTAAAGGTACATTTGAACAAGAAAAAACACAATTTGTTTGCAAACTATGATTCATCAGCATTCTTGTTTTGCGCATCAGTGACACACTGCAATCTGGAAGTACCCCGCTAAGTCCAGGCAACTTGGAGAGGCAGAAGAATAATTGCCCATGCCGATTTAGCCGCCTTGGTTTGCTTTTATACGGCAGAAAATAATGAAGACGGAACAACTTATGGCCTTAAGATAATACAATTTTGTAATTAATATTTTATTGATATAGATTTTCTACCAAGTTCAGTGACTGTCGACCATTTATACAAGATATTCTTAATTAATCTGCAATTCCAACTGCAGCAAATGAAGAAATCATATTTTTATTTAGAAACATTCGATCGACCAGTCAACACATCAACACCACAAACATCTCTTGTGAACTTGGTCTCGTGAACAAAGAAAATAGAAAAACTGATCAAATTTTATGCGTGAAGCTCCCAGCACATTTTGAAATTGCAAAAATTTAAATTGTCAATGATAATAATCAACCATGGATCGTTCACTACAGATATAAAAAAATGCAAAATAAATTAAATATTAAATATGGCAATATAAGAGATTACAAATAAATTAGCAAAATTGTTCATTATATTATAGTAATTTAAAATTTCTCTTTGTTATAAATGTAAAATAATATTTATTCGTCACTCTTAATTTCTTGAAATGGTATAGATCCAATTGTTATTGGAACTTCAATTTTTATATTTGAATGCAGCAATGGTAGACACACTTCGCCCTAAGTAAAAGTAAAAACGTAATGAGTTTGCTGTAATATTCATTTGTAATCACTTACTCTTAATTCCCAAAATACTTTTATAATTCTGCAACGATCAATATTGCCATTATACACATCACGAGGTACTCTCATTTGTAACTCCCATGTTTTTTCACTATTACCTGGAACTTCTCCATTTGTAATTGCATACATTTGGCCATCCAAACATAATAATTCCTTGGTTGAGCTACCAGCTATTAATACAAAACCCTATTCCAAGAATATAAATAAGTAAAATATAGAAAAATGTAGACTTTTATAACAAAACAACTTTTTTCTCGTGTGTTGAGGAGGAATGGAAACTTACAAAATTAAAAAAATAATTACAAAGTATTGTCGTGAAACACAGCTCAATAACACCCCCAATTATAGTCGGCGATGAAACCTCGCTTAATGTGACTCACTCAAACAAAATAGGTCCGGCTAGCCTTACGTCAAGTTCACAAATTTGAGGCCACAAATATCTGCATGGGTCGTAGATTCAACGATATTAAGTCAATCAAAGATCTCAATAAATCAGAGGGTAGTTTATTCAAACTAAACAAAATCAAAAATGGAGCAATTTTGATACTTTCTGACACAAATGTCAAGCAATATGCAATATGGTGTGTAAAATGTACAAACGATAAATAAAAAGTATCATTTACTATCAAAAACTCAGCTATACTTTTATTTAGCGATATGTCAATGTAAATCGTGTAACAAGAATAAAAATAATTTTGTACAATGGTGTTTTGATAAGAAAAGTTCAAATTCCTTACTTGAAACGATAAATTGATGTGGAACACAATTTGTGTATCACTCCGTACATTGGCAATGTTCAAATCCGGCAGTATGCAACCCATACGTCAAGATGACTTCTAGCGTATTAACAAACGGTGGCTCGGCTTCCGTTGGCTTCCAACACTGTGCAGTTATCCAAAAATAAGTGACGGGAAAGTGTAAAGTTCTCCAAGTTGTGTATTTAAATCTAGAGGATTGATTTAAATAAGTGTCTTCGACCTTCGTAAAATTACAGTAGCTAAAACGTGTAATTTTCTCATTAACCTCAAAATCAAAATGTGATGATTTTAAATCGACGAAATTTCCAGTCATCTAATACAATAATGTTCGTATTAATAGTCGCGGATTAATCCGAGATTCAGGATTGAACCTCGGTTAGACCGTTACCGAGTAACCAGATAGAGAGAGAGAGAGAGAGGGTTAATTCTGAATCTCGGATCAATCCGCGACTATTAATACGAACATAAGTGATGTAAAACTCGTTCGTACACCAAATCTACCATTAATTTAATCTTCCTCACGTTATTTTAGGCTTAACGACTCCAAAAAGTGCAATTTCAATATTATGGTCGAGAATTGCTCGCGACTAACAAAAACGTGTGAAAACTTCGTTTTCACCAAAAGTAAAACGTTCTAAATACTCACGTTTTATTTATCTCGTCGATATAATTGCTTTTGTGACTCAAAAGCTCACTAAATTGTCTTTTTGGGAATAATTGCGATTAAAAGGTCGCAAGTATCAAACCTGTCCCCAAGACGGTTCGTGCAAGACCCTCTCGTCGGAAACGACCTTATCAAATTATCCATACCACCACAAAAATCCAAAATCCAACACAAAAATCGTAGGTGGTCACTTCCTGGCGCTGTTTATTCAAATCACAGAAATTTTCAAATTTCAGGTAAACAATCGATGTACCTGTGTAAACACATCACAAATTCGCACGAAGCACATCACACTTTCAAGGAAATCAAATCTGTTTTAGTTTTCTGTGTTAAAAGTTACAATTTATTGCTTGTTATGCAAAATTGTCTCCATATTAGATGTCTTACAAATTGACAAAATTTTAACTTTAAAGAAAATCCCTAACTGGCATCTTTGACTGACTTTATGACATTTCAGTATACTCAAAATTTGGGCAAAATATGATAAAAAATGTCCTATTCCTCCTTACTTAAATTAAAATTCAAGTTACCTGAACAAAGTTAAATCGCACTTCCTTTACATTAATGCTGGAATAATTTCTTACAGAACAAGTAAAAAAAATCATCTCATCAGGAATATATCCAGTTTTAGGTAATTGGACAACAATTTTAATGGCTCCATTGGTACCACGGGTTGAAAAAGATTTCTCTTCCATAAATACAGCTGGATTCTACAAAATCAATATCAACAGGATAAAGAAATCATTGTTTAACTTCAAACCTTCAGTGAAAGATTATGGTTTAGGTTTGTGTAGGAATATACAAAAAAGTTCTTTTTTGCAGTACAATCTAGAGACCAAGGTTTATCTACTGTAGCTTTGACTTGGTACTTAATATTACCACCCAATTCTTTTACCGATGAAGGTAGTTCTTCTGGTAAATTGAAAACAAATGGATACGAATAATTTCCAGGTTGAAATGTTGTTTCAGCTTTAAAAAATAAGTAATTAAAAATGTGTATGAAACCATGGGAAGATTATATTAATTATGTCATTTGACCGACAATCATTTGGCCGACAATAACTGGGATAGGTAGGTTCAGGGCCGTAGCGAGGTTGTAACGAATTTTATTCGGTTGCATTGACTCCTTCTCAAATAATTTCTCAAATTTTCTATTACGGCCCTTACATTTATTGTATGCATTATTACAATATTTGGATGCTGACCTTGAGAACTTTGTTCGTGTTAAGATTCCACGTGATGTGTAGGACATGGAGGGGCATGCAACATTTTACTAGGACTTGGTATTAAGATCTCGATCTGAGCGGTCGTTCGCATAGTTAAGTTCGCATATAACATCATTATTAGCGGTTATCGGTGGTTGTTGCTAATGATTTTTAGCTCCACGTGACCAGCAATATTTTACGGTGCTGTGGATGTAATTTTGGAAGCTATGCAGTTAGTATCCGGAAGTCGTATTTTCCACATCTGTGAACCAGCGTACGCGCATGCATTCGGCGCAGTCAAAGTCTTCGTGCTCAGCGAGTTCACTCGAGCAGTTGCTCGGGTGTTTATTTACCAACAAACCAAGTTTAACGACGAATTGGTTATTGGTCACCAAACTTCATATTTTATGAAGAGGTTTCATCGCCATTTCCATCTTTCAACACCAGTTCTGTATATTCTTTTAATCCGAGTGCTGACAGCAGGTCTACAAGTTAATAGCTGTGTTTTGTGATCGCGTAGTATCAGGTGCATTTGGTATCGGCTGAATAAATGCCAGTATTTACATCAACTTAAGAACACGTCGGCTGCGGGTGAACACATTCTACCACCTCGTAGATTCCTCGAGAGCTCTCTAGGTAAGCTGCTGCTATTTTTATTTCATCTCGTAGGTCTGACGTGTGTTGTATGTCAGACCATTAATTATTATTGGGCATTTATGCTGTGTTATTATTTGTGTCTTTTGATATTATTGTTAGAGTCAGTATTGCTGCGTTTTGTGAACGAGCAGAATACGTTGCAGTGTGGGCGCCTAAGCAAGTCTCAAATTATTGTGTTGATTTTGTTCAATTATACACTGTTACCTACATTTGTGTTTTTCTACCCCTGGCTACAAATTTTATTTCAGAACCTTCTGACTCCAGCTTTCCGTACGAATTGCGAGGTAGTCTATATAACATCGTGGCCAACACAAACCGAAGAACAATCTTCGGATTGTAGCGGAAGCAGCTTTCTGATTTCGTTAACCCTCTCATTAGGGGTTAAGTTTCAGAGGGTGGTTTGCGTTGCAAGGTTTTGTTTGCGATTGCAACACTTAAAGGACACTTTAGCATAACTGCATTGTTTACCATAATTTTATTATAATTATTTAAATGTGAAATTTAAATTTAAATCATCATTTCTGTGCAACCCTGCTGTTTTTCTTTATCAATTATCTCCAATTTAATGGATTTCCCGCTAGATCTGGCGGATTAGAAGTTGCTTTAGCGGTGAAGAACTGCCATTTAGCGGATAGCGGTAATTATATTTGGTTTTGTCAAAAAAGACATTTTTCCTTTAAAAAAAAGAAAGCTCGCAGCAATAGGAATTGTGATAACTGATTACCATTGGCCGTCTTTTGGGCAAAGAAATAATATAATATAAACTATGACACTTGCACTAATTTAGTAACAAATTTGTTACCAAAGTAGAACTCATTTTGCAACATCTCTGCATTTTGCATAAGGTCTTCAAACATAACCTCTACATTTTCTAAAATTATTGATATTAAATTATAATTTATACTTTATAGCGCTCGAGTATTGTTTTTCGTAATGCTGTATAATCTGTAATGTCGCCCAAAAAGTGAAAAGTCCCAGTTATTGTCGGCAAAATGACTGGCGGCCAAATGATTGTCGGCCAGATGACGGGATACCTGTACTACTATGTATAGTAAATAGAAAAATTATTCTTGATATATGAATGAGCAATTGCCAAATTGCCATATCGTCGGCTAAGAGTGTTAACCTGCTAAGTCACAAAAGTGAAATTTTACAGGAGACAAGAAACACCGTGTAACTGTTTTGCTGAATATGACAATTTTACTGTAGTTAACATAGCATTCTAGAAATGGTAGTATTACGTTTCATAAAAAATGTACGATTTAAAATAACATTTGAAGTAAGTTGTTTTATCCTATAATGTAATAAATATTCTATTATTGAATGGCATCAAAAAACAAATTTTGCCAAAAGTGGACTTAGCAGGTTAACACTCTTAGCCGACGATATTATATTATACAGGAAAGGTTCATTTCGCCATTATCCATTAACCATCCATTAACCCCAGCTGTCGACAATTCCTTGTTAGATTTTTAACCCATAAACATAAAAGTTAAAAAAGCTCTTGGCGAATCGTGTCACCGCGAAACATGTTTACCGGCGAATCGTACCACGGCGAATTGTACCCAACCCAAAAAAGGATGTTTTTTCTTGTTTTGATGACTTATATTGAAATATATTAATTGATTATCGACATTACCGCACGAAATAACAATTTTCATAACTAATGGTATGCAATTTCTTAAGGTTTTATTGGTTAAGGCTGTTATATGCCGTCTTTAGAGGTAATTTTATTCATAGTGGTTGGGAGTGGTTAATGTGCAGAAACTAATATTCTTAATTTCGGTTCTATGTTTGTGTCAATTGGTGGAAATGGGTGTCAAACGTTCTCCCTCCACATTTGTCGCGCAAATCCAAGTCACGTGCCAACCACTATGAATAAAACGACCTATATGTCTATCGCTATGATAATACTTAAAAAGTTTCTTACCTGATAATAAATTCGATTCCATTTCAAAATAGTCTTCATTTGCGGAGTGTGATGCTTTACCTACTGCCCAAGATACTTTAGCTATTCCTGAGAATCTAACGCGAATATCTACAAAAGAAATTTAATAAATATTAGTTGATTAACTAATTGACTAATACAGAGTAATAAAAAATTATATTTTGCCTACGTGGCGGGATTATTGAAAACTTTTTTTTGTTTTAACCATTTCTCGCATACAATCGAAACATCTGTGATGGGGATGTTTCCCCATCGTTTTGTTCGGGCAGCAGTTTGCAATCCAGTTTGAAAAAAACCACGTATATACGCAGTCGTTAGGTTGACCCATAGAATAATATTGAATTGACAAAAGATTGAATACGTGGCTAATGACAAATAATAATGTAACTAATACGTAAATCAAAAATAGACTATTGCGTATATTGCAAATAGGCAACACGTTGTTTTCTTTTAGTTACTTTGTCTACGTTGAGACATTTCAAAACGGACAATACGGAAAACTATTAACACTGTTTTTACAAATAGAAAAGATTAGCTACTTCATTTCTTCTTTCAGTTCCATTTTTATCACCTCTTTCTATCTCCTCTTCATTTAATTCTCTTATAACCAATAAATCATGATTATGTTAAATGGCTTCTTCATATTGGAAATGGTCGTTAGAGCTAAATTGTGACTAACACAACAAGCTCTAATAAAAGGAACTAATATCAAGTATACTAAACTTATAAAATATATCAACACCATTCATGGGGGAGGGGGTGAAATCTCCCTCCAATATACGGCCATGCCCGGAGCAACTGATATTTTTGGGCCCCCTTCAAAAATTACGATGAAGAAAATAAAATTTTGTTCATGAATATATTATTTCTTAGAGACGGTCGGAGCATGGTGGTCGAATAAGTTGACTATGAACGCTAAATGCCCGGTTCGAATCCGGGTGAAGTAAGAACTTTATTCTGGCCGTCTCTCTGGTCCTCCAGGTTGGGGGTTCTACGTCGGGCTTGCTCCTCGTCTAGGTAAAAAATGTAAAATGCTAACAAACCAAACACCAATTCGCAAGGTTGGTAGTTGGGCTCGGATAACGTTGTAGTGCGTTTCAAAAACCGATTATATCACATCACATATATTATTTCTTTATATCATTTTTATTTACATATTGTATTGCGATGAAAAATAAGAAGTTGAATATTGAGGCGCAACGCAACTGTCCCTCTGAGAGACCCTGGGCACGTCTATGGTTAGGTGAAATTTTAGGTTGCTTTGTAGAATTAATTTTATAAAAATAATAAGTATAAAAAAAATATATCATACCTCTGATTTTGTTTTCGGTATTGAAATAACAAATAACTAACCCATTAATTATGTCTCCTGTATAATAATATGGTTTATCCAACTGAACTTCACACCTATCACCCATTTCAAATTGTTGCGAAGAATTAAATTTATTATTAAAATATGTTTTCAGTTTTAATCTTCCAAAGGTTAACAAGTTATACTAAAATGTTACTTCGTAGATTTTAAACACTACCTACTCATTATTCATCAAAAATTATGTTTAGTTAACATAACAAACGTTTAAAATTACATAATAATTTAAAAATAAAAATACGATCATATAATTTGATACTAATTCAATAAATTTAGTTTTATTTTATCATATTTGTCATTATAATGAGCGTCTACACAATTTGTTCCTAGTTCCCAGAGGGACAAAACAAAAAGAATACCTAATTATAAAAGGCTATGTATGTGACACTAGACAAAAAGTAGGCTAGACCGGGGTCAGTTGAAACGGGGGACAGTTAAAACAACGCTAATATCTCAAAAAACTAATAACGATAGCGGAGAGCGTACGAGGACAAAAAGAGGCGGCTTTCGTGTCGGAATATTCCCGACAATATTATTTGGTGACGACAAATTTTCAAAAAGATGTGATGGGGACAGTTGTAACAATACTTTGCTTCACTGATGAGCATAGGCACAACTAGGGGGGGGGGCTAAGCCCACCAAAATTAAAATTAGCCCCCCAAAAAATTATTTTACGACACGATTTTTATGAGTATTTACGTATTTGACAACGTAATTTTTTTTACATATAACATTGTTTAAAGACTTTTTAGCCACTCAAACTTTCGACCCTAGTTGCGCCTATGCTGATGAATTATAAAGCGAAAAGTCCTCATTGACTGACTCCTTAAAAAGGTTCTACAATGGTCGACCAAATATTTACCATGAGGTCGCACTATCAAAAATCACTCGATAACTTCCCATATACAGGAATAACGCTAAGAATCACTCTATTGATTCCAGAATCAAGCTTGATGCCAGAAAATCTCAAAAATCGCAAATTAAAGACAGACGGAAAATTTGCACGTCCATTTTCCAAGATGGTTTTCACCAGAAGACCTCGCTTCTCTGGCCTCGCCACTCCACGAAAATGAAAATTCTCTACCCCTTATCTTTCGTCGCAGGTAATTTGAATTGCACAAATCCTACACTTTCCCTTATTTTAATTTACTTTGGGTACCAAATAACAGAAAAACCTACAATTACAAAATTTTTGATACATCAAACTCCCAGAAGGGTCAATCATTCACAGCTTTGTTATGAAGATTGCAAAATTATCTGTTGTAGGAACTTCTCAATATTCGAAACTCAACTCCTTGAAAACTCTCACAAGCACAAAAATTTAAAATTATCCTTTCTGTCAACTCAACCATGGAATTAACAAACTTAATATTTTCATTTTTCATTTTTATTTTCATATTCATGGCTTTCTGCGGCAACTACGTAGTGAGCAGTATCCCAATACTTTTCGAAACCAAAATAAATCGCTCAGCAATAACATTTTGTATATTAATCAAGATACAACATTAAAGAATACAAAAAGGCATCAGGTAAGCTTAAATGAGGTAGAGTCTTGATATCACAAACCTTAGTATACTATACAATAATAACATTAGTGAATTCATAATTATTTGGAAGGAATTCTTCCTTTTCATGAAATAACAAAATTGAAATGATAGGTATCTACATATGATGGCAAAGTTAACGCTGTGTCCTAATTGGGGGTCCTAATCTTTGGGCGATTTACATACAGAGCTGTCTGTGTTGATTTAATATACTCGTGCAAAATCAGTTATACATCTCCAAGCGCGAATTCAGGATGAGGGTAAGAGTACTTGATAGATATAATTATTATGGAAAATAAGTCAATAATTAAATAAGACAATATTTAGAAGTTACAAATAAATTAGCAAAAATGTTCAAAAAAAAAGTAATTTAAATTTCCCCTTTGTTATAAAGGTATAATATTATTTACTCGTCACTGTTAATAGCTTGAAATGGTATAGATCCAATTGTTATTGGAACTTCTATTTTTATATTTGAATGCTGAAATGGTAGACACACTTCGCCCTAAGTGAAAGTAAAAATTTAATGAGTTTCCTGTATTGGTTAGTTGTTAATTCGTGATAATAAATTAATCGATATATTTTAATAATTTACAAATTAATGGAATTAAATTAATATTATATTTTATTTTCTAACGAAGGGTGCGTTGCACTTGAAAGCTCAAATATAATATAAATTAAATTCCATTAATTTTGCAAATTATTAAAATATATCAATTAATGTATTGATTTATAGTCACTTACTCTTAATTCCCAAAATACTTTCATAATTCTGCAATGATCAATATTACCATTATACACATCACCAGGGACTCTCATTTGTAAGTCCCATGTTTTTTCACTATTACCTGGAACTCCTCCATTTGTAATTGCATACGTTTGGCCATCCAAACACAATAATTTCTCGGTTGCCCTTAGAGCTGTTAATAGAAAACCCTATTCCAAGAATATAAATCAAGTAAAATACAAAAAGAAATCCAGACTTTTATAACAAAACAACTTTTTTTCTTTTCCTGTTTCCAGGAGGATTGGAATGTTACAAAATATAATTATAGAACAAATGCTAGTAACAGATTTAAGGAGTCAAAGAAATTGTATGGCTTATAGATAGACACTCATCATCCTTGCTGTTTCCATAGTTGGATCAGGGGGGGGAGCAGATCATTTTTCATAGCTTTTCATCAACATATATTTACTATAAGAACAACAAGCGACATCTTTAATTGCACATACAAACAAAATGATCAAAAAAGTTGACCAATGAAAACACTGAAAATGGTAACCAATTTGGTGGTGAGTTTGCGCACTCAAAACGCTGTCGATATTCGCTTATTGTTCATAAAGTTTTTTTATGAACTTTGTTTCATATTTATTAAACTACATAAAGGAAACAAATTAATTACTTTCATTTACGTACACCCAAGATTTGATCAAAATTTATGCAAAATGTGATCAAATCTCCTACTTTTCCTGACCTAAATTAAAATTTAAGTTACCTGAACAAAGTTAAATCGTACTTCATTTACAGTAGTATTGGAATAGTTCCTTACAGAACAAGTAAAAAATATCATCTCATCAGGAGTATATCCAGTTTTAGGTAATTGGACAACAAATTTAATGGCTCCATTGGTACCACGACTTGAAAAGGATTTCTCTTCCATAAATACAGCTGGATTCTACAAAATCAATATTACAGAATAAAAAAGTCATTGTTCAACTTCAAACCTTCAGGGAAAGATTATGGTTAAGGTTTGTGTAGGAATAAATAAAAAACTTCTGTTTTGCAGTATAATCTGGAGCCCAAGATTTATCTACTGTAGCTTTGACTTGGTACTTAATATTACCAGCCGATTCTTTTACCGTTGAAGGTAGTTCTACTGGTAAATTGAAAACAAATGGATACGAATAATTTCCAGGTTGAAATGTTGTTTCACCTTTAAAAAATCAGTAATTAAAAATGTGTATGAAACCATGGAAAGATTCTATTAATTATGCAAGACGATTGAACTTTTCAATCTCCCCTTTAGCTCAAGAGTTCGTAAGATTTCACAGGCCCAAAAAAAATTTAATTTATAGATTAAATTATTGTGTAAAAGTTAACAGAATATACATAAAATCACTTTGGTCCCTTTTTGATAATTAAGGGATGCCAACCCGATTCGATGCGAGTACATGCGCACAAAGTACGACGCACACTCAATTCGGTAAAAGAGAGATCCATCGGTCGAGCTTAGGTTAGTGTTAGGAAACGATATTTTTTAATGAGCGAACCGATAAAATTAAAATCTACTTAATTTTACACACGCAAAAACCGGGTTTGTGCTGATCTGTACACAAGCAGAACCGCGGGTTTGCTCCGAATTGTACTCGCTCCGAACTGTACCCATCCCCTGCCCTAGAGTACTGTAGAGTACCTTGATTTTTCATTAGTGACAAAAGGCGGTGCTAATGTGTAGAAACGATATTCCATCGCGTCAGGTGTAGTTTGATGTCAATTGGTGGAATTGGGTGTCACGCGTTCTCCCTCGACAAAAATAACACGCAGGAGCAGCATGCTGGCCTTTAATTATTTTTGGATAGTTGGAAGGCCCATCCACGGACGGGCAGTTCACCAAAGTTGGAAACTCGATTAGTGCACAACTCGATGCCAAGGGAGGTGATTTTTAAGTTAATACGACCAACGACAACGATCAATCAGAATGCGTTGCGTGTCTTAAAACAATGACACGCTGGAGCAGGAGCAGCAGCGTGCTGGTCTTTAATTATTGTCATTTTCGACATTATCGCACGAAATTGAGATTTTTAGGACTACTGGTATGCAATTTCTTAAGGTTTTATTGGTTAAGGCTATCATTATATTGCCCTCTTTACAACAATTAGCACTGGCTGCTTCACATCGTCATCCTTTTGTGTTTTGCTCGATCCCAATTCACAATAATAATTATTCATTCACCTAAAATTTGGTATACCGTCTTTTCTCAACAATCTGTAATTAAAATATTTAAAAAGTTTCTTACATGATAATAAATTTGATTCCATTTCAAAATAGTCTTCATCGGCGGAGTGTGATGTTTTACGTTCTTTCCAATATACTTTAGCTCTTCCTGTGAATCTAACTCGAATATCTACAAAATAAATTTAATAGAAATTTAATAAATATGAGTTGATTAACTAATTGACTAATACAGAGTAATAAAAAATTATATTTTGCCTCTGTGACGGGATTATTTTAAACATTTTTTTGTTTTAACCATTTCTCGCATACAATCGAAAAATCTAGTAACTCAAAAGTTACTAAAAGTTGATTTAATTGCATATTCCCGCTCAGGACCCTTCAGAGAAAATGCATGGCCCTGTGTCAGGGCCATAACCAGCCATTGGTCGGAGAGGGTCGAACTCAATAAAAAATATATACAGCGACATAGCTAGAAGTTATATCACCTGGAGCGATTTCAAAATTTGTCGCCTTTCCCGAAATTTTAATCTTGAGTGAATCCCTCGCCTACATTTGCTCAGAGCAACGTTCACCGTGCCATATGGGGGGTGAAAACTATTCATCCCCTGAAAATAATAAAATTTTGTTCATTAATATATTATTATTTGTTCCTATCTTTTTTATTAACATTTTTTGTATTGCGATGAAAAATAAGAAATTGAATATTGAGACGCAATGCAACTATCCCTCTAAGCTAAGAGATCCTGAGCACGTCTATGGTTAGGTGAAATTCTAGGTTATATTTTGCAGAATTAATTTTATAAAAATAATATAAAAATATCATATCATACCTCTGACTTTGTTTTCGGTATTGAAATAACAAATAACTGACCCATTAATTGTGTCTCCTGAATAATAATATGGTTTATCCAACTGAATTTCACACCTTTCACCCATTTCAAATTGATACGAAAAATTTAATTTATTATTAAAATGTATTTTAATTTAACTTATTAATACGTTTTCAGCTTCTAAAGGTTAACAAGTTATAGTAAATGTATGGTACTTCACAGATTAAATACTAGTACTCGTTATTTATTAAAAATTATTTTTAGTTAATAACAAACATTTATAATTACATAATAATAAATGTATAAAAATACGATCATAAAAGTTTATACCAATTCAACAAATTTAGTTTTATTTTATCACATTGTCATTATATGCATGAGCGTCCACACGATTTAATGCAAGAGGGACAAACTCAAAATTTAAAATCTAAAGTCATTTCTGCCTGGTTTGGCAAGCCCTTCCCTTCCGCCATTCTTCCGGTATGTAGCCGTGCGTGATGCATGCCCTAAACACCAGCACTAGGTGATCGAGAACTAAATCCAAGCCCCACAATATGGCTGGAATCTGGAAATACCCCGTCAGGCCCAGGCGACTTGAAGGGGCAGAAGGATTTGATTGCCCATGCCATTTTGGGCGCATTGGTTCGCCGTTCGCCCATTAAAGGCTCTTGTGATTAGAGGAGGTATCCATTTCAGCGTTGTGAAGGATCTGCTCTAAATAATCCGACATAAAATGAAAAAGACGGTACGACTATGGCCTTACGATAATACAATTTTGTAATTAATACTTTATTGTTTGTTGTGTTTGTATATAAATAAATTTATAAACCTATACAACAAAATCATAGTTATATAATATTGATTGTATTTGTTCCAACAATTTAGACATTATAAATGAAGGTAAAACACCGACATTGATAAATGCGATTCGCCAAGAGGTACTCGACCTCGCACTGGCTACTCCGTTTGAAAACCAAATCCTGAAAAATTGGAGAGTGATGAAGGAGGCATCCTTCTCATGGGTCCTTGATGACAAAGAAAATATATAAACTGATCACATTTTATGCGTGAAGCTCCAATTCTAATGTCATTCCATAAAATTATGTAACGGATAATAATTATTAACAATTTGCAGTAATTCTTGCTATAACTTGTAGTAATTTTTATTATAATTTGTATAAATTAATTTTTACTACAAAAATTGTCGACAAAATTTTACTGCAATTGCAGCACTAAGGACTACAATACGAATTTTTATACATTTTTTTCAGTATACATGGTAACTCAATTTCGATGTTTCTTATGAGGATCTCTGTAATCATAATAGGAGATACGGAAAAATGGATGATGCATCTTCAATCTCTTTTTTTGAGAAAAACTCAATAGCAAAAACCGTAATTCTCTGTTTTTTGTATTCGAGATATAGGCAAAAGTTCGATTATTATTGAACTTTTCGATAAATGTCGCGATAACTCGTTTTTGTTTTTTTAACTATATTATTTGAAATATATTTTAAATATATTATGTAAGTTTCAGAGTTATAATAATATAAAGTTGTGTTTTTTACTTTTTATATAGAATATGCATTTTTAAATATAGCATTTTTTATTCCCTTTTTAATGATTTCATAGCAATTTATAGTACAATTGTATCAGAAAGTAGGTATTACAAATTTGTAGTTGAATAGATAATAGTATGTACAAATTTGTAATAATATGGAATCAAATTTTGTAGTTAAAATGACTACAAATATAGTAATATTTAAAAATATTAAAATTTTGATTTGAAATATCAAATGTTCTGTCTTATTAGTCTTAATATTAGAAGTTGAAGTTTTATACTCATTTTCCCAGTAAAAAAATTCAAACCGAATATTTATATCTTGGGCATCTCCATCTCTAGTACATTGCATAGGCAGAGGCACTTACCTGAAGCTATCTATTCATTTTAAATTGTATACCTACTATTAATATTTATTTTAATAAGGTGATCTCCCATAGAGCAAGAAAACGACCAGAACCCGTTCTGAGCTATGTCAAACATTCAAAAGGCGAAAATTCGTTTAGTGGATGTTTCAATATAGCCAAAACGCGTTTGAGCTTTATTAAAACATTCAAACATTGTTGACATGTTTTAATGTTTTTAAATTTTATTTATAGCGGTATTTTAAAAAATGTAGTTACCTGCATTATAAAGAAAATATAAATTATAAAAACAAGATGTGATTATTCTCTACCATTATGAAAAAAAAAATTGAAAATTATATGTTTTGATTCAAAACACTTTAACAAAACATAATTATCTAAAATTGTTTTGTAGGCACCCACAAGTACAACACGAATTGTGGCTGATTTTATAAAAACCACCATAATGTGAAATTCGCTTTCTGGATATTCGACATAACATAGCTGAGAACGCGTTACTCTACTTTCTACTAGATCGTCTTATAATAAATAAAATGAATTGATGATCGGGGAAGTTTCAAAAAAAAAGAACCATCACCAAAGACACTCTGTAAATGCACCGACTAGCTATGACTCTTATATTACTCGTTAAATTCTGCAATTTCACTCCAAAATTTTAATCTTCCACAGTTATCCAGGATCATCCAGGAAATAATAACTCGAAAATGATGACCATTTACCAAAATAACAACGAATGGTCATCCAAGGCTCCAAAATATCGCAAATTCTACAATGGTCGACCAAATGTTTACCATGAGATGCACTATCAAAAATCGCTAGTAAATTACGCGATAAATTCCCATATATAGGTATAACGCTAAGAATCACTCTATTAATTCCAGAATCAAGTTTGATTCCAGAAAATCCCAAAAATAGCAAACTAAAGACGGAAGGAATATTCGCACGTCCATCTTTCAAGATGGTTGTCACCGGAAGACCCCGTCTCCCTGCTGCCACTAGTCGAAAATGAAAATTCTCTACCGCTTATCTTTCGTTGCAGGTCACTTGAATTGCACAAATTTCACACAATTTACTGTGGGTACCAAATAAGAGAAAAACCTACCACAGCCAGCAATTCTAAAATTTTTGATAAATTCCACTCCCAGAAGAGTCTATCATTCAAAGCTTTGTTATGAAGGACAATTTTCCTTTTTAATGCAAAATAACCTGTTATAGGGAGCTTATCAACATTCGAAACTCAACTCTTTGAAAACTCGCACAAAAATGTAAAATTATCTTTTCTATCAACTCAACCATAGAATTAACAAACTTAATATTATTTCATCTGCATTGCTCAACATATTCGCCACTGCTTGCCATAGCGAAAAGAATACCACAATAGGCTGTAACAACCGGGGGTGCGTTATTAAAATTAATTATAAAATTTTCTCTTAAAATTTTGATAATAATTTTAGAAACACAAAAACCTTTTTACTTGGCCTAAATAAAAAGTCACCCCAGAATGTTCTTTAAATTTATTTGGTTTCCCAAAAATTTCTCGAGTTTTGAGATACTCCTGAATTTTTGGGAATATCGACGAAAGTTCCACGGTAACAAAGGACAGTCTATTTTTAGTTTTAACGCTGCCACCCGACAAAATTCTCTTTGTTATTTGTCCTGGACCTCTTCGATACTTTTTGGTAGCTCTGGTTTGGTTTCCCAATCTTCACGAAATGACGTAAATATCGCTGGCTAATGTAGAGTGAAAGGTG
Organism: Rhagonycha lutea; assembly: GCA_958510855.1. Classification (NCBI taxonomy): domain Eukaryota; kingdom Metazoa; phylum Arthropoda; class Insecta; order Coleoptera; family Cantharidae; genus Rhagonycha; species Rhagonycha lutea. The sequence continues at coordinate 35,245,702 of OY294039.1, read as the reverse complement.
CCCTTTGCAGTGATTTTGGGAAAACGTAGAAATCGTTAACTTTTGAAAAACTTCCACCTTTATTTTATGGGGTTCTTTTAAATTCAAAATAAAAGAATTAATATTTCCCAAAAATAACAATTTATTAAATTAAACTGAATTATTTACAAAGATTTACAAAATAATTAACTCGAAATTATAATATGACAACACTTTTGCCACAGTAAAATCAACAAAATAACTTTTGAAAGTAATAATTGACGAAACATTCAACCAACTACAAATTGTTTCCGTCTCTGAATATCAATTATTCAGCTTTCCAAAATTAAACATAAAATAGATTAACTTATCGAACCTTACTTTAACGATTAAATAATATTGGCTAAACTTATATGCAGCCAAAACTATCAACAAACGAGGAAACAATCGTCTCGCGATTATCCTTTAAAATTAAGTATCAATAACCTGATGAGCGAATCTCACTCCAATCAATTATTATAATATAAGGAACCCAAGTACATTTCCTTAACAACTCGTTAGAATACAAAAATTTGCGTTCTCAAATTATGATTTGACAAACGCGCACACAAAATAAAATCATTTATCAGTAAACAATAAATTTTTACCTTTGGTTGTTTCAGCAAAACCACAAAAACTTAACTTATTTATTTAAGTCGAGAAAATTAATTAAATTATTTAATTTAATTGATTACCACTAACTTATTTATTCAAACAATGGCTTGATAAATAGTTGCAAACAAAATTACTAATTCAGCTTTTGTACTGTACAAAACTCAATTATCAAAACTCAAAAATCAAATCGCACTTGGAGTCTTCGACTTCAGCCCCGTTTCTCGAAATTTGCTTCCAAAATGGCCAGCAAGTTTCTTAGCAACAGGTGAAGGAGGACTCTCTATTTAATTCACAAAATTAACCCGCGCACTCGAGTCTACAAATATGTACCCTTATCAAAAAGCGTCTATGATCACTCCCCTGGAGCAACGCAGTTTGATGCAGGTAACGATGGGACTCCCTCTTATCAGTACAGTTACCCATATTTATAACTTCTGACCCACTTCTCTTCCAAAGTGAATCTTTTTATTTCTTATGTTAAAATCCATGTGAGTAAAAGACGTTCTTCCGCAATTAGAGGAAGATACATTTTTTTTCTGCGCGTAGAAATAGCCGACTTAGCAATTCCCACACGCGTCTACTGGTAATTGAAAATTTATTTCCAATTTCTACATTTTTTGACTTTTTCAAATTATTTTTAGATATTTGGAATCGTTATCTCTTAAACGTTACAAATATACAATTCATTTCTTTGTAGGACCAATATTAAGAAATGGCCTAAAATCTTGTCACTAACATAAGACGGGAAGCGTAATCCTTATCTAAGCGGAAATGGTCATCAAATTCTCTTCGTATCTCCGCACGTAGCACACCTGCAATACGTAGGTATATTTTCTACATTACAATGTAGTAATTATACTGTGTTGCAAAGTTAGATTTGAATTTTTACTCAAAGTAATTTTGACTCGACCCTGTCGATATTTTTACTTTGAACGTAATTTTACGCTGATTCTAGAGGTATAAGAATCGAAAAATTTTATAAAATGTCAGCACAATTTGAATTACTATATTTCCATAGGCGTACACAAATTATTTTCTTTTACATCTAAAATTGCATTTTAATTTTTAAGTCCTTTAAAAATCATAACTAGAAAAATAAACAACCCGAAATTAACCCTTAATTTCCGGGGTGTTACAAGGCTATGTATATAGAGACATCATCTACTTATTAGTACTAAAAATTGAAATAAATGGAATTCTGCAGCAACCAGTGAGCGGTATGCCAATACACATTTCGAAACCAAAAGAAATCGAGAAATCGCTGAGTTTGATTTTGTATATTATTCAAGATACAACATTAAAGAGTACAAAAAGCCAGATAAGCTTAAATGAGGTAGAGTCTTGATATCACAAATCCTAGTTAGTATACAATAATAATATTAGTGAATTCATAATTATTTGGAAGGAATTCTTCCTTCTCATGAAATAACAAAATTGAAATGATAGGTACATAAATGGCAAAGTTAATGCTGTGTCCTAATTTTTTGGGCGATTTGCATACAGAGCTGTCTTACAGTTACATTTAAATTAACATTACATATTTAAATATACGTTTTATTCTGTTTACCCAACATATGCACCTAGGCTCCTCCCCAAAATGTATTTAAGCCAATTGCAAACGAGAATTTCAAAATTCGTGAAATAGAAAAGTTCTATTCTATTTTTTGGAAGAAGCTTGGGTGCATATGTTGGGTAAACAAAGTATAATACATATTATATTTAATACAACTGTATGTACTATCTATTCATAAAGCATTAAGTGAGTTTGTTGCCAATTAGGAGACAGTGTTGATTTAATACTTGTGCAATATCGGTTATACATCTCCAAGCACGAATCCCCTCCCGACCCCAAAGGTATCTATGTGCCTTCAATTTAAAACTATTGCCCTTGAAAATTTAAAATTTACGCCTATGGCACAATATATCCTTATAACTTTAAGTTTCTCATCTTAAGTCACAACAAACCACCGCCACCGTGGTAAATTAATTGTCTTATAAACCATAAAAAACTTAAATTGCCAATGATAATACTAATAATAATCAATTATAGATTGTTCACTACAGACAGCATAAAAAATAGAAAATAAATCAATTACTAAAAATATGGCAATATTAATAACTTACAAATTAATTAGCAAAAATGTTCAAAAAGATTAATATAAAATTTCCCCTTTGTTATAAATGTATAATATTATTTACTCGTCACTCTTATTTACTTGAAATGGTACAGATCCAATTGTTATTGGAACTTCTAATTTTATATTTGAAGATAGGAATGGTAGACACACTTCACCCTAAGTAAAAGTAAAAATGTAATGAGTTTCCTGTAGTATTGATTTATATAGTCACTTACTCTTAATTCCCAAAACACTTTCATAATTCTGCAACGATCAATATTGCCATTATACACATCACCAGGGACTCTCATTTGTAAGTCCCATGTTTTTTCACTATTACCTGGAACTGCTCCATTTGTAATTGCATACGTTTGGCCATCCAAACACAATAATTCCTTGGTTGAGCTACCAGCTATTAATACAAAACCCTATTCCAAAAATATTAATCAAGTAAAATACAGAAAAATGTAGACTTTTATAAAAAAAAATTTAATCGATATAAAAAAAATTAAGTTCTGATCTAAGGTTGACCACCAGGTATAAATTTGTTGTAGTTTTTAATCAACGCATATTTACAATAAGAATTACTATGATAAGAACAAGAAACGACACTCGACAGCGATTTTGATTGTACATACTCCCAAAACATAGAATAATAGATAACAAAATGATCAAAAAAGTTGCCCAATGAAAACACTGAAAACGGTGACCATTCGGCTGTCGATAATCGCTTCTTGTTCATAAAGTAAATATTCTTTGTTTCATAATCAAAGTAAATACATAATGGAAATAAATTGACTACTACTTTTATTTAGGTTCACTAAAAATTTGTGCAAAATATGATCAAATGTCCTATTCCTCCTCACTTAAATTAAAATTCAAGTTACCTGAACAAAGTTAAATATCACATCCTTTACATTAGTACTGGAATAATTTCTTACAGAACAAGTAAAAAATATCATCTCATCAGGCATATATCCAGTTTTAGGTAATTGGACAACAATTTTAATGTTGGATTTCTCTTCCGTATATACAGCTGGATCCTACAAAATCAATATCAACAGAATAAAATAGTCATGTTCAACTTCAAACCTTCAATGCAAGATTAAGGTTAAGGTTGTTGTAGGAATAAACAAAAAACTTCTGTTTTGCAGTAAGATCTGGAGCCCAAGGTTTATCTACTGTAGCTTTGACTTTGTACTTAATATTACCAGCAAATTCCTTTACCGTTGAAGGTAGGTCCATTGGTAAATTGAAAACAAATGGATACGAATAATTTCCAGGTGGAAACGTTGTTTCAGCTTTAAAAAATCACTAATTAAAAATTTGTGTGAAACCACGGGAAACATCTATTAATTACGCAATGACGATTTAAGTTTTCGATCTCCCCTTTAGCTCAAGGGATCGCCAAAAAAATTTAATTTATATATTATATTAAATTATTGTGTAAAAGTAAACAGAATACACATAAAAATTAATTGCTTATGACCCCTTTTTGATAATTAAGGAATGCTCCCATCATATACTAAATTTATGAAATATCACTTCTTAAAAACTACACAAATTACTTGATTATCCCATAATTCTATGATTATCAGATAATCAGTAAAGTTTCATAATATATAGTACTATGTAAAGTAAATACAAAAATTATTCTTGACATGAATGAGCAATAATAATTAAATAAGGCTTGTTCCAAGAAACCTTACATTGTACGGTCACGCTCGGGCGCAATAAGTAAAAATCATACACAATAGATATAACCCACCCGTTTTTGGCAGTCGGGTAAAAATGCGTTCATTTTATATTATATTGCGCACGAGCGTGACCGTACATTGTATGGATTTTAAACCGGTTGGAACAAACCTATGGCATACTGCCTATTGTACCCGATCTAGAGTACTATATACCAGGGGTGTCAAACTGGCGGTCCTCCACGTTATATTTTTGCGGCCCGAATGAACTTCACTGATTATTTGTATATAATAAAAAAAAACATATTTCTATGAATATTAAATATTTCAGGATAGATATATCGTTCAAAAATGGATATGGGTTAACAAAAAAGTAATTTGTGCGGCCCGCGAAAATTTTGTTTATCAGAAAACAGCCCGCGGCTGGCTGGAATGAGTTTGACACCCCTGCAATTAATAAGTCGTCATCTGCCGGATTAGCTGAGGCAGCCAAGCTGCCTATTGGGTCCCCAACCTTAGAGTCCTAACACATAAAGTCGGTATGCTAAAATTTTCTATTTTTTGAGTTTTGTGTCGAATGGAAAATGTCTTTTGAAATCCTTATAACACAATGTATGTATGTTTTTTTAATAATGACCTAATGGATCCCTAAAGAAAAGGATTGTTTCAAACTATGGGTAATTTCAACCCCTCAGCTGCTATGGGGAATTCGCGCTACAGTCGAGCCACCTAGCGGATTTAGTGTTTTTAAATAAATTTCTGGGCCACCTTAATTCCAGGTTGTGGCAGGCATTGCATGGCAGCCAGGCTGCCTAATGGGACTCTGTGTTTTGCATCCCAATTCACGATAATATAAATTCACCTAAAATTTGGTACCATCTTTTCTCAACAATCTGTAATTAGTAGTCTATCGCTATGATTATATTTAAAATGTTTCTTACATGATAATAAATTCGATTCCATTTCAAAATAGTCTTCATTGGCGGAGTGTGTTGTTTTACCGACTTTCCAATTTACATGAGCTCTTCCTGTGAATCTTACGCGAATATCTACAAAATAAATTTAATAAATATGAGTTGAACTAATTGACTAATATGGAGTAATAAAAAATTATATTTGGCTTATTTGGCAGGGTTGTTGAAAACATTTTTTTTGTTTTAACCATTTCTCGCATACAATCGAAAAATCTAGTAACTCAAAAATTACTAAAAGTTGATTTAATTGCATATTGCCGTTAAACATTGTTGTGCATAAGAGGAATCCTCGTAGCTGGAGAACACACTTTCGTAATTCGCTGTTATTTTGCTGGTTACTCAAACAAATTGCACCAAAGTATGTATTTTTAAAACAGGACACTTGGACGCAGATTATGTTGTTTTTAATTTTTTTAAATTCGAATTTATTTCAACATTTTTTTTTTCAAAATTATTTGAATTTAAAAAAAAAGCACGTCCAGGACCCGTCAGAGCAAATACATGGCCCTATGCTAGGGCCGTAACCAGCCATTGGTGGTTGGCTGGGTAGAACTCAATAATAATATACAGCGACATAGCTAGAAGTTTTGCCACCGCCTGAGCCGGCGGTTTCAAAATTTGTTGTCCTTCCCGAAAACTTTTTTTAATGACCTTTTTGAATCCTTCGCCTACGCAACATTCGTCAACCGTGCCATAGGGGGGGGGTTAAAATTTTCCCCACCCCCAATATACGGCCATGCCCGGAGCAAATGATATTTTTTGGCTCATCTCAAAAATTAAAAATTAAGAGGAAAAAAATAACATTTTGATCATGAATAATATATTTGTTTATATCTTTTTTATTTACATTTTTGTATTGCGATGAACAATAAGAACTTGAATATTAAGGCGTAAGGGTCATTCCACGTGAAATCAACACACTTTTTAGACTGACCATCTCCGATTTTGTTAAAATTTGGTATATCGATAGAGTGTACGGAGACTAACAAAAATACAAATTTTTATTTCAATATCTCAAACGGTTTCCAAAATATCGCTATGTAAAATTTTCAAAAATTGGCTGCCGGAATATTTTCTAATCATTATAGCAGCTCTCCTAATTAAGCTACAGAGGTGGGCGTGGTGTCATTTTACTCAGTTTTTAATGCCCTTTCCGATGATATACAGCACATCGTCCTTTCTTATAAACATACTTTCCAAAACTCAAAATCAAAATTTTGAATTTGATTTTCTCAAAAAGTACGTCTTCAAAATTTTTCAAAATTTTTCTTGGAATAGTCTCTACTTATGGTAAGTGACTGCCAAAATTTGAAAGTGGGACGGTAATGGCTTCATAGTTAAAATAATTTTTAAGTACAAGATGGTGTTGAAAGAACGATAGACTTTATATTATGGTAAGTGAAGTACCGCAGAAATTGTTTGTGAAAAATGAAATTTACAATATTTTATAAAAAATATATGTTAGTTTTACGGAAATGAGTCTTGCCAAATAATTTGGTGCTTTATGGGGGATGGGGGCACCCCTTGCCGGCAAGGATAAAAAGTCCAACTACTATGTGAATTTTTTCTGAGAAAATGAATGTATTTAGATCAATTTGGGTTTTGACACATTATTAAACTAAATTTTTTCATTTCTTATATTGTAGGTCTAGCGACACCATTGGGAGATTTTCCACCTCATTTTAAGAGCTGTTTGTTGAGTTCAGCTGCCACATCTCCATTTTGTAATATTTTGAATTGAAAAATTTTTTAAATGCTTTTAGAGACTTGTATAATATTGTGTCAAAACCCAAATTGATCTAAATACATTCATTTTCTCAGAAAAAATTCACATACTTTTTATCCTTGCCGGCAAGGGGTGCCCCCCTCCCCTATAAAGCACCAAATTATTTGGCAAGACTCATTTCCGTAAAACTAACATATATTTTTTATAAAATATTGTAAATTTCATTTTTCACAAACAATTTCTGCGGTACTTCACTTACCATAATATAAAGTCTATCGTTCTTTCAACACCATCTTGTACTTAAAAATTATTTTAACTATGAAGCCATTACCGTCCCACTTTCAAATTTTGGCAGTCACTTACCATAAGTAGAGACTATTCCCAGAAAAATTTTGAAGACGTACTTTTTGAGAAAATCAAATTCAAAATTTTGATTTTGAGTTTTGGAAAGTATGTTTATAAGAAAGGAAGATGTGCTGTATATCATCGGAAAGGGCATTAAAAACTGAGTAAAATGACACCACGCCCACCTCTGTAGCTTAATTAGGAGAGCTGCTATAATGATTAGAAAATATTCCGGCAGCCAATTTTTGAAAATTTTACATAGCGATATTTTGGAAACCGTTTGAGATATTGAAATAAAAATTTGTATTTTTGTTAGTCTCCGTACACTCTATTGATATACCAAATTTTATCAAAATCGGAGATGGTCAGTCTAAAAAGTGTGTTGATTTCACGTGGAATGACCCGTAACGCAACTGTCCCCTGTGAGACCCTGAGCACGTCTATGGTTAGGTGTTACGTGATTGCTAGGTTATGTTTTGTAGAATTAATTTTATAAAAATAAAATAAAAATACATCATACCTCTGACTTTGTTTTCGGTATTGAAATAACAAATAACTAAGCCATTAATTGTGTCTCCTGAATAATAATATGGTTTATCCAACTGAACTTCACACCTTTCACCCATTTCAAATTGATAAGAATTAAATTTATTATAAAAATATATTTTAATTTAACTTCATAAGTTTTACGCTTTGAAATGTTACAAGTTATGCTAAATGTATGTTACTTCACAGATTAAACACTACGCATTATTCATTAAAAATTAGTTTTAGTTAACATAACAATAATTTAAAAATAAAAATACGATCTCAATATAATCAAAATTTATTACTTTTATCACATTTACCATTATGTGCATGAGCGTCCCCACCGTTTCTTCTATGAGGGACAAACTCAAAATTTAAAATCTAAAGGCTATGTGATACTAGACAAGTACTTACTACTTACTAAATTTTGTCAAATATCACACAGCCTTAATGGTCTAAAAATTTTTTTTGTGCAAGAACCCCTCCCATGGCATAGAAAAAACTTTTTCTTCGAAGAAAACCCTCCCCATAACAAAATGTCTAGCTACGGCCCTGGTCTATTCGTTTACTTGTACCAGAGTATATTTATAATCTACTAGTAGGGAAACTCGAGCATTTTTAGTGTTCCAGATTTCTGAAGTCTAAGATTAGTTCACATATGAGTTTACAGATGTCGCAGTCGATTTCACGTCAGTTGTATTTGGTTACCATGGTATTTGGCATTTGTCGTTTTGCCAATTATGTTATTAGTCAAAATATTTATTATTAACATATTATTTACAAAACAAAAAAACATTTTTACATTAAAATAATCAATTTTATTCAATAATTTTACGATTATTTAAATATATTCCGCGAAATACTTGAAACAGGTTGAAAGCCACTGGATTAAAATTTACAAACAAGTAGTGTGCCCTCTAGGGTACTTCAGATGAACTAATCTTAGAGTAAAAATTATTGGAACACATTTATGAATGGGATTTTAGAGAGTGTCTCTACTAGTAGCTTGTACGTAGTATAACATAGATGAAAGAAGTAATACTCTCTCATCTATGCCTAGTAAATTATTAGTGCAGATCGTGCAGATTAAATTTTGTAACCATGCTTCGTACCGTACACCTCCTTCGCAAATCTGTGGCAGGTAGTGTAAAAAGTTCATGTTCTGTACGTGATTATGGCTGGGGTTCCACTTAAATCCTACGATGACTACGGTCGATCGTCATTCGTCAGTCCCTAGATTGTGGTCAGTCCAATCAAATAACCGTGTTTGATTTTTAGAGCCATCAAAGAACCATGGGACCACGCCGAAGTCGTCGTGAACTTTAAATGGAACGCACCCTAGATCAGCAACAGGGCTGGAAATTAATTACGATTAATCGATTATTTAATGAAAATTAATATGTTTGAAATAATCGATTATTCGATTGTTAGATTATTCCATTGTTTTCGATTAATCGATTCATAGCCTAAAGTAAGGCCTAATCCCTGATGTGAAAAAGAAGAAATAATTCTCAGGTGTTAGGTATAAAGGGCTTAAGTCATAAAACGTAGTTTTGAGAAAATGAAGAAAGAAATTTGTAATGCAAATTGAAAATCGGGTAATTAATAAGTCATAAGTCAACTTACGCCTTTTATACCGAATGGAATATGTAGCGGAATACGGAATATATAGTGGTCTCAGAAGCATAAGTCAACTTACGCCCTTTATACGGAACGGCATACAATTATTTTTGATTTAATATTTTTATTTTCAGACCATTACTGCGCTAATAAAATAAAATTTACTAAAAAATTTATACCAGTCGAAAGAGCATTCAAAATAGATTTCATTCCAGCAATAAAAAAAATTTCCATTTTCTGACTTAAGCCCTTTATACCTAACACCTGAGAATTTAATTTTTGAAAAACAAAAGTATTAACTTTTTACACACAGCGGGCGACAGACAAAGTCTTTTGCAACATTTTGGTAATAAAATACTAAACGACATCGCGACGTCGACGAAATATAACTTTAACTTTATGAACATAATAGAAACGAAACATGTTTTCTCGTCATTTAAAGAAAAATAATTGTCTTGATGATTTTAATTAATTTTCGAGATTTAAAAAAGAATTTAATAACAAGTTTTATGTACTAAACAATATACATACCTAAAGTAGCACTGTTTATTTTGAACATAGAATACCTAATAGATCTCAATCCTAGATCAATGGATTTTATTTTGAACAATTTAAACAAATTTTTTTAAATAACGTAATGAATTGTAGTTCAAATTAAACCCAAACATTTTTAAATTTTGCGGCAAAATTTAATTATTTACCGCTAGTGGCGCTGTGCTACCCACAGTAGTTCAAATTGCTGTTCATGTGGTGTCGTTCATTTCCTACGTTCGTTCACTTGTAAAGCAAAATGTCGAAGAGAGGTATGTAAATTTGTGTTATTTTATCTTAAAATATATCGGTCATCTTCACAAGTTTTACCAATATTTTAACTGGAGTGCTCATTATAAATTTTTTTGCAAATTTGCGTGTAATTTTTATCGCGATGTGAAAGGTGCATTTGCATTATTTGTGTGGCTTTAAAATTTGGAGGTTAGTTAACAATTTTGTGTTTTAGGACGTGGTGGGTCGGCGGGAGCCAAATTTAGGATATCTGTTGGTTTACCAGTAGGTGCAGTCATCAATTGTGCCGATAATACCGGTAAGTTTTACGTTTGTTGTTATTAAGCACGTGTGCTTACCGTTAGCGTTTTTAGGTGCAAAAAATTTGTACGTTATCGCTGTACAAGGAATTGGTGGACGTTTAAATCGTATGCCAGCTGCAGGATGCGGTGACATGTTAGTGGCTACGGTTAAGAAAGGTAAACCAGAACTTCGTAAGAAGGTTATGCCAGCAGTTGTCATAAGACAACGAAAGCCGTTCCGCAGGAAGGATGGTACCTTTATATACTTCGAAGACAATGCGGGAGTAATAGTAAACAACAAAGGCGAAATGAAAGGATCTGCTATCACAGGACCAGTTGCTAAAGAATGTGCAGATTTGTGGCCGAGGATTGCTTCAAACGCCAGCAGCATTGCATAAATTGTATGATTTAAGTTTTATAGCTATTACAATAAAATCTAACTGGTAATTGGACTTTTCTTTCAATTAGTTTTTTGTTACGATTTGAAAAGTAGGTATCCTAAGTTGCTTCTATTATTGTTTATTGAAAAGTTCTTTCTTAAATTTGTGTTCCTTTTAATGTTTAGTGTTTCAATACAAATAAAATAAATATGTTGCGAATCAATTTCTCTCATTTTAGAACATTTGCTATGATCATCAAATTTTATGTGAGCTATTGAAGTTGAACTTGAAATTTTTTCAAGCTTAACCCGTAACTTACTACTAGTTCACTGAATAACATAGTAATTTGGGTCCTGAGGACCCGATAGTAGTTACAGGTTAAAAATATATGGCTTCTATTCTACATATTTTTACTTTACCATAATGCAAGTTAAAATTGTTTTTCTTTCCATACATCAATATTGTTGATGTTGTATCGTCGCCCCAAGCAATATTAAAATTATTATGAGATAGTTAAATATTCTTTTTTTGTGCAATATCTAGTGCTACATTAAATAATCTGTGTTTTATGTCATTCGGACGTTACAAAAATTTATGTAAATAATTGCTAGCATTACACAATTTTATGTACCTACTTTTTTTTCAACACGCTAAAAGATATTGATTTTCTTATTTGAACATGGCATAATTCGGTAACTGAGATTGGGGGGGGGAATTCCCTCATTCTAGTTTTCGAATGTGGTATTCAAATAAATAAATCAATTTCCTTTAGCATATTCACATACAAAATTGTATAATGCTTGCAATTATTTAAAGTTTTGAAAGTGTTCAATCCCACTTCGACGCCCCCAACGAAGACTATAGTAACTCAGTAATTAGTTTTAATAAAAACGCAATTCAATATTTAAATATAGTCACTATAAATTGCAGAATTGCATAATTTCTAAGGATCAGTGTCTACTATTGGTCGTCTCGAGTTGCTACAAAGTTGCGATATTTTTCTAGGCAAATGCTTACCGATATAATAGATTTTTTTACTATAGTAACTCATAAAATCAATTTTTTGAGTTACTATAGTTTTCGTTGGGGGCGTCGACTTAATAAAATCCAAAACTGACAGACAACGCACAGTCTAAACCGGTGGGTCTAGAAGCATGAAAAATGACGTAGGTGAGCACTAAGAACGGGTTTTATGGAAATCATCCAAAATAGATTTATCAATTATCACCTATCTAATTAGTGGTGATGTGCATGAATGGATTAACAACTTTCGTGCCCCCTTTTTGTGGGTCTCCTCTGGGAATCTAGAGGAACCCCAGGGCTGTACGTCAAGGTCAAGCCTCCACGTGACGGCAAGGGTTATTTGCGGACGCTATGTCCAGAGTCTCCACCAATTCCAATGGCGATTAGGTCATCAGGTGGGTAAGAGCAAACAGCCACCTGTGCGCGACCGTTAAGACTGTTCGGGCTCGAAGGGTAGCCTTGAGTAAGGCTCAACTCCTCGAAATATGAACCGATGACTTGGCTAGATCTACTTTCACAAAGTCAAGTCGGGGTACTGATGTTTAAGTATTAAACCCAAATGTCTCGCATTCCCCTTGTTAGTGCTAGTTAATAGTTATGCTACTGTTTATTGGTATCAATAAAAGAAATAATGAAATGTATTTTATTTAAACGTTTATTCAATATTATACAAAAAAATATATAATCAGTCCGATGTATACACCACAATAATTGTGATTTAACATTTTTAAGGTTCATCCTTTCCAGTACTTCTGCTTCCATATTTAATTAACTTTTGTACAGAGTTTGCAATAGTTCAGAACGATGTTCTGATGTGTGAAATAAAAAATTGTAAATGTTCCGGTTTGTGAAAAATATTCAAGAACTGTTGTAGATTATTTGCAGATTCTCAATTATAATTTCAGGGAAAATAAACAAGTAAAAATATAATTGCATTTATTCTTGGGTAAAAACTGCACTGCAGTTATACGGACACACTTTAACTTAAATCGATTATCGCAAGGTTCATTTGGGGGTTCAAATCAGTCATAAATATCTCAAATGACTCCTCTTAGTTGGAAAAAAAGTTAGCAACCACCGACAACCGAAAGGTTCTAGAAAATGCCATCTTAAATTTCTTTTAATACATTTTTTTATCCCCCTACCCAAAAAAAAAAATCAATTGATACCACAGAAAATATAAATAATATTAAAAATAAAATAAAATCATTCTGATAAAGGTTCTTGTGTACTTTTAAGATGGTTTGAGTCTGAAAAATGAAAAATTTTCGCCTGCAAAGCAATTTTTCTCTTTTCATCTCATAAAAGTCACAATATGCCACCGTGATAATTTAATTAGCTCCCCTAGATCCACACTCGTTTCCTTTCTTGTTAATGTTTTACAGCGTTTCGAAACAATTTTTAGTAAAACCCTTGATAATTATTGTTCAGACAAGAGCAATATTAATTTTTCATCTGTATAATTATTAAATTCAGATATATCAACTTCCTTTAGAAAATCAATTAATTGTTCTTCAATGCTAACTCTGCAAAGTGCAGATAGCAGGTAAAGGATATTTCTGTTTCCGAAGTTCTTCATAACCTGTCGCACCACATAATAAATATAATCTACGACTCTTCTTTATTGTATCACTTTGCCATTGGTGATATGCTACCCTTTTTCTTTTCAAATATTCGATTTGGTCTTCATTAAAAATAGTATTAAATTCAGCTTTTAATGTTTCACTTTCTTCATTTAATTTGGTTATGGTTTCTTGTGCTAGTTGCAATTTTTCTTGCAATTCCAATATACGTGGATTTGTTTCTTCTTGTACAGAATTATTACTATTGATATCATGTTGATCAAATAAATATTGCGATTCTTCTTCTGCATTTATATTTAAAGAATCTTCGATCGTAAGATCTATGGGTAAATTTGAAATAAACTGTGCTTTACCTTCCATTTGTATTTCCTTGTCGATTTCAGCTTCTCTCTCTTCATGTAAAAGTAGGGTAGGTACAGCATTCCATCGCAAAACCTTTTTATTATTTTCAAGATCATTTTCGAACTGATCGTTGGTAAAATGTTTCTGCAAAAATATTAATTAATATTTTTTAATGAAGTACAAAATTTGAATTCTAACCTCACAAAGAATTGCTCTTTTTGGTTTCCAATTCTCTCGATTTATATTATGAATCCATTGCTGTCTTCTTTCAGCATTTTCTGGTCCATCGGGTAGTTGAAAAACTTGAACATGTCCTCCAGCTCTCTCTATACAATTACTAGCTGAGCAACGCGGCACAAAAACTGCATTTAAAAATTCTATGGTACGTTCCCGTTTTTCGTTTAACGCTTCCACTTCTTCGGATCTATCTGAAATCTTTCTTTTTATCGAAGCTTGACCTTGATACAGCTTTAACGTAGGAACAGACCAAGGTAGTAAACCCTGACTAAACAGATTCTTATTTCGAAAGCACTCTGATTGAAAATGGTCCGAACAGACAACATAGGAGTTATAAAAATAGTTTGTATCCTTTGATTTCAACAATAAATCTAAATCGTCTCTTCTACAAGCAGCAATCCATGATTTTAAACTAGAAATAAAATGTAATTAATTAATAAACCCTTTCGAGTTTAAACTGTGTCCTAACCGGTCAGGATCTCTTGGCATTCTAAAAAATGACTTGTTGTAACTATGATGTCGTTTATGATTATGACAGCCGTTGATGGCACAAGGTAAACCAAGTTTAACCATCTTACAAAATTTAATTCACATAAAACTATTTAAATTTTAAAGAACTTGATGTAAACCACATATAAATGTTGTAAACAAATACAGAATGCGTCATTCGTATTCAACTTAACCTATAATTTCATCAACTCTGGCCGTTAGAGGTGCCACCCGTAATGTATTTGGGGTCAGAAAAGTTGCACTTTACTTCCTTGTATTGCTTAGGACAGTGTTTCTCAAACTTTCGACATCTATGTATTGGCTTAGGGGAAGGCTGAATCAGTAGGGGAAGTATGCCTTTGATGGCATTCCTAACAATTTTTAAATCAATCAGGCAGGTAACCAGTGGCAGCTGGTAAATTTTTTGATGAGGGGACTCAAGTCTATTGTTGCAAAAACGTATTCTAAATTTATTTGTTCAAAAAAGTTACTCTAATGAAATTAGTAAGTTTATTATAAACAATATTTACTCGGCCAAAGTTTTTGTACTCTATTTATTTAAACAGCATTACATTCTCTACAGAATTGAGCTGACCCTTTCGGGACTTACAAAATCCTTTTTGAGATGGGGATTAGTCCTCATCAATATACAATACAATAATTGTTTCGAAACACATCGTTTATCATAGCCTCAGATGTGTTTTCGCTTTCCTCACTATTGATCTCCATCTCCTCCGGTCGCTGCAAATTCGTCTCCAGTCCATCACTCCCAAGTCCTCCATCACATAATCCAATTCCCCGGTCACGATTTACGTCCGGTTTCCATACCGTTATCTTTTTTAAAGCTTCCTCGCTGTTGCTCCTCATAACGTGGCCAAGCCCTTTCAAATTTGATATTCTAAATTGATGCTGTCTTCTAGTGTTTGCCGTAGAATTCTTATTTTACGTTTTAAAGCAATAATTTTACGCTGTAGCAAATTATCTTCATCAGTTTCAATACTTTGATCAACTTTAAGATTTTGTTTTTCACTTATCACAATTTGCATTTGCGAATTTTCGCTATCATTAATATTGATACGTGTAGACGCAGCTTCTTGTGCAATCGCTCGTTGAAGTGTCCTTCTAGGTTGTTTTGCTCCACTTTGATGATTTGAAGTTAGGGCGGGGAATACAGATGGCACAGCATCTGGTTTTAAATGTTTAATGTAACTACCTGGTCTATCTAAAATATCACTCGGTAGAAAATGCTCACTACATAATTTTGAACATGATGAAGGAGTAAAATTTTTTCTCTTTACTGCATGTAACCATTGTTTTAAAAGTTCTGGTTTATTCAATGGAAACCTGTAAAAAATATCTAAAATACACCTATAAATTAAAAACGACTTGAGTTGATTTACCGATAAAATGACAATCCATTATCAGATTTACGTCTATTAGTGCAACCGAATGCAGCACAGGAATCTGGCATATTTTCGCTATTGATAAATGTTAATTGTGTTTCATCATTATAATAAAAGGAAAACCACACACTAACCACAATTAAAATAACAAAATGTATAAACACAACAGTGCACAAGAGTTTATATAATTTGCCCTTACTACAAATGGCGATTGACATCGTGACCAAGTTTCACTAATCTGTGGTCAGTGGCGGCGTAGCATACGCGACCGCATACGGCCTCACGCTTGATTTCGAGTCTCGTAAAATTATACATAATTAGTAAAAAGTTCTTTAACCCAGAAAATATCCATTTTGCACCAAATTTTCAATAAAATTTCTTAGATGTACCCCCGGATCCCTCGCCTTCCAGCCAACCTCGGTCTGACCCTTCAACCATACATAACATAGGTGAAGAATTAGGTTACGCCGCCACTCTCTCTATAAATTTTACAATTATAGTCCAATAATGGTACAACCTATTTTGGAACTCTTCGCGGACTTCCTGATATGTTTCTGGATTAATTCTACTACATTCTTGGATTATCCTATTTTTCAGTTTTTGAAGATTTTTGGGAGGAGTTTTGTAAACTATACCGTTTTCAGATGACCCTAGAAGAAAAAATCAATTGGCGTTAGATTTGGGGATCTCGCTACAAATTCTATCGTACCTCTCCTACCAATCCATTTGCCAGAAAAATGTTCATAAAATTATTCCTTGTCGCACATTTAATAAGTAATGTGGGGTGCTTCGTCTTGTTGAAAATGTACCTACATGTTGTTTATCTATTAGCACCATATCTTCATTAACTTGATTTTCTAAAGACTGATCATTAAGTGGAACAATTTCATTTTCTAATAGATTGTGATACATTTGTCCGGTCAGGTTTCCTTCAATAAAGATTATCCCAATAATGTCATTTCCAAATATACCAGCACACATATTGACCATTTGGCTGTTGGTAAAAAATTAGCTCCTCTCATCCCTCATCAGTTTACTCAAGCGTCGTGATCTTTTAACAATGGGTTTCATGTCATATTACACCCCGGTGGTGGTTTACCATTGCCTTCCGAGGGGAGACGGCCAGAATAAGACTCTCATTTCACCCGGAGTTGAACTGGGTGGTCTGAATTAGCAGTCGGAGCGCTTAATCGCTATGCTAATGACCGTCTCATACAACTCTGGTTACTGGTTTGAAATTATTCCACATGGTGGCGTTTTGTTAATGTAAAATGCCAATAAAATCGTTCGAGGCATAATAAACACTGGGAAATTGTACATTAAGTTGAAGGAAATTTAAAAATTCATTTTAAATGATAAATTAATTGATGAGGGGGGGGGGGTAATTTATGGGGAGTTTCCATAAATACGAATCTGGGTAATTGTGATAGGGCACTTACGTTACTAAAGATATTAGAATCCAAGAAATGTTAACAAGACATGGCTATAGCTTGTTTTTTCCATCAGTAACTAGGAGGAGCTAATGTGCAGAAACGAATATTCGTCTGTTTGGTTCTATGTTGATGTCAATTGGTGGAATTGGGTGTCACGTATTCTCCCTCCACATCTACTGTCTTTGACTCCTCCTTGTCATTAAGGAAAATATTCACTCTTATATTACAGGCTCAATATAAAATTACACTTCGTAACATTTGCAGAAAAATATAGTTTATCATTTTGATAATAACATAATGTGAAACATTAATATAACAATTTGCAAGGAAGCTTCTCCTCTTTCAGAGAAAATGCAAAGCCTAAAGGAACTAATATTTTTGAGGCCCCTCACCACTTTAAAATTGAAAAGTATGAGGAAGAAAATAACAAATGCTTGTATTTGTTTATGAACGTTTAATTTACATTTTCATTTCGATAGGCAATAAGAAGTAGAAAATTAAAGATCTCAAAATTGTGAGGCCCAGGGTTGCTTCCCTTCTGCCCCCGCATCTTATAGGACATTTTTATATCACAGCTTATTTGCTAGATGCTTGAACCGTGATTGTTGCATGATTTTTAGAATTAATTCATGTTCCACTTTTGCAATTCATGCTGATTATAGGTTTGCATGCAATAGTGCGTCATCATTACATACTTCCAGGAGTCGGCAATATTTTGTTATAAGAGGGCCAAATATTTTACGTGGGGATTACTTCTTGGCAAATTCACTAAAAAGAGCTTGTTTTTAAGAAAAAAAAAAGGTAATTCGTTTTAGGGTCTGCGGGCCGCACAGAGACACCTCGTGGGTCGCTGTTTGCCGACCCCTGATTTAAAGTGTTACTGTAATAGTATGTTGTTGCCAAAAATTTGCTCAGTATGGTGCAAATCTTCAAAATGCCGCCCCTTAAATGCTTTTTCTTTAAAATAACCTTAGATTGTGATTTAAAGAAAAAAGTTGCTCCTTTCCTATACCGCCTGACGCTGCGCCTCTCTGCATCATTGCACAGCATGGTCCCAAGTATTTACATTTTTAGGCGTCATGTCGCCGTTACATCGTAAGGCCAGATCATTATAAAGATTAAAGTTGCCTTATTATTTATTATAGGTATCTACTTATTCGTAATTGACTCCATTACTGATGACTAAGGTCCGGATTTGTAGGCACTAAAAAAATTGAAAATATGCAGGCAAATATTCTCTAAAAACTTCAAAATAAGCACTCAAATATGCGCTAAAAACTAAAAAAAAATTTCAAAAAAGCATGTCTCCAGCGCCCTCCCCAACTTAAAATTGAATTATCTCGAAAACTATTTGGGTACAAACGAAAATAATGTTTGCACAAACAGGCACAAACGAAGTACAATCAATTGAGACTATTTTGGAGTCAAAATTGGAAATGGGGGGGGGGGGACATGCACCTTCTTGGTAACATGATCAGAGCAGTAATAGTAATAGAATATATTATGCAGTTATTGCACTGAATCACATACAGTTGACAAAGTAGATATTAATTAAAATTATTGATTTAAATAATACAAACGGCGGCACTATCAGAAAGAGAATAATTAAAATTATTTAAAATTTTATTACTTGATTTGCTAAATATGCAAAATATATACAAATATAAGCAAATAAGCATTTATAGGCAACAAACCGCCAAATATGCACTTAAACTCAAAATATGCATTATATGCAAAATAAAAACTATATAAAACGATTCAGAAAGGCGTAAAACATGCTTCCCTTTTAAAATTCTGCACGTGCCTGTACGCAAAAAAAAACATGCAAATGCCTACAAATCCGGACCCTACTGATGACATTAAAACGCCTAGATATAGGCCAACCGAACTACATGAGATTGAATCAGTGTATAAGACTGATTTAATTTCATGTAGTATGGGTAAGTGTTTTGGCGTCACAATGTGACTACATTGCTTTATTCGATATAAAATGATTTATTTATAAATAAATAACTAAATATTTATTTATTGGCAATGCAAAACAATTTGCAAAAATCAATAACTTGTTCTGTCTTCAGTCTTTCCCATTCAGGGAAAGTTGTTAAGATTTTTAGTAATCTGCATATGGCCAGTCTGCTGACCAACAGCAAACAACAAAACGGCAAAGTATTTGTTTCACTTGTTGCTTCAAGTTGTTCAGTTGGGTCCGTTAAGTTGGCCCCCCCCAGTTAATATTTTTTCTCCAAAAGCTAGCTCCCGAATCCTTATAGCTAGCACCAGCTAGCACCCAAGTATGAAAGCTAGCACCATTATAGTTTTTCCACAAATCGATATTGAAACCGGGGGGGGCCAACTTAACGCTAGCCCCCCCCAGTTAATATTTTTTCTCCAAAAGCTAGCTCCCGAATCCTTATAGCTAGCACCAGCTAGCACCCAAGTATAAAAGCTAGCACCGTTATAGTTTTTCCACAAACCGCAACTGAAACCGGGGGGGGCCAACTTAACGTTAAGTTGGCCCCCCCCAGTTAATATTTTTTCTCCAAAAGCTAGCTACCGAATCCTTATAGCTAGCACCAGCTAGCACCCAAGTATAAAAGCTAACACCGTTATAGTTTTTCCACAAATCGATATTGAAACCGATGCTTTCGGTCCTGACGGACGCGCATGAATGGATTAACGAGATTCCATTTGTTTATAGGATAGGCTGCCGACAAACTGCACGAATGTGTAGATAGCGAGTTATTATTGTGGGTCAAATGTTACCTTACTATAGAACAATACTTTGCATAATTCTAGCGCATTTCGTTACTTAAAAAATGAGTTTATCTGAGGTTCATGTCGCTGACCCCCCCCAAATCGAATTTTGGGGTGAATTTGGTGTCAATCGTTAGAGCTTCGTTAGAGCCTAAATGAGCTTTCATTATTGGTTTAGGATTACTTTTTGAAATCGAAACAAAAATTTTACGCTCTAACGTCTGACCCTAATTTCACCAAAAACTTCAAAAATATAACGAAAATAGAAAAACACGTCTACCCCCTCCCCCAAGATTTCGCGAATAACTCCACTACGGTTGAGGCTCAAACCAAAAAATGGAAGCTCAGTTAGACTCTAACGATGCTTTAACGTTTGACACCAATTTCACCCCAAAATTCAAATAAAGAGGGAAAATAGAAAAACAAGACTAAGACCCCCCCCAAAAGAAAAAAGATTACCAGCAAGAAGTTAATCGTTTGTGGAAGGAGGCAAAGCTTTTGCTGCATATAGAGCATTCTTATCGGTGAACTTCAAGCTTTGCCTCTTTCCACAAACGATTAACTTCTTGCTGGTAATTTTCTTTTTGGGGGGGGGGGTCGTAGTCTTGTTTTTCTATTTTCCCTCTTTATTTGAATTTTGGGGTGAAATTGGTGTCAAACGTTAAAGCATCGTTAGAGTCTAACTGAGCTTCCATTTTTTCGTTTGAGCCTCAACCGTAGTTGAGTTATTCGCGAAATCTTGGGGGGGGGTAGACGTGTTTTTCTATTTTCGTTATATTTTTGAAGTTTTTGGTGAAATTAGGGTCAGACGTTAGAGCGTAAAATTTTTGTTTCGATTACAAAAAGTAATCCTAAACCAATAATGAAAGCTCATTTGGGTTCTAACGTTTGATACCAATTTCACCCCAAAATTCGACTTAGAGAGGGGGAAACGTGTCTACGTCCTGTAAGTAATGAAAAAGATATAATATAATGTAAAAATACAATTATACCGTATTCGGCCCTTTTAGTTTTTCAGAAATGTGTGCAGTTTTTACAAATTCTTACAATTTAACTTACATTATTATACGAGAAATGGGCGTGTATACTTTACAATAGTGGGAAACAAAATTGAAACATAAAAGTATGAAAACTTTTGTAAAATTAATTTTTCCATTTTTATTTATTATGAAGATTATAATGGCAAGGAGGATTAATTTTTTTAATCTAAACAAAAGTTTTAATCTGGTAAAATAAAATTAAATGTGAGGATTATCGGACGCAACTTGCTCGGAGGAATCGAAAATTTGAAATGCCCTTAACTTTTTAGAAAATGAAATTAGGATGTTGGAACGAAGCTCTAACGTTGGACACCAATTTCATCCAAAAATTCTTAAAAATAACGAAAATAGAAAATCATATCTGTGCCCCCCCAACTGTTTCGCGAATAACTCCGCGACGGTTGAGGCTCAAACGAAAAAAATGGAAGCTCATTTAGGCTCTAACGAAGCTCTAACGATTGACACCATTTTCACCCTAAAATTCGATTTGGGGGGGCCAACGTGTCTACAGCCCCCCCAAACTTTTTCGCGATTATCTTCGCGACGGTTGAGGCTCAAACGAAAAAAATGGAAGCTCATTTAGGCTCTAACGAAGCTCTAACGATTGACACCAAATTCACCCCAAAATTCGATTTGGGGGGGGTCAGCGACATGAACCTCAGATAAACTCATTTTTTAAGTAACGAAATGCGCTAGAATTATGCAAAGTATTGTTCTATAGTAAGGTAACATTTGACCCACAATAATAACTCGCTATCTACACATTCGTGCAGTTTGTCGGCAGCCTATCCTATAAACAAATGGAATCTCGTTAATCCATTCATGCGCGTCCGTCAGGACCGAAAGCATCGGTTTCAATATCGATTTGTGGAAAAACTATAACGGTGTTAGCTTTTATACTTGGGTGCTAGCTGGTGCTAGCTATAAGGATTCGGTAGCTAGCTTTTGGAGAAAAAATATTAACTGGGGGGGGCCAACTTAACGTTAAGTTGGCCCCCCCCGGTTTCAGTTGCGGTTTGTGGAAAAACTATAACGGTGCTAGCTTTTATACTTGGGTGCTAGCTGGTGCTAGCTATAAGGATTCGGGAGCTAGCTTTTGGAGAAAAAATATTAACTGGGGGGGGCTAGCGTTAAGTTGGCCCCCCCCGGTTTCAATATCGATTTGTGGAAAAACTATAATGGTGCTAGCTTTCATACTTGGGTGCTAGCTGGTGCTAGCTATAAGGATTCGGGAGCTAGCTTTTGGAGAAAAAATATTAACTGGGGGGGGCCAACTTAACGGACCCTGTTCAGTTGCGGATTTCCGAACAGGCGTAAGAGGCGCGCGCATGGGGCCTCGTAAATCAAGGGGCCTCAAAATTCAGCTCTCAAAATAAAAAAATTAATTTATTTAATTTATTAAAAAAGTGAGACGTACGGAAATAATTTAATAAAAACGACCTAATACAAAAGTCCATGAGGAATTTCTAGTTAAATAACATTTGGTGAAAAATTGATGGACCTAATTTTATGGACAGTATATATCCAAAGAGACGGTCATTGCCTTGCAGCTAACGCAGTTTGATGCAAATGCAGGGTACCGGGTTCAAACCTGGGGAGAGTCAAACTTTCTTATGACCAAGTCTCCGTGCTTCGGAGGGCACGTTAAGCCCGCGGTCCCCCTAAGTTGACGAATTGTCACCGTTAACAAAAAACAGAGCTATAGGCACATCTGAAGGTTAGCCTAGCAAGCTGCTACTGGATGTAAAACAACTATAGTCCAAAAATCGATATGCGGACTACTCACCAACCCGTCTAGCCAGCGTGGTGAGTTATGGCAAAAACCTCCATTACTGGAGAGGCATATGGTCCAGGAGTGGATTAGGATGGGCTGAAGAAAAGAAGAAGAAGATATACCCAAATATATTGGGTATTAAAACAAGATCTCACCAACCATTGCTGTATGAAGGTAGGGGAAGGTAGGCTGTAGGTGTAGTGTAAATATTTAGAGAAGGGCCTCAAAATTGAATTGCGCTTGGGTCCCAAGCCTTGGGACCTCAAAGTGCTAAAACCGCCACTGCAGTTGTTATAGCCATGACATACGTAAGTCTCAGATTAGAAGATTACAACTATAGTGGCTATTTTAAACAATTTTAATATTATTTTAATTTGATAACAAATGCAATCGATAATTTGTATAAAATTATAAATTGTTAACTAGAATTTTTCTTATAATTACGATACCGAAGTAGTTACAGATATGAATCAAAACAACTGTAATGATACATTTTTAATATGTTAATCGATATTAAAAAGCACTACACATGTGTTAGGTATTATATCAGACAATCTCAAGCACTGGAAAATTATTGATTTTTTTTGTTAGCATTGAAAATGTAGGTTTCACAAAAGCATATGAAAATACGGAACAATATCGACTATATTAAGTAACTTATTATTCATGAACACAAACAAAATACATTTATTTACAGTTTCAATTCAGTTTAAGCGCTGAAACGGTCAAGTTGTATGATGTTAATTTTGTTGTAATTTAAAAAAAATTTTCGCTATGGCGTTAAGTGTTAATTTGTCGCAAAATAATGCAGAAGACAAAGGTGATTTGGTTGCTTACTGGAGCGTCCCACTGATAGATGGTCTTCACACCATTGAATTTGAACATGGAACTACATCAGGAAAACGAGTACTACGCATAGATGGAAAGGTAATTAAATTATGTAATGTTATTGTTATTTATTATTCAAAAAATTGAATAAATTTTGAAATGATTAAATCTTAGGAAATATTACGCCGAGAGTGGATGTTTAAACTCGTTGGAGAGGAAAGATTTACAATTGGAAAACAACAAACAAAATGTGAATTAAGAGTCGATCCTTTGCCATATTTCGCATTCAGTTACAGTCTAATCGTAGATGGAAAGCCGTTAGAAAAATTTACAGAAAATCAAAGCAAAGCACTGCGCACTTGGGCGGTTTCTACAAATAACCAACTCTTTCGTGTTGTTTTGGGTAAGAGCTCATTTAAGTTAATTAAGATTTAATCTAAAATTGTTATTATTTTTTAGAAAAGCAAACATTAGATGTCTGGGTGAATGGCCAAAAAATAGAAGCAGATCACGCTTTCGCTAGAGAAGGCACAGAAATTAATTTTGAATTAGGTGAATCCATAGCATCTATCAGAGCTGCAAGTGCAGATAAAAAGCAAGGGGTTGTACAAAAACTTTTTGTAAACCAGACCCTTGTTGAAGAAGACTCGTTGTTTTAAAGTTTATGTAAATATGTATCGGCTATCTACATCGGTAATCTTAATCAATAATGGTCAATAATGGTATACAATTTAGTACTTCTAATTTTGGGAAAAGAATAAGAATGACATTGTAAATGTTACAATTTGATTTGTTTCTCATACATTTTTAATTTAGAAAATACTATTTACAACCATAATATTGATTGTTACAAAAATGGAGTGTCTATTACTGGTGCAGTAGCTAACCCAAGGAATCATGGCCGGACGGAGCCAAAATTTTGCGCAGTAGATGACACGTGACACATAATTCTACCAATTGACACCAACATAGAGTCGAAGGGACTAATTTTCGTTTCTGCACATTAGCTCCGTCCGGCTATGATTCCTTGGGCTAGCTTTACACCATTTGCAGTTTTAATTCAGAAAGCGTCAATCGTAATTCAGATTAGCCAGTACTTCCGACCTTACAGGCGCTCATCGGGCTAACTCTGTAAGACTGAATACCGAGCAGTATCGCAGAGTTAGCCATGGGGGATGAAGACCAAACACCGAGAAGTTTTGCAGAGCTAACCAAGTTAGCCAACCTAATGTGAGGCCGGAAATATTAGCTAATCCAAATTAAACTTGACCCTTTTTGAATTACAGTTGCAATAGTGAGATAAATGTTAATTAAGTGTGTAATTTTATGTCGTTAACCTATTTAATCCCCTTCTCAGTGTACAATATGTCAAATAATTGCATTGTTAAAATCATAATTTTATAAATTAAAAAAAAGTAAAATAATTTATGAGTATCTTGTATTTTTTTTGTTTATACTTTATACTTTACACAATAAGAGCAACTTTCTTCTTTTGTTGCTCGGATGGCATGGACAGATTTGTCATAATCGTATCTATAAACACTTTTGTTTGAAATCTTTCCATTATTTTTATCGTTATTACAGTTCATTGCTAATAATACTAAAGTGGGATTTTGCCTTGCTTCGGTAGAAAGCTAGCAAAAGCCAATCAAAATGAACAATTTTTTAATCATGGAAAAGGATAGAATAAAAATACTTTAATCTAATTGGTGCTTGCCAGCTTTCTACCGAAGCAAGGCAAGACCCCGCTTAAAGCGCTCAATTTAATTTTTTATATATTGTCGTGTAATTTGACGTTCGAAACAGTAATATGACGAAGGATGTAACAAAAAAGATTCAATTAGTTTCATGTTAAAAAATTAGGAAAAGATAAATTTAAAAGAAATGGTGATTTAGTTTTTGGTAAAGTCGAGTTTCTAATATTTGGAAACTCTACCAACAGATTATTAAATTTTATAAGAAGGAAATTTGTCCTTTTTCACGATTGGAAAATGAACCCTTCTGGTGATGTTAATTTTAGTACGGTACCTGAAAATTAAAATAATTATTGAAAGTGCGATTGAAATTACCGCGAAGCCGGATAGAGTAATGTAGAAATTTTTGATGTGCGAGGATGGCACGAAGATAACGGGGTCCTTGTCGGCGACCATTTTGAGAAACGGAGGGGCTGATTTTTCGTCCGTAGTAATTTGCGATTATTTTGAGCATCAGAGTCAGTAGTGATTCCGTAAGTAATTTGAGTGCTAATTGGCGTTATTCCAGGATAAGGAAAGTGTTCTGGAGGTTAAAAAAAGTCTGGATAGATTTGGTCGTTTAACCTCATGGTCAGAGAAGAAAAAGAAACGGTCATTGCCTTGCAGCTAACGCAGTTGGATGCGAACGCGGGATACCGGGTTCAAACCCGGGGAGAGTCGAACTTTCTTATGACCAAGTCTCCGTGCTTCGGAGGGCACGTTAATCCGGCCGGCGGCGGCGGTCCCCCTGATGAGTTGACGAATTGCCACCGTTAACAAAAAACAGGGCTACATGCACATCTGAATGCTAGCCTAGCAAGCAGCAACCGGATGTAAAACAACTATAGTCCAAATATCGATCTGCGGACTACTCACCAACCCGTCTGGCCAGCGTGGTGAGTTATGGCCAGATCCGCCATAATATGGAGAGGCTTATGTCCAGCAGTGGGCGGAAAAAGGCTGATGAAGAAGAAGAACCTCATGGTCAGATTTTTGGTTAATTATGGTGCAATAAGATAAAAAATTTGAGTTATTGTTTCTAGATGAATCAACAAAAGTTAAATAATAGAAGATAGCAGTTTGGAGGTTAAGACACCGCTCACCTCGTTATCAATTTGGAGTTTCCTATGAATTTCAGAGGTTTATTAATGGCTTGGATGCTTGGTTTTTTTTTTTTTTTTTTGATACCGAAGTTATTCTGTCGACGAGACAATCGCACAGGAGCGTAATTTTGGAACGACTTCCATTTTGAAATTAGATTATTTCTCAGAATCGGTAAAGAAGATTGCGATAGTGCTACAATTGAAGTTATACCGAAGAAAGTTTAAAGGTACCAAAACAATTATAATAATTTTACAATAAAACTTACTTTTTATGATCCTTCATGCAAGGTGCAGAGGGAAAAATTTAAGTTAGTAAATATATCGCTTTGCATTAGCAAGGCAAGAGGTTAATCTGGACTTGTAGTCGTCTCCAATTTCAATTAGGACGAAGTTTATATGCACGAAAAATTAATGTTTTCCGAAATTTAATTTGTTTATTCTCATTAGAAGTTTTATTTTTTTAACAAGGCGTCCTTCGACGTGTTCGCTGAACCCCAGGAGATTGTGTAAAAGAGTCAATTGCTAGCCGGTGCAAAGAGGATTGTCTGTATCGGGAGTCCGTTTGTTTTTTAACTTCCCCAATTTTTATAAAATTATTGAAAATTATTATTAAGGCTTCCGATGCAGTGCAATATTATGATCAAATTCAAATAGACTCAAGTACTTTTTCCATTTTTGAGTTTAATTTATGATGACGTGAAGATATTGTAGTTACTTTATTGTTCCTGCTGCTTTCCATAATGAATAAGCTATGGATTTGGTTATAATAAAGCTGTCTAAGTACTTTCGATTTGACTGCATTTCCATAGACGCAACTAGAGGGGGGTGGGGGGGGGGAGGCTACCAAAATTTAAATTAGCCCCCCCCCAAATCTAAAAAATTATTAGTTTTTAATTGCGATTGCGATATTATAAAGAATCGATTCTGAAGAACATTGAAATTCCACATAAATTTTATTTTTGCGTTGGCAATCTGTCACCCACTTATAATTAGTTGATTTATATAACTACCCCCTTATTTTTCTGTGCTTAAAACTGATTTTTGAATTAATTGTATGGTAATTTTCAAAATAAATAAACATTAACAAATTTTAGTTACTGAATATGCGATATTTGCAAAAATTGTTTTTGTTAATGATACTTCAGCTTAGTGGGAAAATTCAAAAAACTTGAATTGATTAGCAAACGATGAGGTTCGCGTCGAGTTTGAATAAAATGATCTCATTTTTTATACAATTTGCAGTTTTCATTAAAGATTTCAATTATAAATGTGTAGGTACATACAATTGGGTTAGGCCAGGCTTTTGAGAAGTTTATTATTTAAAAAAAATAGTTTTCTGCCCCTGGAATCACAAAAATTTTTACAAAAACATCTTCGTATAATTTCTAACTTCAAATCTTGACTTAGAATTTTAGCCGTAAGTAAAGAACAACATACAAGAAATTTTATTTAGAAACACTTGAAAAAACAGTTTTGTAATAAGGTAGAAACAGAAAATATATATAAAATATGAAAAAAATTGTAAATAGGGGGGGGGGATTCAAAAAACGTGGTGTTTAAAAAAAAATAATAAACAAGTAATAGTTGAATTGATTTAATATAATTAGATACGGAATTTTTCCATTATTCAAATAAATTTAGGTAACTGCATATTAAACATTTCAATTAATAATTCATAGATTCTGGGTAGAATTTATAGAGGATGTAGCTTGTGAAGAAACTATTGCAAGCTTTTACACCAACAAAACGAAGAACCCACAATTTTTTTGAAAATTTTGCAATCTTCATGTTACCGTTCGCCAAACAGACCATCATCCAAAAGCGCTTCCTCCCTCACGAAAGTTTTTATAAGTTCCCTAATGAGGAGTTACCATTAATTTTCAAATTCTATTTTTTATTCATTGCATCTGTTGTTGTCAGAACTTCCAACAAGATCAGAAACTATCCAGTTTCTTACTCGGGAGTCAAAATCAAGCACACGTGGTACAGGAATCATTACAGCAAACACGTCTCTTGTTTACCATCAGGTTATTTTGAAAATTGTCAAAGTGCGAATCAAAGTAATTTATTTGTTTATAAAATATAGTGACGCACCACTGCAAGTCAACAATTTAATTATTTATATAATAAAACCAGTCATATTTTATTTTCTATTGTTTTAAATTGAGATTTCTTTACGTTTTGAACGTGCGAGAGCTATATTTTGTTTTTACCCGCTCCCCCAGTTCAGAAGTATTATCCGAAAGCTGCTATAATTAGCAAAAATTCTTTATGAGAATGGTTGCGGTCCGAAATAACAGTTTTCTTTGTATTGAGGAAGTGAAAAGCAGACATTATCGACAAAGGCACCTACCCCTGGAGTTTGCACTCTCCAAAGCTAAAATCACATGGTGGTTATGACAAATTTTAATCGTCTTACAACTGTCAAGAATATTATTTATAACAATATTAGTTATACTATTGCATTCGGTTCCATCCGAATTAAAAACTCAGAACTTTGGTATAAGTATTAGCGCCAAATACTGAATTAACATTGTGTTGGAAATACCTATCATTCTTTTACCAATCCTAGAAAAAAATTATTTTTAATTATTGATTAACAATTGCGTTACGACATTCCACGTCACAAGCTCAATTGCCGTGCAATTGCAGTCTTCGGGAAATTTTCCACAGAGGAAGCTGGTTTTTACTGCACAATATACTCGGTTACAATATTATATTCTTATGCATAGGTTTTGGTCACGCAAGCAAGTCTTGTATTTGACCACTCAGCGCATCTTGTAGATCTAGCTGTCATCATTGTATGGTGGAACCATGTTGTGAAAGGTGGGAACCATATTTAATAATAAAAAAAAATATTTGAAAAAATTCCACTTCTCATGTTTTATTGCATCAGTTCGAATGGAACCCAAACAATGCAAAAGATTATTTATTTATGTTTATGTTGTTATTATCAGTACCTATTGAAAGTGAACTTAATTTATGGTTATAATTATTTATTTATCGATAAATAATGTCCCGTAACGGTAAGTCTGCAACAGTTAAAAATATATTCAATTGGATAATAGGTACGCCTCTACAACAATTTCAGTGGAGTGACGTGTTGAAAGACGTAAGTTACTACGACAAAGTAGTCGTGGGTTCCAATTCCACATTCTGTCTTCTAGTTATAAACATCACTGCGTTGTTGATTAGGAATGTCTGAGAAAATTAGCTTGAGTACTCTTGATTAAAAATGATAAAATTATAATTTGTGGTGAATTTTTAATTTTATGTAGTATAGCGAGAAGCCTTATGATTATAATATGTCCATCTGTCTGTCTATCGCATAATTCAAAGCCAATGAGAACGCTCCAAATTGTATACCTATATTACAAGCAGTTTATATCCTTTATAAACTATTTCATTATTGATCATGTCTAAGAACTGAGGTCCCTTGAGTTACACCTTGTTTTAAATTGGTAAAATACATTGTGATATTTAAATTGAAAAATTAGCCTGATTGGATCAAGGTCCTTCAACTTTCTTTCTATTATACAGTACAGTTTTCTTATTTCCTTCTTTAATTTTCTTTATTATCTCTGATTTTCTTCTTATTTCTAATTTATTGCAGAAAACGTTTAAAATATTCTAAAATTCTTTTGAAATAACAATAATAGAAACCAAAAAGGAATAATACAACAAGAGAAGAAACAATTTAAAATTAAAAAACTCAAATAGGTAGGTACGATCGATTTTAACCACAAAACAATGTTATTTTAAAGTGGTGGTTATAATTTATTTAAAACTAGATAAAACTTTAATTTAAAATTTTCTCCTAAAAATTACAACTTACGACCAATAATAAATTGGAAAATATTATTAGCTTGAAGGCATTAAAAAAAATTTCTAATGACCCAAATTACAAACTCTTCACAAGTCTAGTATAGGTACTTTAAAAGGCTAATTAAGCACTTAAATTAACGTAAAACAATTAGTATCTATCAATCGTTCTGAATGGCGTATTAATAACGTAAATCGTTGGCAAATAAAATTCATTTTTTACAATACAGTTACATGACTTGCATAAATTTTAAAGCGGATTCACTTTTGTGCCATTTTACGTTCTCGTTCTCCAAGTGAAAGTTGAGTCTGTGCGACTTTTTCTCGTCATGCTTAATTCCGTAAGTAAAAAAATTTCTTTTGAGAAAAATTATTTTTTATATTTTAAATTAAACGGCGTTAAATTATTTTTGGGACCTTTTTTAACAAATAATATTATTAGTTTCTGATTTGTGGATCAAGGAAATCGAGTAAATTACAATTAAATAAATACGAATAAAATTAATAATTAGATTCGAAATTGTGTCACACAAATTTTACTTTTCAATTTTAACTATTCAATATTATATTGATTTTCTTTTGTATATTTACATTTTTTTAAATACAATACGGCTACTATGCGGTTTTCTTTATAATGTTATTAAATATATAATCTTCATCTTAAAATATTATATCAACATAGTAGATATTACCAAAAAATTATAGCCGGTATAAAGTTCCTAATTGAAAACTTTAGATATTATTTACCTACGTCATTTCAAATTACTTCATAAATTATTTATATATTTTATTTACTTAATCTTATTTTAAGTTATTTTCTTTTCGGAAATATTTTGATTAAATTTTCATGTTTTTGCGTAAGTTGGCCATGACATTGGCATACATTAAGAATATAATGGTAATTATCATAGTTGTTCAATTTACAATTTAAATTATTGTTATATAAAAATTGTACTTTAAAAATTCGTTAGTGTATATAATTACAATAAAATCATTGTTTCTAAATTAAACTTGGTCATTATATCGACATGAATACTTTGTTTGCAAATTATAGGTCTACTAATTTTAATATGCACCTTATTAATTATATTTATAACAATTTGTATGCAGTGTTTTTAATTTTCGAGAATTTTTTTTCTTCGACTTAATTATTAATAATGTTAAACCCCAATAAAACTTTTTACATAATTTATCTATAGGTAGGTATAACTGCTATAAAAACACTCAATTAAATTTTACGATTAGATACCATAAATTGATTATTTATTGGTATTCCAAAAAAAGACAATGTCGATGTTATTTTTAATCTAATTTATATGTACTCGTAATATAAATAATGTATAATTTTATAACAAGAAGGGTCAGGGTAATTTTTAATGGGAGTTTCTTTAACATATTTTTATTTTTCCTTTTTTTTCCTATACTACCAAAGAAATTAAAATTTTAAATTATTAATCTGGTTTCATAGTATGTCATAGAAACTTTTAACCATGTAGTTTTAATTTTTTGAGAGATGCATAATATATTAAAATCTGACTATTTAATAGAAATCATCTGGTATTATTTTAATAATTATTCTGATTTGAATATAAGCTTTTGAAATGTCTTTAAGATTGTAAATTTTGACAAAAACTTAATAGAACGCTAAAATAATTTAATTTTAACTGTTAGTGAAAATGCATACATAGAAATTGTATTCAAACACTTAAACCCTCTAACATTCGGGAAAAGACTTAGGGGGGCCCGATGCCCGTGGTACGTCTTGCGGTATAATAGTAAAACAACTGCAATGGTTTTTTTTTAATATTTATAATTTTTAATTAATTTAATTAATAGTGGAGGATATATGACCCATTAATATGAGATCTGGGTTAAATATAATATATGAGACTCATATTAAATACACATCAGTATCCGGCAACTCTACATGTAGCAGATCGCTGTATAGACTCGATAAAAACCAAATGCCAAAAGGCTTCACTCTAAAACAAACATTTCTGATGTCCGTGTTATTGGATGACGCACTTTATAAAAAAATTGATTTTTCTCAGTAATTAATTTGAAGTAGATTTTTAGCTCTTGCAAATTAAATTGGTTTTGACAACTTTTTTATGGTATATTACGTCATTTTTATTGTGTAGCATTAAAAATTACAATGCCAACCAATCCTTTTAAGTGTGCGCCAACCAACCCCAGGCCACGATAATTATTATAAAAATGTTTTTGATATTTAGTTTTACATGAATATTCTAATAAAAAGTTTAGACACCCAAAGGCTTTAGAACAAGGGGGAAATAATTTTAGAAAGAATAAAAAACTTCTTTTTTTTTAATTATTAAAAAACATAGGAGAGAGTAAAAAGAAATATTGTATTATTTCAAAACATATGAATATAATATAATAATATTAAAAAACTTAAAAAAGTTTAATTTTATTATTATCGCGATGTCACGTTGTTTTTGCGTGGTTTTGTTATAAAATATTACTTTTGATATTTTTTAAATTTTAGTTATATTTAATCGTCGAATAAATTATTTTTGCTAAGAATTATATAAGTGTAGTACCTGTTACAGCCGTATCATATACTATACTTTTAAAAGAAGATGAAAAAGTAATTACTACTCTGTCATCTATGGTTCTATGGTTGCTTACTTAGTTAGAAATATAATTTTGAGATCTATACGACCATTCTTGCTTTATATTTATTTTATACAATGCTATAATCTCATTCTCCAAATATTTTTAAGTTAATACCCCACGTCCTCCGCTCCGCTGAGCTGTTTTGACTAACGCTGTACTAACTAAAGATATCCCTAGACCGGTCCTACCCGACAAAGTGTGCTACTGGGAAGGGGATGGATCTTTTTGGGAAAATTTTGCTTCAGCTATTGAAATTTTATGGTCGACCGATGGGTGATGGCTGCAAATGACATTTCTTAAACCACGGGCGATATACAAAGTCCTGTGCAGCCGCTCGTAGCGTCAGAAATAAATTATGCGTTTGTTTTTCTATAGTTTAATTACTTAAACATCGGAAAAAAAGAACAAACATGTAATTTTTTGTGACGAACTGATAATCGAAATTGATTCCGGCAATCTACAATCTACAGAAGCAGTCACAAAATACATGTTATTTTTCTTCAAACCTAGAAAATTACTTAAATTTGATTAAAACGTCAAAAAAGTAATTCATTTGATATTTTAATAATTAAAGTTTAGAACAAAACAACTGTCAAAGTGATTTATTAATTTTTCAAATAACAAATTTTATTTGAAATAACAAATTTTATTTGAAGTGGATTCCAATGACCTCAAAAATCTGATATGAATACACATGTAACTTTCTTAACATTTTGAGAATTCCTGGAATTATTGAAGTGATTAAAATTATTTCCGTGTCTTTGATTTTCCTTAAGAGATTTGTTTTGAACAACTTAACTATTTTTGGGTTTTTTCAATAATTATATTTTGTTTATAAAGTAATTTAACTTAACTCATTTGAAATTTTATAACTATTTATTTTCTTAAAATTTTAAAATATTTTCTTCGTACAGCTTGAATTTAAAAAGATTAGGTCCAGACTAAAACAAACAGTTTTATATTATAGCCGGTATTATAAAGCTCTGATAAACACACGTTATTCTCGTAATTCACTGATATCTTGCTTATTACTCAAAAAATTTTTACAAAAATATATATTTTTTAAAAGAGGACACTTGGACGCGGCCGTTTTTTTAAATTTTTTTAAATTCAAATTTTTTGAAAAAAAAATGATGAAAAAAATTTGAATTTAAAAAAAAATAAGAACAACACGGCCTGCGTCCAAGTGTCCTCTTTTAAAAAATATATGCTTTTGTGCAATTTTTTTTAGTATCTAATAAGCAAGATATCAGTGAATTACAAAAGTGTGTTTTCCAACTCTGAGGATTCCTCTTAAATATTTAATAAACTTGTTGTGGTGTAAACTGTGCTTTGAAATTAACTTGACATTTAATTTCCAAACGCCATCTGTCATCTGTTGAACTGTGAAAGTTCAAGTATCATAAGCACAGCTTACACCACAACAAGTTTATTAAATATTTAAACAAAAGATAAATTTATCAGAGCTTTATAATACCGGCTATTAGTCTGTCTAAAGAATTATGATATGTTTCACTATTCAGACCACTCTATTATAGATTACTTTTAAAGTAATTGAAATATTTTAACACTTTCGCGGCCAGGGCGGTCACTGATGATGTTCCGTACAGGCCGCAGCGGTCATAGGTGACCGATATTGTTTTTTATATTTTGTATATAAATAATAATGATTTATGATAAGCGAAATGCATATAATCACTGTAGGTAACTCGATTCCTTCGGGCTCTCGTGTCTTATGCCTGGCAACAACTTTTCGAAAATATGTGAAATTATTTTCAATTTATTCTCACCCTCTTGTGGTATTATATTATAATAGCTGGAAAGCCCATCCACGGATGGGCAGTTCGCCAAGGGTGAAAACTCGATTGGTATGCTACTCGATCCCAGGGGGAGGTGATTTTAACTTTTAAGTTGGTACTACCAACAACCAATCAGAATGCGTTGTGTGTTGTAAAAAAATGACACGCTGGAGGAGCGTGCTGGCCTTTTATATGTATGATATGAAAATATACACGTAAAATATTAGTAACATTACAACCATTTTTTTCAGTGTATGCTTCTTTTCTCGGTAAATAAATTGCGTTACTATTTTTCTCCCCCATTTGCAGATGACGCTACTGATTTAGAGTTACAAATTTTTAAAATTAACAAATTAATATTATACTACCGATTTTTAAAAATTAGTAATCCAAATCGATAGCGCCATCTGCAAATGAAGGCAAAAATTAGTAATACCATCAATTTTTGGGGGGAAAATGATACATGTAAATAATTTATTCAGCATTTTCCATCTTTACAGCTGATATATCTTTGGGATATTCGCGTTTTACATTACCGTTGATGACGCTACAAACCATACGTTCTAAATGGATTTATAAATTATTCCGTGTGGTGGCGTTAATGTAAATGTAAACAAGTTCATGATGTAAACAAAGCAAAATACGTTCTAAATGAACTTCGAAATTATTCCGTGTGGTGGCGTTTTGTTAAGCAATTTAAATTTTAAGGAACATCCTGCTTTTAACTGTTACAAACGGCATTTTGAAATTCCTTACCAATACCATTGGCAGATTAACGGGATTATGAGAAACAATAAATTTTTAAAGATTAAAATTATTAAAAAATGAAAATTGTGATAAATGATAACAAGTATTATTTTATTATTATTTTTAAATTTATAATAATAAAAATCTTTAAATTTTTAATTCGCGATAATAAATATTTTAAAATATATCGAGTTATGAAATAAATAATTCAATTATTTAATATTAACATTAATTATTTCTGACGAAGAGTGTATAAACGTTTGAAAACTTCATAAAAATATTAAATAAATAAATTATTTATTTTATAATTTGATATATTATTTTAAAATATCTTATTAACTTATTATATTATTAAGTCAACTTGCGGCCGCTATATCTATATTTATAGATATTAAAATCAAATTTGCAATAGTGAAATTTCTTGTTCAAATGTAAAATAAAATTTTATCTTTGAAAAAATCGCATTGAAAGAAAACCTCGGCTGGACCAGACTGCCCCCTTAAAGCTTCGGTTAGCAACCGATTACAAGTTTTATTCCATGATTTGAGAAAAAATTATAATCTAATAAACAATTATCTAATAATCACCGACAACCGATATAATTATCTTAAAATGCAATGTAATAGTGTAAATACTTACTTAAATACTTACATTGTATAAAGTAATAATTAGCTATACAAAATTTTAGAACATTAATTTATTATCAGATGTTTCAATTTATCATTTCAATTAATTTGCATAAAAATTTTAAACCAGACATTCAGTTTACTAGCGATTATATATTTTAACCAGGATTTTCAACGATCGGATTAAATGGTAAATCCAACCAATGAAAAGTAGAAATTTATACCCAATCAAAGAAAAATCAATATTAATTTTTATTTCAATGCCTGGCTAACCTCCGGTTCTGCTCTAGTTAACTTAACCAACAGTTAACTACACAATTCATACAACAAGCTGTACAGATTTACATATAATTTAACAAGGCGCATACCCAAGGGGGGAGCCTCCCCCCCCCAATATTTCACAGAAAAAATAGATAATTACAAAATGTTGGCAATTTTTAATTAAATAAGTTGGCAAATTCCCCCATCAAAAAAGTTGGTTGGGTACGTCCCTGAATTTAACCACTGACTAATTTAGTTTTCACAACTTGAAAAAACGGCTCTTAAATTCTAAATTTAAACAAAAACTTATATGAAAGTTTTTTAAATAATTATAATCTTAATTTTGAAAATATTTTTAACACAATGGTTAGAGGCATTGCAGTTTTGTCCAGGGACGTGCCTAGGGGGAAGCACCCCCCCCCATAAGTTAGGAAGTTGGAAAAAAGTTGTCAAAATCACTCATAATTTGGTCAAATCACTCAAAATTTGGTGAAGTTGGCAAAAGCCGCTAAACCGACAATAGACAATTACAAAAAGTTGGCAATTTTGAATTAATGAAATTGGCAAATTCCCCCCCTCAAAAATGTGGGCTGGGCACGTCCCTGGTCTTGTCTGGCACTGTCCTCAGACTCAGGATACTTATGTGCCCTGTTTACAAAGCTGTATTCTGTAACAAACTGCTGTCTACAGTCGGGTGCTGTATATATGGGGGCCCGAGGTTTCTAGGCTATGTAGATTTCCTTGCTGGGTGCCACTGTAACTTTCTGATATATCAAAAATATTTTATTATTATGTAAATATTTTTTATTAATTTATTTGAATGATTTTTTTTAATCGAAATTTTTCAAAACAAATTAGTAGTGCTTGCCAATAAAGCCATATTGATTGCCAATTTATCAAAATTAGCCCCCACCAAATAGGCCAAATAAGCAAATAACTCACCAGTTTTTTCTAGTTCGGTCCTGTAATAACTAAAAGTGAAGGTCGCATTATAAAAAGATTCGTGACTGCGCTAAGTTTTGTCATCGATTCTAGAGTTTATCAATTGACCCTATTAAATTTCGACTTTTTCTTCCAAATTCGACTTGTTTTTGATTATTAAATTTGTTGTAGAGCAATCGTGCAGCTGTGCAGTGTCTATCACGTTCACGTAAGTTTTGGAATTTTTTGTTACCATCAAGTATCTAATAATTTTCTATGAATTCAGATTATATAAGTCAAATACTTCAGAAAAAAATGCCTTGTCCATTTTTAACAAAATTAAGTTCAACTTATATTCATAATTATGGACCCGAGTTGTTGAAAGCATATGGAAAGCACTGCCCTGTGGTGTCCCGTACTTTAACCGGGTGGAAGAATTCAGAAGCAGCTGTTGGTCAAGGTATTTCATTTTTATTCTAAAATGTTTTGAGCACTTAAATGTCAACTCAAAGTGACTTGTGTTATATGTTATATAACTTTTGTTGTGCAGGCAATCAATCTCTATCTGTAAATAGTGCCGATGCCAAGTGTCCATTTTTGACTGAAGAAAACATCTCCAAAGTTGTAAATCAAGTGGAAACTATTGTCGAAGAAGGGCAGTTTACTCCGACTCCACCACCTCCAGGTAATTTAAAAATTATTACTCTTAGATTTTACAATAAAAAAACTTACTTGAATGGTTTTTTATTATTACAAAAACTACCGTAAATGAGTTTGGTTTAGGGTACTATAACTGATAGTAATTTTACACAAAGGGCCGATTTATTCATTTCCTCGTAAAGTATCTAATAGCGTTACGGGTAAGATAGCTGTTCGTAAACGTTTATTCACCCCCCCAATATGCAACTTCTGTCTTGCAACAGGAAACTTGATACTTATCAGGCAGGTAGTAACTTGGCGATTTACGAAGAGATGAATAAATCGACCCTAAATGGTTAAACAGACCTATTTACATAGAAAATTATAAACAAAATATACGACTTTCAAATATGTTTTTAAATACTATATCAAAAAGAAGGCAAGATAGAGTAACTAACCACCTGCCTTTTGCAGAGAGTAAGCCTCATCTACTAAAATGATTTTGGCAACTTTTACTTTCAAATTGGTCGTTTAGCTTGCACTCTCCTTCAAAGCCCCATGTTGGAGCCTGATTTTAATCTTTAATCATTGATAATAGCAGATGAAATATCTATCAGTTGAAATTGTTATTAACCAGATACAAGAAATACAGAATTCAAATTCAGAAAACAGCATTTTAAAATTCCTTTCCAATTCAATTGGTAGAATAACAGGATCATCCATTCAAAATCACAAAATACCTTATTTACGCCCTAGGGAGATAAACTAATATTCCATTTTCATATGTTTTACTTTCAAGTACTTATTTATTATATCCATAAATTATATTATAATAATTATTATTATTTACATAAAAATCGAATGATTTAGAATTTTTGGCACATAGGACTACTTGGCAAATAGCCTAAACAATGCAATAGTAGTGGTTCAATTTTGGGCAAAGATAATTTTGCTTTAATCAGGTTTGAAATTAGTTTGATTTATTTATAGTAGTTGCATATTATTGGATTTTCTATTTTTACTTTTTGTGGTTTACTTATTATTATTACTTATTTTATAATTTATCTAATATTTATCCAAATGTACAATACTGTGAAAAGTTAAAGGTCATCCCATGTCAAATTGACACTAATTTTAATGATTTAGATAAAATTTGTAAAATAAATGGAGTATAATATGGAGACTAACAAAACTACGAATTTTTATTTAAATATTAAAATTTTAACAACACTTGACCAATTGAAAATTTCCTCTGGCCATCCAACTCAGTAAAGTGTACTACTGGGAACGGGATGGACCTCTCTTTCTGTTCTGAAGTTCTGACAAATACCTACGGCACCAGCGCAATTTTTAGCCAATCACGACCTCGATTATGAGAGAGGGTAAGGAATGTTAATATGCGGCTGGGGCCATATTGGCCATATCCTAGTTACGGCACTGAAAGTACCTGCGTCATGTAAGAATCATCTGTAAAAATTATTTGATAAAAGAACTTCAACATTAAAAATGTCGAATTTCGTGCCAAATAAGGAGCATTTGCGGAGATTATTACTTTTTTGTTTTCGTTTGAAGAAAACTGGTGCTAAAATACATGGAATGCTTGAAGAAGCTTGAGGTGAATATGCTCCATCGAAAACAACTTGTGAAGACTGGTTTAAACTCTTTAAAATTAGTGATTTTGATGTGAGAAACAAGGAGCATCAGGACAACCGAAAAAGTTTGAAGACACTGAATTGCAAGGGTTATTGAATGAAGATGATACTTTGAATCAAAAACAAATGGCAGAAACATTAAATGCTGATCAAACAACAGTTTCTAAACGTTTACATGCTATGGGAAAGATTCAATGGTCAGGAAAATGGGTCCCACTGAATTGAGTGAAAGACAAATGGAAAATCAAGTGCTTCAATGATATGAAAGGAAGTCTTTTTTGCATTGAATTGTGACGGGCGATGAAAGGTGGATTTATTCATCAATGGGACACGCACTCAAAGAGCAGCACTTCAAAACAGCTGAGGAAGTGGAAAATTAGGTACCTGAATGGTTTTCTTTCAAGGACAAACAGTTTTTTTTGCGTGGAATCCACAAATTGCCAGATAGATGGGAAAAGTGTAGCTAGCGATGGAAAATACTTTCAATAAAGCATTTTTAATTTTTCTCCTAAAATAACGTGTTTATTTTTCATTAAAAAAACCTGGAAATTAATGTAGACACCTGATAAGTACAGGCTATTCACAGGATTTTTTTGAACTTTTTTAAAAATTGGAAAAAAATTTTCACAAAATCAAAATTTTGATTGAGTTTTGAAAAGTATATTTTAACAAAGCGGTTTTCCTGTATAATATATATTATTATTGGAAAAGGCATAAAAAACTGAGTAGAATGACACAACTTTCACCTCTAGCTTAATTAGGAGAGCTGCGCTGTGATAATTAGAAAATACGCCTGCAGTCATTTTTTTAAAACTATAGACCAAATTTTATCAAAATCTGAAAGGGTCCTTAAAATTAGTGTGTTGATTTCACATAGAATAACCGTTAAATGCAATTTTTTGGAATAAATGCAATATTTTGTCTTCTGACAAGGGAAGGCGAGACATGCGGGAAACTGTAGTATTAACATTTATCCTTCTATCGCTTAAAAGATTTTTGTAAACAGGAATTTTGTTACAACTCAGGAATTATTTTCAAATGTTCAGCAGTTTCTCCAAAAATTGTTTTGGCTATATCATTTAAGATTTTTAAACCTTAATTTTTCTCAAGCATATCATTTAATTTCTATGTTATGTTGTAACTTTGTTACCGATATTATCAAATCTTTGGAGAGCAGCAATTGCCTTTGATTGAATCCTCAGAAAAATTTTAAAACAGTAAAATTTGAAATATTTTATTTTATTCTACAAAAAAAAGTATAAAAACCAGAAAAAAGCAAACAAACTTAAGGGGTAACACCACCCCTGAGGCCCCAAAATTATACCTAAGTTTGGAAATTGTTTTTGGGGCAAACGAAAAGCACTTTATTGTGCATGTATTTAAGTACAGAAAAAGATTTTTATTGTGTAAAAAAGTAAAAGTACATTTTTATCAATCACTTGATTTCAATTAATAAACAATATTTTACTTTCATATTTTTAAATTACAGATGCATTTCATTATGAAAAATTCTTCTATGATCAGATTAAGCAAAAGAAGATAGACCATTCTTATCGAGTATTTAGAAAAGTCAATCGATTAGCCGGTCCAGGCCAATTTCCACATGCTCTGGAATATAGCCATGGTGAGAAACCAATCACGGTATGGTGCTCTAATGATTATCTTGGAATGTCAAGTCATCCTGATGTGAAAAGTGCTGTACGGTAAGTTCTCTTTACCACACTTTTTTTTTGAAAACCTGTTAACTGTGGTTCTGTAGGGAAGCGTTAGAGAAATATGGTACTGGTGCAGGTGGTACTAGAAACATATCAGGGAATTCAATGTTGCATGAACGATTGGAGAACACCTTAGCCAAGTTACATCAAAAAGAACGAGCTTTGCTATTTACTTCTTGTTATGTTGCTAATGATTCCACTCTCTACACTCTGGCTAAAGCATTGCCAGGTTAGTTATTTCAAGATTTCTGTTCAAATTTTCAAGAATTTAAAATTTTACAGGCTGTCATATCTTCTCGGATGCTGGGAACCATGCTTCAATGATTCAGGGTATTAGAAACAGTGGAGTTCCAAAACATATTTTTAAACACAATGATCCACAAGATTTAGAAAAGCAACTTAAAAAAATTGATAAAAAAGTGCCTAAGATAGTGGCTTTTGAAACAGTTCATTCCATGTCTGGAGCAGTTTGTCCTCTTGAAGTAAAAATTTTTCTATATCAGATACGCAAACCTTATGGGAATTTTGAAAACACATGGTGTAGTTCGAAAGAGTATCATTAATCTTTAATTAATCTTTTGAACTGTACTAGGTGACTCTTAAACTTCCATAAGGTTACATAATCAAGAATAACCGACAGTTTCCTATAAACAAATTTTTTTAGGAGTTGTGTGATATATCTCATCACTACGGGGCTTTAAACTTCGTCGATGAAGTTCATGCTGTTGGACTGTATGGAGAACATGGTGCTGGTATTGGTGAAAGAGAGGGATTGCTTCATAAAATGGATATCATTACAGGAACTTTGGGGAAAGCTTTTGGAAACATAGGAGGATACGTAGGTAATGCATAATTTCTGTTTAGGTTGCTTCTTCAGTACTTATTTTTATTAATAATTATTAATTCCAGCATCCAGTGATATGTTAGTTGATGTACTTCGATCTTATGCTGCCGGTTTTATTTTCACAACTTCCTTACCACCAACAGTGTTAGCTGGAAGTATCAAAGCTATAGAAATTTTAGCATCTGATGAAGGCAGAGAATTGAGACGCCATCATCAAGACACTGTCAAGTACTTACGGACTTCCTTATTCAAGCATGGTTTTCCAGTTGAACACACCCCCAGCCACATTATTCCTGTGAAGATTCCTAATGCGTTACTATGTAGAACTATTTCGGATCTTTTATTGGAAAGAGGACACTATGTGCAAGCTATCAATTACCCCACTGTGGCTAGAGGCGAGGAAAGACTACGTCTAGCTCCAACTCCATACCACACTAAGGAACTGATTGATGTTTTAGTGGAAGATATGGTAGCTGTTTGGAAAGAACTAGATTTACCATTCAAGGGATCTCAATGTA
The DNA here is from genome assembly GCA_958510855.1 of Rhagonycha lutea. Lineage (NCBI taxonomy): Eukaryota > Metazoa > Arthropoda > Insecta > Coleoptera > Cantharidae > Rhagonycha > Rhagonycha lutea. The sequence continues at coordinate 35,202,716 of OY294039.1, read as the reverse complement.
CCAAGGTAAATTAATTTTATTAAATGCTGTAACTAAATATTAATACTTATTTTTTTATTATAGGAATGCCAATTTTGCCACAAGCCAATTCTATTTGATTATTTTGAAGCTCGCATTCATAACACTTTCCCTAAGAATCCCTGCACAATTCCCAATTGTCCTCAAATGGTTGCAGTATCGTGATATTATTGATAGGGTAGGGAGGGTTAATAAAATTATAATTGTCACAAAAAAATTGCATTTCTCTATATTATATAAGTGTATGTAGTAAGACGTATTTTGTTATGAAGTTAATTTTATTGTATTGTAAATTAAGAAAAATTTTATTGGAAAGGGATATTTATCTATAAATGGTTATATAATTTTATCTTTTACTAAAAAAATTATTAAACGTGTGTTTATTTTATTTTTATTCCCCCCACTCCCAACAGATTTTATGAATAACTATAGAATAGCATCGCGACGATTGATTTACATTTTTACCTGACTACCAAAAAAAAGGTTATTTTAGATTTAAAATAATATCAATTATTATTTACCGCAATAAACTGCAACTTTATTTCTCAGAAATTGCTGTTTTTGAACAAATAGCGCAAATTAAAAGTCGCTCAATCTGACAACAGGATGACTGTAAACCGCATGAATGGACTAACGAGATCATCACTGAAACATTAAACCGATTTTGATTAAAATTGAAATAAATTTAATTCAACCCAACACTCCTTCGCAAAAAGGGACGCGATCGGGCCGATTTTCGTTTCTGCACATTAGCTCCGCCTGGTCATCTTTTTTGGAACCAACTCTACTAGCAGAGAGTCATTCCATATGAAATCGGCAAAGCCAGCATATTTTCGATTTTGATCAAACTTTGTGGGAATGTTTTTTAAGGTTCCAAAAAGACCAAAATTCAAAAAGATTTAATTTTCGCACGCACCACTTCCGGTCCACATAAAATAAAGTAATTGAAAAGTCTTACTTTTATGCTTTACACGCTGTAAAAATTTTTCTATTGGAGATGTCTACTCGACGAAGGTGGCATTTTGAAGCTAACAGATGATAGTTTCTAAAAAATTTACATAATTTTTACACTTGAAAAATAACATGTTATGGAAAATACGTGCATTTTATTGATTTTTTGTGATTTTCAATTGACCCCAGTGTGCGCTGTTGAATGTAAAAGTCTAATCATTTTCAGATATCAAAGTGTACATATTCTATAATGTAACCGGGAATCTTTACCCCCGTGATATTTTACCCCCCGGTAAAATTTCCATAGGGATATTTTACCCCCCGGTAAAAATTCCCTAGAGAAATTTTACGGGCGAGTAAAATATCACTAGAGAAATTTTACCATCAGTAAAAAAAAAATAAAGGGGTCAAATTTCCCTAGTGAATTTTTACCGGGGGGTAAAAATAATTTCAAAATATTATCAGTGAATTTTTACCCTATAGCAAATTTTTTGAAAAGAAATTTTCAAAAAATTGTGCTATTAGCAAGGGGTGAATCTCGCTTTTTTTCAACTCTGTCGTAGGTGGATGTGTTGTTAAGGTCGTTTATTACGACGACGGCCACAATAAAAGAATTTTCTCCTAAGTCCCATATGTTAGTGCCTAAAATCCATGCTCTACTTATAAGATATTTGAATTTTTAGCTTACAATACATACACCTGTTTAACATTTTAGGAAAGGTTTCTTTTCTACTGGAAAACTACTGGATTTTTTCTGGCTTTATTTATATCTACCGCTTCAAGATAATTAAGCTGAAGGCCTTTGTTTCAAATATGCGAAATTTCGGGAGTTAGATTATCAGGTAGAGGGTAGACTAAAAGACCGGCCGATATTAGTAAGAAAATAGGCACAAATAATGGCCCTAAAAACTAATAATAATAGACCATTTCACGCAAACTACAGCCCTTGCGTTGAAGACAGTTGAAGAGCAGAATGACGCGAGAAATAGAATAAGACAGCTAGATGTTCGGACCAACTTACTACTTTTGCTACTTTCCCTATGCTTTTACGTGTAAAAACGTGCTTAGATATTGTGTTATAATTTTGGGGTTTTGTAAACTCCGCTAATTTCGACCCACCTTAAGATGGGGCTTATTTTTTTTATAATCCTGGTTGTAAACTCCCCTAACGTCGAGGGATTACTAGGCAATAAGATTATAAAGCTTATAGATAGGCTTTAGGGATAATTTGATGAACTCCAACTTTGATGAATATAAGTAATCAAATAAATTAATGGAATAGACCCCAGAAAAAATAAGTCAATTAATTAAAATGTTAATAATTGGTGTAGTTGTGGTTTGTTTTTCTACAATAAAATTTTACATTATGTAAGTTTTAGTTTTTGAGTTTATTATAGACCATTTCACGAAGGAAAACTCTGTGGCGCATGTGTGACGTGTTTAAAATGAGTTTAAATTTGAGCTCTAATACTAGAGCGAATAGTGCCAATAATTTGTACAATTTTAACTCGATTTTTCTACCGTTAAGGGTGGAATTTTTGTTTTTAAAATTTAAATGGGACCACCGTCGAACTGTACCCTATCCAATAAAAAAAAGAATCATCAAAATTGAACTACTCTGTAAAAATTATAACACAATATCTAAGCACGTTTTTACACGTAAAAGCATAGGGAAAGTAGCAAAAGTAGTAAGTTGGTCCGAACATCTAGCTGTCTTATTCTATTTCTCGCGTCATTCTGCTCTTCAACGCGCTTCTACGCAAGCGCTGTAGTTTGCGTGAAATGGTCTATTGGCTATAAATGCAAAATAATGCTACACAACATTATTTTGCATTTATCACGTTTGGTTGTTTGTAATTATGAAAAATATTTTTAACATTGTTTCAAATGTAGAAATGTTGGGTATCCATAAGTTACTGTTTCAGGGGTTTATTATCTCAAGTTGTTCTTATTTTTTTATGTACTTTCAAACATATTGGCCCAAGGGTGAACCGCAGGTGGAAGTTTTGTACGTTTGGTGTAGAAGTCCAAGAAGTTATAGGAAGTTCTATAGAAGTCTTAAGAATTCCTTAGAAGTCCATAGAAGTTCGTAGAAGTCCTTGGAAGTCCGTGGAAGTTTGGACAAGCCCATTATTATTAAAGGGGAGTTTGTTTCAATTATACTCATACCCATGCTCATAGTTGCATAGTTGCAATCATACCATAATTGCAATGAATTAAACAAGGCATCTAATATCTATTTAAAAGTGCTACTTTGTCATTTTATTTTGAGTTTTTAACAATGATCAAAGAACAAACCATCAAGTGATTGGGTGTCTTTAGACGCGAAAAATAAACCTCTTTAAATTGATGCTCTTTTCATAGTCCAGTCAATAGAGACATTCGTTATAGGTGTGACTTTGCAAAAATTCTGCACAGCATTGATATTTTTAGGATCGTTAAGTAGGCTTATAAAAAGCTTAAATTCAAATTTGAGAATTATGAAACATCGAGCGCTAGCCGCCATCTTGGAAAACGCGTTTCGTATCATATCTCGGAAACGGCTTACTTTAGGATGAAAAACATGGAGACCTTTTTTGTAGATAATTGAATTTCCCACCTTTTTTGTTCGACACTTTTTTTGATTCAACTTACCGTTTTTCAATTACAGCTCGTTCAATGTCGCAAATACAGGACGTTTCATCGTTAAATCGACTTTCCAGGGAGTTGCAGCGGATACCAGGAGATTTGCGACATTGATCTCCTGGTATCCGCTGCAACTCCCTGGAAAGTCGATTTAACGATGAAACGTCCTGTATTTGCGACATTGAACGAGCTGTAATTGAAAAACGGTAAGTTGAATCAAAAAAAGTGTCGAACAAAAAAGGTGGGAAATTCAATTATCTACAAAAAAGGTCTCCATGTTTTTCATCCTAAAGTAAGCCGTTTCCGAGATATGATACGAAACGCGTTTTCCAAGATGACGGCTAGCGCTCGATGTTTCATAATTCTCAAATTTGAATTTAAGCTTTTTATAAGCCTACTTAACGATCCTAAAAATATCAATGCTGTGCAGAATTTTTGCAAAGTTCATTTCTCTATTGACTGGACTATCATTCTAATCCGTTATAATGGGAAGCAGGAATTTAAAAAAAAATCTATTTCCTATGTTATTTTCCTATGTTCACATCGGCGGCTGGTCACCCGGTATATAAATATATAATATTTAAGAGGGATCTAATAGAGATAGCATGAAACTATATCTCACTCTCTCGCGCTCATGGCGCAAGATGGGCGAACCAACACTTGTTGGTGGCGAAGATTTTTTGTAAACCATAAAAAAATTTCAGATTTTCTTTTGGTTTTCGGAATCTACATAGTTACCATTTGGCGGTAAAGAAAATTGAAGCTATTTCGTTGAATACCTTAAAATATATAGCGATATAGAAATGACCAATAATTAGGGTGATTTTTATTCGCTATACTATATTTTAAAGTATTCAACGAAATAGCTTCAATTTTCTTTACCGCCAAATGGTAACTATGTAGATTCCAAAAACCAAAAGAAAATCTGAAAATGTTTTTATGGTTTAGGAAAAATCTTCGCCACCAATAAGGGTTGGTTCGCCCATCTTGTGCCATGAGTGCGAGAGAGTGCGATATAGTTTCATTCTATCTCTGTTAGGCCCCTGCTCTTAAAATATTAAAATATAATTTTGCAATCTATGCTATTCGTTTGTTTTATTTTACTTCCTATCTAAACTATCCTATCTAAACTATCCTATCAAATTAGTGCTACCAACCAAAAGAAAAATTAAGCCCAAAAAATATTATCAAATTTCAAATGTAGAAATACTTACACAACTCTAGGGCCTCTAAATTAAATAAATATCACTATATTAATTAAGATTAAAAGGTCTTAGTTTTCAACACTGCTTATTTTATTTGACGAAATTTGGCTCAAAACCCAAGGAAGTCCACGGAATTCCATGGAATTTCTTGAAAGTTCGTAGAATTCCATGGAAGTTCGTAGAATTCCATGGAAATCCGTAGAAGTTCTGCAGAACTTCCACAAAAATGGAAGTTTTGTACGTTTTTTGGCCAGCGGCTTACCCCTTGTATTGGCCTATAGCTGTTTCACGCAGCTTTCTTTGTTTTTAATAAAATTATTTTTCACTTTTTAGAACACTTCTTTAATTTTAAATAAAAGGTCAACAGAAACTTCTTGTCAATGTGAAATCCATAGCTAGAAAATCATAGTACACCAGAGCTTAGGTTATTTGTTGAAATTCGCTCTTTTTTTATTTTGTGGCCAATATGCAATCTGTACAGACAGGTTTGGAACATCAGAGCTTTGGGGTCGTCCATATAAAAAAAACATCTACGTCTAGGGGGGAGGGTCACAAAATGTGTGCCATATAAAAAATTCTTTATTTTCAAACATATTGGTCTGTAGTTGTTTCAAGAAGCTTTCTTTGTTTTTATTAAAATTATTTGTTAATAAACAAATTATTGTTTCAACAAAAACTTCTTGTCAATATGAAATCCATACACAGATAAGTTTGGCACATCAGAGCTTAGGTTATTTGTTGAAATTCGCTCTAGTTTTTATACATTTGTGGCCATATGCAATCTTTGGAACATCAGAGCTCATGAGTTGTCCATGAAGGACATTTACGCATACGGGGGGAGTCATAAAATGTTTGCTATATAAAAATTGTTTTTATAATTATTACTTCAGGGAAGTTATTATTTCAAGTTATTCTTAAGCGGCGTTCACAATAAAATGGGGTCTTGCCTTGCTTCGGCAGAAAGTTAGCAAGAGCCAATCAGAATGAACAATTTTTTAATCATAGAAAAGGATAGACGTAAATACTTTAATCTAATTGGCGCTTGCCAGCTCTCTACAATGCAAGACCCCACTTCATTGTGAACGCCGCTTTATTTTTTGCGTACTTTCAAACATATTGGTCTGAAATAATTGGACTACTGGTCAATGTGGTAACAAATTGTTAATTTAGTGAACAATAACCATTGAAGAGATAGAAATTAACTCAATTATTTGACGAGGAACATCATTAATTATTATCAAATATGCAAATTAAAACAAAACATGGGGAATATTTTCGTACGAAACCAGCTCGGAGGACTCGAAATTTGAAATACTCTTAACTTTGCAGAAAATAAAATTAAAATGATGAGAATGCAAGCTCTTTTAAGCTCAAACAAATCTCTATCGATAGACAGCGATTTCACAAGAAAGTTCTAAATAAGAACAGAAATCGATAAACGTCTACAGCTCCACCCCCACAAGAATTTCGCGAGTAACTCCGTGACTATTCAGGCTCAAACGAGAAATTTGGAAGCTCATTGATGCTCAAACTATACTGAAACGTTTGACACCTATTTCAACCAAAAAGTTTAAAAAGAACTTGCCGGGAGTACTCGAAATTTGAAATACTCTTTCTTTGCAGAAAATGAAAATACAATTATGGGAATGGAAGCTCATTCAAGCTCAAACGGAGCTCTATGGATAGACATCGATTTTGCAGAAAAATTCGTAATAATAATGAAAATAGGAAAACATGTCTCCAGCCCCACCCCCCAAATATTTCGCGAAGAACTCCGCAACGGTTGAGGCTCAAACAAAATATTTGGAAGCTCATTGATGCTCAAACGTTTGACACCAATTTCACCCCAAAATTTCACTTGAAGGGCATGTCGGCATCACAGTTTTATAGGTGATTGGTTTTCATTAAGAATTTTGTGTATATTTTAAACTTTAAAGTTTAAATAAATTCAAAATTTTCTGTTTAGTTATTATGTATAATTTAGTTAAGTCCTTCTTAATTATCCTACTTAAAATGTATTACATTCGGGGAGTTTACAACTAGGATTATTGGTGAAATCTTCAAAATTAGGGGAGTTCACCACTTTTTTTAAATTCTACCTGCTGGATTAGGGGAGATTACATATGCCCATAATTTTTACAGAGTAGGTGGTCCCATTTAAATTTTAAAAACAAAAATTTCACCCTTAACGGTACACAAGTTGTAAGGAACTACCCATATAAGATACAACCCTAAACCTTTTCTAAGCAGGTATAGAAAAATGTCCTTCTTGAAGCATAAGCATATGTTTTCGAGACGTATTTAAAATAGTTTCTTGACAATTATTATGACCAATAAATTTGTGTTTTATGTGTTTTTAGTCTTAATAGTTTATAATAAAAATTAATAACAAATTAATTTGTTAGAGAGTATAGAGATCATGTAAATTTTGTAATTTTGTATTATATCTGGTTAATTTTACTAATTAAAAACATTTTAAAACAAAAATATTTGTTTTTATATAAAAATTTTAAATTTTTTAAGTTTCTAATTCGTTGGCCACCGACTAATTGTAGTAACCCGCCTTTAATCGTTAATTTAGAAATATAATTATTTTTGCATATAAATTAAATATTGATATAAATAATTATCAATTGTCAAAAGTTTTAAATTTAGTTATTATAAAAATTATATTTCTAAAGCCAACCCTGTATAATTTTATATTGTTATCACATTATTGAAATGATATAAATTTTAAGTTGGTAAATTTGAATGAAAAGAAATTTAATTTGAAACTCAAATTAAACTTCTTACTTAATTATAATTGTATTTTAATTTAGAATATTATGTTAGCAAAAATATTTAACTAAATTATTAGTTATTTAAATTATGGTTTTATCAATTCAAATTATTTCCACATGTTAAATATTTTTGAGAACCTTACAAAGTAATTTTAAAGATAAGGGTGATAATTTTGAAGTCGTTGAAAGAAATATGTAAAACTTACGTAACATTTAGTCATTTTTAAGAATAACAAGGCCATAAATTTCAATTATAGATTTTGAAACCATGTAGGATATGTAATATATTACGAAATACTGGAAATTTTCCATAATTAAGTGAAATGATAAGATATATTTTAAGGGAAGAGAGTAACTTAATGTATTTTAGAAAATCAGTTGTGTCTTGCTTTTGAACCAGAGAAGTTCAAATTTTTCCGTTTTAAAGTAAATTCAGTGCTGTTTGTTTTTCAACATAATTGTAAGTAAATTTTTTTTTAATGTTATTATTCTTCAACTTCTTTTTATATTAACAATTTTTAACTTTTTCAAACTTTTATATTTTAACGAAGATAAAATTAAATAAATAAGAATTATTTAATTTTATTCAGTTACAATTTATTTTATTTAACTTTGTAAATAAATGTGAACTGGATTTATTTTGTTTTGTTTGTGTATGTTTTAAATTAATTGTTTTGTTTTAAATAAATTGAGTAAATTAAATTTAAATTCTTTTATTCATAAAAGTTTATAGTGACAAATTATAAGTTAAATTTCCTACGCTTCTGAACAAACACGTCTACTAATAAATAAATAAACTTGATGGAGTTTGTTAGAATCTCGAATAAAATTCTAACTGGTGGTAGCGAAAATCGATTTAATATTAAAGAAGATTAGTAAGTATTTCAAATTCAAAGGACGAGAAAATAATCAAAGACAACCCTAAAGTACCAGGGTCTTACAATGGTGTGCAGCGTGGAATTTCGATTAAAATAAGATTCTTTCATGAATTCATAAATTTAACAAAATAATTTGCACTATTAAACTGTATAAAAATTCAAATCATTAACGTAAATTCTTGAACTTTTTATTAAATAACTTAAATTCATTTATTGATTAAAAATTAATTTTGTTTTGTTGTAATTTAACGTAAAATTTTCTTTTCATTATTCAAATTATAAAAATCCGTTTACAAAATTGTGTTTTAACATCAAATATTTGTATGTGCATGTAAATTGTTCTGTATATTTTCCTGTATTTAAACATTTCCGTAAATTTAAATTAATATTATAAAATGCCACTACAAGGAAATGAATCCGACGGTGATAGTAAAAATTCACCGAATACTAGTCTTAATCCTTTTAATACAAATAAAACATCACCTAAAACTTCAGGTAACAAATCAAATCTAAATCAAACATTAATACCATTTGCATCTCTTGGAGCCTTAGCATCTTCAGTAGAACAATATGATGGAAAATCAAATCCAAAATATTATTTTGAACTTTTTGAACAAAGGGCGGACCTGGAAGAATGGAATAATGAAACACGTTTAAAAGTAATTAAATATAGATTACGCGGATTAGCATTAAAATTTTTTAAAGCCGATGATGATCTTAAAAACTTAAATTATCTAGAATTCAAAGAACAAATAATAAAACAATTTAGTAAAACACGAATCCCCGGTGAAGCGATAAATCAATTACATATGTGTATTCAAAAACCAGACGAAACAGTATCTAACTTTGTAATTCGACTCAAAAGTATTGCTGCTAAAGTATTAGAGGAAGATTTGAAAACAGCAAATCCAGATGAAATACCAGGAATAAAAATTAAATGTAAGCAAGCAACATTAACCCAATTTAAAATCGGACTAAAGAAAGAATTTTTAAAACAAATCGGTGTTACTTTAATGTCAATCGAAAATCTCACGATAGAAAAAGCGGAAAACCTCGCCAAAATTCAAGAAATAAATGATACCTTGTTAAAAAAGCGTATGAATTCAATATATGCAACAGAAAATACTCCAAGACACAACTCAAATAATAATTATAAACAAACATATAACGATAATTTTAGAAATCAAACAAATTTTAATAAACAAAAATTTAATTATCAAAATAATTCGAATCAAAGAAATTTCAGAAATTATTCTAATAATTATCAATCAAATTATAATCAATCAAATAATAATAATTATGATCGCAGAAATTATTCAAATTTTAATCAATCAAATAATAGAAATAATTTCGATTCTAGAAATAACAATTATCAAAATGTAAATAGATTCAATTATGGAAATAGAAACTTCGATACTGGAAATCGTAATCGACCGAATCAAAATTCGACGCAAAATAGAAATACTCAAAATTATAATGTAAATGATCGCAGTAATAAACTTAATTTAAACGATCAACACTCTACGACGGTATCCCGCGCCGTGGAGACAACAAATGTAACAACACAATAATTAATTACAATCAAAATACTCGTTCCCACACAGACAATAAACAACATTCAAAATTTTTCATTCCTAACGTAAATTCAATTTCAGAAGAAACTCCCTGTATTATTGAATTAATTTTAAATAAAACTCATTGCAGATTACTTTTAGACACGGGAGCGTGCCTATCTGTTATCAAATCGGAAATTCTCAATCTGAATAATTTAGAGAAATCAACCGAGGACATAGTTTTTTCAGGTATTGCAGGAGTAAATCAAACAGCTTTAGGTATATTAAACGTATCAGTAGGAACCCCAAACTTTATAGATTTATTTAAATTCAATTTTATTGTCTGTGAAAATATCAATTTAAGCGCAGATGGAATAATTGGTAGGGATTTGTTGTACAAATATAAAGCGAGTATAAATTATTACACAAATGAATTAAAATTGTTAGATCAAATCATTCCTATAATCAAACAGTCGGATAATGATTATGGAAGTTGTTATAATTTAAATAAGGGAAAAATAAATGAAATACATGCAAAAGTACTCGACTATGCAAGGAAAAATGATTACGATAAAATTTCAATATGTGAAAGTGAAACAAGCGGAAATATAATTAACAAAAATTTAATTAATAAAAATAAAAAGGTAAACATAAGCCTAAATCAAAATAAAAATGAAAATGAAATTAAAAATAATCACGTCGAATCAATCGTTATCGTTAAAAAGTACGGTTCATTGTCTGAAGATGAATGCGACGTTGTCGAAACAAGTAGAGTCATTTCAAAACCTAAAAAGGGACTTCGTGAGACGTCACGAAAGATCAATCATAGGCAGGTATATGACAAATTTGAAACCGACACCGTTCAGCACTCATACGGAGACAGAAAGGTTGAAGTTTTATTACCAAATTCTAGAAAGGAACTTGAAAATCGCGAGTCAAGAACCCTTCCTTTGGGAAGACAAGAAATTGCTAATCAAACTAAACTTATTGAACAGGTAAAAGATGAAAAAGTTTATGCGCGCAAACTTTTTGATCAGAACGGTAAACGTATTAATTATAAAAATCAAAGTACTAAAGTACACGGTACTAAATTAAAGGAAAAAGTTGATTCAAGTTTAAAAGGAAATAATGAATTATTAAACAAAAATATTACGGTCATTGAAGGTAAACCAAATACTGAAGCAAATAAGACAAATAATGTAATAATTAGCGAGCAGAGCTATCCAATAAATGGAACGAACAAAAGTAAATCAAATAAAAATATATGCGAACATAGCATCTTAACAAATAGTAATGAATCAAATAAAATAAATAACGAACATTGTTATCTAAAAGAAGGTAAAAGTCAAATTGTAACAAAAGAAACGAGAAGAAATAAAAGAGAATTAGATGAAATTGAATTAAATGAAATTATTAGCCAACATAGCTACCCGCAAAATAGGGAAAATCAAATTGAATTAACAAAAATTAAAAACAAACAGAGTTTAAAGAAAAACGAAAGTAATGAAATTGAAACGAATATAAATAAAAATCAACAACACTTATTAACAACTAAAAATAAAAAGGTAAATAAAGGTAATAAAATCAGAAACGTAACAAACAAGGAACCTGATAAGACGTTTCGGTACGAGATAAAACGAGGTGATTTGTTCAACGCACCAAGTGATCACGCTCTAGCCCATTGTGTGTCGGAGGCTCGTATCAAAATTAAAAGACCAAAGAAAAACAGTAGGAGAAGTAGCGGAATTGAAATTCAAGAATCGGAACATTTATTATTTAATAACTAAGAAATATTTTTACCAGAAACCAACTTACGACTCATTGTGGAATTCACTAGTAAAACTCAAACTAAGGATGCTTGAAAATGGTGATAAAAATTTAGCAATCCCAAAACTAGCATGTGGCCTAGATAAACTAGATTGGACTATAGTTGAAGATATGATTAAAATCATTTTTCAAGAAACTGCGATATGTATAACCGTCTATGAAAACACAGAAGCCAATAGTGAAGAAGAAGAAAGTATTACAGATCGAACCAGTAATTGCGTAAATAGCCGAGATACCGAATCTCAAGAAAAGGAGAAGGAAACCAAAAATAAAATGGTAAAAACAAAAATAAACAAGGATAATAAAATTAAAACCGCGGAAATTGAAAATAATAATGATAATAATTATAAATTAAACAAAGAAAATAAACAGAATTCAGAATCAATGGAAAACCAACAAAGTAAAATTAATTATGAATTATTAGGTAAAGAGGTAAAGAAAAATAAATATAAATCAACAAGTACGGAAGCAATAAATGGATCAATTGAAGAAAACGAAATAATCATTAATGAAAATGAAACTTTAAATTTAATTACAGATAATTGGGATAGTAATAAAATACGAATAAATAAAAATTTAGGTATAAATCAAAGCGATAAAATTAATAAAAATTTAAAAGAATGCAAAAATAATAATTATGTAGGTACTTTAGTAATCGAAAAATATATAATAATTCCTAAAAGGTCAGAAAGTGAACAATGTTTTAAAATAAAAATTTCAGGTAATAACGAATCAAATTTAAAATCAAATAATATTTTATTAATTGAACAAGATGATAACAATCATCAAGGAATAATTATAGCTCGTTCAATAGTTAACAATGATAATAAAAATGTAATTACGCGAATTCTTAATACAAATAATTTTGACGTAACTTTAAAAGCGAATACACAAATTGCAAAATTATCGGATAATATAGAAATACTAAACGAAATTGAAAATGATAATACAGGGTACGAAATAAATTCGTTACAATCAAATAATACGAATAATAATAGGGATATTTTATCAGAATTTAACTTTAATCATTTAGATGAACATACTACCGAATTAATTACAAATTTAATTTTGAAATATGAACAAACTTTTATTTTAGATAATGAAATTTTAACCACTGCTCATAATGTTAAACATAGAATTATAACCGAAAATGTAGCACCAATAGCGAAGAGACCTTATCGCGTTCCATATCATCATAGAGAAATTTTAAAGGAAGAAATTGATAAATTATTAAAATCAGGAATTATTTCTAATTCAAATTCGCCATGGAGTGCCCCTGTCGTGATTGTGACCAGGCCAGCTCCAGATGGTTCTCCTAAAGTTAGAATTTGCATAGATTATAGAGGATTAAATGCAATCACTAGAAAAGATTTTTATCCACTTCCAGATTTGCATGAAACAATTGAACAGTATTTCCATGCATCATCTTTATTCAGCGTATTAGATATTTCACAAGCCTTTCATCAAATTGAAGTTGATGAAGCCGATCGAGAAAAGACAGGATTTTCCACAGCTTTTGGTCATTATGAATACAATAAATTACCTTTTGGTCTTGTAAATAGTCCCGCGACATTTCAACGATTTATGAATGCAACTTTATCAGGATTAATTGGCATATTATGCTTAGTTTATTTAGATGACGTTATAATTTTCAGTCCAGATGACATATCAGAACATTTGCGTAGATTAGAAGCCGTTTTTGAAAAATTGCGAATTGCGAATATTAAATTAAAACCAAGTAAATGTAAATTTTTAGTTGAAGAAGTAAAATATTTAGGACATGTTATTACTAAAGAAGGAGTAAAACCGGATCCCGAAAAATTAAAAGCACTTGAAACATTCCCCATACCGCGTAACGTAACTGAGACTAGGTCATTTTTAGGTCTTGTTGGTTGGTACCGACGTTTTATTAAAAATTTTTCAGATATAGCAGCTCCATTAACAAATTTAACTAAGAAAGAAAATAAATTTATTATTACACCCGAAGTTTTAGAATCAATAGAAAAATTAAAATCAGCAGTAAAATCAGATGACGTACTTATTTTTCCAAATTTTAATGAACCCTTTATTTTATCGACTGACGCCAGCGGAACAGGAATTGGCGCCATTTTAAGTCAAAAACGGGATGGACATGAAAAACCAATCGCATTTACAAGCAGAAAATTACAAAAAGCAGAAAGAAATTATACTGTTACTGAACTAGAATGTCTTGCTGTTGTTTATGGAGTAAAACAATTTAGATGTTTTCTTTATGGGAAGAAATTTACAATAATTACAGATCACCGTCCGTTAAAATGGCTTATGGGCTTACGTATTGCAACGAGTAGGCTTAGCAGGTGGGCGTTATTATTAACAGAATATGACTTTGAAATTATACATAGACCAGGAGTAAAACATGGTAATGTTGATGCTCTCAGCAGAATGTACATGTTTGATAAACCAACTTTACAAGAATTTTTCACTAACTTCAAAAATAAAAGTATCCCAGAAAATAAAAATATAACTATTGAATCAATAAATTTATTAATAATCCCCGAGGAATATTCTTTAGTTCTTTGCGTATCCAAAAATTTAGATATGAATTCCGAAATTGAAAAAGAAATTAGACAAACTTACGGAAGTACAAATGAAATAAAAGAACAAGGTAAAGATGTAGGAGAAATAGCAATGTTAAATCTACCCGAGAAAAATATTTATTTCTTAATAATTAAAAGCGAACATTATGGTAAAGCATCGTACGAAAATATGTTTAATTCAATTAGTAACTTATTAGAACTGTGTCTACAAAATAAAGATTTTAAATTAGCTATACCCAAATTGACTCACGAAATTGACGACTTAGACTGGAATATCATTTTTCATATGATAAAATTTATATTTAAAAATACTTCTATAAAAATTAAGATATGTGATCAAATTCAATCAACTCATTCAATGTTAGTAATTAATGAAGAACCTCCATTTTGTCCTTCATGGGATAAAGATTTAATTTCGTCAGAAAAAAGTAAAGACAATTTTTGCAAATTATTAATTCAAGAGATTAACAATCAAGATGAAGAAGAAGATAACGAACTTCCATATTATTTAGACAATAATTCAATTTTATATAAAAACGAATCAGGAAAAGATCTTATGGTTATCCCAAAATCGTTTATAAATAAAGCCATTCACGATTTTCATGATTTACCCTTAGCTGGACATCCAGGTCAAATTAAAACTTTAAAATTTATTCAAAGCAGACTTTATTGGCCAAATATGAGAAAAGACATTATAAATTATGTTTCATTATGCCATATTTGTAATCAACGTAAAACATCACCTCATTTTAAACCTGCTCCTTTACAAAATTTTCCCCAAATTTCAGAACCTTTTGAACGAACCGCAATGGACATAGTAGGACCTTTTGTCACATCTGATGATGGAAATAAATACCTTTTAACTTTCCAAGATCATTTTTCTAAATATCCTGAAGCCATTCCAATACCAAATCAAACAGCTGAAACAATTGCTAAAGCTTTTGCAACTCAGATTATTGCTAGACATGGTACTCCTAAACAATTGATTACAGATCAAGGTGCAAATTTTTTGTCAAAGATATTTAAAGAAACTTGTAAACTCTTAAATATTGAAAGGATTCAAACTACAGCATATCATCCTCAATCAAATGGCGTAATTGAAAGAAGTCACAGAGTTTTTAAAGACATTTTGGCATGTTATGTGTCAGATTCACAACGCGATTGGGATCAATGGATACCATTCGTACTTTTAGCTTACAGATCTCATATTCATTCTTCAACAGGTTATTCACCTTTCTTTTTATTACATGGACGAGATATTACATTACCATTTGATGATATATTAAAATCAACTAGAGTAAAATACGACGTTAGTACAAATTATCCTTCAGAAATGATGACTAGGTTAAATAAAGCATTTATTCAAGTAAAGAAAACAATGGAAGAAAGTAGTAAAACTCGAGCAAAATATTTCAATAGAAAAACAAAAGAGCGAGAATTTCAAATTAGCGAACTCGTTTATTTATATGACCCTGCTGGAAAAATTGGCATATCAAAAAAATTGACTAAACCTTGGTTAGGACCTTATCGAATTTTAGAAAAAATTAGCCCAGTTACATATCGTATTCGTAAGATTGGTACGAGACAAGAACAGATAGTACATTTAAATCGTTTGAAACCATATCTTAATGATGACGTTGAATTAACAGAAATAGAAAATCCAAGAATTGCACTTGGTCAAGATTCAGAAATTTCTGACGATAGTTTTGATCAAGAAACAGAAAGTTTGTAAATTTAATTCCATATTATTTACCACCACCAAATATTAACATTCAACCAAATAAATCCCTTGAAAATATTAGATTACAAAATGAAGAAGAAATTCCTGAAAATGTTAAAACACCAGAAACAAATCAAGAAAGTCGAATAAATCAAAATATTATACCAAATTTAGAAAGTGAATTAGAAGAAGCTACAGCTTCAGCTTCACAAATTTTGGAACCTACTTTAGAAGAAGCAGTTGCTTTGTCACCACCAATTTCAGAAACCCCACAAATTGAAATTTCAATACCCAGACGTTCAGAGAGGATAAAGAAAAGAAACTTACTTCCTGATTTCCAATATTATTAACAATATTAAAATTATTAATAACAATCCAATAATAAATTAATACCACAATTATACTAATAAATTAAATTTCCTAAATCCATTATTAATATTATTAACAAACTAAAATGTCTATTAAAATTTCCTAAATTTAATTACAGATTATACAGACAAAAAGTAGAAAGTAGATATAGATTCTTCTTCCTTTCTTGTAAAAAGTAGTAAACTTTGAAAGTAGTTTAGACTTTATTTTTTTGTAGATAAATAGATACTCTATTAGTCCTTCAGAATGATTTTTTTTTAACTAATTCAAAAAAAATTATTTAAAGATCATGCAATCAATAAGAACAAGAAGACATAATTGTGCTGTTTGTAGAACAGACCTAAATAAGAAATTACAGTCAGCCCAGACTGACTGTAATAATTATTATTATTGCAAGGAGTGTCTGATTCCGTGGATTGAAATCCATGGGACATGTCCGGTAACTCTCAAAAGAGTGACGGAAGTGACTATTTGTAGATGGGAGACTTTTCCCACAGATTTTAAAAGAAGAAACTACAGGTATGAAATTTTCTCCTTAGCAGGGGAGAAATATAGGCCAAAATCTTCAATGATCACTTTTGAAGAAGTGGTAAGAAGATGGAAAGATAAAAAAATAAAAATATTAATTTCCTTATAAAATTTTTTTTTGCATTTACATAAATATCATATAAATTTTTTTTTATTTTTTTTAAATCAGTTCAACAAAATTTTTATTCTAAATTTTTTTTAAGATTTTTATATTTTTTTTTCTTTCTTTGTCAAAAAGAAAAAAAAAAAGAACCTTTTTCTACTTCGTATTATTTTAAATATTGTATGTATTATTTTTAATGTTTTTTTTTGTTCTGAAGTAGAACAGGGTTAACAAAAACCATTTTTTTTATATAAGTATGTAAAATTTTTTTTTTTGATAATATCTGTTCAAAATTTTTTTTTTTAATTGTATAAAATTTTTCTTTAATGATAAAAAGACTGATAATTAAAAATAGTGATTATAAACAAATATGTAGTGTTAAAAATCGCGGCGAAAGTGCAAATCGCGAAAAATAAAGACAATTTCACAAACTTAAGTGAATTTCGGAAAAACCTTGCTAATTGACCTCAGTATTACCAAATTCATCACACTATTATGGAACTACAACAGGAATTTTTCACGATACCACAAATTCATTTTTCTAATTACCAATCAAATCAAGGATTTCGAGGATGGAAATCAGCAAATTAAATCAATTATAAATTTGGATGAAAATTTTTATTTTCTTTAATTTTGAAAATTCTATATAAAAATTTTTCTTATTATGGATTGGGAACATATTATTTATATTATGGAACTGGTATAAATTTTTAATTAACCACGAAGAAGATCGATTTCAAACTGAAAATTTTTTTTTTATCCAAGGATGGATGGAATTCAATCAAAGTTATGGACATTTATTACTACTATTATCATCATTTAAATAAAATGGAAATCATGTACAGGAATCATCAAAATTTGGTAATACGTCTCCCTGTTTCGAAAACAAATAGACATTAGTGCGTGTACTAAGAAACATTACAATGACAATTACGAATTTTAAATGTACTATTAAAAGTTATAGTGCGCGAATATGAACTTTCAAGTGAATATTTGGACTTATGATTTAAATTTTTGAATATATAATTTTTTTTATTTTATTATAAAATTTTTTTTTGATATAAATGTAAACATTTTTATTATTATAGTATAACCATTTTTTTTTATTACTTTATTATATCATATAAATATTAATTTTTTTTTATTATATAAATATTTGAATATTTTTTATTATTACTTATTGTACTCTTATATTATTTTTTTTATATAATTTTTAAAAGGTACGAGTATTTTAATAATACTCCTCCCTTTTTCTTTCGTGGGGGTATTGTAGTAACCCGCCTTTAATCGTTAATTTAGAAATATAATTATTTTTGCATATAAATTAAATATTGATATAAATAATTATCAATTGTCAAAAGTTTTAAATTTAGTTATTATAAAAATTATATTTCTAAAGCCAACCCTGTATAATTTTATATTGTTATCACATTATTGAAATGATATAAATTTTAAGTTGGTAAATTTGAATGAAAAGAAATTTAATTTGAAACTCAAATTAAACTTCTTACTTAATTATAATTGTATTTTAATTTAGAATATTATGTTAGCAAAAATATTTAACTAAATTATTAGTTATTTAAATTATGGTTTTATCAATTCAAATTATTTCCACATGTTAAATATTTTTGAGAACCTTACAAAGTAATTTTAAAGATAAGGGTGATAATTTTGAAGTCGTTGAAAGAAATATGTAAAACTTACGTAACATTTAGTCATTTTTAAGAATAACAAGGCCATAAATTTCAATTATAGATTTTGAAACCATGTAGGATATGTAATATATTACGAAATACTGGAAATTTTCCATAATTAAGTGAAATGATAAGATATATTTTAAGGGAAGAGAGTAACTTAATGTATTTTAGAAAATCAGTTGTGTCTTGCTTTTGAACCAGAGAAGTTCAAATTTTTCCGTTTTAAAGTAAATTCAGTGCTGTTTGTTTTTCAACATAATTGTAAGTAAATTTTTTTTTAATGTTATTATTCTTCAACTTCTTTTTATATTAACAATTTTTAACTTTTTCAAACTTTTATATTTTAACGAAGATAAAATTAAATAAATAAGAATTATTTAATTTTATTCAGTTACAATTTATTTTATTTAACTTTGTAAATAAATGTGAACTGGATTTATTTTGTTTTGTTTGTGTATGTTTTAAATTAATTGTTTTGTTTTAAATAAATTGAGTAAATTAAATTTAAATTCTTTTATTCATAAAAGTTTATAGTGACAAATTATAAGTTAAATTTCCTACGCTTCTGAACAAACACGTCTACTAATAAATAAATAAACTTGATGGAGTTTGTTAGAATCTCGAATAAAATTCTAACTGGTGGTAGCGAAAATCGATTTAATATTAAAGAAGATTAGTAAGTATTTCAAATTCAAAGGACGAGAAAATAATCAAAGACAACCCTAAAGTACCAGGGTCTTACATAATTATAATGTATATTATATAATATAATATAATAATATAAGTTAATTATTACAATTTATTACAAAAATGTAATTTTAATCGCGTATCATTGGTAGAGGGTAAAAGCAGTAGAAAGTTAGAAATTTTGTGTCATAAAATTTAGGTTTGTAACTTTGCTAGAAGTGCGAGTATCCTTGTCAGAAAGACAGAAATGGCATGATTCAACTACGATTTATTCTAATTTAGTTGTATATGCAACACATTATACACGGTACATATTAAAACCTATAGCTTTGTGGATCTTCCCCATTCCTATATCATTGCTTTAACTTAAAAAAACTTCAAGGTCCTTTTTGGGTTTTCGTCCTCTCGCGGATGTACATGCGTTTAAAGAGAATAAAACAATAATATAGTGATTTGTTTATTTATTCCATTTGATTTTTTCTTTATTTAGACCGGGGAATGCCAAGATTACGCTGGTGGGATTGTGTGATGGAGGACTTCGGAGTGATGGACTGGAGACGAGTTTTCAGCGACCGGAAGGGGTGAAGATCAATAGCGAGGGAAGTGAAAACACATCCCAGGCTATGATAAACGATGTGCCTCGAAATAATTGTACTGTAATATTACAGGGGGACTAATCCCCCTCTCAAAAAGGATTTTGTAAGTCCCGAAATCAGGCCCGGACTGGATCCTTTGGGGACCTCGGCTAGACATTGAGGGGCCCCCTTACAAAGAGAGAAGATTTTTGAAAAACACATTTTCCACTATTTTGAACACTTGGAAAAAGTTCACTTTTACCCCAAGTATAAACTACTATTTTTGAGGCTACATCGGGGCCCTCGGCGATCGCCGACCTAGCCAGTCCGGGTCTGCCCGAAAGGGTCAGCTCCATTCTGTAGAGCAGGGGTCGGCAACCTGCGGCCCCCGAAGGGTCGTGGTGCGGCCCGCGGACTCTAAAATAAATGACCTTTTTTTTTTTTTTTAAAAAAAAAGCTCTTTTTAGCGAATTTCTGCTTTCTTTTTTTTTTTAAAAAAAGCTCTTTCAGCTGATTATCCAAGAAGTGCGGCCCGCACTAATCTCAAAGTAAAATATTTGGCCCGCGTGCAACAAAAGGTTGCCGACCCCTGCTGTAGAGAATTCATCCTCATAATTAATTTATGCAACGCGGTACGCGCAAACCCGGGCATCGTGGCAGCATTTATGATAAACAATTGTTTATCATTTTCGAATGCTGCTCTATTTGGACAAGGTAGCTATGTACCTACTGGGGGTCCCTCTCCCTTCTGCATGGAGACAGCCACAATAAAGTTCTTACTTCGTCCGGATCGAACCGGGCATTTCGAGTCGACTTACTAACCGCTATGCTTCGACCGCCTCTCGAAATAAGTTAATTGAAATTAAATTTGTCAAATTAATTTTAAATTAAATTTAATTGTCAATTAAGTTTGCAAAATTGGTTCTTTATCCAATCCATATCCACCCAAAATATTGTTGACCTGCTTCCTTGTCTCCGCATATTAAAGTTATCTGAAGAAAAATTGTCAAAAATTGCATCATCAAGATAAAAATAAGTAAAATATAAACTTGTGATACTTTTGAAGATGATGAAATTATCACAAGTTTACATTTTAGTTTATAATGCTCTGTACCAAATGTGTCACAATTTATTTTATCAAATGTGATAAAAATAAGTTCCAAAATAATATTGAAATGCAGTAAATAAATGTTTATTTTATATTGTTTTCTTTTTCACTTTTCTTCACGCTCCTTCTTTATGTATTTCGCGATCCCCGAGGGGGACGCTCTTCCCAGGTTGAGAATCAATGTTTCAATAATTTCAATCGTGATCAAAATCATTTCAAACACCATGTGTTTCATTTATTGTTGAACTATTGTTTATTGTAAATTAAAAAAAAAAATGTATATTACTCTAATTTAGTTACCTATCATTTATCGAAATATTTTATAAAGAAACAAAATAATTTTATTTATTTAAAAAGGAGGAAATGGTTGTTTATCTCATTATTATTTTTTATTATGCCGCTAAATTTAGTATAGTTATAGCAACCTTATATTTTACTTTTTTTAGGATAATATTTTGCATGACATTTTCTACATGTGGAAGCATCAGAAATTCAAGATATTACGTAGCAATATAAAATTGTTTTTATTTTTAAATTTCATAATAAAGAAATAAATCATAATAAATTATGTTATTACTTACTTAGTAGATAACCATTTTTAAATAAATCTATTAAAATTAAAGAAAAACAGGGTTAAAAATAAATTAAGCAAGGAAAAAAAAGTTTAAAAAAATTTATTAAATTTAGTATACGAATAAAAATATTATAATTTAATAGCTTTTAATTCCTGCCTCCCATCATAACGGATAAGAATGAAAATGGCATCAATTTGAAGAGATTTTGAATCCGCTTCTAAAAATACCCAACACTTACTATTTTGTTCTTGAATTTCTGTTATAAACTCACTAATAAAATGCAAAATAGCGCATTTAAAAAATGTTTAGTATTGATTTGTTTGAATTTTATTGCAATTGTGAGCAAAAACAATTGCAATAAAATTCAAATAAGGCAACTAAAATTTTTTTAAATGCGCTAATATTTTCATTTTATTAGCGAGTTTTAATAGTAATTAAAGAACAAAATATCAAGTGTTAGGTATCTTTAGAAGCGGGATACAAATCTCTTCAAATTGATACCCTTTTCATTCTTATCCGTTTTTATGGGAAGCAGGAATTACAGAAAAATCAATTTCCTATGTTCACAACGAACATAACGCACATTATTCCCACAAAGTTTGAGCAAAATCGAAAATATGCTGGGTTGGACGATTTGATGATTTCATTATGGAATGACTCAAATGCCGGTAGTTTTTGGATACCATTTTTTCCATAAACACTGATGATTTATTGTGTGGTAGGGGTAGGTAATGGATTGGGTGCGTTTTGTCAATTATTGAGCACACCGCTATATCCACTTGACGTATGTATAACTAACGGTAATCATTATTTATACTTAATGCAATAAATATAAATATGTAATAGTTGTAACCTTATTTCAACACATATATGCCTGGTAAAGGTCGCATACTGCATTACCATCATTACGATCATTACGTACCTATCATTATTATCTAGTACACATCATGTATAGGGTACATGTTTAATTCTTGTATCTATGTGGACATACGTAATATTTACTTAATATATGATTAAAAAATAGTATAAAAAATTAGATGAATTAAAAAAAATAATAACATAAATATTCGAATCTGGTTTAGAACAGTATCAGTTTGCTACATAAACTATTATTGTGTAATTTGTTGTCGATATCAGGTTCACATGCAAGATTTATAATTAAATCAATGAAAGTTTCTCAAACTGGATATATCTGGTTTTGAACGAATGTAATAATAACCCTGATGAACTCTTCACGCTCCATTTTATACAGAGGATGTTCTAAAAAGTACACACATAGTATTTATTTGAGTATTTATTTGAGTATTTCCTTGCATTTCATTTCTACTTTATTTTATATCTTTACATGTATTGTCGTATTCATCCTAAATGAAGCCAAACTTCGAACAACCATCAATCACGTACTAGATCATGACTCGGCAATCTTTTGTTGTAAGAGGGCTAACTTTTTTTAAAAGAAAAAGATCATACGTTTTATTTTTTATATTTTATAGGTTTCGACGAAAGTCTTGTGGGCCGCACCAAGACGCCTCGCGGGCCGCGGGTTGCCGACTGTTGTACTAGATGACTAAATGTCATTGGATATATTTAAAATTGTTGAAAAATATTCTTTAGTGCAGTAAGTACCTATTCCAATATTAATAATTGATTTCAAATTTGAAAAAGTAGATAACAAAATAAACTGATACTTTTTGGACAAGCTGTGCATGATAATAGAGAAAGCAATATTGTTATTACTCCGCTTAATAATATTTAATATGTTATAGTAAAATAGATAAGGCCAGAGATAGTTTATAAATCTGAGAAGTGAAATCAAGAACTCACATTCGCAAGATCTTTGTAAATACAAGTGTAAATTTTTCAAGTTACAATGCCACCCAATGTAAGTGATTTTTTAAAACTTTGTAATAATTATTGTAAATAAATACTTTTTTAACACTTTCCTTTTCTACAAATTTCTCTTTTTGTTTTCTATTATTTTTTGCTTAAGTAAAAAAATTCCTTTCTGTAGCAAATTAATTTAAATGCAAGAGCTTCCTTAAAAATTGCTATAATTGGGCAAAGTGCATTTGCGGCTGACGTTTTTGACTTGATTCGTCAGCAGGGATACCTAGTGGTTGGAATTTTTACAATTCCCGATAAAGGAAATCGGGAAGATCCATTAGGTAAATAAGTTCCCCGATTTGAAAATTTAGCAAATTCCAATGAAATTATTTTTTAGCCTTAATTGGAAAAGAGAACAATGTTCCTGTTTTTAAATTTAAGGCGTGGAGAAAAGCGGGGAAAATCATTCCAGAAGTTTTTCAATCATATATAAGTGTTAATGCTGATTTAAATGTTCTACCCTATTGTTCACAATTCATCCCCATGGAAGTTATCAATTATCCTCGTTTGCAAAGCATTTGCTATCATCCTTCGTTACTACCAAGGCATCGTGGGGCAAGTTCCATTAATTGGTAAGAAAATGAAAAAAAAAATATTTTATGGGTTAATGCAATACCTAACATCATTGAAGTGTGAAATTAATTACGCATTCCTTAACATGAACTGGTTTTAACTAGTTATCGAATGCATTATTGAAAACTAATAGGTTCAAGCAGATAACAATATTATTTCCTGTTAAATAAGAACAAAAAATTACTTAAGTTCAATAACCAATTTTTGTTTTTATTGCATAATAAATTTAATTACTGCATTTCAATATTATTTTTATCTTGGTGATGCAATTTTTTAAACATTTTTCTTCATAGGACTTTAATATGCGGAGATAAAGAAGCAGGCCTAACAATATTTTGGGCGGATGATGGATTGGACACAGGACCAATTTTGCTTCAAGAAAAATGTAACGTACAACCCAACGACACTGTTGACACGATATACAAAAGATTTTTATACCCTGTTGGAGTTTTGTCCGTCGGAAAGGCTGTCGATATGGTAGCAGTTGGAACAGCACCTCGAATGATTCAATCCGAAAAGGGAGCAACTTACGATCCAATGCTAAACAAACCCGAATTGCAAAAAGTAAAAATTAATACAGCAAATGTTTACTGAATTTAATGTCAATAAACTTCTTTCTAGATCGATTGGAGTAAAACCGGACAAGAGTTGCATAATTTTATTAGAGGCATGGATTCGGTTCCAGGTGCTTCTTGTTTGATAACACTTCCGGGTACGACCGAACCCCAAGAAGCATTTTTATTTGGTTCTTCCATTTGGAAAAGCAGATTGCCGATAAGCGATAGAAAAGTTGAAATCGTTGGAACACTTCCAGGAATCATCCACGAAGATGGGTTGATCATTTCTGGATCAGATGGAGTTCTTGTTAGAATAGACCGCGTTAAAATAAATGGTTGGTTTTATTTTAAACTGCTTTTTCTTTAATTTACATAAAATTGCTTTAATAGGAAGAATGAAAAAAGCTGCCAAATTGGACGAAGTTTCTAAACAAGTTAATATTGTTTATTCAGTAGAGGAGAACGAAATAGTAAAGGAAATTAAAAATACTTGGCAATCCATTTTAAATCTTGAAGTTGATGATGATACAGATTTCTTTGCCTCTGGTGGTGGTTCTATGGATGTTGTAAGGTTAGTGGAAGAAGTGAAAGATTTTGCAAAAGTTGAATTGCAAAATGAAGACGTATTTCTTTCTCCAACTCTTGGAGAATTCTGCTTTTCCGCTATACTACGGATCAGAGGAGATAACACCAAAATCGAACTTGACTATAAAGGCGTCGAAATAAATGCTAATGGAATGACAATCAAAGTTCCAATTCAGCTTTTCATAGATGGTCAATTTGTTGATTGCGAATCCGGACGTGTATTACCAACAATCAATCCAAGCAACGAGAGCGTTATTTGTGAGGTGCAATGCGCATCAAAAAAAGATGTAGATAAAGCTGTATCAGCAGCCAAAGCAGCTTTCGAAAGTGGAGAATGGAGCAAAATCAGTGCTAGTGAAAGGGGTCGATTGCTAAACAGGTAAAAATATACATCCCCAAAAATGTATTAAAATCTTTAAAACCAATTTTATGTAATCAGGTTAGCAGATTTAATGCATGAACATAAAGAAGAATTGGCCACCATTGAATCGATTGATTCGGGGGCAGTTTACACCCTCGCTCTGAAAACACACGTCGGAATGAGCATTCAAACATGGAGATACTTTGCAGGATGTGCTGACAAAGTACAAGGATCGACAGTTCCTATTGCACATGCACGACCAAATAAAAATTTAACTTTTACCAAAAAGGAACCAATAGGGTAAGAAGATTTTTTAAATCAATTTTCGGTAAACTAATTTCGACTATTTTAGAGTTTGTGGTTTAATAACACCGTGGAATTATCCTCTAATGATGTTATCTTGGAAAATGGCTGCTTGTTTAGCAGCTGGAAACACTGTCGTAATAAAACCTGCCCAAGTGTGTCCTTTGACCGCTCTTAAGTTTGCAGAACTGTCAGTCAAAGCTGGCATACCTCATGGAGTTATCAATGTCCTTCCTGGAACAGGTACGCAGAATTTTGAAAAACTTCGTTCAAAGCACTACTAACTTATAATCACAGGTTCCGTAACTGGACAAGCTATTGCTTCACATACAGATGTTTGGAAGTTAGGATTTACCGGAAGTACAGAAATCGGAAAAGTGATAATGAAAACGTGTGCAGAATCCAATTTAAAAAAAGTTTCATTAGAATTAGGAGGAAAATCACCCTTGGTGATATTTTCAGACTGCGATTTAGATAAAGCCGTTAGAATTGGAATGCAGAGCGTATTTTTCAATAAAGGTGAAAATTGTATAGCAGCTGGTCGCATATTTGTAGAAGAGAATGTACACGATGAATTTGTTCGACGGGTGGTTCAAGAAGCAAAAAATATTCGAATTGGAGATCCCCTCTGCAGATCTACAGCTCATGGGCCACAAAATCATTTAGCCCATTTAAACAAATTGTTGGAATTTGTTGAGATTGGAGTAAAAGAAGGAGCAAAATTGGAATACGGTGGTAAGAGGGTTGACAGACCTGGTTTGTTTTTTGAACCTACTATTTTTACTGGAGTCGAAGATGACATGTTCATTGCAAAAGAAGAATCATTTGGCCCAATAATGATCGTCAGCAAATTTGATGATGGGTATGTTTAAATTTTTCTAATTGGTTCAGTTATTTCACTTCCTGTTTATTTGTTTTTTTTTAGGGATTTTGATGGAGTTTTAAGAAGATCCAATGCTACAGAATATGGATTAGCTTCGGGAGTTTTCACTAAAGATATTTCTAAAGCATTAAAATTTGCTGATCAAATAGATGCTGGAACTGTATTCATAAATACATATAATAAAACTGATGTTACTGCACCTTTCGGTGGGTTCAAGCAATCAGGTTTTGGAAAAGATTTAGGTAAAAACTTTTTAACATATTTTTACATTTTTACATTTTTAATTAAATAATTTCTTTTCGAGCAGGTCAAGAAGCATTGAACGAATATTTAAAAACAAAATGTGTTACAATCGAATATTAGGTTTAAGTATATTATTTTAGAAGTACTTTGTATTATTATATAGAATGTATTTATTTTTTTATATTATTAATAATATTATGCAATTCAATGTTATTTTATATTTCCTACTCGAATGATCTGCACAATCTGCACTAATTGCACTGGTCTATACGTTTAAATATTTTTTATGTAATTATATTATTTTATTATTAATTTAATGAAATTACATTTCTGTTAAACTTTTCGCGTCCCCCTTTGCGCCCCCGGTTTGAAAATCGCTGCTAAACATTAAGTGCAGCTGCTAAGTACGGTCCTGTTCAATTTCGTCGTTGTCAACAAACCACAACAAACCCACAAAACAAACCCATAACCTCAGTTTATGGGAGTGAGAGTTTTGAAGTTTGCGATAAATAATATGTAGATTCTTAACAATTAATTTGTGTAAAAATGTATCGACTGTATGTGTTATTCGCGACTTTGCGTATAATTTTAACTGTAATACCCCAAACGGGTTATATTCATCCCGATGAATTTTTTCAGTCTATCGAAGTCATTGCAGGTAAAACTTTGTCGTTTCAATTACAAGTACCTAAAATTTAAAATTTCCAGCGAATACATTTAAAGTGGAAGTGAACAAACCATGGGAATTCAACGCAACGTTTCCAATACGAAGTGCAGCTCCATCGTACTTAATAGTCGGAACCTCGTTTCAAATCCTTAAATTTATAGATTCGATTTGTACCACACAATTTCGGTTTACGGTATTATCAACATATTCGATGTTGCTTTGTGCTCGCCTGATGATGTGCTTTTTATCATTCCTCGTGGACTGGAGTTTGTATAAAATTTGCTCAACGAACAGCGAGAAATATCAGTCCCGTTGCTTAATTTTATCCGTTTCGTACATCATGACGACTTACGCGACTCGTACGTTTTCCAATACAATTGAACTCGTTTTATTCGCTTTACTATTGCATTTTGTGTCGGAAAGTCTAATATTTACCACAATAAACGTGAGGCAACGCGAATACATAAATATTCGTTACAACAAAGCTAAAAGTGTCGTAGAGAAGGCTAAATTTCACAAGTTACGGATGTTTTTACAAGACGATTCGTTAAAGAATTGCCTTGTCATTGCAACCCTGACTACGTTTGGTGTGTTTAACCGACCTACGTTTTTGGCTTACGCCGTCGCCCCCGTGTTTTTTTGGCTGTATCGGGGTATAGGCTTTAAATCAGTTAACACGTTAACATTTCATTTAAGAACATTGGCATTTTTATTGTGCGTTTTACCCATTTTATTCTTGTTTATTGTAATTGATTCCCTTTATTTTGGGTATTTAACTTGGGGTGAAGTGGGGATGCTTCAAGTGAGCATTGATAATTTTGTTGTTACACCTTTTAACTTTATCAAGTATAACGTGAATCCAACAAATTTGGCTGAACATGGTTTGCATCCCAAATATTTACATGCTGCAGTGAACATTCCGTTACTATTCAATATTTTGGGTGTGATTGCTTACTTCAACTTGATGGAATTGTTTTCACAGTAAGTATTAATATTTTGTTACTCAGGGTGCTCTGTGGTAAATGGCTCAACATGGAGACATTTAAGGGAGTAACCTTAACCCCTATCGATATTTTTGAAATGATTTACTATACTTTGATTACCCAACATATGCACCTAAGCTCCTCCCAAAAAATAGAGTAGAATTTTTCTATTGCTCGAATTTTGAAACTCTCGTTTACAATTGGCTTAAATACATTTTGGGGAGGAGCCTAGGTGCATTGTTGGGTAAATAAAATATAGTGATATAATATGCAATAAAATTTTTTTCGATTTTTTTAACGTGCTATTTGGTATTACTTCCTTAAGAGGGGCCTAATAGAGATAGAAAGAAACAATGATAGCATTGGTGGTGGCAAAGATTTTCTTAGTTATAGTTAATTCTTCCTTTAAATTTATTTTCTTCCATTTTAATTTCTTCGAGCACCTTTTAATTTCGATCTGATTATAAAAATTTCAAGTTAATAATTTAATGGGTAATTTTAAGTTCACAATGAATCACTTAAAACGGCTATAAAATGTAACTTTGTCTTTTATTTTCAGTGTGCTTCAATCAAAATACCATTATTTACCTACAACTCGCAGCATTAGGGGGTTAATGACTGCATCATTTTTAATACCGCTTGGAATGTTATCAGTATTTCCCCATCAAGAACCACGATTTTTGATTCCGTTAATATTGCCATTAGTTTACTTATATGGAGCACAAATTTATCCCGAAATTAATGAATCAATAGTGAAATCATTTCTCATGGAGGAAAGACCACAAGTTGAAAAGAAAAATAGCAATGGACATTTTATATTCAAGGCTTGGATCGTAATCAATGTATTGCTAACCATATTTTATGGATTTATTCATCAAGGGGGTGTTTATGCGATGATCAGCGATTTAAGCAAAGAGATGAGTCGGGTTAGCTTTAGAACAAATTATCACGTCGTAACTAGTCACGTGTACATGCTACCAAAATCTCTATTTTTAATAAAGCAACCAGACCGCCGGCAGTTCTCACGTGTGAATTTGCTTCTCCATGAAGAAGGATCGAAAGACCTGGACATGGTATTTAAGAAAATTGAGAAAATGTTGCAGTTGTGTGAGGCAAATAGAGTAGTTAACGGGAAAACGTGGAGATGCAAGGTGTACTTGATAATTCCAAGTAGTTTAATTATTGATCTTTATTTTCATGTTTATAAGCCTGGTCATAATATCGAGTTCTGTTCTTATAATGCTTATTATCCTCATTTAAGTATTGAAGCATTACCAAATATTAATTGTTTAAATAATTTAGAAAACTTTTTAATGTATCCAACTGCCAGTCTCGTTAAAATTTTTAAATGCTTTGGTCTCGCTCGCATCGAATTTACGTTAAAACAAAGATGAAAATAATAAGACTGTTATAGCTTTGTGCTTTAGAGCTAATTTTATTATGGTTACAAATTTTATATTGAGTAATGCTAGTCAAAAATAAAATGCATGCATATCATAATTATCATGCAAAGTGATATTAAAGTTATACAAAGTGATTAGTAAAGCATTGTACAAAATTGAATTTTAGAGCCTTATTTTAAAGAAAATAACAAATGAATAATTTCATTTGTAATAACAAAACAAACAAATTAGATATATTTAGAAATAATAGATACATTGCTGTGTATTCTTAGGGTGCGTGAATACATTTTAATCTTTTTCAAAGCCTCACTTTTGGGTTCAATGAATTTTTTATTTTTATAATGTTAATTTGTGTTTTTGTTAATTTTCTCCTTAGAAAAGACATGACACTGACCATGCTAAAAGCTCTTGCATTCTGATCATAATAATAAATAGTTAATATTTCTTATTTATGGTAGCCATATTGGTTTTTCTTTGAGAACAACTCTTGAAACATTGTTTATGCAAACACGAAACAAATTTGATTTGCTTTTTAGAATATCCATTACATAAAATGGAAACTAAGGTTTGGGAATCCCTGAATCTTGGCGTAATATTTTTTCTTATTGAAAAATAATGAATTGGTCAATGAAATGGGGAGTTTTAAGTGTCAAATTGAAGTTAAGTTTTCTTTCTTTGTTTTACTAATAGGTTTTTACCTATTTAATGTGATTACCCCGGGGTGAGCAACTATCCTTAATTTTTTAAGGGGGCAGATCAATAGGCGCTGAGCTTGTGTCAAGTTCAATTCAAAAACGAATAATCGTAGAAAGCTGAAATTTTCAGAATATACGTAAAATATGATTTTACTTAACATAAGCTATTTTTTATTTAAAAAAAATTAATATACAAAAAATTTGCTATCAGTTTTCAATAAAATACACTTTAGTTATAAATATAAAATAGCTTATGTTAAGTAAAATCATATTTTAAGTATATTCTGAAAATTTCAGCTTTCTACGATTATTCGTTTTTGAGTTGAACTTGACACAAGAAATGAAGCAATATACATGAAATTTCAAATTTTAACCAATCAGAAGTAAATATCAATATATCTCAATAAAATATACCAATGAAATATCATAAAACAACTAGTGACATCTGTTGAATTTTATTATTTTTTCCTATTGATCTAGGACCTTAAATTAACTATCATAATTTGATAATTCAATACCATAATTTGGTTTTGTTTTAGTTACTGTTTTTTAATTTTTACTACAGTGTAACCTCGACAATCTGAACTATTTAATATAAGATTGTGTTCTGATTAACGAATTTGATTAGAAAATAATTAACAAACATTTTTATTGTGTAATGCAAAAATACACTGTAAAAATATTTTTGTGTACAAAATCAAACCCTCTAGGGCAGGGCTCGGCAATCGGGCCGTATACGGCCCGCGAAGCGTCTTGATACGGCTCGCAGACTATAAAACAAATGATTTAAAAAAAAAGCCCCGTTTGTGAATTTGTCACCAAAAATTACAGTTTTTGATCACTTTACCTATAGTTCTTTGTACAATTTTTAAAATTTCCTCCTTGAAGTCTTGTTTGAAAATCACTTATATGTTTCCACTTTGGTTTATTTTGTTTACTAATAAAAATTGCAATCGTTTAATTATTGTAATTCGATTTTTGAAGTCATTTAAAAGAAATTTTCGAATTTTTAGAAATAAATCAACTTGCAGATAATTTACGACCTATTCCTTAACCATAATCAATTTTTTTAAGTTTAAATAAAACAAATCTTAATTTAATGGAGTTCAGATTATCGAGGTTACACTGTATTGCAGCTTGTGATATTTTACAATCACATTTTATGAAAGCCAATGTACGTATTAGCTGTTAAAACTTATTAGTTATAACTTACTTATAAGCATGTAAACCTATAAACCAACAGTCTCAACTTAGCAATAATAAGCATAGAGTTATTGATATACTTTTAATAAGCATATTTACTTATGTGTTTTAAGTTGCAAATTCATTTTCTTATTTTTAATAAACTCATATCCAAATAAAAGTTCTTATTTTGATTACATTCCTCGTACATATAAACATTAATTAATAAGTGAGTTAATACTGGATTCTGAGGCAACTTCCAAGGTGCTAGGTAGGGCTTGTGTTTTTCCTTAGTGACTGCAACACAAACGAAAACGTCTTTTCAGTTTATATTCGGTTTATGTTGGTGTCAATTGGTGGAATTAGGTGTCACGCATTCTCCCTCGCGCACTCCTCAGTCACTAACGATAAAATGCAGATTATCTGCTATTCAAATATTTATGCTAATATTCAAAGTTAACCGAAGATTTTTGAAATAAACTGTCTGCTACAGTTACAATTGAGTGGTTAAGTACATTCAGTGTTAATGCCGATATAACGAATATATTGGGACTTGTTTTTACTATTTTGATATAGAAAACGAATTTAATCACGAAGTTATTTCATGATAATCAAAATAAGATAACCAAAAATGTCTTCTTCTCTTCCTAGAAAAGATTCTAGACCTGTTATTTCCAACATCTGCGTCGTTTCCTTGGCAGTGTTGGTTCTATGAGCATATAAATATTTTACATCCATTAGGTAGTTTGCCAGTCTGGCCTTCAGATGTGCCTGTTCTTCTAACGAGAAATGTAAACAATTCAAAGCAAAAACAAAAAAATTGGTGTGGTGTTTTTTCACATATTTTTTCCTCATGTATCTCTTACTCTATTTAATGATTTTCTTGTCAAGAACCATGGTAGAGTAAAAACGTGAGGCTCAAATTGCCACAATATGGTTTGAATTATCAAGACATTGAATTATTGAAAATTATTTGAATTATTTGTAAAACCGGGCTAGAAGGCGATAAACAGGCTCAGAAGATAATTAATAATAGTTGTTAAAAAAACAATGGTTGATTGTAAATTTGATCAGATAAATCTAATTGGCTTCCTGCATTCTGTTGATGGTACGTGTGGTCGACGTAAATATTTACAACAATGCTTGGAAATAATTTCTCATTAGTTGCGCTACAAGGCTTGCAAAGGAGTGTTTTCACCATTATTCCACCAAAACCTCTGATATCAACGATTGACCTCAAACCGGCGACCACTATCAAAGGTGAAAACTTACCTTTAAAGCAATTATGAAGGACCTACTCAAGACGCTACGTAATGTAAAGGCATCCGAGGAACTTGCCCATCACGATTCCCAAAACCTCATACTCCGCAACTAAAAAGATAGAAAACATATGCTTGCCACGCCTTCTCCTGGAACAGTCTTCCCAACTACGCCATCGCTTCTGAAAATACTTTCCCTGACAAAGCTCTCGTCGGCCGTGTCAGTCTAGACTTTTTAGCTTTGTACTAACCTCCGAGGTTACTCCTCAATAAACATCAAGTCTGCTGCAAACCGCCTCAGATGATGGAGATATGGGACCCTGCCCTTGTGCTCCGCATAAGTCATCTGTTCACTGTTCATCGCGCAAAGGAGTAGGCCTACTGCAGTTGACCGTACGTTGTGCTAAAAATAACATCAAACTAATATCATGGTTTAGAAGTTCCGTTGGCTTAAGGGGTAATGACACTTTAGTGACCTATAAAATAATACAATTTTGTATGACGATATAGTAAAATTCACTATACAAAATCTAACTTTGAAAAATATTTGTAATTTATCAATTATCTTTTTCCACAAAATGGCAGCGCCAGAGTTCAGCAAAGGAGACGTGGGCAAAAATGGATAAGACTCCAGCCGAGGGGTAAATCACTACAAAAATCTGTTGTACACCAAGGCAAAATCCAGATTATAATCTATAAAATCTTCACTAAAAATCGCATAGAATTTACAATCCAGTAGAAATCTTACCAATCCTTGTTTCAATCTATATAATTTAAAAATAATAAAAAGTAGCAAAATCCCCCACAATCTTCATAATCTTAATCAAAATCTATAAAATCTCAGAAAATTTTTTAAAATCTTAGCATTGTTGTCAGGCAAAATCCAGATTATAATCTAAAATTTTGTTAAATCTTTTGACAATCTCAAAAATCTTTTAAAATCTCTGTGCAATCTTTAGGGACTGCAATCCATTGTACGGTTTAAACCTTAGTGAATTACCCCTCGACTCCAGCCTGCTTGAGTTGGGAGGAGTAAGCATTATTAATATGACACTCAGCGACGTGCTTTCCAGGGAGAGACCCCGGGACGCGGGGATTATGTCGCAGAATGCATAGGCCAAGGACGAGAACTTTGTAGATCGATTTTTTGGTAGAGTACCACTCTTAAATATCTTTGTCAGATGTCAAAGAACTCATAATAATAATCGCCATTATAACTTACAAATTTTATTAATTTTTTTTCTATTTCTTTAAAAAATATTACAGATACAAAATAATACAAATCACCCTGTATTAATTAAATAAAAATAAAATTAACAACAATTTTTTTGTAATGTAACTTTTTTATATTAACAATATTTATCCACAGTTTCTGTGCACGTTTCTATTTTATTTATTTCAATAAAATCTTGTTAAACGAAAGAACACAATAAAAAGCTAAAAAATAAAGTAACCTAATAGTTTCTTAAATTTTCCTAGCATCACAATCATGGTTTAATTTGTTAGAATGCAATCACTGGCTTTTTTTTTATAATATAAATATCTTCTTTCATTTTGGTATAATAAATTAAAATTAGTTTTTAATTTTAGTTATCGTTATTCATTTGAATTTTGCGTTAATTGCGAAAGTATTCTTATTACTTCTGCTTTTTGGTTGTCATTCAGTTTTTCCACTATTTGTACCACAGCATCGAGGGCCACATCTGGACAATCCTATAATTTAGTCACCCTTTAATATTGCTCAAATTTTCATACTGTAAGAAACATTTACCTCTAAAGATTCCTTAATTTGATTCACCACTGCATCCTTCTTAACACAGTGAAGGTTATATGAAATTATGGATTGATCGGCAGGTTTGTGCTTTTGTTGGTTTAACCACTCAACTACAGTTTCATTGTTTTCCCATTGGTAACCCTAAAATTTAATCATTGTTAAATTGTAACTTGTAAAAACTTTTGAAAAGTAATAACCACCTCTGATGAACCTTTATCTTCGATGAACCACCTCCTTAACATAGACTCGGCTTGACCTACATTCAAATTCGGTTGCGTATTTAATAAGGCACTAAATATTTCGTCTTGTAATAACAGTCTTCTTAATCGCCAGTAAAGTATTTTTCTTGACTTCCTCCAAGGTACAATATCCTAAAGTAACAACAACAAAAATTGTAATAACAAACCCAAAATTATTCAAATTAACCTACACTAATTGCTCCCTTTTCATGCATCCTTTCAGGTGTGTCGTGGAGATCAGCAAAGTGTACAGATACTTGATGATACATGGGCAGTAACTCCTCAACCCGTTCCGCAATTCTCTTCTCCAATTCCATAACTTCGGGTATTTTTTTTCGTTCCATCGTTTGAGACACACTCGATTTCCGTTCAAATTCTGCCGGTTGGCTCTGATTAATTATCTTAATTTGTTCGTCTAATTCGCGTATCTTTGGGTCGCTTCGGTGCATAACCTTAATCAAATCCTTTTCCCTAAATTTAATTTCTACAATCCCTTCTGGTTCCAACACTCCACCTCTGGAATCGGGATCAGCATATAATTCCATATATCTCGAATTAATAGTGGGATCGACAACAGCCCAAGCTCCACCACGTAGTTCACCATTAGGAGGAATGTAAATGATGATTGGTTTTTTATATTCTCTTAAGCCATCGACTATATAGGCTCCGAATTTCACGACTTGTTCGTACATATCCTTCATTCCTCCACTGAAACCCCTCCAATTTGCAAAAATAAACAAGGGCAAATCTTCTCTCGAGAAGTCTTGGATAGCTTGTGCAGTTTTATATGCAGAATCAGGAAACCAAACCTGCCCGGCTTGGGAGATAGTTTTTGCTTCTGAATCCAAATTGGCTGGATCTGCAGGTAAATTGAGCTCAACTGTTCGTGTTTCGACGGCAATAACTCCTACCGGTACACCACCAAGTCTTGCACGTCCAGCTATTACCGTTTGGGCCCATGGTTGCATAATTTCTGACCAAGAGTCTTTATCGAAGAAGCCCGACTCCCAATCGTTTGAACTGTCATCATCACCTGCAATAATTAGTTGTTAATATTTAGAAATTTCAAACAAAATATAAACCTTACTTATTGGTCTACCAGCTAACATGCATCTGGGATTGTAGGGAGCTTTCGTTGGAATGTAAGCAATCTCCCTGTCGATTGGATCCACACAGTGGGTTATCGGTAAGGGAGACATTTTGTCCTTAAAAGGGGGAAAGTTAGATAAAATGATAAAAACAAGTAGGACTACCAAATTACCTTTGGTATATAAGAGAGCCACTTCAATATGGTTGAAATTCCTTCTAAATCAGACTGTTCCGTTTTGTGAGTGACTCCATTGTTGTGCATAATTTGCGTACCACCCAATTGATTGTTCGATGCGTACACTTCCCTACCTAACAACTTATTTAAAGCTGTGTAACCAGTAAGAATAATTGGAGAGTTTTCAATCTGTATAACTCTCTGTCCTAACCGGATCAAGTAAGACCCGATTCCTATAGCTCTGCATGTCACCATAGATATTGTAACAATTTCCTTATAAGCTTGTGATGTTTCACCGGCGATCATACCAGCGTTTCTTAAATTTTCAACACCAATTCCGTCCTCTTTACCGATAATATCGGTGATCTTATACCGGGATTCCCCTTCATCTTCGATTAATACGGCTCGAACTGAATTAGTAGAGCTAAGTTTAGCATAATCTTCGGGTGTCAAGTACAAATATCTAAAACCGTGGTCGGGTTCGTTGATGTCTACCCACGCCACTTTAAACACTGCTTTAACTTCTTCGGCGAGACCAATTTTTGCGCCACTATTAGCAGCCAAATAAATCTGAAAGTTTAAAATTAGGGACGTCAACATTTAATAATCACCAAAACTAACCCTAGGAATTTTAAGTTGTCTAGCAAGTTCGCTGGCGAGTCCAAAAACTTTATCTTCCCTAGGTCCAAATGCACCAATAAGGAAGGTGATATCATTGGCTATGACAATTATGTCGCGTCCATTGGGATATTCGGGAGTGAATAGTGTAAACCTCCAGGCAACCATTCCAACATTATTTTCTCCTGGTACACGTTTTTGTTCTACCAAACGGCTTTCAGTCTCTACATCAAGCACTAACTCGACGAAGTCGATGAGCTTTTCAGGAATGCTGACTTCTTCTACAATTTGCAAAATTGATAATTTTATAAACTTTCTACAACTTTTAAATAAAAAAAAATAAATAAATATTATATATTATATTTATTATCAGTAACGCGTAGTTAAACCAGAGATTAACCCATTTATCTTTTCTCAAAATTTCATAATTTTTTAAGGTGTTGCAAGTGAAATGTTGAGATGTTTTTTTAATTTGTAGGGATTTTAAAGCAAAATTACCTATGTCAAATTTTCTTCGAGTGGTCAGAAAATTCTAACATGGTTAAATCATTTTTTTGAAAGTTGATCAATTCTTATTTCATTGAATTTAATTGTGAAGGAATTCTAAAAATTTGTTTTCACGCTTCTTAGGGCATATTTGATTTTTCTGAATTTTTTGAGATTAAGAAAAACTCACCTAATCTTTGTTCGCTGTACTGCTTCCATTGCCGGTCTACCATTTGAC
The DNA here is from genome assembly GCA_958510855.1 of Rhagonycha lutea. Taxonomy (NCBI): domain Eukaryota; kingdom Metazoa; phylum Arthropoda; class Insecta; order Coleoptera; family Cantharidae; genus Rhagonycha; species Rhagonycha lutea. The sequence goes on along the minus strand of OY294039.1, from coordinate 35,164,744 downwards.
GAAACATGTCCAGATAGTCGTAAACGTATGTGGTACCATTAGATTGTGCTTGAAACCGTTTTTGCTGCAGGTAATCTTTGGCTAGGTATGGAGTCGAAATCGGTAAGCCGTTCATTGGACCATGCTTTTTACCATAAGCTTTAAAACTAACAATACCAGATACAGGATCGGTCACTTCCGTGTACATGTTGATGTCCAAATAGTAACCGCTATCATTAGCAATGCAAAGTCGAACGTTTTGAGTTGAGGAATTTGGAGAGGACCTGATCGTCATTTTCAATTCAGCTTGCAAAACTCTCAATTTCCAAAGCCGTGGGCCATAACGCATTACCATGCTTGTTACAGCTTCTTCAATCTAAAACATTGTGTCAATTCCATTTATGATTTACTACTAGCAAGTGACTTACCTTTGATGGATCCATTATAACTGACGGAATAAAATTAAGGAAAATATGATTGCAGTCTGTTCTTCGAGAGTGCGGATGTGAGAACGCAATTTCCAATTCGTCCATAGCTTCCAACAGAACGCGTTCACCTTCGTTTTGTAAATATTCAAATGAAGCTTCCTTCGTGATGAGGTCAGAGTGCCTGATTATGGAACGAATGAAGAAGCGATAATCGTTGACTTCCAAGCCGGGCCCCACTTTGGCCTTTCCTAAGTAAAGGTGCATCTTTTGATTTGAGGTCGGCAAAGCTTCTAAATTGTAGGTCCTCATTCTGGTGAGTTCTAATTGAAACGCGCATGCAGGTTCCAGGTGCCGGTAAATACGATCTTCTCTGAATCCGTCACGATTCCGGTACGTGAAGTATTTCGGATACTGTTTCTTATTTAACAAAATAAACGTGACTCGTCGAATACACCTCTTTTGTAATTCTTCTCGATAAGTGGAACAGAAACTACCAAAAAGTCGTCCCATGGTTGAATCATCAACATCTCCCTTATCCTTCACACCGATATTCAAAATATGAATGGGTTCATGCAAAACTTCTTCCTCTGGATTTTTATTTCCATCCACAGTCAAACTAACATTTATGGAGGTGCTGTTGGCGCGCGATTCGGAACCGCTTTCCAAAGCATTCATATCTTTCTGAGAGACAGACGCTGGACTCGAAAGATCCGCGATTAAATCAAAAATCTCGTCGGACAATTCTTCAAATTTCTGGAAATTATCAAACGCCACTATACAACCCGTTCTTTGGAAGGTATCCTGCTTTAACGATTCTTCGCTAAGATCCCTCATGCTGTCGAGTTGCATCAGTCTATTTGGGTGAGTCGAAGGTAAATAAAATTGATAGTGTATGATCGGTATCATTCCGGTCAATTCCAAATGTTGCAAGCACGTGATGTCGTAACTCGTGTACGCCCGCCTGATGTAAACTTCCAACGCGGCATGGCAAACTAAACGATTAGTGTGGTAGAAAAAGTCGTGCAAGATATCGAAAATAGATGTCTCGGACACGATAAGTTTTTGCAAATTTTCGGGGTGAAATTCGTGTCCGTACATATCAGTCGCTGACAAAAATATGTTCTCCATTTGATTGTGGCGCAATTCGTAGGCTGGCTGATGAGCAGCTATTAAGACTTGACGAGCTCGTAGAGCAACTCGCGAATGATCACTTTTGTTGAGCGACGTTAATTCGTTAAGTGTGGTCGATAATTCGTCCGTTAGACCGGGCTCTTTTGACCACAAATGATCGATTAACATCGTGATCAACAAATTTTTTTTGGTGACGTGTCCATGTGAAAAGATTGTAGCCATTACCGTGGACATATCGTCTTTGTGCTTCTCCCGAAGTGCAGAAACGCATTTATCATAACTTCCATGTTGAAATTGGCTTTCTACGTCGTAATATTGTCTCAACAAGTCGTGTATAGCGTTCTTCATGCGACCACGAATGCCATTTCGGTATCGTTGAACTAAATGTACAATCCCTTCGGTCGATAAAAAGAAACCGTCCCGCTCTGTGCGTTTTTGCATGCTGGCAGCATGACCATCGATAACACTGGCGATTTGTTGACTAGGAAATTGTGCTAACACTGATGTGATATTTCTTTCGTACAGTGACATCAGACGGCGAATCTTTTTTTCAACAGCGATTGGAATCCTACCCGAAATGGATGCAATCACTTCTTGTAGTTCTAAAAGTGGCATGCTAGGGTCACGGAGACTGCTCATGAATTTTTCTATTACTTCTCTAAGACGTGGAGCATTGTAAGGTTCAGGTAGGCAGTAACCCCCTAAAGTGTTTTCGAGAATTGTTTTGTAGGAATTGTGAATGTGGTTTAATTTTGTTGAAGCTAAGGGAGAGGAAACTTCCAGTTCTGGGAATGGGCCATTATACATTTGAGCTTTTGTGACTAAAGATGGATCGTCTAATTCCAAATTAGCAATAATGGCGCCAGCATCTAACACTGCCCCAGGACGTTTGACATAGAATATATTACCAGCTTCGCCGGCAGTCAAAGTCATCACCATTTTCATGACCTGAATAAAAAAAAGTACAAAAATATAAAATATAAAATACCGTTCGTTATAGATTACAACAAAATACGCAATCATAGAAAATTTTGTTCTAAGGTTGGTCTATGCTAGACTCGGAAATTAATGTCATTGTTATGTGTTAAGATTTACCATCAAATGAACTAATCTTGTGTGTTCATATTGTACATCATTATTTTATTCCTTTATTCTGACTCATCAGCTGCATTCGTGTCTGTTTTATATGCACTGGATTTTTTGAGGAAATTTTGAAAAATTTCTTTTTACGCCCTTAAAATTTCTTTTAATGGCTGTTTTTAACCCTATTTCCTATTTGATGAAATATCAAAATATTTTTCTTTTATCGCACTTAATGCCGCCCCTAAATATGTGCCGGTTTTCGCAACTTTGCTAGTTATATATATTTATACCATAAACTATTCAAGATATATTAATATAATCAATATAATATACTATCACGGACTGTTTTGTAGGAAGTTTAATTTTGGCACAGAAATATTGAAATCGAACGTTTTCAGTGTCCAAACGTCGAATTTTAACGGCGGGTGCAAGCTAAATGACTGATTCGACTGTGTAAAAGTTTTAAAGATCGTTTTTATGCTCTACAAAAAAATTTATGATGTGTAGTTGATTCATAATTTTGTTTAATTTTGCAGAAGATTCAAAAGTCATTGTATATTTATAACTTTCTATGTATGTTTAAATTTTTGGTGCAAAATCAATCCCAGTTAAACAAAAGTTTCTATATGGTTGCGGATCTTTTTTACAGTTATAAATAGAAAAAATAGTTTAAAAATTACTCACTTCAATTTCCGCATAAGTTTGTCCTCTATGGACATGTCCACCATCATCCACCAAGAAACCAATCAATTTTCCTGCAGAAGGAGATCTCAACAAAGTGGGATCATTTTCCTTCTCAAATACACACGTTTGATTACCAATCACGATTCGATACCTGTCCACTTCCTCCTTCATGTAAGTTGTGAATGACGATCCATCAACTGATAATAAAATACCTAAGAAAAAAATTTAATATTATCTTGCTAACAAAAAATCATCCATCTATTAACCTCCATCACTCAACCTGTGAAGTTCAATTTCTTTAAAAGAACCATTCATTACCAGGAAGTAGGTGTTGGGACCACTCTTGGTTGCTTGAATTTTGTATTTATATCTGCAAGAAGAAAGTTAATTCGGTTTTTTATCACTTTGTACAACTTACCCTTCATGTATAAGTTCGACGTCAATATTGTTGGTCAAAGCGTTTGAAGCTTGTATTTGTCCACGCTCCAAAGAGCACTGAAATTCCGTAAACGCTTCACTGATACTTTTATCAGCAATGTGTAAAGAACCACAAATAACCCCCAACATAATATCAGGCTTTTCTGATTTAACTCGTTCCGATATCAAAATGTCTAACCAGGCCGTATCAATTTTGTTTTCCTGAAGTTAAAACAAATTTTTAGATGTTAAAAGTTAAAACATACCAATAAGAAAATCTTACCTGGAAATTAGGAGTCTCAAGTAAAGTAATGAGATATTCCACAGTTGTTCGGAAATCACCTCTAATGGACAACTCTTTAAGAGCAATGACGAGATTCTCGCGAGCTTGCTCTCGATTTTCACCCCAGGAGAAGCAATGACCAAATTGCGAATCGGCAAATTCGTGCAATCCGCCAGATGCTGCTACAGAGAAATATCCCCATACATTTTTTGACGACCTGAAGTTCAGTTCTTGAACGGTTCCAGAACTGGGTTTGAAGCCTTCATCTGGATTTTCTGAGGTAATTCTAGCTGCAATTACGTGGCCCCAAGGTTCAGGTTTATGAGTTGGTTCATCAAAATCAATTTCTGTTAAACCCCACGGTGATTCCCCGTATAATAACCTAATATCTTTAATGTAATGTAAAGGAAGGCCCATGGCAATCTACAAAATCGGCGTTAATAAAGTTGTTAGGGACACAATTTTAATCATTTACTTGTAATTGTGCTGCCGGTAAATTGACATCTGACACCATTTCAGTACAAGGATGCTCTACTTGTAAACGTGGATTTAACTCCAAAAAGTAGTAATGACCAGAAGTATCATACAAATATTCAACGGTGCCGGCGGAAACATAGCCCACCATTTTTGCTAAACGTACAGCTGCCTGTAAAGCATGGATTTAGTGAAAAGCCTGAAATAAGAACGAACTTCCTACCTTTTCCATTTCTTCAAAAATGTCTTGTTCTGCAATCACAGCAGGTGCCTCTTCAATAATTTTTTGATGCCTTCTCTGAATGGAACAATCACGCCCAAATAGAGATATAGCATTTCCATATTGATCAGCCAATAATTGTACTTCTAAATGCCTCGCACATTTCGCTAATTTCATGACAAAAATTGGGGAACCTGGAACTTCAGCTTGAACCTACGCAATTTACATTATTAAAAATAAAAAGTAAAGTTAAAAAAAAAAGGTACCTGACGAAACGCGGCGATAAAATCAGCTTCGCATTCGACTTTACGAATGCCTTTACCACCACCACCTTCAGATGCCTTTATCATAACCGGATAACCAATTTTTAGAGCTGCCTGTACACCTTGTTCGGGGGAATGGATGCAACCCCTCGAAAATAAATCAGAGGAGATTTTAATCTTTTTCCCTGTATATTCAGCTTTCAACTCTAAAATAATTTTAGTTATTTTTTTACCAAGATGCGCGTCGAATTAAAAGTACCTGAACCAGACCATGGCAGTGTAGGAATTTTGGCGGTTTGAGCAACTATGGACGATGCGATTTTATCACCAAGCGCCCACATTGCTTTTTCAGGTGGCCCAATAAATGCGATATTATTTTTATGTAACAATTCGGGTAATTTTGGATTTTCTGATGCGTGACCCCATCCAGCCCAAACAGCCTATTTGTTATTAGGAAGTTGCATTACAAATAGTGTTGTTAAAAAGTGTTAAATGCACGGGGGAAACCCGTTTAACATTTTTGTTGTGCTTACCTGAACTTGACATCTTATGGCGATTTCAACAATAAGCTCCACGTTAGCGTAGTTATTATTATTTGTACCGCCATGAACAGGAACATAGTGGTCAGCCATTTTTATATACTCTGCATTGGCTTTCAAATCTTCAGGTGTAACCATTACAACGAAACGAACGGCTCTTTCATTTTTAAACATTTCATATGACCATCGCCGCACCGACCGCATGCATTTGACCGCAGCAATACCATTATTAGCAATCAAAACCTGAACAAAACCGAAATAAAAAACCGGAAAATTTAGCAAATTAAAAAAATTACCTTATTGATTGCTCTGTTTCCGTTAAAGCGTTTTACAAATTCTTCAGGCGTCGCTACCGTAAAGTCCTTTTCGTACGATCGGTTGTGGATCATAACTGTCCCTTGGGACATACTAGGCCTGAAAAAAATATAAAATTTAATTACGTAACCTAAAACGCATATAGTAATAGTCACATTTTCAGCCTACTAAAAAGAAATGCAAAAATTAGATCCAGTTAAAAAAAAGTAATAAACTATAAGGAGGAGCTAACAGAAGGAAAAAAATATTCCAAGTTCGAAGAGAAGAATTTTTATGGAGATATAAATTTTAAAACGTCCGTAATACTTAAAATTGCTAATTTATTTATCTTAAACAATTATTGAAATTTTAATATATTTATATATTTTCAATGTAAATTATTTAATACGTTAGTCGCCATGTGCATTAAATTTAACTCATACTAACATTAAAAACAATAGGATATTTTTAAGCGTAGCGGTCTACGTGTTAAATAATACAATTTTTTCTATCAATGGGAAATTTTATAACAAGGCTTATAATTTTACTATAGTAGTAAAATTGAATTACGTATCGAATAGTAAAATTAATTACGTAAGTACAAACAAATAACTATTAATTTATTGTAGTGAAGAAAATGAAACAATGGTCAATTATTCTCCTAATTTACTTAAATCTCAAAATAATACAAAAAGCTTAAGTTGGATAATCTAAGTAAACAAATTGTTTAAATTCAAGAACACAAATTACATTTTTCATTGACGACAGGAATTGTAAATTAAAAATTACCCATAAATAATTAGGTTATTCACATAAAATAGTAAGTAATAGTTCTAGTGTTGGGCAAGGTTCTTTTTTCTAAATGTTGTTCAGCTACTAATAATTATATTATTAAAATAGCAGCTACTTGGTAGTTAAGATTCTATTCAGTACTGTAAATGTGTAAATAATCAAGTAGAGGCAAGTCAGAGACATCTGATTAGGTGTTGAGGAAGGGATAGTAGTCAACAGTGAGACAACGGCAATATTGTCATTGTCTAATGACAAAACTGATTCCAGATTGCATTTGCTCTTGTCACTTTTTTAAAATATTAGAAATCTGAAGAGAAAATTTCCTTGTTTCATTGAGCAAAGCGTCTCACTGTAGACTACTCTCCTTTGCTATTTCCCGCAAGGAATTCATCTCAAAATTTGTCGGCACGTAATTGGTTCAGCGCAAGACTATCCGAAGTAGGTGATTTCTCACTTTTCAAATTTGGTAAGATTTTCATAATGATTCTGTTAATATTAGTTGGGAGGGAGATATTGCAAAAAGATTTGGAAAATATCGTATTGAAAAAATTAATCTATAATATAATAATAGAACATTACAATGAATTAATCAACAGGATTCAATCGCTGTTAATTGAATTACAATTCAATTATTAGAATTCAGGTATTTTCAATAAGAAAATATAATAAAAAAAGATTGCTATTATCTAGGAGCGACAGTAGGCTTCGACTAATATATTGCTATGTTCAGAAGGTAGGCGAATATCGGTAGTTGCTATGGAAAAACAATGTTGTTCAAAGAGTCGATAAATAATGATAATTAATGAACAGATGAGTATAATTTTTAACATGGATAGGAAACCCAAATAAAGTATTAATTAACGATAATTGATTTGATTTGAATTATACGTGTTAATAACAAAAGAAACTCCCCGAGACAACAGTATTGCAAAAAATATGCAATAGGTAAATAATTATTACCCAAAATGTAAAAAAAATGGCTCCATTCAGAAAAATCTCAGTTCTGTTTGTATGAATTTTAAGAACCTGTAATGCAATTCACGATTTATATTGCCGTTGGTGGCGCCACCATAACTAACAAAACAATTCCAATTTTTAGTTTGAATTTATTCCGTGTGGTGGGGTTTTGTTAATGAAATTTGCGAAGAAATTTCGTTATAATTTTCTTCATATCGTGAGATTTCACTATCGGGAAATTTTGGTTTTAACAAAATTAATCTTGACAAGTTCGAAAGCAATTGAACAAAATGAAATACTTAGATTGAAGAAAAAACTTACCCAATGGACTATAAGCAAAAAATCAAGATATTTTGGAACTGCTAAGAGAGATATTGTAGAGATTAGAATTTACACTAGAGAACTTAAATATAAAAGCTGGAGTTCCTAATTCAATAAAAATAAAAATATATATAAATTTTGGGTGTTTTAATGCCAAAAACACAAAAGCTTAGATTAGATATCTCGAAAAACTTAAGAGATTTGACAAAATAATGAATTTTTAGACCCCCCTAGGCTCCACATCCCCTTGTAATACTATGGAACTTCAACACAAAATCTGGAGTCTCTAATTCAATAAAAATATTACCAAATTTTGGGTATTTTTAAAGCCAAAACAGCAAAACACAAAATCTTAGATTTTTCGAAAAAAAAATTAAGAGAAATCGAAAAAATAATGAAATTTTTGACCCCCTTAGACTCCACACCTCACGTTAATTTATTCTAAGGAACTTAAATGCAAAAGCTGGAGTTTCTAATTTAATAAAAATATTATCAAATTATCAAAAAATACTTGATTTGATCACCGATTCGATTTCAACTAAGGGCGTCGACAATTTGCTTATAATTTTTATAAATAATTATTTGTTTGTACTAAATAATTTTATAACTTATAGCATGAAAAAATATAATTACTTACTGGAAATAAACTTCAAATTTGTTTTCAAAATTTTTTGTTAACTATGTTTACTATTACTATCTATCATTAGAACTATCCATGACGAAAGTATTGCATATTTTTTATCAGTACCATTGATAAAAATAATTCAAAATTGTATTTGGTTAAACAAGTCAATATTTGTAAAAAAAAAAGAAAGTAAATAAGTAGATTACTATGGACCTTTTTTATGCCTAATAATATTTTTACCTCTGTGGTGTTCCAGCACATAATAATTCAATTTAATAATTTATTTTATTTATTGATAAAGTAAAGGTAAGAAGAAAGGCAAGAAAGCGAAGAAAAATTTAATGATCGGAACTAAAAGAAGAAATATTATTATGTTGGTTTTAGCGGTTTATGGAAATTCATTTTTCTGCATTATTAATTTTTAATAGGAAATGTTTTTCAAAACGTTTAATTATTAAGTATGCTGATTTTAAACTTGATTTTACTGTATCGTCAAACCGTACTGCATTTTTAATGATCTATGCAAGCGTTCTATCATTCCATTACATGCTGGGTGGTAGGGAGAGCTTCAACTGCGTTTAAAACCAAATAAAATTGAAAATTGTTTGAATAAAACAGATTAGACTTGATGACCTTGATCAGTGGTTATTTTTAAAGGAACGCCGAATCTTGAAATCCAACCGAAAAGAAAATTTGAGGCTACAGTTTCTGCAGCTGCATCGGGAAAACGATCGATACATGTTAAAATGTAATTAAAACCTTGACAAGAAGGTAAAGGGCCAACTAAATTCATGTACATGTGGAAAAACGTTCACATGGATAAAAAATGATATTTTAAATTACTAGATGTAAAACTTTAAATTATTAGTTAACAACGCTGCCACACCTCTATTAAGTTTTGCTATAATTAATCAGATTTTACGCGTTAAATTACTATGTACTGCTGGACAATTCAGCACCCGATGTAATAAGACAATTTTACAATTTATATAGGGTGTCAAGCTAAAGGTTCAATTGTTTTTATTTGTTTGATTTGTCATATCATTGTTATGGTATTAAAAGCAACATTGCACTCTGTTAACTTCTAAAAAGTATTCGGATGCTGCTTGGAGTAACCTTTCTGAAAGGATACGAAAAGTGCCACTTTGCTGCCTAAAAATAGAAAGAAAAGTAGCAATTTTCATTATTACATGACGAAAAATAGTTTTATACAATGGGATATTTGCACAAATATTTAAATCTTAGGATGTGACAAGGACAATTCTTTTGACACAACTCATTTACATTTTATTATATAACTGAATTGAAAATTAATAAAAAGATGTATGAAAACATCGTATGACGTGACGAATTAGCTTATAAAGTGTACAGTTTTGGTAGTAATATTAAGGTCCAATTTAAAAATGTTGTATAATATAAAAACCACTTCCTGTCAACATGTGAAATGGCAGACTACAAACCTGTGAGGTCAGATTAATGACAAGCGTGTTTAAAGTCATGTGACCGAAATCCAAAAATGCTCTATTTTAATTATGATTTTTTTTGTATTTGCTTACAAATAAGACAGATTGCATTGGAATTATTATATAATATACTTTCGATTTCCTAACGGTTTCTTTTACTGGAAGGTTCTAGGATATTTTTACTATGAATTACCAAAAAATGATGGAACTATTCTGAACAGGAGGGAGCTATGATATTAAAATAAATTTGTGAAAAACTATGGGAAATAAACCGGTGAATGCTAGACTGAAATATATATTTCATATTATCTGTTATCGAATTTACTTTGTACCGGATATGTCTAGTATAGAATCGATTGTTTCAATCGATTGTTTCGGACCGCTGGTGACGGATAGTTATATTTTGTGCAAAATAATCGCATCTAGATAAAAGGGAGATAAAATGTATCGTGGCACGTTTAATGCGGAACATTATGTAAACTAAAAGAAAATGTATTGATATAAATTACGGATATTAATATGGAGCAAACATATGGAGAAAAAGGTGATTTTTGGAGAACAGTCGTGGAATGTAGAAGTTTTATTACAGAATTGGGGATAACTGGAACAACAACAGCAGTATGAAGATTATTATATGAGTTATTCGCAAAAAAATGCATTATGTTTTGATATTATGAGAAGTTATGTTCAAAGATCAGTACACTGACGCATGCAGACATTATATTAATTTGTATATTTTAAAAATAGTGGTGTTTACTTACATTAGTATGTTATAATTTGATAATTAATAAAACTTCTCACTTATTCATTTTAATATTGTTATATTTTGTTAACTCGATGTAAAATTGTTTATCTTTTACACATTTCATTGCACAAATTTTGATTTAAATATTATCTATAGGTAAATAAGCAAGTTGTTTATTTTCGATATTATTCGTACGCTCATTTACCCATTTTTGAAAACAAATTTTGAAGTAATAACAATAAAACTTTAAAAACCACAGTAAGAACAATTTGTTAATAATTTCCAAGGTTTAAGACATGGAGAGGTAAGTTTTTGAGAAACATGTTTTGCAACTAAACATAAGTTAATAAAAAGTGAAAACGTTAAATATGAATAAATCAATATTTAAATTAAAGAAAAAGTCCAGCATTCAATAGTAGAGGTACCTAACTTTTTAATTAGAAACATTATCATCCGATTTTCAAATTTCGATAAAAAAAACGTTTTGGACGATGGTCAAGGTTTAAAACGCACCAATGATATCCTGCTGGTCAGGAACATACGATAGTTGTACATTATTATTGATTATATTACTGAAAATATTTCAATGTCAGTTTTTGTTAAAAAATAATGACACCTTTATGCTCCCTAAACGTTTTTTTGGAACGTTCTACAACAATCAAATAATTGTTAATCCAAAAAGCGTTTAATATTCTGTGCGATTTACTTAGGTCAGTCATCCAGAAAGTACAAAACTCAAAAATTCAACACAGATATTAGAGGCTGTTTAGACAGTCAAGATTATCAAACGTTTTGCGAAATTTAGTAATGATGTTATTGTCATCATTTCCAAGTGCTATACAATTCAAGAACACGGAGTAGTTCAACGTCTCCAAATAACTAAGAACAAGAACTAGTACGTTTAGGTTTTTTATGAACAGAAAATTCCACCAACTTGAAGGCCAAACTATAATATTGCGTATATTTGGATAATTAAACCAGATTAGTCGAACCTTTTCTGAGACAACCATATTATTAAAATTAAATTTGACCTAATCGGAAATTGGAACCCAAATTTGAAAATATTGAACATGGTAGCAAACTTTGCAGGAGCGAAAATCCAACAACCCCTACAGCACCCCTAAGCATTTTGGAACATAACTCATCTAGTGATCACGCCTTAAGGTTAGTATGAGTGGAGACCCTTATATGTTTTAACAGGTAAAATAAAATATATTATATAAATTTCTAAACCATGAAAACTTACTTAAGTGTACGGTACGGAGGTGTTAACAGATTAGAAGAAGACTGCACTGAACTCAAAATTGGTTGATCAAGAGTCTCAGTTACTTCGATATTAGGAATTGTAAAACTATCTTCATCACCTTCGTCGCCAATAACGAACCGTTTACTGGATTTTCGTTTCAGAAGGTGCTTCGGCATCATTTTTGTATCATCAAGATCGAACTCAATATCGGCACTTTTAATTTCTACACCTTCGTCGCACCGACCAAGCAGGTCCCAAAAAAAATCGGTTGAAGAGTTCATGTGAAATTTAAATGTTCACTATTATACACTTTTTATTTCCCATGCACATGTTTAATAAAAATCATTATTCATTACTGAATAAATTCATTTTTGTGAACTTGAGCACCTTTAAGCACAGCGTGGTTTAGCTATTTCATTGAAATGTAGAGAAATATAATGATATGAAGTTCACCTCCCAGTAAGTGGTACGTAATTAATATTAATTATATGCGAAAAAATGTATTATGACGATGTTATCGCAAAATTGACGTTGTATTAAACAAAAAACAACTTGTTAAATGAAAATCATCCAAATTTTTAATATTAATGACGTACAATAATCTCAGCTTCACAAGAGCGCAAACTTTTCCAACGCCACTATTTCCACTACTGATTTTTTAAAGAAACGTAGCACCAGCCACCTAGCACGCAATAAAGTAATTTTTATAATAATTACAACTATTAATTGAAGGTTTACAAAGACTTAAATCTTTGGCACAGTCTTTCACGCGAAGGACGAGATTTTAGTCTATTACGTTAAATTTTCCATCTCATACTGAACAAATTATGTTTTATTATTATTATTCTTCATTGTAAATCATTACTGTAACTAATTGCAAAATGTTAACTGAAATTACGGAATGAAGTTGCACTTTGAATTAAACCAACAATCAATAACACTCTAGAAAATAATAAACAGCTATTTATGTTTATTGCTAATTTATAAATAGGAAGCAATGAATATCATAAAAATAATGAGCAATTATATTGTACAGCGAATTGCAAATTTTGTAGGTATTGGTAGAATAATTAAAATAAAATTTATTTTTCGGACTAATTATTATTTTGTTAAATACCCACAATTGGAGCGGATCTTCTCTATAGTGATTCGTATTAAGGTCGGTCATGACTAGCCATCCATCGTGATTGGAGAGACCTTTGGGCAAATAACATACAAGAAGTGGTCGATCGGACAAGAAAATCAACTGTACGACTAATTAATTGATTTCAGTCTAGACATTGGCAAGATTATTTTGAAATTAATCGCAAAAAGTTGGAATTATTATTTAACTAGGGGGTCGGTCTAATTTTTTGAGCAAAGTTTGAAACTGTACGCCTCTTTATTCAAACGGCCATAAAACATATCATTTCATTACTATGCACACAAGGTTAAAGTTTCATTTTAATGTCGTTGGTAATGTCACGTGGTACTTTGTTAACCGGTGGCTAAAAATAATTTTGTCTGTCGCCGCCAGTGACAGACAAAGTAAAATTGCGCATTTTCGTAATAAATATCAGTTTTTTGACGCTTTAGTAAATTTTCGAGGTTTGAAGAAAACATAAAATGTTTTTTTGTGGAAGAAATGGCACTTTTGTTGCTCGTCTGTTAATTGCTAGATTTCCTTTGGTCGTACGTCAAATTTATTCACAAAAAACACAAGAAGTGACGTGTTTGCTCGTTATAACACAATAATATTATGGTGTTGAGATTTATTTTGATTTATTGAGAGGATATTTTTGAATAAATTAAATTGACTAATTTTTAACTATTAACACATTGCTATTAAATAATTAAACAGCTCTAAGGCGTTAATAATTAAAATGTTAATTTAAAATAATTTGAAATTAATACAAATTTAATGAAGATATTTCACAAATTTGACTTTTAAAGTGAAGTTGTATTAACAAATGAAAAACGGGGGGGGGGATTTTAAAAAACAAACTTGGAAAATAATAGTTTCATGTGAACAAATAAAAAAAATTTCTTAGACGAAAGTCAAAGAAAATGAGAGTTGAATATTAAAATAACGGCATGTCTCTAAAATTCATTTAATTAATCCAGTGTTTCTCAACTTGTTTTACTTGTGGCCCAGTTTTAAATGTCATTTTCTTCATTTGGCCTTTACTATCATAGACCTTGTTAATTTGAATAAAAAAAACTGTAATATCAATAAAATTCTTTATTTATTAATAATAATTATATTAAGAGCATTGATTTGCAATTTATTCCTCTAGTTTTTCTTATTTGTTGTTAAATTTGACAAATAGATGACTTTGGGTCTTGGGGTAACAATATACTTGAAAAAGTAAAAAATAGTATGCCTAATTAAAAAATGTCAGTTTTCTCTCTAAACCGCAGTTTTAGTAATTCAATTTACGAGGTATAACGGGTCGTTAGGTAAATTTGATTTTAGTTTGAAAATTACGTCGGATTGTTATAATACAATGCAATATGGTTAGATTTTGCGGGTAAGCCATAAATATTTTGTTCCACCTAGGACGAATTTTGACTTTTTATCATAAAATTATTACTAAATTAGGAACTAAAATCTGGAAATATCTCCTTTTTAGCTTTAAGTATATTTTCATGTCACCAGTCGTCCAAGCAAATGCTTCAACGCATTGTATCGGTCCTATAGGACAAGGGACTTAGTTCCAAATATTTCCACATCATATCTCCAAGTTAAACACTTACAAGGGGAAGGCCAACTTTGGTCGTCACAGATCTGCACCACTATCTTTATATCTTTACAACCCAATTAGAACGTCACTTCATGAAAGTTTAACGACCCGGAATTCAGAAAATTTTGTGAAAATAATTTTAAAGAGCAATGTAAAATTAAAGCATTGGTAGTTCAAATGCATTTCGGTGGTAGGTAAGTAACCTCAGCTCGGTTTTTTAAAATTTCCACTGTCAAGAATCATTAAAAACGGTACAAAAAGCTATTATAAAACAAAATATTTGCGAACCATTGTAAATAGGGCTCTAAAAAGTCAAATTTTCAAAATTTGTATTGTCCGATGCAGTCTTACGAGTTAGAAACGGTTTAGAACATTCCATTGGCTGCCGAAACCCCGCCTCTAACATATCCCACCAAAAGCTTATATAAGGTGTGTACTTCATAAAATGCTCTCAGTACATACTGGCGATCACAACAATGTGTCGTGTGTTGAGCGTTAAAAAACAGTTCTTTTTAGGGCCAAAAATACTTAGAAAGGGTTACGGTTTTAACGACGTTGAATCTCGCTTTTTTTTTGAAACTCTGGCGGGGGTGGTTGTGTTGCCGAAATGGCCCTTTCGCGCGCTACGCTGCGCTCCGCACGCTACAGACCCATTTTTCGGCAACACTAAACTCATTAAAAACATCCCTCTAGGGTGATCCAACTCGGCACATTGTGCTATTAGCAAGGGGTAAATCTCGCTTTTGTTATGCATCTCTGGCGGGTGTGTTTGTGTTGCCGAAATGGGCCTTTCGCGCGCTACGCTGCGCTCCGCACGCTACAGACCCATTTTTCGGCAACACTAAACTCATTAAAAACATCCCCCGAGGGTGATCCAACTCGGCAAATTGTGCTATTAGCAAGGGGTGAATCTCGCTTTTTTTTGCTGCAAATTTAAGCCAAAAATACGTTGAAAATGTGAATTTACCTCGACATTAACTGTACGATGAATTTTCCCGTGTTTTTTAGTCAAAAATACCCCTAAAAAGTGAAATTATGTCGATGTTAACTGCGCGACGGACTAGGTACTACTGGGTGCGTAAGCGAGCTCCGGTTTTTCAAAGTGTTAGAGTAACTCACACCACACGGACTGACGACAGAATGACTGTGACGTTTGAAAATCGAGCTAAAATTGGCAACTTTAAAATCGATTATTGGCCAAACTAATCGATATACGACTTTCACCCTCACCTTAATCGCTTCGTCTATATTTTTTCTATCTAAATCCGTCGAGATTTTTTTAATAAATTTAATATTCTCGAGCTGAGCCTACTTACCTGCTACCTGCATTTCATTATTATTTCCTTCCTAAAAAAATCAGTCGACAACTGCTCGACATAACCTTAGATTTACCCATTATTTTATTTATTAATTTGAGCATTATATCTTTGCTTTGTGATGTAACAGCTTGCAATCCTTTTTGTAACAGCACAAAGTTTACAAATATACAACCTGTAATAATGGTTACACGATAAATGAAAAAAGAAATTTAAAAACTCATACTGGTGAGAAACCGTTTGCCTGTAAGATTTGTGACATACATAATGCTTAATTTTGGTTTAACTGTATGCACATTGCATACAATCTGAATGCACACTTAAAGATATTGATAATCAAGAAGTGGAATGTTTCAAGAACGAGGTTCAAATTATAATTACAATCAAAGTATTACTGATTATATTGTTTATATCGCAGTTATGGTATTATGAGTTTTTAAATGTCGTTTTAAATTTGATTTGTGTACACATTTTATAGGCACAAGACTCACAAGCACATGACTTTTCTCCTGTGTGAGTTCTTAAAATGATCCTTTAAAGATGATTTTTGAGCACATTTTTATAGTCACAAATTTGACACGCAAACGGTTTCTCACCAGTATGAGTTTTTAAATTTCTTTTTTCATTTATCGTGTAACCATTATTACATGTTGTATTTGTAAACTTTGTGCTGTTACAAAAAGGATTGCAAGCTGTTACATCACAAAGCAAAGATATAATGCTCAAATTAATAAATAAAATAATGGGTAAATCTAAGGTTATGTCGAGCAGTTGTCGACTGATTTTTTTAGGAAGGAAATAATAATGAAATGCATTTGAACTACCAATGCTTTAATTTTACATTGCTCCTTAAAAATTATTTTCACAAAATTTTCTGAATTCCGGGTCGTTAAACTTTCATGAAGTGACGTTCTAATTGGGTTGTAAAGATATAAAGATAGTGGTGCAGATCTGTGACGACCAAAGTTGGCCTTCCCCTTGTTAGACAAATGCAAAGGGTGGTACTCTATAAATTTACTTGCTGTGGAGTCAGGACAGATGAAGTAGATAAAGTGTCAATATAATGAGCAGGTAGATTTGTGCGGCGAATTTTAAATCGAAGGGTGACATTCAAATCTAGCCCGAACCCAAATTTATTCGTGACTTGGTTTGGATTCCAAGTTAAATGTAGGGTCATCTGTAATATAGCTCATCGTGCTAATAGTTTATACGACTGTACCCCCAACTTTCGTGAGCATTGAATAATAGTAATAAAACAATTCTTGTTGAGAACCGCTGAATTAGCGAATTATTATTATTAATTTAAACAATTTTACGAGTTAAATAAATTAAATTATTAATATACTTTTATTAAGATTTCAAGCACTTGTCCGCTCTTCATCAAAATAATACATAATAACGAAGAGGATGCAAGTGCTTGAAAGCTTAATAAAAATATATTAATAATTTAATTTATTTAACACGTAAAATTGTTTAAAATATACCAATTAATTTATTATCACGAGTTAACAACTAAACAATTTACAAATTATTTTTATTATCAATTTTTTTCTTTAGATCAAAGTCAAATGTTATTATGTTATTAATTTTTGTAATTCGATGCATCTCGATTAAGGATTACATCAAATAAGAATTATCTAAAATAATTGCACACCAGAAAATATTAATAATTAGGGATCAATGTGTCGTAACATCCGTACGTTTCGACCGTGTCAAAGATTTATATACGATTATAATAATAAATATATAGTATATTTATTATACGACTGTACCCTCAACTTTCGTGAGGATTGAATAATAATGATAAAACAATTCCTGTTGAGAACCGGTGAATTAGCGAATTATTTTTATTAATTTAAACAATTTTAAGAGTTAAATAAATTAAATTATTAATATATTACTTTTTCACTTGTACTACGCTATTCGTCAGAATAATACATAATAACAAAGAGCATACAAGTGCTTGAAAGCTTAATAAAAATATATTAATAATTTAATTTATTTAACACGTAAAATTGTTTAAAATATACCAATTAATTTATTATCATGAGTTAACAACTAAACAATCTACAAATTATTTTTATTATCAATTTTTTTCTTTAGATCAAAGTCAAATGTTATTAATTTTTGTAATTCGATGCATCTCTATTAAGGATTACATCAAATAAGAATTATCTAAAATAATTGCCCATCAGAAAATATTAATAATAATTAGCGATCAATGTGTCGTCATTAGGGCTGGGAATTTATTTCGATTAATCGATTGTTCGATTAATCGATTGTTCGATTATTCGCTTGTTTTCGATTAATCGATTGTTCGATTATTCGATTGTTTTCGATTAATCGATTGTTCGATTATTCGATTGTTTTCGATTAATCGATTGTTCGATTATTCGATTGTTTTCGATTAATTGATTGTTCGATTATTTTCGATTAATCGATTATTTGATTAATCGATTTTCCGATTAATCGATATAATCGATTGTTAAATTTAACAATCGCCCAGCCCTAGTCGTAATCACGTCAGAACATCCGTACGTTTCGACAGTGTCAAAGATAATCAAGAATACTTCGTGGTTTTTAACAATAATTATGTATGAACTACCGCGAAGGCCAGGACGGAGCCGACGGTGCATTATTTTGAAGCAATAATGCATTTTGGTATGTTGCCAGACGATAAATTTTGTGATCATCACTTAAATTATAACTTTTTAAAATTGAAATTTTCTTTGTAAAATGAGCTAAGAAATATGTTCGTTAAGTCTTCAACTAGATATTAAAAGTTAGAGCTTCTGTTTCTATCATTTCAGCCTCAACTGTTGTTGAATAACTGACGAAAACTTTTGGGGGAAACGTAGTGGACAACCCTATATTGAATATTTGGATGAATTGGCGTTTGAAGGTTGATGTTGGAATCGTTCCAGAGGTATTTTCGAAAACCTTATGTCATCACCAGCACTGCATGTCAAGTTTTCGAGTTTATTTTCATTGTTATTGTTTTTTTTATTGAAATCATTGTATTGCTATATTTTTGTGGGCTATAACGCGGGTTAATAATTTTATAACTGTTGGTCCTCAAAATTCAAGTACTACACATAGATCTACAGAAAGTGAAATTAAAAGAATGGGAACAGAAACTCATTGAAGCTCTAGCGATGATGGACAGCAACTCCCAAAGCTTTTGCGGATGTCTTTGCGATGGTCGAGGATTAAATCATGATACTGGAAGTTAAAACGATTACACGGTCCAACTAATTTATGAATTTTGTGACCTTGAATTAATTCTTGCAATTTGTTACTACCAGCTAGGGTAAATCATATAGTTATCGGACACATTATAGTTAATGGACACTGCACAAATAGACCTTATAAATAAGATTGTGTTTTAAATAAATATATTTTCATTGAGATGAAATGTTTCTGATCATCTTTAACCCTGTCCTACCATTGAGACATAACCTGCCAAAAACTATAAAAGGTGACCAGTAACTATACATAGTATTTGCAAATTTGTACTAGCATTTCTTCTTTTTTTAATCAGGTTGTCAGAATCAAAAATTTAAATACGCAACGTTAACATGCAATAATAACAAGAAGTAGGAGAGATATGAATTTTATCAACAAAAAAAATTACTTAACTGTCCAATAACTATATGCTTTACCCTACTTCAGATTACCACTATCGGTAGTAAAGTTACGTGAATTCATTCAAGGTCACAAAATTCATCAATTAGTTGGGTCGTACTTTTGGGGGTTACGATTTTTCTATATCGGTGTCTTTTCTGTATCAGTGCCAAAACCTTCGTAAGTGTAAGATTTTAAGGCTATCACTCTGCTAAAGTATGAGTGGAATTTTGAATTATTAAACATAATATTGATAGTATCTGTAGTTAATTGATTGAGACATTTGATTACTTTTTACTAATGAGTTACACAACACAGTGAAAATGTGTACAAGGTTATCATATCGAATTCATTTGGAATACGATAATGTGCAACATAAACAAATACTTACGCTTACAGTTAAAGAATTATATTTGGGTATGCATACAGATTATCCTTTCAAATTGGATGTATTTTGTGATTCCACAAAAATATATCCTAAAAAGAATAAATTCTTATAAACCAAAAATATTTAAATCTCTTCAGAAAACTATGAGAAGAAAATTTGGGATTCCGTTGGTGCAGTGCAAAAATGTTTGGAAAGCTTGTAGGAGAAAATCAAGATAAAACTATGGAATAATTTTCTAAACTTTGAATTTAATTTAAAAAAATCCAAAAGGTGTATTTCTGTACTGTTGACCACAGGCCACAAACCATAATCAGATAAAAAAAAGTTATCCAATTTTATAATTTTTTTTTATCGATGATTCAATTTCATTAATTTTAGTAATAAAAATTTGATAAAGCAGATAGGTATGACTACAGAAAATCATGCACCATGCGTTTAAAAGCAGATTTTGGAAAATTGAAAATGTCACAATTGCGAAATAAACGTGTAACCTACCTCATATGAGAATTCATCACGACAATATAATTTCTTTGAAAAATTAAAAATCATTTAAGTACACTTGAGCAGAATCATACGATCACTCGTAATACTAACTGAAATCATGCTTTTCGAAATTGCCTTGCCAAATTACTATCATGAAAATTATTATTGTTAACCTTACGCAACAGCCACCGAAAAAGTGAACTATTGTGATAAAATAAATTCGATAACCCTTACACTTCACATTGGTTAAATTATTAAATCAATAACATAACCTTACTACTTTATCACAAAATTTTATATGTGCATGAATATGAATGATGTATAAATTTGCCAATTCTATTTTAAGAATAATCACAATTTTTAAGAATGTAAATATTGTAAATAAAAAAGTTGCCGATAACTGACAAATCACTCCACTACACCGACGTAAGTAAGGTCGATAGTAACAGGCATCGAGGTATTCCTCCAACAGGTGGAATATTGCTATCATTCAAACTATGCGGCACATCGATTTATTGCTACTGGTATACTTGTCGATTTTTGAGTGGGAAGTGTCTTTCAATCGGAAGAACCACAATATCCAAAAACCAATTTAAAAAAATAAATATTTGGGCTTCCATGGATTAGTAACGTAGAATAAGGTCTACTACCTGGGGAAGGGGGGAGTTATTACCGAAATGAAACCCTACCCCAAAATGGACCTGGAGAAGGTTTGCTAACCTAATATATGTGAGCTACTGGAGAATATAATCAAAGGGCAAAGAGCCCAACGCGTCAAGTAGATCAATTTGAAAACGTTTCTTCAACGTTCCATAATTCATTATCATTTCTGAAAAGATATTACATCCAAGTTGTCGTTGTCGAGGTTAAATCGTAACCCTGACCATATTTTATCTACATACAATGAATATCACCGTGCAAATTATAGTGAACATCAACATAAAATGACAAAATTCTTTCGATAAAAAAAAGATTAGTGAATAAAAGGAGAAAGCCTCAGTCAGTCAAGGCTACTGTTTACGTTAAAAAACGAAGCACGCATAAATTGTTTGTATACAATCAAAGTTAATTACGGAAAATGTAATGCAAATATGCATTTTATCAATCAGGAATTCATAATATCATTTCCAGTAATTCAAAAGTACGTTCAAATGAAAACATAATTTAAATGGGTCTAAAGTGTACAAAAATAACATTTTCTTGCTTAGGGTAGTTTTGCCCATGTAAAGGTATATCCAGAGTAGCAGCGTCTTGCAGGATGCGGAATGCTCGCTCCAACTCAAAATATACCTTAAGGACACAAGAAAGAACTTTTTTCGCATTATTATTAGCAAATTTCGACTTACTTCAAACGTCGTCTTCTTTCCATCAGTCGCTGTTGATCCTCCACTGTAAATTTATGACCTCCTTGCCCATCGGATGGTGCCGGAGGTGGAAGAGATTCCGGTGAAACATCGCCATTTTCAGGAAACACGTCTCTTGTTTCTTCATCTCCGAGGGTCCATTGGACTCCATTTTCAACCGGTTGTTCTGGTTCGGCCATAATTGGTTTCTTTTCTACAACTTGCGCCTGACTTGACTGGTTTGTTTCTAAAATAAAAAGTTTTCTGATGAACAGAGATGACGAAACAGAGTACTTGAGTCTTAATAATTATGGTTGAATGGCCTCAATCCTTTATAAAAGTAATTAATTTCTTTTCTTAAAATGAAACGTTTTTAAAGGTAAAAGAGTGTATAACTTCTTTTAGTGGTAAAACCAATGGTCTAATTTCTTGAACGACTTCCTGCATCGCATTCATTTACGCATCATAGCGGAATTACCATACTTTCACGCTTACTTTTTTGAGCAAACCGTAGCATCGCTCACTAAAATTGACTGACCAAAATTTGAATTCGTAATTTAAGCAGAATAATTTGATCCAAAACCCACTTATTTTTGTTCTCATTAGATAACACTACGCTTCCTCAGTGGTGGGCTAAACGACTTCTTACTTCATATAAACGTTTTGGCATTAAATTAAGATTGCATAAAAATTTAAATTATTGATACTTTCCTTTTCTTTCAAATTTGCATTCTTCCTACTACTACATTGAAAATATGTGATAGTATGTTTGTGAATTTTTGCAATTAAACCATTCATTATAATTAAGGAAGGTGTTCAATTGATAATTTTTTTAGTTAACGTGGAACAATAATAAATTCTCAACACGCTATAATGTAATATTGCATTGCCTACTCTCAATTTTACACAATACATTTATCAATTCGAAACCTTCGCAGATTTTATTGATGAAATTTTGTAATATAATTAAAATGTAGATAATATTATAAATAATAGGAGTAATAAAAAAAAAAGGAAATATTATTCAATCAAAACAAGAAAAAAGTGCGCAAAATTTTTTGAAAAAAAAAACAAAAAGATGTTTTATAAAATTTAGAACTGAATTGAAAAAATAAAACTTACTATTTTGGTTAAATCGAGACCACAAAAATCCAAACAAAGACACTAATCCTAACAGCACAACTTCAATTATACCAATCATTCATATAACTAAAATTTCAATTAATTATGCTTAACTTTTAATAAAATTGAGATATGTACGTGTAAATTATGATAACACGAACGAAAACCATGACCTCTTCTTCAAATGACCGATCAGGATACCCTTGATTGACATTAACAAACTGATTTATTTAAGAACACGAAAAATTCATTCAAACTGATAAGGTAAGATAATACACAGCTGATCTCGATAGGTTTTCGCATTGAACTACGTTTGATTATATTTATTGTAATCAAGATCAATGTTAAAGAGCAACCTTTAAACAACTTTTTTTTTGTTAAAAATATGCAATAGAACAATAATAACAAAATTTTTAAAGAAACAAAATTTTTTTTACGATAAATATAATAATTTATATCACAGAAAATCAAAAAACTCATTCAATTTTTGGTCGAATATAAATTTTGTATTTGTAACAATAATCACTTATTTTTTGAATGTTTTTAAAACCATGCCGAATCGACTGGTCGGAGTCGAACGGTTCAATTTTCAAAATTTATAATTTATCTTCCAGAGTTTTTAGCTATCTGACGGCAGTTTGATCACATACTTAAAATATAAGTACTGCTTTACCTTGAAAATTCACAAAACACCCATTTTGTGTGGTACACAGTGACGGATTACCGAACAGGCCTCATAAATCAATGACGCCTCAAAATTCAAATTTTTGTGGACCACCGATAGTGCATACAAGACTAAAAGACGTGCGCATATAATACATAGTATGAGGGGTGGTGAAAATATTTAGAGGGGGGCCTCAAAATTAAATTGCGCCTGGGGCCCCCCAAGTGCTAAATCCGCCACTGGTGACACAGATTATTATTTTGACAATAAAATCGGAGGTCCCCTATTCCGTAATCGTTGTCAATCACTTGATATGATGATGTGATAATTTAGTCCAAAAGTTAATGTATTCTTGACTTTTCAACGAATGATATTTTATCAATCCACTTGAAATCAACAATGAAGTGCATTAAGATAAATAAAATAAAGTTGGGATTATTTCTTTTGGGGAAGCTCAGTCTTCCTACGATTTTGCAAAATAGTATACTCAAATTTAATTTTTACACCTTTTTGTTTTGCGAATACATATTTTTGTTTCAAAATTTTTTGAAAGAAAATTGGAAAATTCCGATGCCACTGCTAAAAATTTCGTTGTATATCCAGAGTTTTTTAGTTATCACTTATCACCATCTTTAAATGTGATGAACCAAGGTAGTCCAAAACTTCAAAGTTTAATGATGTATTAAATCATAATTTTCGAATTACCTCGAATCGTGTGAAAAAGTCTCCTTGCAAATTTAATTCAAATTTCTATTATTAATTTAATCAAAATTATTATTATTACACAGAACTTTTGGTAGTAAAACTGGTGATGCACTACATGTTTATCTCACAAGCACAACAAAATTTAAACAAATTGAAACGTAAAATATTTTTTATACTATAGGTGGTACTGCGATTTATTTCAGATTAGATATCACGTAATATTTTTATGTAAATGATAACACATTATCAAACCAAGGTCAATAATCGAGATACAAAGAAAATATTCTTCGGTTCAATTGCTTCCATTTGTAGGCGCAGACTTTCGAGAAGATAATTGAAAATCACATAATGTACCATTATTTTATATTATTTAGCTAGGATCACTGCTTTTCGATTATGTTCAATATTCACGTGTCCATTAGAACAAACTGGCTATATTTCGGAAATTTCTTTCTTTCTCATATTTATACCGGGTGGCCAACCCGAAATGGCAACGCCAACTCATATTTTTTAAATTTCCGTTTCTCATTGTAACGGATAAGAATGAAAATGGCATTAATCGACAGAAATTAATTTTCCGCGTCTGAAGATAACCAGCCCATGCAATATCTAATAAAATATCTAAAAATGATAGCCCATAAATTAAACAACCAAATTTGAGTTCGTTTTTTTGGTATTTATAATTGGGTATTCACAGACGCGGAAGAAAAATCTCTTATTATTATTTTCATTATTATCGGTTACAACGGAAAGCAGGACATAAAAGAATTTTGGTAAGATCCGGTATATGATGATGAGTATTCAACTATGTTAATTTATTCATAAGTGGGACTTGAACTAAAAATGATTATGTAACTCATGGAAAAAATGAAAAGCACAGTTGTAAATAAACAAAGGTGTTATTTTAACAGAAAACAAAACTGAAAAAGTAGCAGAGAAATCACAATTTTCTAGTCTGGCGCTTCAATACGGTAGATGCAAATGAAAAAAATTAGAGGAATTAGAATGAAGTTAAAGAAAAGTTAATCAAATTAAATACTTTCTTTGATATGAACTCAATTAAACAGAGCAGAACTTATTCAGTGTCATACACGAAAATACTAGCAGGAATTGCACGTTTTGATTTCAATTTTAAATTATTTTCCTAATTAAAAAATAAGTTTTTTTTTAAAATTAATTTAAAAGAAACTATTTTTTTAAGAATGAACTTTCAATACAATATTTGATAATGATGCCCAAATCGTGATATTTAACGCACATATCCCATATTTATTATTACTTTATGTATCAAATTTTAATTTTTGAAACGATAATCGCAAGCGGGACCCGGCTTTGAGCCATAGTTTGAGAACCACTAGTTTTGTGTTTAATTATTATTAAAATTTTTAAATGAAATGCAAGGCAACGGAGGGCGTAGGTATATGTGGGTTACGAAAGGAGATAAGTGCCAGTTTAATTACATTTATCTTGTAATTATTTACTTCTTCAAAAAAATTCAACAATACAATAATTAATAATTGTTCAGGAGATCAGTATTATAATAAAGCAACGTCTTCAAACAAAAAAGAGCGCATTGAATGGATTAATGACCCCCATTATAGTCGATTACTATTACAAATATTGGAAGGACGGATGTTTATTGTCATCAATTTCTTGCCAAATTAGAACTTTGATTTTACAGTTCGACCGATTTGTTCTCATGTAATGTTGGTTGACTATATTGCAAAGTTCGATGAGTCTGATTTTTCGAATCGAACAGTTTTTCGAAATACTACACATTCACATAATTAACCTAAACCAGGTGCAGCATCTTAATTATTATATAATAATTCTGGAATTTTTATGCCTATTCAAAAATATTAGTAAATTATTTAAAACTACTAGAATACTTGAAATAATTAATTAGTGTAAACATACCGAAACGCATTTTTGCACATAAAAATAAAAATATTTGGCAATAAACAACAACGACAAAATAACAGTTTGTTACTCTTGCGATACTAACATTGAAACTTAAAAATTTGTTGATGAATTCCAACGGTGTAATTCATTGTATAGAGCATGATGAATTAAATCTTTATTGTTGATCAACAAACATGTGGTATGTTTAAATTTAACCAATACCGAAATTTGGTAGGAATCTGCTGACTACTGCTATCCAATCACGATGCTCTCCGTAATTCGCCATGCGTCAAAAAGCTCCAAACGGAACCGTCAATTACGGTAATATGTATACCTATCGCAAAGACGCGGCACAAAAATTTTAAACTTTAAGGATATACAGAGTCAAACAAGAATAAATTGACAAGTCTCTTTAAAAATTAACATTAATAATTATTATACTTGTTCTTTTATTGCGCTATAAAAAATGTTTGTTTCAATAACTGTGAGTCTGGCCAATATTATGATATGCTCCCTCCTCAAAGTTAAAAGTTCAAGTCAACAAATACTAGCGAAAAACAAAGAAATGCAAGTTTACGACCGGACGTTTAGAATAACAACTTTTTTTCAAAACAAATAAGCATAAATTAATAGTAAAATTTAGAAAAATAATAATTAAAAAATTAATAAAACAACTTAATTATGATAATTTATATTACACCTATTATCACAATGGGGTTTTGCACATTCACTAGA
Organism: Rhagonycha lutea; assembly: GCA_958510855.1. Classification (NCBI taxonomy): domain Eukaryota; kingdom Metazoa; phylum Arthropoda; class Insecta; order Coleoptera; family Cantharidae; genus Rhagonycha; species Rhagonycha lutea. Next base: position 35,137,795 of record OY294039.1, on the reverse strand, counting down.
AAAAATTTGAATACAATAACAAAAATCAAACGTAATTAAATCAATTAATACGTCAATAGTATGCAGTATTTTAAACTATTAAATACCTGGTAGTATATAATATTAAAATTGTTATTATATCAGGAGAATAGAATAAAATAAACTGCAGGTTCCTAGTTTACGTGATAAAGTAGAACGCAAAAGCTAGTCCGAGCAATATCCGTACCGCACGTGATATCTTGTATGAAACACTGACAATTTCTATTGTATCTGGATATAGTTAATATGTTAACCCCCCTCTCCATTCCAAAAGTTTTTTTCAAATGGTATAATATTATATCTATACTATAAAGATGAATATAAAATTAATTGGGAACCTAACTGATGAAGTTTAAAAACAACTAAATGAGAGCGAAACATATGTCATAGTTTATATCTAATACGTTAAAAATATTCTAAAATTTAATATAATTATTATAGTTAAATTAATTAATGAACTGTAATTATTGGCATGATATTCTTAACATAGGTACCTCTTCGACATGAAAAAATTCGAAATAAATATTTTATAACTACACAACAAATAGTTGGATTCATAATCAACAACTGTAATAATCACCTTATTCACTAAATCGGAACGATCACACTGAAACTTCAACTTTTATGCATTAACAACTATACCGACTAGACTAGGTGATCAGCAGCATCATTAAATAGTTCAGCAATTAATTTTACTAATAATTATTAAAATTTATGTGGTTGTAGAAATGTTTATTGTGATAAATCAAAATATATTTAAAATTTCTCAAGCTCACAGATGCACAACCACAAGAATAAATCACAACACAAACCAAAATTCACAACATTTTTCAAGTTAGAGATCAAATCAAATCACAGCACACTTACTCTTTCGAAGAAAAAAATTACAAAACATAGTTTTGACTTCCTCATAGTTCTGTAAATTTATCACAAAACCAAAATACCAGACAGGAATTCACGACCTTTACATGAATAAACGCTACTGATTAATATTAATTATCAATTAATTTATTCCAGGTTATGACACGAATTTTTATTACATAATTTATAAATTCTATTGGGCACGACATCGGTTTTACCTTAAATATACATTTCTTCCTCGTTTATTGGTCTAAAAATAATTTTCTTATAAAGAACAAATTAGTGGTAGGTATAAATTTGGCCAAGTGCGTCACAGTGAAACAAAGTTCAGTGTCAAAAAACTTTTATTTATAGAATACCTGAAATTTTCATTATGAAAATATGTCGAGGGTTTCCATCATTATAAGGAATGAAGATTACCTTTCCGAATATTGATTATATTGGCGCGTAAAATAAAAATGAAGTGAAAAAATTTTATACGTGAATATCCTTTGGTGCAAGATTTTTTTCACTTTTTTTGTTGAATTGCTTCATCAAGTTGCTAATTTACGAAAGCTCAAGCTAAACATTTGATACACTGCATGCAAAACTTTCTTATTAGTAAGCAGTTTTCTGAATTACTTTAATAATTATTGACAGTCTTGTCAATAGTAAATTATTAGTAAGCAATTGACGCCATCGTCAGTTTGATAAATTAAATTGAGTACAAAGTAATTGAGTGTAAACGGAGTTGTACTTGCAATATTTCTATAAAAGTTAAGAGATTGTGATTTTTCTGAATTTTCCTAAAGACCACACACTTTTTGAGTTACCGGTCATCATTAGACATTAAAATATTAGAACAGCTCCATATTTTCGATATAAATTTTAATAATCCATTAATTTTATGTTAGCTCTCTTTTATTATTCTACATAACTACAACCAGTAAATAATTACACAACCAATAATTAGCATTCATAAAATTGCAATTATAAGTAAATAATAGAGACATATTATTTAGAATCCTTGTTTTATGTCTAAATTATTTAAAATCTCAATTTAATAACTAAATTTTTTTTAATTACGTATTTCATAGCATTCGAAACTGTACGTATAAAATTATTTTTCAATTTAGCAACAACACAATAAATTAATAATTCAATTTCCAATAATTCCAATTGTTCAGAATTTATACAAAAATACTGATTTGAATTAGCGATATATCAAAGCATTACAAAAAAAAAAAGATAATAACTACGATAAACAATACTTTTTTGTGCTGGCATAAAGAATTTAAATGGAAAATTCAATAAATTGTAATAAAAATACTACTTCGCTATAGTAGAAAAGATATTTAAGGTAAATATTTGGAATAAGATAGGTACATAACTAAAATTATCTTCATCTCTTCAAAAATTGGATTCAGTCAAATAAATTGCTTGTGAGTAGAAATAATGTTATAAATATTAGGTATTAGTATAAACTATTAATTTTTTGTTATATTTTTGGTTGAACAAAATGAAGCATAGTAATCTCTCATAAAGCCTTCGGATCATTCTGCAATCGGCCTGGTACCCCAGTAAAGGGGACTTTCTCCGAACTTATACGTAATACTATACATAAATAATAACAAAATTTAGAAGTACATTTAAAATTATACACCATTAAGGAGTATCTCCTCCTAAATACATCGTCGATAATAATAGGTTAACTTGCTAAATTTTTAAACGTTCAACTTAAAAATAAATACGCGTAATGGTAGCATCGTTTATATTGGGGGGACAGCTAACTGCCAGCAGACGCACGTCTATTTCATTCACTTAACTTGAAAGTATATTACAATTTACGACTTAAATAGCTTCAATGTTATGTGGGCTTATTCGATTCCATTCCAAAAATGGTGTTTCTGATTAGGATTTTTGTAGTCGAATTTCGTGCTGTTTGGTTGTTTTCGTAGAACAACCTCTAATTATTTATTATGGGCAGATTCCATAAAATTTTTAACGATCCGTTAAAAATAAAAGTAGATTGCTATTGGCTTGTTAGAGTTAAAGGACGTTTTCTATTGGTTAACTAGAACCTTTTAAGGGTAGGGTTTCACACATGCAAAACTAGGAAAGTAATGCATTTGAAAACGGCTTGACGGATTGACTTGAAATTTTGGGAACATATACAAAACACATTTAGGCACAAAATGACATATTTTATACCTTAGAATTTTTAAAAACAACATATTGTTTGTCGAGATATCTAGTTTCTAATTTATTTTATTCAAATCAAAATAATGCATAGTTGATAATGATTGACGTGATAAACAAAAAAAAATTAAAAACTAAAAGTTTGTTCTTAATTACAAAGTAAAAAATTTGGAAAGTAACCCACGTAAAAATGGCTTACCCGATTGATCTCAAATTTGAGGGTAACATTTATGGAGCAAAGGTCTATAAAATGACATATTTTTTAAAATGATATTGTTTTAAACGGTTTTAAATAATATAGTATTTTAATTTTTTTATATTAAAAAATTATAATTTTTTATACTTATAAATATAATATAATATAAATTATAAATATATACGTGAGTTGTATGCGTATGTAAATTTGTCTACCAAATATTAAATTTTTTGAATCGATATAAGTATTTTTGAATTTTAAAATAATTACTTTATGTAATTCGTGATATTCATGTTACAAACCAATTCTGAATTACGTCAGCAATGCTTGTTGAGATTTTTTGTGTTGGAGCGCGCTATAATATTAGAGTTATTATTTAAAACAATATCATTTTAAAAAAAATATGTCATTTTATAGACCTTTGCTCCATAAATGTTACCCTCAAATTTGAGATCAATCGGGTAAGCCATTTTTACGTGGGTTACTTTCCAAATTTTTTACTTTGTAATTAAGAACAAACTTTTAGTTTTTAATTTTTTTTTGTTTATCACGTCAATCATTATCAACTATGCATTATTTTGATTTGAAAAAAATAAGTTAGAAACTAGATATCTCGACAAACAATATGTTGTTTTTAAAAATTCTAAGATATCAAATATGTCATTTTGTGCCTAAATGTGTTTTGTATAATTATGTTCCCAAAATTTCAAGTCAATCCGTCAAGCCGTTTTCAAATGCATTACTTTCCTAGTTTTACATGTGTGAAACCCTAGCCTTAACGAAGTGGACTTAACGCTTTTATTATGAAATCGCCCCTTAGTCCTTTTAAAGGTTACTTCTTGACATCTACACCGAAGAGATAAATAGATTAGATAGACAATGATATAAGAAATGCAGTTGCAAGGGAAAATGCACAACAAACAGATGTGTAAGTATATAAAGCTGCCAAAGTGTTTTGTAATTCAAAAGTTGTATGAATATTTAATTATAAATTTTATTTTGTTATCTAATCACTTCTCGTCATTATCCACAAATGCTGAACTTTTGTTTCCGATGGATCAGAGGGACAAAATCTTGGTGGTTCTTTTTGAAGTTTCGGTAGATTGGAGAAGCCGATTGTTTGATTGTGGTCGGAGAGTTAAAAATAAAGTAAGTGAACAGTAAAATAAGTAGGGAAAACTTACGATAAATATGCGGTGTTAACTGGAAAGACATTAACATCGCAATATGTATGGAATATTCCTAATTACTTTACTTTACACGTTTAGAAGAGAGTGTGCACTTTATTTTTATGGTTTTATCGTTCGTTAATAATATCTCCAATAATTGAGCTATAGGTTTAACCTTTAGATTAGGTTACCTACCTATACATAGAAACATTGTATACGAAAGCTCAATTATTGGAGATATTACGAACGAAAGACCATTAAAAATCCATGTATCTTTTGTAGTACTATAAAACTATAATACTAATATAAGTATGCTAAACATAATAAATATGATGTAAAAAATAACAAATATTGATTGTATAAAAATAGAGATTTTAATGTATATGAGAAACAGTACAACTGTGTAAATTCTTTCAATACTTTTATATTTGGATTAAGTTTTGTTGTAGAAATAGAAATTCTTAAGTTTGGCTGTTGTGAATATTTTAATAGTATGGTTACTATATGAATTTTACATTACTGAAAACGTTTGTTACTTCCAGAAGAACTTCTGAATAAAAAAAAAGTTTAAGACAATTACACAACAACCAGACATTTTTATGAAACAATTTATTCTACCCGTGTAATTTGTAACCTATAATATTGTCATTTTGACGTCTCAAGGATTTCCGTAAATATTTTAAAATTCGCGCGCTTAATGAGAAAAGCATAGCGCGACCAATCAAAAAGATGACCAACGTTGTCCACACTCTGTTTGTATACATACTCTAGTTATGTTATAACTTATAACTATTTCTATGTGTTAAAGTGATCGCAAAAGAAGATGAGAGGGTGGAGCTAATGCGTAGAAACCAAAACTCGTACAATCGTGTTTATGTTGGTGTCAATTGGTGGAATTGGGTGTTACGCGATGTCTACTGCGCCGGATTTTGTCTACGCCCTCTCATCTTCTTTTGTGATCACTTTATATATGTGTGATTTCGCACGCAAATCGCAGGTACAGAAGAAAATGGGTCAGTGAAAAACCGTGAAAACCCTTTAGGTCTTATTAGAGGTCCGTGGTTGTGGTGCCACTGTGTTTGGTTTACAGAGCACAGATGGCGTAATTTTTTCAAGATAATCTTCATTAAAAACAACAGTAATTGGCAAGGTTACCATTGTATTTGATACCGAATACTAATAAAATAATAGTAGGTATTTATTGCACTTTTCATCAGTTAAGTTATATAACTGATGAGTACCATTAAAATTATTAACCTTTTAAATGATAGCGGTATATGAATAACTGTAAACTTGTAAATAAAAATTTTACACCTACACGACTCGGGGCGTCACATTTCATTCTAATGTACAAAAGATATAGGGTGATTCAGCGAAAACCGAGTATTAGGCGTGCGTTTGGCCTTTGACATCATTTATAGCTGAGGCTACGGCATCATCATTCTTCTTCTTCTTCTTCGAAAATGCGGTTGGTCAGGCAATAACAGTTAATGGTGCTCGCTATCGCGACATGATAATTCAGTTTTTTGTACCTAAATTGCAAGATATGGATGTGGACATCATGTGGTTTTAACAAGACGGTGCCACATGCCATACAGCCCGAGAAATAATTCAATTACTGCATGAGTAATTGAATCGTGTAATTTCACGTTTTGGTGATCAGAATGGGCCGGCCCAGATCATGCCATTTAACGCCGTTGGATTTTTTCTTTGGGTTTTTTGAAGTCTAAGGTTTATTCCAATAAACCCACGAATATCCACGCCTTGAAGAAGGAAATTGAGCGCTGTATCAACGAAATTCAGCCATTTATTTGTATCAAAATTACTTCGTGCGTGAATTTTGGGACACCCTTTACTAGTAAATAATCGATATTTTCGATAGTTGGATTTCGATATATTACTAGCTAGTGCGATTGGAAGTAAATACAAGAATAAAACAGGATAACAAACATTTTTTTGGTAATTTATGGCGGAGCGACGATTCATCACCCTTTTTGTACGAGCCGCCGCTGTTAATTGTTTGTAGCGGTTAAAGAACTTCAAAAGGTGAATGAAAACTTCTAGAAAAATTCCACACCATTTCAAAAACTGTTCGACTGCATAAATATTGAAAATTTGTAAGGGAATTCTATTGCATGGAAGGTGTAAAACTTCAACAAATTTAATTATGTATTCCACCCCGCATTCTACACAATCACTCAAATTTTTAAAAATATCGAAAATGTTCCAATTCTGTTTGTGACGCTAAATAAATTAAATTGCTACATAAAATGAATCAAAGAAATTTAAAACACTTCCAAAAAGATCGAAGACCTAAAAATAAAGCATGGTCAACCGTACTAATTTTAAAATTAGAGGCATTCAGATCGAATTAAAAAATAATTTTGTAGAAGAATTTATCACAATTAATATCATAAATCTTATTATGTAAATTGCAGTTAAACTTATAAAAGACTTACGTAATAAATTGCCAATTGTGATTATTTAGAAGCACCCCCACATAACCTCAAATTTAACCATTATTCAGAGTTCATTGTCAACTATTTTTTATATGGAATTTAAGCGTCACAGTATTTAACAACGTAGAATTTATTATTGTCCATTCATCGAATAACATTTTAATATCATTACACATAATTTTTACATTTTTAATTCACCATGTATTAGAGTACATCGTAGGTATGTGAATTTACTAACATAATTAATGATCCGTTTGAAGCGCTTAAAGTAGGTGATGGTAGGGGAATTTCCATGTGAGATACAGGATCGACTTGCAATAATTATTAAAATTGTGTTTCTAGTGGTCTTTTTGTATATTAACAACAAAAATAATACATTTATTTTACACTAGTGATGGGTTGTGAAATACCAGTCTGCTACTTTGTCACTGTTCCTAACCCTGTAACAGTTGTCACAGTGACTGAATATTCAAAATACCTGTGACTCAAAGGAACAGTTAGGAACAGTTTAGTAACTTTAATGGAACAGTTTAGTAACATTCACAGTTGAGATTTCACTAGAATTCACAAAGTAACTTGATATTTTGATTGAGATATTTTACTTCGGGCTTCGGCCGGGCCACGAATGATGGCGATTTATTTAAAAAACTTTCCGCCGAAATTGCACGTGATTTAAATTGCCTCGGGCTTTGGCGCAGGTTTATTTTTTTAAGTGGGTTGGTAAAACGATTTTGATATACATTTTACACCAATGAAAGAAGTGTCTCGCCAATATTAAAAAAATATTTGTGGATTAAAATTTTGTAAATGAAAATTTGCCGATGTCAATAATCATTAATCAATGTGTATTTATTATACTATTGGTATTATTAGTCGTGGTTATCGTGGTTTTTTAAATTTTAATTTATTTCATAATTTAATTGAACTTGCACTTTACTGCAAATAAAATATATAATGCCATTGTCCTGCTACCAGGTACCTGCTACCTGGTAATTGTACAAATACTTTATACTTGTGCTGTGACCTGTGATTTGCTACGTTACGTATTTGATAGTACGGACCAGGTAGCAGGTACTAGTCGTAGTACGAAAAAGTATTTTCAGGAGCAGTCAGTGACAAAAGTAACAGGTATTTTTAACTGTTCCTAGACAGTCACAGTAACAGTTTGTCACTGTTCCATGAAAGTAGCAATAATTCCCATCACTATTTTACACCCTTGAACTATAATAAGCTATAAAGCTACGTTTAGATCTGAACTTTATTCCACAAATATATATAAAGTGTCAGACATAAAATTATTTTGACCGTTTACATCACACGTAGAAATTCCTTTGAAGTTTAGCCGGACACTTATTTTCAGAAATATAAATAAAGTGTCGGACATAAAATTGCTTCGACCGTTTACATTAGTATGTCAGACACTTAGAAAGTTCCGACATTTTATGTCGGGCAGTCACTGTCGCTAATGTAAACGATGCAAAATTTCTGTCAGACATATATATTTGAATTTCCGACAATAAGTGTAGACACTTATAAATGGTCAGATGTAAACGCTGCACTTTAATAGGCAAAATTTCTGTCAGACATTTATTTATCAACTTCTGTCGATAAATGTTTACACTTATAGATGATCAGATGTAAACACTGTAAATACATATTCCGCGTTGCTTGGAATAAATTGCAAAAGTTGATCACTCGTCTACTTTTATGGAAAGTGTCGTACATTTTTATATGTACTTTTTTGATAAATTAAGATTTTTACAAAAGAATTTTAATTACGATCAGATGTTCATTTTATTAACCTCTTCAGGGCCAGATTATTTTTTTTAAATTTTAAAAACGTCCATTTTTTGTTCCAGTGACCAGACCACGTTTAATTACATATAGATATTATTTAAAATTTTCTAAACGTACACATATGTGCCTATGTCCTTGAAGAGGTTAAAAGGATATAATTCGATTAATTTCTTTTGTATTTTGTATTTTCAATGAGTTTCTAAATGTATTTTTGTAATAAATTGTATTTAAATACAATAAAAATGTATTTTGCTTATACATTATTCAATTACATTTTGTTGCCATTTAATTATTTTCTAAACGTTTATAAAAAAATGTATTTAAAAATTTACCGTCACCATGTGTTTCAAAATGCTTCTGGCGTAGGTCTGCTTTTTTAACTAGGTTGGTAAAATCATAGAATAAATACTAAAATGATTAATGCCTGTTTTCACCAACAATTTATTTAAGAATTTCCTAGTAAAGAATTACTTAGCTAGGAATCCATTAATGTTTGGTGAAATTTGACATAGTATTGACATAAAAAAACTCATGTCAAATTTGACCAATCACATTAATAGAATTCTAGCTAAGTAATTCTTTACTAGGAAATTATTAAATAAATTGTTGGTTATTTGGTTATAAATTACGTCTTTCATTGGTTGGAAAGAATGAAAGGCCAAATTTATTTATTTATTTTATTTTGTATTTGTATTTTAAATACTCGACTTTCAAGTCATATTATGGGGGGGGGGCTCATTATATACGGCCCTGCGCGGGATTAAATAATATAAACTCCTAATGACCGATTGCACCAACATTTATTTAAGAATATCCTAGTAAGAATTCCTTAGCTAGGTATTCCTATATTCCATAAATGTGATTGGTGAAATTTGACATAGTATTGACATAAAAAACTCATATGTCAAATTTGACCAATCAAATTTATGGAATTCTAGCTAAGGAATTCTTTACGAGGAAATTCTTAAATAAATTGTTGGTGAAAACAGGCATTAGTGTATTTTTTTTGTCCCTAAAACACAAACCTACACAAACGATGTACAAACCAATTTTTTCCAAAACTCGAAATTTGGAAAAATGATGAAATGGGACATAAAGATTTGGATGTACTTACCTGTTGCTAAAAATCGTAAAGTTACAGCAAGACGTTCTCCTACGCTAATAGCTTTTCTGAATTTGGTATCTTGCTTTGTTATAAGAGGACCCACTTTACAAATCGAAATCGGTTGGTTTCATCCTTATAAAATTTGAAAATTGCACTGGATTCTCCAATCTAAGTTCAGACATTAGTTGTTTATAAGCACCTTGTTCTTCACGTCTTAAAATCCACTCTCGAATCCATACAGAACGATTTCTCTTCTTTTTTCTTAAATGAATAATAATCAAACTAGCAGCAATTTTTTTCTTCAATATTTTCATTGTGAACTGTGAACTTTTCCGGTCAAATAATCTTTACAGAATGAAGGAATCAAGGAACTTGTACCTGTTATGTAAACGCTCAACGCAAGTTTATGGCAGACACTTTATAATAATATATTTCTGGAAATAACTGCCGTACTAAATTGTTACCTGTAATGTAAACGGTCAAAGCAAGTTTATGGCAGACACTTTATAATACTTCTGGACATAACTGTAGTGCTAAATTTCTACCTGTAATGTAAACGGTCAAAATGAATTTATGTCCGACCCTTTATACATATTTCTGGAATAAAGTGTCAGATCTAAACGCATCATAAATGTCCGACAGAAATTTTGCATCGTAAAATTTTGCGTTTACATCTGACCATCTATAAGTGTCTACACTTATTGTCGGAAATTCATGCGTATATGTCTGACAGAAATTTTTCATCGTTTACATTAGCGACAGCTGGTGTCTGACATAAAATTCGTGGAATAAAGTTCAGATCTAAACGTAGCTTAAGCAAGGTAGACTCAGTGGCGTAACAGATGTAAGTTTTCTTCAAGTTCAATGCGTTAAATTCGGGGTTTACACTTTACAGATAAACTGAATGTGACGATTGGTTCACCATGATGTAAATGTTAAGTGACAGAAGAGTGACGAAACAATATTAAGATGAATATAAACCTCTAATGAGTGCAGTCGGCCTCCGGTCGCTTTTAGATGGTTTGGATACGTGATGGCCATAGTTTTTTTGATTGTCAACCTCACTTAGGGGGAATACGACCATTTAAAATGTTTTGTTGTGCTTATAGTTGCCTACTAATATGCCAATGTTAAAAAGGAAATCGGTGACCCATTAACCTGGTTTCCAGTTGTAAATGAAACTTAACTAATAAATGAACGATTTGATCGACTTACGTATAATACTTGATTGTTAATATACCATAGTAGGTAGGTACTTTATAAAGTAATAACTTGGCAGGTGTACTTATAATACTCGTAAGTCAAAGTTGAAAAAAATAAATAAATTTTTAATTTTTTATGGGAGATTTTAACGGATTTACATTTCTTGAGGTCCTATGATTTGTGGTTGTTCTGGACAATGCTTCCTATCACTGTAGAAAAATGGATAAATTACCAAATACTGGTATAAAAAAAAGTCGACATACAAGCCTGGTTGACAAGCAAGTCAATAAGTTATGAAGCGGATATGGTGAGAGGTGAGCTCTTGACTCTAAATGAAAATATGTCAGTGATGGAATTGTAAATAAACATAACGTCACCGTTTTGCAATTACCCCCGTATCATTGTGAATTCAATCTTATTGTATTGATGTGGGGGCAAATAAAGGGAGAAGTAGCTAGAAAGAATATAAGTTTTAAAATGAAGGACCTTCGTCCACTATTTCAACATGCAGTAACTAATGTTTCGGCAGATAACTGGAAGAAGGTAATTTCTCATGCTCAAAGCGAAGAAGAAAAGTTGTGGCAACTGGACATTGTCATGGACACAGTGGTGGGGCCACTAATTATTGACATTGGGAATGATTCTTCTTCTTCTTATTCTTCCGAGTTAAAGTCGGATAGAGGGGACCATTTTTTTATTTAACGGGTAAACCAATTGACATATTCAAAATACAAACAAGAAAGAAATAACATGGATGCCAATTAATTCAAGACATTCCAATGGAACGATAACGTATAACGATCACGTAAAATATCGCAAACGATCCTTCCATTTAGCAATCGGTGGACAAAGCACAAATCAATGGTGACTCTTCTATATTACAATGATTAGGTCCCACAATGAATTAGAGCATGTTTGGGAAAAGTTGTCCAGCATTAGTAGGGAGACCATATACAGGAGGGATAAAACTCTAGTTGAGATTGAACTCAAGAAAAGTAAATAAAAGAACCGATTGCAACAATAAACAGTCTCTATTGACCTGATAATCTTGAAGATGTCGAGGTCGTCGGCAAACAACAAAAACGAACTGTGGATTATATAAAGTCCAATGTCGTTAATAAACATTAAAAATAAAATAGGTCCACAATGGGAAGTTCCCATTGGGAACCTTTCTGTTTTTGAATGTCTGTGTATTTATGTAATTTACGAGTTATTTATATAGAAGTACCTAAATCCACACGGAAAAAACTATTAATCATAAACAATATCATTTCTAGAATACTTAAACTGTTTGTTGTTATAAATAAAGACCTTTTTTGTATATTGTATTCCTGCTTATTAAACAATTTTTTAACCTATAAATTAATTTTCAATGTCATACAATTATTTGAACTTTTATGTAGAGTGGTTCCAAAGATAGAAGAAAAGGTGGAGCTAATGCGCAGAAACTAAAACTCGTACAATCGTGTTGGTGTCAATTGGTGGAATTGGGTGTCACGCGATCTCTACTGCGCCGAATTTTAGCTACTCCTTTTCTTCTTTCTTTGGAACTACTCTAGAAACTTTTAGCGTGTAAAACTGGTTGATGCGCTCATTGGCTTACATTTTTGGGGAGGAGCCTTGGTGCATCTGTTGGGTAAACAGAGTACATATTATAACATTTATTAACAATTCATAACATATTTAATTCTACTATATTTACATTGCAATTACTACTTCTAAAGTATTAATGTTATGAAGAAAACTTATGACATTTTTCCTTATTTGTTTTACCTTGTAATTGATAACAGTGACGTTATAATGTAAGCTCGATGGTTTGGAGGAAGCCCAAGAAATGTTGGGATCCAAAAATGTATTGAATAACAAAATTAGTAGCAATGTCACAAATAAAATTTTGTATTTAAAAATGTTAAATTAATTATGGGACAAAAAGCTATTAACACAAGACTGGAAATACAAACGGAAACAGGATATTCTCACATTAATATGTTTATGATACAATTAAAAACATATATTACAAATAATACAAAAATACTAATTAAATAAAATTAAAAACTTAATTAAATAAAAAATAAAAAAAGAACTAATGATTACGAAGGGATATTTGGACGCGCGACAATTAGACGCGCGACTATTAGACGCGCGACTATTAGACGTGTACCTTAATTAGTCCCAGTTTATCAATCTCTACACCATTTCAAGGTTAAATTCAGAAAACATCAATTGTAAATCAGATTAACTAGTTCTTTAAGCCTAATGGCCACCCTTCTGGTTAACTCTGAGAGACCATTCGAAGTTCAACTTTAACTCTTCTGGCTAGCTCTACGCTGCTGCTCGGTATTCGACCTCGTACACCTCTCTATACTGTTTACCCAACAGGTGCACCGAAGCTCCTCCCTAAAAACGCGCGGGATATTCGAATATAATTTTTCTATTGCTCGAATTTTGAAACTCCCGTTTACAACACTAACGTCATAGTTTTTTTAACCTATAAATTAATTTTTAATGTCATATAATCATTTGAAATTTTATGTAGACATTTTTAGCGTGTAAAACTGGTTGATGCGCTCATTGGCTTACATTTTTGGCGAGGAGCCTTGCTGCATATGTTGGGTAAACAGAGTATAGAAGGGCAGTAGTGAGGAAAGAAATATTGACTAATCTGAACTGCAATTGATGCTTTCTGAATTGAAGGTTGAAATGGTGTAGTTAGTGTTCCAAGTAAATTTATCTGACAAGTAAATTTTAAAGGCCTTAATTAAGCCTTTAGGACCTTTAAAATATACTTGTCAGATAAATTTACTTTGATTGATAAACTGGGCCTAAGTCAAACAAATTTCATCCTGTGCATATCTGCAATGGCCGAGAGAGGAGATGCTAATCCCACAGGGTTCATTATTACTTGTGATTTAGAAAAGCTAAAGCAAAAATTGAAGAAGTCTTTATGTGAGGAGGTGTCCTTTTGAAAAGGGTTCGTTATCAAAGACATGCGTTCATTGGAACAGATGAAAGGAAAAGTTATCGTTGGGAAACCCTGGTAAATTGTTTTATAATATTATTTAATGGCTGTATTGAACGTTTTATTTTGAAAAATTTGTGTAAATATTTATCTATTTTAAAATAATTACATTGTTAACTAATCACTTCTGATAATTTTACACAACCGCTGAACTTTTGTTTACGCTGGATCACAAGGACACAATCTTAGTGTTTCTTTTTGAGGTTTCTGAAGATTTGAGAAGCCGATTGTTGATTGTGGTCGGAGATTTCGTAGGGACAGTTCACGATGAATATGCGGTGTTAGTGGAAAAGACATTAACATCGCAATATGTACATACATAAACATATGCACTAACTTCCTCGAAAACGACTTAAGCGATTTCGACGAAAATGTCGGACTGGGCTTTCTTGGGTTACCGAATCGTGGAGCATAACGTTAGAACTAAGGCTGGGAATCAAAATCGAATATAATCAACTAATCAAGTATTCGAATACTCGAGTATGAATATTTTCTCAACGGCACTATTCAAATTATTCGAATATTCAAATTATTCGAACGACTATTCGAATATTCGAGTAATTTGAATGATTCGAATACAAAAATGTTAAAAATTCCCTGCCTTACTCTATACGGGGGTGGTTTGGGGGGTTCAAACCCCCCCATGGGAGAGCAAGAGGTTAGAAAAAAAGGGTTTAAAATTTTTGTGTGTGCAAAAAATGGAATATAATCAACTAATCGAGTATTCGAATATGAATATTTTCTCAACTGCACTATTCAAATTATTCGAATATTCAAATTATTCGAATGATTATTCGAATATGAGACGGTCATTGCCTTGCAGCTAACGCAGTTGGATGCGAATATGGGGCACCGGGTTCAAACCTGGGGAGAGTCAAACTTTCTTATGACTAGTCTCCGGGCTTCGGAAGGCACGTTAAGCCGGTGATCCCCTGGGTTAGTGAATTGCTACCATTAACATAATAAACCAGGATACAGGCACATCTGAAGGCAAGTCTAGCAAGCTACCTGCACTGAGAAAAAGGTTTGTTAACTATTAAGCAGTAGATTTATTTGAGGTAGTTTATTTAATAGTTATAACATTCGGTATAATAATATTAAACGCGATAAGTTTATTATAAAATTTTTAGTAAATTTGTCTGAACATTATGCTTTATTTGATTATTTGGGCACATTGTGTTAATATTAACAAATATTCTTTTGGCAAGCAAATGATTTGTTAACTATGAATAATACTTGTATTGGGTACTAATTATAATGCAGGTATTAGTAAAGTATATACCTGGGTAGTATACCTGGATCGTATACCTGCACAGGGTGTACCCATGATACTATAACTTTACAAGATAAGCCCACGCGCACATCACAATGTCACGTGATGCGGTGGTATACGTCACTCAGTGACAAATCTTGACCGTTTAGTATTAGACCTAGCGCAGCTATAAGTAAATTTCCAGAAAATTTGCAATTCACGAGGTAGATTCGACGAGAAAATCGCTTGAACAAAAATATACACAAGTGATTTATTCTATTGTCTTAGATTATCATTCATAAAAAAGTGCTGTGATGAATAAAATGACATTTAAAATATCATTATTTAAAGCAGTCATTCCAAGTGAAGGGCCCTTTTTTTGTTTCTTTGGGAATTTTTTTTGGCGAACTAAATAAACATACAACTGCGAATTTTTCACCACATAATATTTATTCATACTTTGAGCACACTTTACAATTTTTTCAGCCCGAAATCGTCGCTCATTACTGAAGTACGCGGCAACTTAGCCGTTTATAGGTTTTTTGCTGTTAACATGATAGCGGGCGTTCTGCTTATTCGAAACAAAAAAATCAAACGGCAATTTAATCAGTGAACTATGTGCTATCGTGCACATATCGCCGAAATAATAAAACCGTTTGGTTTACAAATTAAATTCCGAGAGAAATTCTTTACTTGGAAAAATAAAGAGGAAATAAAATCAAAAGGTAAACACCCTAATTTAAAATAAAAAAAAAAGAAATGTACATCAAATCAATGACAAAAATATTATTGCAACGCAGGGCATTGAAGTCTTGAATCAGGCCCGTAGCCATAGTAATGTAGCCAGAGGAGGGCACGTGCCCCCCCCCCCAAATGTATTCAATTTAATTGCGAACCACCGAAAATTTTACATTTTACAAAAGGCTTTTTACAAGTGCCCCCCAAGTCAAATGTTATGAACCAAGAAGAAAGATCTGCAACTGAGAGTTTGGAAGAACTGAGCTGGGATGGTTTGGAAAACTTGGCAGGATTCGTAGCATTTAAACTACGGAAAATAGAAACGTTAGGTTATCTTCCAGATGACAACGACAGATCTTTTACTTTTGTAAATCATTTATCTGAGGGTGGTTTACAAAACCTACTGAGGACTTTTTAACCGAATGTAAAGATCTCAATTTAATATTAAATATTTAATAATTACAACGGAGACTCCTTAAGATTAGAAAAAAATTACTTAAAAAACTTATATAATCTTGCGTCTTGCCCACTCTGTTGATGTCAGTAATGACGCTAAAATCCTTTTCTTTAGGTGTAAAATGTATTTTAAAATAAGATATTTCAATATACAACTTAAGGAGATGTGTAATATGTGGAAACGAAAAGATAATATAATAAACACATAAAAGTTTGTTAAATTCCATCCTCCACGAATTAGATGCATCTAACGGGATCCAAATGGACTTTCACTTTATTTATATCAATATTATATCAATAATGCAAAATTTGGCTTATTAACTTGTAGTAATATTTTAAATTAGTTACAAAAATGTAACTTTTATTATTTATATTCAAGTTATGGTAAAAAATCTATAAATGAAAATATATAAATACCTATAAAACAAAATTTTGTCATGGTAGATATTTTCAATTATAGATTTTTTACCATAACTTGAATATAAATAATAAAAGTTACAGTTTTGTAACTAATTAAAATCATTTTTTTTTATTAGTATTATTATACCCATGTATAATACCTATATACATCCAGAAAATTTAAATAAATTGCTGTAAAATTCATGTCAGAAGTCAGATACAAAGGCAAATTGTTTAGTTTTTGTCACTGAGTGACGTCATGCGCCAACCTGTTTCAAATGCGTACAGCAACTGAGATTATCTTGTAAAGGGGTGTACCTGTGTCATTTTACATACACACCTCCATAGGTGTGTGGTTACGATGGTTAGTCTCGCGCAACGTTCAAAACATTCGTCACGGGTTCGAATCTTGGTCAGATCAGAAATTTTTAATTTTCAGATTCACAAGAGTTTGATGCTACAATATTCTGAAGAAGGGCACTGATAGGAAAATATAATTAAAATAATTAAAATGATAAATAAAAAAAAATAATCCCAATCTAAAAGAAAGAGTTGAATAATATAATATGTTGAAATAATATTTTGTTTCTCTAACAATCCCATAAGTTAATAGTTAATAAATATAAATTTATATTTAATAAATATTTTGTTTCTGTAACACTCCCAAAACTTAATATTTAATAAATATAAATTTACTGTAAAGATATTGGTCAAACAAATGCTTTGTTTATATTAAACAAATATTTATTTCTCTCATTCCAAATCTACCATTTATTTACTCCAAATAAATTTTATTTATTACAAAGAAACCTTTTTCTCAGTGTGATGGATGTAAAATATTTATATGCTCAAAGTTTCTAACACTGCCAATAATTCGAATATTCGAATAATTTGAATATTCTTGTGATTTCTTGAACGAATATTCGAATACAAAAATGTTAAAAATTCCCAGCCTTAGTACTAAGAACCGAGGGGTAATTCACTAAGGTTTAAACCGTACAATAGATTGCAGTCCCTAAAGATTGCACAAAGATTTTAAAAGATTTTTGAGATTATCAAAAGATTTAACAAGATTTTATAGATTATAATCTAGCAAAAAAGAGTCCTAAGAGGCGGTCGGAGCATAGCGGTCACGCGAGTTGACTATGAACGCTAATCACCCGGTTCGAATCCGAGTGAAGTAAGAACTTTATTTCTGACCGTCTCTCCCCTCGGAAGGCAATGGCAAACCACCGGGGTGTAATCTGCCATGAACGCCTTTAACAAGCATTGTTAAAGGTCACGACGCTTCTGTCAAGAAGCAATACGACGGAGGAATCTGGCAAAAGCCTGATAACAATGCTAAGATTTTTGGGATTGCTTCGAAGATTTTAAAAATTTTTCTGAGATTTGACAGATTTTTATTAAGATTATGAAGATTGTGCGGGACTTTACTGCTTTTATAAAGATTGTAGAAATTATATAGATTGAAACAAGTATTGGTAAGATTTCTACTGGATTGTAAAATCTATATGCGATTTTTAGTGAAGATTTTATAAATTATAATCTGGATTTTGCCTGACAACAATGCTAAGATTTTTAGGATTGTTTCGAAGATTTTAAAAAATTTTCTTAGATTTTACAGATTTTTATTAAGATTATGAAGGTTGTTCGGGATTCTACAGCTTTTCTAAAGATTGTAAAGATTTTATAGATTGAAACAAGGATTGGTAAGATTTCTACTGGATTGTAAAATCTATGCGATTTTTAGTGAAGATTTTATAGATTATAATCTGGATATTGCCTTGGTGTACAACAGATTTTTGTAGTGATTTACCCCTCGGTTAGAACAGATCCATGTTATCCATGATAAATGTCTTTGCGTTCAATCGTCTTTACGTTCAAAAGGCCGCGTTCAAAAGGTCGCGTTCAACTGGCCGCATTGAAATGTTCTAAGCCGTACAAATCGATCTGTCAGGGTCTCATCTTTGGTGAAATTCATTTTCGCAAAAAATAATGCTAAATTCTCCACTGAGTCGTCCAATTGTCGCATGTCTAAATATTTTGACATAGATTTAAAAAAGTATGTAGTGGTACTCACCCCTTCACGTAAAATAAACACGTTAAACTTCGTTAAATATCTGGAAATCGACCTACTATCGAGTAATTGAGCCCGAAAAGAGTTAATAAAGTAGCAAGTCAGCACTATTCTTTATACTGAAATGACAGGAATCGTGTGAAATAGACACAATCACAGTATATTTTTATTGTTTGAATAGAAAATTTTAAATGTTTGAATTTTCATCATGATTAAAAAATTGTAATCATTTTAAAGTGAAGAACATTGGACAATTAGTAAATTTAAGTGAACATATCTGGACAATGATGATAAGTAATTGTGTGAACATATCTAAACTATAATGAATCGAAATGAACAAAGTGAAATTGGAAAAAACCGTCTACCAGTAAAAACTTTTAAAGTCCCACGAATAAAACTGATATACCAGGGGAGATTACCTAAGAATTGTAATAGCAGACAATAAAATAAAATTTATAAAAATACAAAAATTCCAAAGTCGGGGGGGGGGGATAAGACCCCCTTCGATTAAAAATGGTTATTCGCTAATAAAAAATTAACGGATCTAGCACTTTCAAAATAACTTACAGCACACGCGATCCGACTTTTTGATCTAAAATGCGGTTAGCATTCCTATTTTGTAAGTTTTTTTATTGAGGTGGCAGCCTGCCTGGTAGATAAAACTATTAAAATACTGAAGCCCCGTGTATCTAAATGATCGTTCTACGCACGCCAATAAATGTTGTTCAATAGCGAATAACAGAAAGCATCCGAACTTTACAATAAAGCAACATTGAATTTGAAAACCTTCGCATTAACAATGTATTAATTTGAAAACGTTATTAATAAATTATTTCTCTATTTTTTGTTAATAATATAATATAATGCAAGCAATACACAATTATGCACTGCGAGATAACATTGAATTTATTATGTTGTTGAGATATTGCTATTTTAATAATTATTATTGTAATCAGTGTTGCTTTTTATTAACATAAAATGTGACATTTCTTATAAAACAATTTTGTAATTAGGAAAATTTCTTCATGATATAAATAAATGTGATTACACAAATATAAATTTTGTATTAACAAAGTTATGCTATTATAGAGTTACCCTTAATTGATTTTTGTTACATTAGTCAAACAATGACACACAACCCTTAATAGCCTAGGTGCGGTGTTAGAAATACGAACATCTAACCATTTAATTCATTGTTACTTTTATATTAGTTCTCTAATCGTCAGTTGCAAAAGTAGGAATGAAGCAAAAATCCCGGAAATTCCAAAACTACAAAGTTCGCCTAACTCAAGTGACAAAACTAAAAGCGAACATAAATCGTTCAAAATTTATGAAAAATTTGAACCAATATTGTTTTCAGTATTGCCAAAACACCAGTCTACATGGATTGAAGTTCTTAGGTGAAAAGGGAAGAAATATTTTTGAAAGGTTCTGAAATGCTGTGTAAATTGGAAGATATTTAAATATTATTTTTAGATTATTTTGGTTGGCAACTATAATAGTTTTTCTATGCTTTTGTACAAATTTAATACTCAAAGTGTATCGAAAATGGGAAGAATCACCAGTTATTGTAACCTTTGCAGCCAAACAAACTCCAATTTGGGAAATCCCATTTCCTGCGGTTACAATTTGTCCTGAAACCAAAATTCAACCTTCGTTATTTAATTTTAGTGAAACAAATAGAAAAGAACCAAATATGGAGCAATCTCAGTTCGAGTAATATTAATTTCTGTTGTTATTTTTATTTTAGTACCAAGCATTTCGTTTTAGAAAAGATTTGTATGAATATATGCCGCTATTGTGCAACTCGACCAAAAAATATGGCGATTACAAGTTTGTGAATGAAGAATTGTTAGATTTTATGGCAAGGGTTGCCCCAAAATTTAACGACAACTTTTTAAACTGTAGATGGATGGAAACCTGGCCAAATAATATTGATGTTTTTGTACCGGTAATAACAGATGCTGGAATTTGCTACACATTTAATATTTTGGATCGTACAGAGATGTTCACGGATGACGTGTACGTACTACTAACTCATAGTTTTATTATTTCCAGACCTGTATGAGCAAATATGACCATACCTTTTATTTTTATACTATCCAGAAAAGACACTCAAATCTTAAATAAACAATCATCAAATCCATTTAATAATTGATTCTATAGAATTGCATTTTCTTCTTCTTTTTTTCTTTCTTCAATTTTTTATTGCAGTTATCACTACAAATGGTTTCATTCTACAAACAAATCACAGGGATGGTCATTAGAAACTGGATTCCTACAAATTTTAAACTATTCCTATCCAAGAAGAGCATTTTCTTCTGGTGCAAAAGCAGGATTAACAATAAATTTGCATTCGTCGAAAATTCCTACAGATTATTGTTGCACTGGTGGATTTCAAGGTTTCAAGGTAAATTCTAAAATTATTTAATCTCTCTTTATTTTATTTGATTTCTACAGGTGCATGTGCATCATCCGGCAGATATCCCACGCGTGGAAGAAAACTATTTTAGATTGTCTTTGGACGAAGTTATAAACGCTGCGATTAAACCAAACATGATGATCACAAATTCGAAATTAAACGACTATAAACCACAGGATCGGCAATGTTTTTTACCAGCAGATAGAGTTTTAAGATTTTTTAGGTTATACAGTCAACAGAATTGCCACGTCGAATGTCTGACTAATTTTACACTAAAAAGTTGCGATTGCGTTGCATTTCATATGCCAAGTAAGTGATATGATCGTGTGAATGCAGTCGTACAATTGAAAATCATTTTAGGAGTTCCTTCGACCCCCATATGCGGTGCTTCTCAGAAACATTGCTTACTGTTAGCGGAAGGTAAACTCTAAAGGGTTAAATGTTTTATTTAATACTAATTCTTTGTCAACAGCCAAATTTTTGGCAAACGAAGCGAATATGAAAGTGAAGCCAGATGGTGGGACAGAGGAGCTTGACGAACCTCCAAATCAAATTTGTAATTGTTTACCGTCTTGTTTTTCAACAACTTATAACGTAGAAATATCCCAAACAAAAGTTAATTGGGAAAACTGTAACCGCACCTCTCAAACGTAAGCAAATGTGGATAAACATACATTATCTACTTACCGTAAAATGGGATGAAGAGGATCTCTTAAAATCGTCCAATCATGGGCTCCGAGAACTAATAAAATAAAGGTCTAACAGATTTATCAGTTCTTAGAGTGGAGGATTGGATGACTTTACCATTGATCCGCTTCATTCTATGTGGTTTGCTTCACCCCCTTTTACAGTAGTTTTATATTTTGAATTTTAGGGATGGTTATCACTTCAAATTGATTCTGTACTTTAAGGAACGACAATTTTTATCATCAGAACGGAACGAACTGTATGGCCAAACTGATTTTTTGGCCAACTGTGGTGGATTGCTGGGCTTGTTTATAGGATTCTCATTTATTTCCGTGGTGGAACTGTTTTACTTTTTAACGTTAAGATTGGTTTGTAATTGTCGTAAATTTGGGAAATACCATTGGGCGGGAAAGCAGGAACATAATAATTATATTGAATAAATTTAACAAGAATAATATTGTTAACAATGAATTGATTAATTATAATATATTACTACAAATGTTGAAGATAAAAGAATGTAATCTCGTATATTGTATGAATCAGATATGAGATGAATAGTTTAGATTAAAAAGGAATTATAGCTTAAAGTGTTGTTAAATATGTTTCATTAACGATAAACTTGTCTATGTGTATATCACACAATAGCTTTAGATTTCAAATTACGTCCCTGCGTAATGTATGAATGTGCACATGAAGACCATAAAGTATGAATCACATTCAAAAAAATACATTATAATTTTTTATATTAATAAATAAGATAATAATATATTGGTTGGTTGAGTTATCGAGTGGAAATTTCGGGTTCGAATCGTAGACTTCATGGGATTTCTTAGATCGACATGCTTTGGATTAAAAAAATACATGTTTTTCTATTTATGTTAAAGTCTGGTCAAAATCGTCGAGGTTTATTATATTTTATTTGTCCTAAAATATGTAGTGTATTTGCAACCTGCTGTATTTTAAACAATTTAAAAAGAAAATAGAACATCAAACCATAAAATAACATTAGTAAAACGCTTATTAATTTTTTATCATTTCGTAGTTTTACGGTTGACAATTTTAAATTGGCAAATGCATAACTAACTTTAGTTCAAGTTTAAAAATTTATTGTTTAGAAATTTTTATATTATACCATCATTTTTAATTTTTATAAGTATTTCTTTTAAATCGTATAATAATAATTATAATGTAAGGGTGCAGTCGACCCTGTGGGGTAACTTTGAAAACCCATCTTTAATATTTTTTGTTCCAAGAAATTGATGCCCAGGTAAAAATTTTTCTGGAAATGTTTGAAAATGATCTCATGGAAAACATTTGGTTCTGGTTCTGAATGAAAAAAAAAATGTTCACAGTAACCCAAGTTTACGGCATCGTTATTATTGAGCGTGTTTAAAATCAAAATTACAAGGTAGTCAACTGGTAACATATCATGCACGGAAGCCAAACGTGTAGGAAATATAATGTCGGTATTTTTTCAATTATATTGCTTGGTGAATTCCATAATATGATAGATGAAAGTTACGACTGCTCGAGTTATAGATGCCACCTATCTTCAAAATAATTTAGAATAGTGCAATATTTGTTTTTAGTTTTCAAATGATTTTGAATAACATAGTGTCACGCACCGTTAACTCGGTTCAAAGTTTGAAAGTAAGATTCCACTACAAAAAATATCCTATTCTTCAGAGAAATCCAAAATCCAATATTCATATACTCGGCCTAGTTTTGCAAATAAACCTTTTCAGTTCTTACAAAAAATTTGATAGCGAAAACTGGATGCAATTAATAGAAAGCGTGAAAAACTACTTCGTGACAATAAAGATTAACATAATTATTACAATACACATCATATTATACACGTGGATTAAGAAGTTAGATAAGTATTAACTTTTGAAGCCATCTAACCTCTCTAAATAGATGAATTTAGATAGGAGGCATTTTTAATAGTCCAACTGCCGACCAATTCCTCAATAGGCATTCATCTGATTAGAACCCTCTCCGGATTGCACCGTTCCATTGATTCTTTGTTTGGACAAACCTCTTATTAGAGGTTGTCATTTGAGGGTCAACTTTCGTTACAAATATTCAGTATTATGCAGGTGTTCATGTTAGATAGAGAAAAGATTACTCGAATAGGATGACTATGAAGTAGTCGACATACAAATAATTATTATAGGACCACTTCACCCAAAAGTATACTTTGGATGTGGAGGAAGTGTTCAACAAATTTTAGGATCGCTGCCTCGGGTACATTATCTATCGTTACCAAAGGTCCAACCAATTGGTGATTTCGAATCACAATAAAATGCGACCCAAAATCATGTTAATTGTATCATCAAAATTCATTTTCATTTTTTCTATTTAAATTTTTTGTAATATTGCTTGCTACAATAACTAGTGAATTTAAGGTTTGGGTTGGTATTAATTTTTGATGTATGTAGATATAGTTACCAAAGCTATTAAGCGGAAAATTGCCAAATGCCCCTTTCTGCTAACCTTTGGATTTCTTCTTGTTTTTCAACAAATTTTGCTACATTTATCTATTACTACTTTTATAAAGTTATTTGGGTCCTTCGGTGATTGGTCTTGCGTTAACAAATTTTAGGGTTGTTAGGATCTCTTCTCCGTCCACCAGTAGAAGGAATCAGTCTGCATTGAATATTGAACTACTCCTATTGTGGTCTTGGTGGTGCTTCTCTGCCTTCTCCTTTTAGATTTTCATGTGGAAGAGCAGGCGGTGAGAGCTGCCCTTAGAACGTGGGGTGAAGTCTAGGGACCTATAGGATGGGATGGATATATATTAGGCCTAATATATATGGGTATTCTACTCCTAGAGATTTATTTAACAGGAAGTTAAATTCTGCTGAAGGAAACTTACGAGTCGTACAAATCTTTTTATAGAGATACTTTTCTCTGAACTGGAATTAAATGTAAACATATTGCTAGGTAAGTATAACTCTGTTTTTCAAGTCGACCATATTGATGTTTGCACTATGCAAGAGTAGTTCAAGAAAAGTCCAAGATGTTTTATAGCACTCAATCATCGTGAGATTACCGCGTGTCTCGTGCTTCACTGTGTCTAGACTCTCAATGAACATCGACAAAACTACCTTCTAAATGGAAACCCCCTAATGAGAGGGTCGACCCAAACAGAGACTAGCGTCCGTCTCAATCCGGAGATAACCTCTCTAGTTTGTGTGCCACGATGTTAATAGAGTAGCTGCTTATGAAATGTGGAGGTCAGGTCGTGGGTTTCTGAAAAAAGACTGGTAGCTTGGGAAAACTCAAAAAAACGCAAATAGTAAACAATTACTTCAATATTGACACACAGTATTTGAGAGATGCTATTACAGTTCCAACAATTGCAATTTATATGGTTGCGCTAACATGCACAGTGCAATGAATGATTACGGCGTTATAATCAAAAAGTGCACCCCTTTCAAATTAAACAAGTACCTACTCAAATTAATATAAACACAGTAACCTCTAACAGTTACCCAATATTGAACACAAAAGCCAAGGTTCATACGAATTGGATAAGTTAAAATTTACTTACTCCAGCTCTTTGTGTAAGTTTACAATATAATGGTGACAGGTATTCCATGTCCAATCGCTGTCCAACGTGCAGCTTAAAAGATATAAATCTGTAACTTGTCATAATTTACACGGGATAGCACTTGATCGACATTTCGCGAAAACAAAACACTGCTGGCAGATCTGTAGCTGGAAATGGACCAGTGAGAGATGGTATTGGAGATGACAACAAGATTGGACCATCCAAACAACGAAAAGAATTCCCCAGGCGTCATCTAAAACAAACAACAATAGGATGTTGCCAACTGGAAGAAATCCAAAATGGTTCCACAACTTGCGCACCAAGAAACTGCGTATGGTAAGTCGCGCATTGAGAGCTTGTCCTATTTGCAGATGTTTAAAAACAGGACCCAAAAACACACGGGAAGCCACAAATAAACAGTTGCGCTTGACAAAAAAATACTTGTGTACGCATTACAGGCACTTAACAAAATCGTCGTGAAAAACAGAGTACGTTTGCCATGGTTGAGCTTACAAGACTCCCAGACTCTAGTATCCCTATTCGAAAGGTTCACCTATCAACCATCTGCTGTAAAATGCATTAAATTTAGCGATTGAATTTAAATAAAATGCACGGGTCGCACTTATTAGACAAATTGAAATAAAATCAGAAAGTAGTACCATGTAACGAAGTACAAAAATTCGTCAAAGAAAAAAGAGGATCTATGTTAGGTGTAACGAATTTTTGCATTTGTTACGTGGTTCTACCTTTTCAGTTCATTTAACATATTCCTCGCTGCGGCCCTGCATTCTATTTTAATCCAATCATTTATGCAGGTATTTGCGTGCTAGTGTAGATAGGCTGGTGTGAACGCGGGCGTAGTAATATCAGTAATCTTGGAGCGATCATAAGAGTTTATCATCATAAGATCATAAGTTTGAGTTTTATTTAAGACAAAAGTTTATCTAAAAGGGGCTGCAGTTATTTTGTTAGACGAGTATCAGTTCGACATAACTGTTTTTTTGTGCCTAGTCGTGTAGACTACTTCAACTCGCTGTTAATTGCGATCATTTTTTGGGTTCATGTGGCGACAGATGTGTCGCACCTGTGTTTTTTGGGTTACTCTGTATGCGCAAACTACTACGAGTTTTTGTCTTTGGTGCGTAAGTCGTACGACTTCAATCGTGTAGCGACGTGTTTAACCTCAAGCTAATGACCATTGTTGGTTTTGGATGACGATTGGGAATTAATTCGTATAGGAATTTACTAGTATCATTAATTCCATCTTTCTTACGGTCCAGAAAGTCAACTTCAGATCTGCAGCAGTGTTTGTGTCGTGAAGTGTCTTTCAAGTGTTTCCTGTGGAGAATTTACAAGTAGTTTCCAGATTTTCACCCTTTGAAGCTAAAACGTCGTATTTTGAGTGGAAGGAAACGCCTGTCACCATTAAATTTTAAACTTACCAAGCGCTTGCCGAAGTAAATTTTACTCTTTCCCATTCGTTTGAACGACGTATTTTTTTGGCTTTTGATTTTATTTGTTGGTAACCCGTAGGTTACCAACCTATTAATTATGATTAACCCATACCATAGGTTAATTTTAAAGATAAGTTTTGGGTGCTTGTTAATTTGAGGTGAGTGCGCTTTGTGACAGTAACACTTAATTATTCATTTGCTAAATTGTGTACTCGTATATGTTTTGCACTTGGTAAGTGTAATCCTCTAAACGGAAGAAAGGGAAAATGAGGAGTTTTAAATATTTTCAACCATTATGGTTAAAATCAAAGTACTTATTCGAATCATACCTACATTATTTGAATTGAAATTGCAGTCTTTAAAGTATTATCTCGTTATATCTTTCTGTTCCATTAATTTTTATGAAATTTAAACCTAATTCACGTAATCGGCCCACTTACTTACCTTTTAGAAGTATAAACAAAAAAATTAACTAAAAATTATTTTTATAAGTACTCTACCTAATATACAGAAACGGTTATTATTTAATTTAATTACAGTTTTTATGTATAGGTATTTAATAACAATAGCAATTAAACGAATCTGCTCTAACGACTTTTTAAAAGTATTTCCTGTTTTGGAGGAAATAAGAAAAATTATTATTTTATCTTCTTTTGATATATTGATAAAATCAACTTGACAACTTCGAGATTTGGATGGATAAGGTTGCTTCTAAATTTTTCTGGATTTAGTGGAATTGCTACCTAACCTCAAGGCCGTCGCGAACTATTGTAAACAAATTAGAGGCGGCCAAAATCAGCTTGTGAGGGAAGAAAGGTATTGGGAAGCAAAATGCGTTAGAGGCAAAATGTAGACGAGGGAAAAAAGTGAGAATAAATCTGTAAGACTGTAGGATAAGGAGTAAAAAAATAAGAAAAAGTAATTGAATACAGGGCCGGCCAATATTTTAGGATAGGGTTAAAAAGATGGTTTCTCGGAAAAATAATTAGAAATTTAGGAAATTGTATTTAAAAAATTGGGAAAGTGAACTACAGGAACGACCAAACTAAATTTTGCACACTGGCGGAAGTACCCCTAGCGACGGTCCTGTCTAACCTAGAAAGTTGATGGCGTTCTCGATGAAAACACTTTTTAAACTTTAATTCATGGAACATTTTCCTTATTAAATCGTTTCCTCTTTTATAATAAAATTTTTGCAAGTTCTTGTAATTAACGTTAGTAATTTTAAGGATATCGTTAAAAATATTTTTATTGCATAAAATTGTCTAGTAATTATTTAATATGAGATGACTATCCATCAGAAGAATAAATTGTTTCGGAGCATCGTTGTTAATTCGTATAAAGTGTGTTTATGGAGCATGTATGCAGATTTTATGCTCTGGTAAGCTGTGACCGTTTAGAGCTCAAATGTTTATATTGTTATTTTAAATCTTCAGTATAATATTATTATTTTAAAAACTAAGCAAACGCGGTGCTTTGTCTATTCCGTAAACTTTAGGGAAGTAAAGCAACAGTCGGGAAAGTTATCGAGTGCTCGGGTAGTGATTGCCAGGAAGACTATGATTTGGTACATTGACCTAAATATTCAGTGAAACTGAGTTATAGAAAATGTGCCGAGTTCTTTTCAGTGGAGTTTTGTGGATAATTTGTGCTAACCTACTATATTGCAAAAATGTTGACTTTATTACCAGAAATCCAGAAACTTTTGGTTTATCCAGATATTCTGAGAGACGATTTTCTGATTTTTATCCAAGTGATTCCAGTTTCGAAAAGGATTATAATTACTACGACGATTTTAAGAGACCTAGTCGAAAGTATGTTTATCCTAAATCAAGTATCCATTATTCTTACAATACGCCATATTACAATAATGCAGTTAATTCGACTAGGAGAAAAAATTATTATGAGGAAAGCAATGAGGATTCGGTAAAATTTGATGTTGGTACTTTACAGTCCGACTATGGGGATATAGTGAACTATAACGATAATCGATACATTTCAACATTTTATGATTACTTAAAAGATGTACAACAAAATCACAATAAAACGCCCACTAATTATTTCACTCCTGGACAGATATTTAGAAAACCAACCATCAAAGTAAAAAGAAACCAAACTAACATTGGACTGGATGCAGATATCCTTAATAACATTCAAAAATATACAAAATATAATAAAAATAACATTTCTTCTGACGAAAATGTCAATATCAAAATTCACAGCCTTTTGAGTAGTTATCTGACGAAACTCCACAAGAAGAAAAACAAATTGGCACTAAATACCAATCAAGTAATTTTAAACGTGAATCCACAACTTCCTGAAGAAGTTGATCCAGTCGAAGACGCATCGAATATTATAACTCACGATAATGACTATTATGACAACATCGACGAAGCGTCCCAATTAAAATTCAATGACACTAAAAGTAAATTATTGGACAATAAATTCATAAATTTAAAAAATCAGTCGAGTATTTTTAAAAATAAATTTCTCAGCTTATTTACAATTATTAAGTTTCAAAACGATCCGTGCCAATCTACAACCACAATGGATTATTACCAAGGAATATGTTATCATGCAACAGAATGCACATCATTAAATGGGACTGCCATGGGAACCTGTGCAAACGGATATGGTGTTTGTTGTGTTTGTAAGTTTTATCCATAACTATTAAGTTCTTCATGTTTAGTGGAATCTTCCGAGTTCTTATCATAGAAAAACTTTATGTTACTTTCTTCTCTGAGTTCCGACCTTGACCTCATTTTCTCTAAATTTTCATGTTGTAAAATTGATCAGGCCACAAAAAGCTAAATAAGGTACAGGTGCAGAGTTGGTATCTGTAAGTTATTAAAACTTACTTACATAGTAATACTCATTAGTGCAATTGAGCTACTCAACTGCTACCTGAATCTCGAAGAAGACAATAAAGTATTGTACCTATAAATTATTCATTGTCCATTTCTAAATGCATTTTTAATAAACGAGCTTTCAGTATTGTTGATCGAATCGTGATTATTCGCTTTTAAACGTTTAAAAAGTACCATAATATTTTCTTCAATTAAGTGCTTAACTTTTAGTTATTGGAACATGTGGTGGAATGTCAGGTCAAAACTGTACTTATTTTCAAAGTCCAAATTATCCAAACTATTATCCTACTAATGGAACGATCGTTCCTCCACCAGTTATACCACCAGGTAATGGAACTATCAATCCTCGACTGAGATATCAACTGATGAAACTATTAGCACGACAAGAAAGTACCGTTAACGCCTTATCGTGCATTTTTCAAGTTACAAAGGCTTCTACTTCTATTAGACAACTACGTATAGAGTTCGTCGATTTAGAGGTATACAATTTTTTTATGTTATATTAAAAATATTTCCAATAATTGCATTTTAGTTACGAGGGCCAGTTAATGGAACTTGCATGAATGAAAGACTTGTAATTTCGGGTCAAAATGTAAATGACAGAATACCTATTATATGTGGTTATAATACAGGACAACATAGTAAGTGCGGTTAATAATTGGGGTGGGTTTGACCACTTTAATGTCAATTTTACCTCAAATCATATTATCAGCGTTTGACAATTTAATATTATTTGTAGTATATGTTGACGTGACCGATGTAACGGGACCAATACAAATTGCAGTTTTGGCATCTCAGATTGAACGGAAGCGATTTCGAATTAGAATCTGTCAAACAGAAGAGTGTACAAATCCTCTTAATTGTTTGCAGTATTATACTGGAATAACAGGAGTTATAACAACTTTCAACTATGATCAAGCCACAAGTTTGAGTCGCAGTGTTCCACAGTATTTTGTAAGTATACATTTTTATTAATATTCAAGGTTAACTATAAGAAAGTTTAGATCTAGAACTTATCTGAATAAATCTAAGGTACAGTTCATCAAACTATGTTACATAATTTCTTCGTTCCAATATGATAATCTTCGTTATTCTCACGCATAATTTTAGGTTGTTCCTGTAATTAATTTATCAGCTTCTGTAGTTCCTTTTGGAGGGAAAGACAAACTCACACGCACGTAGGCCTCTAAATTGGGATTATCGTACTCCCTCCGGTTTTCAGTTTCACCCCGATCCTGTCACTCCGCAAGTCATTCCAGCTGTAGAATGAATTTTAAAATTAGGGTACAAAAAACTTTTTAGAAACTATTGCACCTACAGAATCTACAGATTATTTCCCATGGAAGGACACCAAAAAGCGTAATGTTATAAACCATTCCCAATGGAAATCCCTTCTGAGGATGAAAAGCCTATCTATTAAGTTCTAGATGATCTTTTCATGTATCATGAAAAATCTCAACCCTAAAAGTTATGATCTGATATAACAGAAAGGATTTTGAGAGAGAGATAGAGAGAGAGAGAGAGAAAGGGGAAGGGTCAACTAGTGTCCGTGCTTCGGATGGCACGTGAAGCCGGTGCTCCTCCTGGGTTAGTGAATTTCTAACATTAACATAAAAACTCAGTGCTAATAGTGCTGAGGAAACTTGACCTAGTTGCTTGCAAGATTTTGAAAGAGTTCCCACCAGAAGGAATAAAATGATCACCATCATATTTAATGCCTTCATAAGATTGAGCTACTTCTCCTCACAATGGAAGGTGCGCCAAATAATACTTATTGAAAAACCTGGTAAGGACCCAACAGAAGCTGTTTGTTATCGTTCAATATTAGTCTCCTGCCTGTTCTGTCTAAGGCAGCCGTTCCCAATTAGTTTTTGCCGCGGAACCCTTGGGCGATGTAAAATATTTGGCGGAACCCCAAAAAGAAAAATTGGTTTTATTTTAATATGTGTTAGCTGATCTCATAGGAACCATCTACAAAATACTGTTTATATAGTTATTTATACAACAAGTCTAACAATAACGCATTTTACCCGTGTTGCATATACAATTTTATCTGATATCGTTTGAACGATGATTAATTTAAAAAAAAAATGGGAGTCCCAAACAACTAATATTTTGTAAGTCCACCCCTTTATAATTCAGAATAGCAATCACCTTTTAATTTTTGAACTAACCTCTGGTTAAGCACAGAGCGGAAACTCCTACTTCTTATATCAAACTTGACAGAGCCCATTAGCTCAGTCGTTCAAATCAGAGGCGTTCATATATCTAATTTCTAAGGGGAATATTTTTGGAATTATATTTTTTAAGAACCAAAATAATGAAACTTATACGAACATGAATTTAAAATACAGAAATTTCATGAACATCATACCAGTGGCGTACAAGTTTTGCAAAGAATTTGTTTTAGTGCACTGTATGTTCTGGAATACGCCACTGACTGGATCACGCTAATAGTGAATCTTTCGAAAGTTACATTAGGTATTAAATTGTATAATTAACTTTTCTCAAGTTTAACAATAAAATATATTATGTACATAGGTACATTAAAAGAATATGAAATACCTTTGTTTACGCTCATTATATCTACTAAATAATGATAATTATCAAAAAATCAATATAAAGATAAATTAAACTAATGCTATTATTTGAAAACGCTATTTAGTTCTATATGTTAATAACAGGTAGTTTTCAATTAACTTTAACATTTGTAATGTATGCATAATTACATAATATTATGTAGCTTCATGTATCTAAAAATACATAGGTAAATATGTAGCAATATTATTTGTTTTTATTAGAATTTGATTAAACAATTTTTTATTTTATCCTTTTACTTACAAGGCAATAAAATTTTCTTGTATACGATACGATCGATTATTATCAGTTATCCTTATCACTATACGTATAGGTCGTGATTTGCACTTCAACAAGTGAAAATTGTAAAATTCTATTTTCAGTCAATTTCGAGAAAATCGATTTTGAAAATGAATGCAATTTTGTAATGTGAATGACGTAGAAATTTTAAAAATGGAGAAAAAAATACATAGCCAGAACATCAACTAAAATATTTATTTGGAGATGCTAATTTTCATTATCAGCAATCGAATAATTTCATTTATTTTAATTATACTTTTTTACTTTCAGAATAACCTTAATTATGCAGTTTGTATAAGAAAAGAAAGAAGTTATTGTTCAATCACCTACAGTGTAATATATAATGGCTCAACATATCCATTTCAACTATTAAACGTGGACGAACGTACGTATTATTATTGTTACAATTTGTTAGCTTAATTGTTAAAAATGACTGTATTGATATTGTTTTTAGTTGGCCAGCCAACAATACCTGCAGGACAAGCAGGTGCAGAAATATTTAGTTGTCCAGATGATTTCATAGTTATTAATGGAATTAGACTTTGCGGAGACAGGCTTAATGATGGATCTATCATCGGAGATTTTACACAAAGTTCACCTGTAACAGGTGAATCTCTTTAATACAAAAACAAAGGAGCAAACTAAATAAATTTGTTTCAGATACAAGTAATGGACCATTCATCCTTCCAGTAAGAACTGATGGTTCAGTTGTTGGAAGAGGGTTTAAATTATCCTACACTCAAAACAGATGCCCAAATACGTGAATACAAAATTTGTAACGACTTATATAATTATTTATTTGTTATTTATTAATTTTTATTATATAACACCATATTTTAAAGTAAAGAATTGTAAAAAATCAATTCGATTTAAAGTTTAATATTTATTTTTTGGTTTTATTTTTTTAATCAGGGTTCGGGGATACCAGTGTACTGGTACGTATATTAAGGTACGCTCACAGTAAAAGCAGGTGATTATCGGTACCGATAGTCAGCGCTTACGTCCAAGAGATCTGTTCACAGTAAACGCTGGTTAAAGCAGGTTTTGTCTGAGTCTTACTAACTGTTATTGAAATATAACAAGTGGAAAATATGGTATAATTTTTACTTAAAATATTAGAAGACAATAAATTGTAAAATAATCTGGGATTTGTTGTTTTTAAGTTCATAATAAAAAAATGTGGTAGGTAAGTAATTAAAACTCAAACATTCTGCTTTTATTTAAGCCACCTTAGTTGAAATTTAATCTTGTTGGTGTTTGCCGACGATCATATATTTAAATTTCAGAATAATAAAAATTATGTAATTACAAATACGGGCCATTAGTGCATGGCGGCAGCAGCTAGTAGCTTTCATTGCGGCCATGTTTGAATCCAAACAATGCAAAATTAACATGGGAAAATACTGAGCGTAAAGAATAATTCGAAAACGAGAGATTTCTTAGCTATGAGATTCATATAGCACCAACAATGCACTAATAAGGAATATAACTGGTAAGTTTCAATGCAGTAGATATACCCAAATTTGAATTATTTCGATTTGAATATTTGAACTATTTAACCTCACTTTTTGTTACAGAAATAATTCTTGTAAAATCGCTCAAATAACTAGTTAATATGTTACTTAGACATGTTACAATTACTGAGAATTAATTTATCGTACTTTCTGTACGTTTTACAAATACTAACTAGTTAACATAATGGTTTCGTAGTTACAAATTGCTAGGATAAGGAAATTTGCAAGTTTTTTTAATTTCCCACCGATTCAAAGCACAAATAAGACGGAAAAAACATTTCAGATCAGATTTCACAGCGAACTTTGCGATATGAAACATCAGAAATTACAGTTTTGCAAAACCATTTTAAAACACACCTACCGGTGAAAAACCATTTGAATGTGAAATTTGAAGTAAAGAATGCTTTATAAATAATGTAGATGATTGTGTTTGTAATTTGCTTTTCTTTACAGGTAATCATTTGTCGTATACATTTTAAACAATTGGGGCACTTGTAAAACCCCTTAATAAAGGAAGTAGAAGACAAGTATCGTGAAGATAGCGATTCATCGTAAAAATGAAATTTGTTTTGAATAAATATTGTAATTAACTTTTGCCAATTTATATACAAATTTTTAATAAAAGGAACAATGATACATAATAGACATTTACTCTTATTGTTATTCATATTTTATTAATTGTTAATTAAAAATGCAGTTAGGGAAAACTAGGATCTTTCGCATCGAGTCGCATGTTTTGAATAAATTACTATTAACAAACACAAAAGTTTAAAAAAACAAATTAATTAGCAATTGTAGAAACAACACTAACATTTGGTATAAATTTGTTAACATAAAAGTTTTCCAAAATAGCAATCTTGATTTCCCAGCTTTTTGATCTTAAAATAATTACAATTTGGGTTTCTTTGGAAGTCCACACCACCAAATGGCAATATTTCTTGTTTAAAATGTACGACAATGATTACCTGTAAAGAAAAGCAAATTACAAACACAATCATCTACATTATTTATAAAGCATTCTTTACTTCAAATTTCACATTCAAATGGTTTTTCACCGGTAGGTGTGTTTTAAAATGGTTTTGCAAAACTGTAATTTCTGATGTTTCATATCGCAAAGTTCGCTGTGAAATCTGATCTGAAATGTTTTTTCCGTCTTATTTGTGCTTTGAATCGGTGGGAAATTAAAAAAACTTGCAAATTTCCTTATCCTAGCAATTTGTAACTACGAAACCATTATGTTAACTAGTTAGTATTTGTAAAACGTACAGAAAGTACGATAAATTAATTCTCAGTAATTGTAACATGTCTAAGTAACATATTAACTAGTTATTTGAGCGATTTTACGAGAATTATTTCTGTAACAAAAAGTGAGGTTAAATAGTTCAAATATTCAAATCGAAATAATTCAAATTTGGGTATATCTACTGCATTGAAACTTACCAGTTATATTCCTTATTAGTGCATTGTTGGTGCTATATGAATCTCATAGCTAAGAAATCTCTCGTTTTCGAATTATTCTTTGCGCTCAGTATTTTCCCATGTTAATTTTGCATTGTTTGGATTCAAACATGGCCGCAATGAAAGCTGCTAGCTGCTGCCGCCATGCACTAATGGCCCGTATTGTGTCATATTTATGGAAAACGTGATTATTCCAAATTTTAGAAAATACTACTAGAATTAAATTTCGCATTAATTATTGCAAAGCCTTGATAACTCACATCAATATGATGTGTAGTTGGGTATATGTAATCTCCCCTAATCCAGCAGGTAGAATTTAAAAAAAGTGGTGAACTCCCCTAATTTTGAAGATTTCACCAATAATCCTAGTTGTAAACTCCCCGAATGTAATACATTTTAAGTAGGATAATTAAGAAGGACTTAACTAAATAATTATGAATAAATAATTTAAATAAGAACAAAGAAAGCTTCTTGAAAAAACTACAGATCAATATGTTTGAAAATAAAGAATTTTTTATATGGCACACATTTTGGGACCCCCCCCCCCTAGATGTAGATGTTTTTTTATGGACGACCCCAAAGCTCTGATGTTCCAAACCTGTCTGTACAGATTGCATTATGGCCACAAATTTATAAAAAAAAGAGCGAATTTCAACAAATAACCTAAGCTCTGGTGTGCTATGATTTTCTAGCTATTGATTTCACATTGACAAGAAGTTTCTGTTGACCTTTTATTTAAAATTAAAAATGTGCTCTAATAAGTGAAAAATAATTTTAATAAGAACAAAGAAAGCTGCGTGAAACAACAGGCCAATATATTTGAAAGTACATAATTAAAAATATTTTTCATAACTACAAACAACCAAACGTGATAAATGCAAAATAATGTTGTCTAGCAATGTTGTGTAGCATTATTTTGCATTTATAGCCAATAATGAACTCAAAAACTAAAACTTACATAATGAAACAATTTATTGTAGAAAAACGAACCACAACTACACCAATTATTAACATTTTAATTAATTGACTTATTTTTTCTATTCCATTTATTTGATTACTTATATTCATCAAAGTTGGTAGCAATATATTATCCCTAAAGCCTATATCTATAAGCTTTATAATCTTATTGCCTAGTAATCCCTCGACGTTAGGGGAGTTTACAACCAGGATTATAAAAAAAATAAGCCCCATCTTAAGGTGGGTCGAAATTAGCGGAGTTTACAAAACCCCGTGTAGTTAGTTGGGCGGGTAACCTGTCGCCAACAATGTACAAATTATTGTTTTGAATATCCCGATACAGGGAACCCGATTAATTCCACCTTGCTTGTACACTTACATACATACTTTATGTATGTAAGTACGCAATTGGCTATTTATTCATACTTTGCCAAGTTGGACAGGCCTAGGGGATATTTTTAATTAGTACAGCGTTAGTCAAAACGGATCTGAGCATCCGGAGCGTAGGTAACGAAGCGGAGGGCGCTGAAGAGTCGGTTTCGATAACGCAAACACGTGACAATAGCAATATCATATATTGTATAAATAGCCAATTGCATATACATACTGTATGTATAAATAGCCTCATGATATAAATAAAGTAATACCGAAGTAATACTATCTTTCAAAACGATAGCATGTGATTATCTGATTATAACCGTGCAATGACCGTTATATTGTACTATTTATAAATTTTATATGTACCATGTCGAAGTTATTGAAACAAAGCAATGTTACACAATAATTTGTATAATCTATATTAACGCATTATTACTATTACAAACAATAGTCTATTTGCAGAACAGGGTGTATAATTTTTATTAGATGTTTTAAGTTAAAAACGTTAAACGTAAAGAAGGATATTATCAAACATGGCTGTAACACAGAGGTTTCGATGGTTCGGTGGTACATGGGTCTAAGAGATAATTAAAGGGGCAAGTGGAAGGTGTTAAGTAATATTTTCTGAAAAAGTCGGGTTTTGATGTGGATGAGGGCATTATGTACATATGTAACTTGCTTCCAAAGCATTTGGCTCTATCTTTTAAATTAAAGCAGATACACAGTGATGATAGATGATTTCCTTCAATTTTAGTATTATTGTGGCAATAAATGGAAGAGGGAGTTTATGTACATTTAAATAAAAAATTTTGTAAGTTCAGACCTTTAAATCCTTGAAAACAATACACTCCCAACTCTTACTAAAGGCTTCAAATTTGTTGGTTTACATTTTTGGGGAACCCAAATTTTTGACAATCTAGGTATTTTTTAACATAATTGCTGACTGTTATCCAACCCTGTCCAACCCAGAAATATTTTTCTCGAGTTGATTTGTATGTTCCTCTCAAGGCCAGTAGTTCAATGGTTTGCCAGTAATCTTGGATATTTTTAATATGGACTGGACTTTTGACTGTGGTGCCACCAAGACGCCTTCTTCATCATTATCAATTAAATATTACCACCATACATACTCTGACCATACTATACCCAAGTTCTACTCATAATTTTTTAATATTCATTATATTTTCATCGCTTCTAAAAATCCATAATTTTCTGAATCTCTGCTTCATTGATTTGCTCTTTTCTAATGTTTTTGGCAGACATAATGGGGAGTAAAAGACACCAACCTGCAAATCTTCCACTGGAAGATTTCAAGGATATTAACCAACCTAAAGGCTGCAGATCAGAAATCAAGGTCACCAGAGGCCCTTCATTAAAGCCACGATACCTTTCTAAATTAAACAGAACCTCGGGTGCGTATCTGTTTACGTCGATATGAAGAGTATAATATGGAATCGAAGGGTCAGTTTGTCCAAGAATGGTTGTTGTACCGCCGAGTTAAAAAAAAGCAAAATTTTTGTTTAGAAGTTGGACAATTTCAAGTGAACAACGTTGGATGGAAATATCGCAAAAAATTGTTTGAATATCGACACAATTTTCTAGGTATAAAAATTGGTAGGTATTTGATGTCTACAATTCCTTTCTTAATTGCAAAGTAATTTTACTATACTTCGGGTACATATTTTTCCTACGGCTCATTTAGTAATCTGAAACTTTCCAACCTTGTTAGGTAAAATTAAAATGTAATTTATTATTCGATTTTATTGTATTTAAGTATAAATTACTTATAATTTATTTATTGATTTAAAGTATTTTCAATTATTTAAACCGATATAATAATTCTATTTTATACTTCTATCCGGAAAGTATTTTTAATGCGGTTTTAATACTTTTATATTATTCATTTTTATTCTGTATTATAATGTCACAGCAATTCACAATTTATTTAAAGCGATTGACTGATTGACATGATCTTTATAATATTTTTAATAGAAGGGTTTTGAATATTTTATTTTGACTTTATTTCCAGCTTTTATAAAAAAGTTATTTTCAATATTAAAAATATTAAAAATGTATGGATAATTTAAATTATGATAACCCTCATGTAATTGTTTGGTTATAATAGAAATAACGAAGAGCAATTATATGATCAACATGGATTTTACTAAAACTTCTTTCAGAATTAACTTTTCAAAAACATTTCCATTGCAACCTACTTATTGAAATAACTATGTAACCCAATTTTTGGTGTAACCTATAATTTCTTTATCAACTGATAATTCGATAAGGTATTTCCAATGAGGGTATCCTTTAAATTTTGGGGTTAATATGCTACTATCGATGCTATACAAACACGAATTTTAATTAATAGCTTTTCAAACCTACGCATTTGTTCTAGTTAATAATAGGTTAATAAATAAAGCTTCGATTTAGGTTACAACGCGGCGTAATAAAATATTCAATTGTCTTGATATTCTTGATATTCTTGTAATTATAGTTTAAAGCAACCTAAATTCTAAAAATATAGTGTATTAGATTCCATAAACTTGAAATTTTCTCGTATTTGCAAAAGTTACAAAGAAGAGCCAACAAATACATACAAATTTAATAGAGTTGTTACTTACCGAGTACATGTAAGCAAGGATCAACCGTTTAACGTGGATTCCAAACCACGGTACTAATAATAATTAGTAATTAGGGATACGGAAACCGATCGAAGGGTTAGGAGTGGCCGTAATAGAAACGAAACGGGACCTATTTATTTATTATTAATTATTATTATTATTTATCTATGCTTTATGTGATTAGCATACACACCGATACACCACGGACCTCTTAAACAAAGTTTAAATTTAAATTTCCCTCAAAAATCCTTAATTCAAACAAATGCTACTGCTAAAGCAGTCCCAATTCATTTTCTTTATTCAGCCACCAGAGGTCAGCAGGAGGAATGCACACAGCGAATAGTAGGGCCGACTTGCCTTATTTCACAATGTTCCTTTTGTTAGATTTTAAAATCTTAGATCATACAATTATCTAAATTAATTGCAGGTGACATAATTAATTATTGTTTACTATGCATGGTTTTCAAACTGCTAATTGGGGATATTTTAAAGTTTTCAAAATTTCTAGAAATTATGAAAAGAACAACTGAGACAACCTTAATAAAATCTTTGGCTGTCCGATATTGGGAACCTATACGGTAATACACTGCTAACAACATCAATGCAATTTATGAATAGATCATCGTTTCTCAACCTTTTTAATGTCGAGATTCCCTAAATACCGAAAAAACCATGCGAATCCTCGATAACAAAAATGACCTTTTAAAATAATCATTATATCTAACGTGACCATTTATTTTTGGACTCAGAACGGAACATCGCGGATATAGAAAGTATCTTTATAAAGTAAAATTAAATACAACATAAATAAAACGCACAAGATTGGCTGCGAATTCATATACCAATCCAATAATAAAGTACAGCTGAAAATAATCGATTAATACGGTTAAAATCTGGCAGAGTTAATTACCAATAGGGTGTGAGAAAGAAATCCTGTCCAAGAGCGTCATTTGTGAACTAGGAAGATTCTGAGAGGGTCGAAGAGGTCCAACTAAAATTTTCGGGCATAATTTAGAGAGAGGAATCATTTAAAGGCAGGAAAAGGAGTACGCAGCAAAGAAGATGAAATACATAAGGTAATTGAAGAATCGAGAAAGGAAGAAACTGTCACAAGTCATAAGGACAATGTAGGCTAATTACAGGCAAGAGAATACCCCAGAATTATTATCTGGAGTCTGAAGATAGATGAAAGGATTTGGATTCAAGAAAAGGGAGGAGAAGAGATTCGGGAGTGAGATGGAATAACACATTGAAGTTTATGGGAGGATGGGCACAACCGCTCGCTTGTTACATACTCCAAAGATATACTCCTAATCTCTTGAGAAGCTTCCCGAACTCTCCATGTCCTCTTAGGAGTTGTGCCATTTTAAATGAGATGGGAGCATGTTGAAGATGAAAAACTTTATGGAAGAAGTCATATGTAATCCTATTGAAAGGTTAATTATCCCATCTTTCTCACCTTTTATGAATAGACACCTTTTAGTGACGTAATCCATTAAAAACAAAAAATAGTTATATTTATACCCTTACACGTGATTGCGATCTCTAGGTTAGGAAACGATGCAATGGAGCAAAGCAGAAATTGCGATGATTAAGGTAATTTTAAGGAAGAAATAAGGAAACATGTGTTTTAAAAAGAATAAGGGCTAGAACAATTTTAGTTGACAGTTTTTTTTTTAGAAAGCTGTCATCTATCATTACCCTGGTCATTAAGTCGTATGGGGGCATTATATTCTATGAAACAGGTGGCCGGATTAGCCTGACCGGTTAAATTAGAGCCAGCTGAAATAAATAAAGAAAAGCTTGGGGTGTACTCAATTATTAAGTATTTGGGGCCAACAGCATTTCATAGCCGGTGGGGCTATCCACTACCCTGTCCGGCCCTGAATATACCCAGAGATCGAGAAATAGCTGACAGAATTTGCATACCCCCCGCCCCCCAGATTAGGGATTTGGGTGGAGTTGGATGCAGAATTATAGTTTTAATTCGCTATAATTTATAGGAGTCAAATTCAATTCTTTCACTTCAACAGTCGAACGCTCTTCCACTAACACTTCTATAATAACATAGAAAATTAATTTATAATAACCAATAATCCTAAACTTCCTTAAATGTAATAATATTATATTAAAATTTCAAGCATTAGTACATTTAAAAATATAATTGTCCAAGTTTGTACCTAAAATGTAAAAGTAAGAATAATCCATTTTGAGGGCGTTGATTTTGTATTATTAATTTTTTTTAATAATATTTCATTTTTTAAAAGTTTTAATTGATTTTATTCAATGAAAAATCGATTTTTCACTATGAGCATTTCAATGACGATACCGAAGATATTTCCCTATAACTTTCCATTGATTTTATTATTATTTGTATTTATGTCACTATGGTTTCACTTATTTATTATTAACTGTCCATTTCCGATAGAATCTTCGAATTAAAGCATTTTCATTTTGAAGAGACGTACAAATTCATAAGAGAAGGTGATTATGCGAACGATGCGTGCACCGAAAACGATGTCAAGAAAAACTGTTTTGTGATGCATCTTGTTTAAAAAAATGTTGTAAAATATTAACAACAATTATTTTTTTAATTACTTATACCAATAATTATCAGTATTAAACATAGTAGAAAAGTGTATAAAAGTTAAATATCTTCATTATAAATAATTCGAATTATATATTTTTTAAATTTTTGTGTCTATAAAATAGAATTATAATAAATATAAATTTTAAATAATTGTTGTCTATGACGGTGTTTAATGTTAAAGAATTTGTTACGTTAATAATGGACAACAAAGACACTAGTAAATTATATTTTGAATACGAAAAAACAAATAAATCTAATGGTAAGTTTTATTATGTACATATCAATGTTATGTTTATTTGTACAATATAGTACAATAATTTATTGAATAAATTAAAAGTACAAATACTTTTTATTAGGTACTGTAAAATTACGTACAAAAATTTTTACTTTTAATTTTCAATTTTTTTAAAACTCGCAATATGACTTCAATAAGCAATTCACACTCTTCTCACGATTGGGGCCGGCCCGGCCGGCTGGTTCAATAATTATTCTTAAAGGTAGAGTGTATTTATTCCATATTGACTAGGAGGAGCTAATGTGCAGAAACGAATATTCGTCATTTCGGCTCTATTTTAGTGTCAATTTGTGGAATTTGGTGTCATGCGTTTTTCCTCCACATCTACTGCGCAAGATTTTGGCTCCTCCTAGTCAATAAGGAAAAAGTTCACTCTACATGACTTTCATATAACTAGTTAAAGAGAATTTTATTGTCAAGCGTTCAAAAGTATTAT
Source organism: Rhagonycha lutea (assembly GCA_958510855.1). Taxonomy (NCBI): domain Eukaryota; kingdom Metazoa; phylum Arthropoda; class Insecta; order Coleoptera; family Cantharidae; genus Rhagonycha; species Rhagonycha lutea. The sequence goes on along the minus strand of OY294039.1, from coordinate 35,094,753 downwards.
GAATCATGAGCGACTTTTAAGTATTTTGAAAGATAATTTGTTTTTAAATTACACTTAAAATAAAAGTAAAGTGCCTTTACCGTTTAAAAAGAGTCAGTATACATTTTCTATGACGGAATTGTAATTTACTTTCTTGTGCTACAAAACTTATACTTTTTTATGTTCATATTATTATGAAATAAATGATTTCAATCGATTGATTCGTGGTTAATGCAATGTGACTTGATAGTAGACAAATAAATTATACTTAAAATAAACAGACCTGGTTTGCATTTTTGTCATTCTCATCGGTCACCATCGAAAGCAGAAATCTTAAAAAAAGTAATGTACTATGTTATTAACATATGTTCGGGTTTAAGGTGGGTCTCTCAGCATATGTATGTCAAGAGGTACTTATTGTTACTTTAAATTTATCCTAAAGACAGTACCATATTAGAAAATCAATATCATGCAAGCATTGATGAATAATGTAGGAAAGTTGTTTACAAAAGGCATATACGAATACAGAGAAGTATCCCTAAAAACTAATTAGATATAAATTAGGGGGGAGGATGCCCAACCAGTCCACGATTTTAAAAATTTACTATAGCAATTATTGTAGTTTAGGGTCTAAACAGCAAGCAAGCAAAAATGCGATGGATTAGATTTAGCTCCGCCCACCCGTGAAATCCATAAGTACAAGTGTAATAAGCAGCACACCACAATTAAACCTTTAGCAGTGATCATGAATATTTTGCACTTGAATTTCACACATCTTTTCTTTTTAGAACCAAACAATTCTTAGGAGTTTTTCTTATTAAATAAATAACATAAACTTATACTAACTTAAGCTCAAGATCGGAATCCTTGAAAAAAGTGATCAATTAATTAAAAATAACATTTTTTTATACGATGTTGTCGCTACAACTAGATAACTTTTACTGCTCTAACTCTCACATTCCATACATAGCAGCTTATAGTCGTCTATACTACTTAAATTACATGTACCGACAAAAGAATGCGTCAAAATGTAAACTTTAAAGTCGATTTTTGGCTAAACTTATCAATATACGAATTAGCTCATATCTTAAGCGCTTCATTTTAATGTTATCTATAAGACTGCGTTGAGTTTTTTTTTTAATAACTTTAATATCTTCTGGGTCTGTTTAGCGTCCTATAACCTGAATTAGAATATTTATAGACTAAAGTGAAAATTTATTAAGATATGACCTTCATAAGTATGTCGTCAATAAGTGGCGCTATAATAGAAAGCAACAAAAAAAACACTTCTTTGTTTTTCTGTTGTCACACCACCTATTGACAACCCGCCAATGAAGGGCGTATATTTCAGTAGTATCACTTTAATATTTTAGTACTTTTGAAACTTTTAGAGCCTGGTTACGTTAACTGTAGTTTCTTTGCAGGATGATAAATCTTTGATTATATAGTATCTTATTGGAAATTCATTGTTGGTTTTGGAAACACCTAATCTACTTCAAAAGTTTGTCAACAAATAATGGCGTTGTTATATTGGAATGCATAATTAAATTACTGTAATTCTTGATTCTTATTGGTGCTAAAGTTATTTTGGTAATCATTCAAATTTAGTAGCGCCTTCTCTTGATAGTCTTTTGAAGTTAATCAGGTGTGTCCAAAATCAACAATGGAATTGCACCTTAACATTCTGAAAAGTATGTTACTTTCCTACATAATACGTAAATAAGTAACTATTTTAAATTTGTAAATAATGCATGTAGTTATAATAATTACGTCTTCCTTTATTTTTAAATCGATTTTCCAATTAAGCCATAAAAATTTATATTTACCTGGTTATTATATTAATTATTTGTAATTTGCCTATTCTATTACATAAAATATAATCGGGAAACCATTCATTCTAATGGATTTTATTTTCATGGTTTTTGACATAAATTCTTCCAAGTTTTTCTATCTTGTGTTAGTTCTCTAATACTACATAATTATTGTCGTTCCTGTATAATTATCTCCACCGGTTGCGTTCATAATGTCTCTCTGCATTTTTCATTTCCTACCTTATTAGTTCTTCCATCAATTCTAAATTCTAACTCATATCTGTACACTTTGGATCTGGTTACTTTGGTTTTCCTAACGATATCTCGAATTCTATCAAACGAATTCCTTTGAAATTTGGTTGACATATTCAGTACTCATGTAGCCATCGTGCAAATTAGGATAATTCTGAAACATCAAGCCGTTCTGTTTTTGCATGCTGAAGAAGTCGCGAGAAAACACCAAAACTCGCTAAAAAATTTATCTTTCAATATTTTTTAAAATCGCGCGTAGTTCCCACGATAGCTCATAAAGTTTGATTTTTTTGTTTCCGATAAGCAGAACGTCCGCAATCGTGATCACAGTAAGAAACCTATACACGGCTAAGTTGCCGTGTACTTTAGCAATGAGCGACGATTTCGGTTTGAAAAAATTGCAAAGTGTGCTCAAAATATGAAGAATGTATGGTGGAAAGTTCGCATTTGTATGTTTATTTAGTTTGCTAAAAGAAAATCCCAAAGAATGCAAAAATAAACAACTTTCACTTGGGATGACTGCCTTAACTTTCCTATGCTCGTCTCAGTGCTTTAAAGCGCACATAAAGCCACCTATCCACTGATTGCTTAATGCTTGATATCTGTAAGCTTACAGCAAGCTACCTAAATGTATCAGCCGATTTCATCCACTCCTGATGGATCAACATGTTTTTCAAAAGAAAAATGATCTGGCCATACTCTAAAGCTGATCTACCGTGAATTGGTAGAAAAGTAGGGACGGTAATTCTGTTGTCATGCGATACCCTTTCAAGTGTAAACCGCTAGCAGCACTGCTTGACTTTTGTAATCTGACAAAAGCGTATTTGTATTGCACTGCATTGCAAACTGCAAACTACGATTTCCCAGTTATAAAACAGTTACATACTCATAGAACCAATAATGGCAAGTGCATCTGAACTTGATGTAGTTGGTAATAACTGAAGCGTTGCAAAGCTAATTGATCTAAGCGCCAAAAGGTATATACTTTGGTGAGAAAGTGGTGTTAAACATAGTAAATGGTAGTAAACTGTGTTGTTAGAAAGTAATAAAACAAATGTTATATTTTATATGATATTAATTTTTATTGACATTATACATGAAGTAACTAAAAGTCATTTTTGATATTAAACCCAACAGGAGAAATTTAAATGAAAAAATAAAACAACAAATTTGGAAATGAATTAATTAGACTATAGACTGCGGCGCGTTGACATAGACGATGCGTCACCTTGTTATCGCATTTCAAACTGTAAATAAATTGAAATGTGGCTTAGATTTGGTATCTAGATCATTTTAATGCAAAAAACTAAAATTTCAAATTTTGGCACTTAGATCAATTAGCTTTGCAACGCTTCATACTGTATTTATTATGACGTGAGTGTGAATTGTGCTAAGTCATTTTCAACGATCATTGCCTTGCAGCTAACGCAGTTGGATGTGAATGCAGGGTACCGGGTTCAAACTTGGGGAGAGTCAAACATTCTTATGACCAAGTCTCCGTGATTCGGATGTTGTTGTTATTGTTGTTGTTGTTGTAATTGTGCTAAGTTGACAAATTGCCACCGTTAACAAAAAACAGGGCTATAGGCACATCTGAAGGTCAGTCTAGCAAGCTGCTACTGGACCCGTCTGGCCAGCGTAGTGAGTTATGGCCAAAACCTCCATTACTGGAGAGGCCTATGGTCCAGGAGTGGACTAGGGTAGGCTGAAGAATAAGAAGATGTAAAGGATTTGGCGGTAAATGGAAATTAAGCGACTGGACGATAATATCAAATTCAGATGGTACTACTGGTGTTATAATTATTGTTTTAGTAATTTAACAGTATAAATAAACTACACACAGTCTGGTGTGAATGTTTTTCGAGAAAAAAAGTTAGAATTAATGCTGCTAGTTAAAGCGAAATTTTAAGAAAAATTGCTTTCAAGCTCAGAGAAAGACGAATTATTCAAATACTCTTTATTATAGTTCTGTAAACTGTACTTACTCTGTGTGTAAGAAGCGGTCATGGCTCATGGCATAGTGGTCACGCGAAGTGACTATGAACGCTAAATACTCGGTTCGAATCCTAGTGAAGTAAGCACTTTATTCTGACCGTCTCCCCTCGGAAGGTAATGGCAAACCACCGAGGGTAATATGCCAAGAAGAATCCTTAAAATGTTAATGATCTAAAGAGTCCAAAATTGATCTGTAGGTTATGGTGAAGGCACCATTAACATTTTCCTAGCATTGCCTTCTTGGCTTAGCCAGGAGGATCGCCAACATCCCGATTCGGATAGGCACCTGAAGAAGAAGAAAAAGAAGTTCTGTAAGTCCCTAGAAGATTATCTTGTCAATATATTGCATTTTAAATATTTGAATTAACTCAAAGTATGATGGAAGAATTCGAAATTACGTTATTTATAGCCTAAAAATTGCTTTAAAAATATTTTTCTTTATAATCTCTGCAGGTATTTTATAGCTATTAAGGCAACTAGTGTTTTATAGACTGTTTAAAAATCGAAGTCGTAGTTTAAAACCGAGCGACCGTAGAGAGTGAGGATTTAATAGAGAAAGATTTTTAATCTATAAAACACGCGTTGTCTTCAATATTTTTTCTATCACTAACAGAAAAATTAGAATTTTAACTTATTTTATATCCTATAAAGTACGTTGTCATTGACAACGTTACATTATAATTCTATAAAGTACGTTGCCATTGACAATGTTAGAAAATAGCTATTTATGTTACTAGTAACGGAAAGTTGAATATTTCAGTACTAGGCGATATATTTTTGTACGAGGCGCAGCCGAGTACAAAAAAGAGCCGCGTACTGAAATAGTAACTTTCCGTTACAAGTAGCATACAAGATTTTTCCTCATTGCGTTCTAAATAAAACACAAAAATTTAAGTGTAATTTAAATATGCTCATGCACTAGAAGGCGTGTGTGACTGTAATTATGAATTAAAAGCGTTGCTAAGTTGTAGAGTGTGCAGTTGTTTAAAACAATTTATGTGTTACATATTTGTGAAACACGAATACATTTTTAATTGTAAAATTAAAATAGGTAATTATTTTATTAAAATAAGTAGGTACCACAATTACAGTTTTATTTTATTTAGGTAAGCAGCATTGTTTTAGATCTCGGTGACAAAATGAGTGATCTATCTGAAGATTCGGATATCGAAGAATTAGCTTCTTTAGCTGCGCAATCTTTGCTACCGGCAAAATCAAAAGACAAGTATGAAGGTGCGTATAACAAATTCGAGAAATGGTGTACAGAAAAAAGAGTTAAAACCATAAACGAAGCAGTTTTGATGGCGTATTTTGAACTCCAATCAAAGACATATAAGAGCTCTACGCTATGGACTCTTTATTCGATGTTGAGGGCTACAATCCAACTTAAAAAAAAAATTGACATCAAAAAGTTTACGTCTTTGGTTGCCCTGCTTAAAAGGAAATCGACTGGACAAACAACAAAAAAGTCCAGTGTTCTCACAAAGGGAGAAATAACAAAATTTTTAAAGGAAGCAGATGATACGACGTATCTCTTCATGAAGGTAATGAATTAAAAACTTACATTAATCAAGAAATTATTTTAATTGAAATTTAATTGTTTTAGGTAGCACTGATTGTGGGTATCAGCGGCGCATGTCGAAGAGAAGAGTTGACTTCTCTTCTGCTCGAAAATGTTCGAGACCAGGGCTCGTACATTTTAATCAACATACCATACACAAAAACAAATATAAGAAGAGAATTTACTATAAGCAAAGGAAACTTTGAATGTTCTGACCTTTTAGCAATTTTCAAGAAATATTCTTCCCTGCGTCCATCTGCAGTACCACATGGTAAATTTTTTGTTTCGTATCGTAACGGTAAATGTATCAAACAACCGGTTGGTATACATACCATCGGAAACGTTCCCCAAAAAATTGCAAATTATCTTCAACTACCAAATTCAAATAGATACACAGGGCATTGTTTCCGACGAACATCGGCTACTTTGCTGGCTGACGCCGGAGCAGATATAACGACTCTCAAGCGACATGGTGGATGGAAATCTACCAATGTTGCAGAAGGTTATATTGAAAACTCCGTCGAGAACAAACTGCAAGTGGCTTCCAAAATATTAGGTTCAACGGTTGAAATAGCTGCACAGGTAGTTACGGCATTTACTACTGGTGAATCTGTTGCAATATTTGCTCCTGCAGGACAGTTGGAGCAACAAACAAAGAAAAAAGAAGTTTTAGAAGACCAACCTGATCCTCCATCGACTTCTCGAGGTATAACTTTCAAAAATTGTAAGGCGATAACAATTAATATTTATAATAATTAAACGTATTATTTTGATTATTGTGTATGATTGAATCTCAGTCGCCTGAGAAAGTGAATTTCCTAATCCGGAACTGCTACTTTCCCGGCCGCAAAATGAGTCCGAGAAAAACTTTCCCGGACTCATTTTACGGAGTCCGACAAAAAGGGACTTTTCGTCACTCAAATGAAGATCGAAAGATACGACCTTACCTATCGCAATGAGGAAAAATATTAAAAACTAACCGCGGTATTCATAAAAATAAATCAATATTTACGAGAGGCTTGTAAACCCTTCTTATCCATTTTTAACCAACTTAAGCTTTTTTCCCTATGCTTTTACTAGCAAAAAAAGGTAGGTTATGGTTAAGAAGGGTTTACAAGCCTCTCGTAAATATTGATTTATTTTTATGAATACGGCGGTTATTGTATAGTGAAGATAATTTTTTAGATACCTACACCCTACAGTATTATAATCATACATTTTTGAGTAATTTGCTTTATTTTGAAGTTGCAATTTATTCTTTTGAAATTTAGCACCAGTATACGTATAGAATACCTAGAGCAGCAGATCTAAGAGCCACGCTCAAATTTTATTTCAAGAGAGTGGATGTCTAACGTGGTGTTCATTGTAAAGCTTCCGCAATGAATCGTGACAGAGTTTGGCCTATTTCTTGCGCAGTATAAGTGGGGGGAGAACGTGTCATTCCTGTCGTGTAAACGGACCTGGCCAATTCTTATTTCTGCACATCAGCCACACCCTGTCACGATTTATTGCGGGAATCCTACTTGAAATGTAACCAAGCTTTCGACGGACGATACAAAGCTTCTCACTGAACCCTGATTAGGTAGCTTAGTACCACGGATGTATAATAGGTTAGGTGAGGTGACGGCTACTTACGGCATGGCCCTTGAACGTCGCCGGCTCTTATTACATTATTTTATTTGCTACCTATATAACTATATACTTTTTAATGAATTATTTCCCAATTTAGTCGTTTTACTGGTCCTTTAATAGACAAGATTAAATTATATCATTAAATTAATAATTATTTTATATGCATGGGAATTTATAATAATTATTAATTTAATGATATAATTTAATGTTGTCTATTTAAAGACGAGTAAAACGAATCAATAGTGAAAAAATTCACTAAAACGTACACAAATTTCGTACAAGAGAAAATTTAATTAATTATGACCGATCTAATTTTGATTTTTTCTTATCGACAGTTGACTGTTTTGTTAATTTCTCTTGTTCTTGTCTATGATATAAAAAATTAACACAGAACCAATTTGTATTCGACTTAAGGACGTACGAACGCGACTTTGAAATCAATTGAGTACTAATTTGTTATGAAATGTATTTAGGGCTTTGGAAAAATTTTCAAATATATCCAAAATCATATAATGATTTATTAATTTGTTTTGAATATCGGAAATACTTTTTCGATATTTATTGTAAAATATCAGTGTTATAAATTAGTAATTAATTTGATTTGTTTTAAATTACGTATTAAATTTGGCTACACCGCGGTTTTCAAATAAAAAATACTAGAACTGTATGTCAGTGTATCGAGTTGTTTTGTTGACAGTTACATAAATTATTAGTTTTACTATCAGTTATGAATAGTAATAATCATTATAATGTTAGAAACAGTCATGGTGTCTTATTTCCCAAAAACATAAATTTCGTTATTTTGTCAAAACATAAAAAAACGTCACTGTTCTATTGTGCGTTGTTGCCAGTTTTATTATGACGACTAACCTAACAAAATAGTTTTAGTTTTATTTATGAAAATAATTAATAATTAATTGAAATGTTCGGTAACACCCTGTTTTTAATGCAATTATATAAACTATATACTTTAAAGAATATTTATAAACATTATATATTACGATAACTACTTGAATAATATTGTTTTTTATAATTTTAAATACACGAAAACTCTATTCTCCATAAGATCCTATGTTAAAAATTTGAATTTTAATCAATAATTACTCTTTGAAATTATCGGTAACAGGTTTTTATTTTTAGAGAATCCAAAAGCAACATAATTGAACTACACAATTCAGTAAAAAAAATAATTTTATCTACTAACAAGCCTCATGTATGAACGTCCTTAAATCTGCAATAAAATGCAGTTATGCATATGCATTATGTGTTTTATCACGCTACCCGTGACGCGCCTCGTCTATTCTTTATGGGTAATCTCTCTCGCACACTGACTACAAAATCGTGCCAATATTTTTCGATCAAATCATAGCCCGTCACTTCACCTAATCTATTATACATCCGTGCTTAGTACCTAATATCTTTGTTAATTGTATAAATAAGCTTCTCATCTGATGAGGAAGACACGAGAAACTCATTTTTGGCAATATTATTCACTCATTCACTGTAAAGCCTTTTATAGTATTTTAGATCTGTCATTTAATTCACTAATTCAAATTTGACCTAAATAATGACTTAGGTACTTAGGTACTGTTACAATCACAGGTATTTGGAAATTATTTTTGTCGAATTTGAGCTAGGGTGGTGACCTAATGACGGGTGTAATAAATAGTAATTTTATATCGGATAATATACTCGATTTAGTGCACAACTGCTATATTCCAACTGATTATAAATAAATTATGCAACAAACTTGACGATATCGGTTTTATGCAGAAGTATAAATAATTTACTCCAATAGCACCCCCGCCTCCAACTTTAGTAGAAAGAAATGCTGCTTTTTTTGAGTATTATACGTATATCCAAATATCATAATTATTATAGGAAATAATTGTAAAAGCAGTTATAGTAAAATATTAATCAATAATCAAATTATGGTAGTAATATATCAATAAATAAAGTATTTGCGTTCTTTTTTTCAACATTTTTTCATGGTCTTTGTAATGATTATTTGAATTTGGAACCATACTTCACACAGTTCTAGACAATATTTATTCTGGTTATCCAATGGAACTAAACAGATTTACTTTATAGTTTAACGTGGTATCCGACTCATTGTACAAGTAATAATTTGGAAAAAATTAAGTTGGGCACAATATTTTTAAATTGGTCAAAAGCTTTCCGTTCTATGTTATTATAGTTTGATTAAATGAAGGTAAAACTACATAAATATTTTTTTTGTCCAACCTCATATTGATCGGTTATTCAAACTAGCTAAAAATAAGGGTAGTGTCGATACAATTGTCAGTATTTGTATTTTTCTCCGAGTATTAATTACCAAAATCCGAATTTTCTTTATAAAAATGTCTCAATACGTAGAGCAGAGACAAGCACCCTATTTTTTTAAAAGGGGCCAGCTACAAATTTAAAAATGTTGTGCGTGCCACATGTAAGAAATTTTTTGTAAGAAAGAACTCAAATTATTTCATTATTAAGAAAATAAACCTAGGGACACTGTAGAAATTTCTAAAACTCAAAATATAAAATCTTAGAAGGGCCGCACGAAAAAGTGTGGCGGGCCGCGCGGGTTGCTTATCCCAGATGTAGAACCCTGTAGTGATATGGGGCATTTATGTGCCTAGGTTATGAATTCAATGCTGATGGTATATTTTATAAAGTGAAGGAAGTGACGTTCAAAATTATTGAATTCTGCTCATTTATCTACTATAAAATTGTCAATAAAGTTAATGTAGAATGTAAACTAAACCAAAGCGTTTAAAACTTTTTTGAAACAAAAACCTTGATTTTGTTTTCATTTTAACTATCGATAAATCTACTATATTTAGTAATATTATTTCATAAAAATGTCAAATACAGCTGTCAGCTAGTTATAGCTTCAAAATGCTACACTAGATAAATTCATTGATAAGTGAGATTAACTGAATGTTTCAAATTTCATGGGTTTTTCTGAACGCCTCAAATTACATGTTCAAAATGATTTCTTTCAAATATGAACTTTATAATACAAACAATTGGAAAAAGAATTGCTTTATGTGTGAGTCTTGGCTGTCGGCTTTTAATCCAATATTAATTGTTGGAGTGGCTACTAATTTGGTAAATGCGACTTTCAGAGCTTGATACATAATTATCTATAACTATAATACAATGACTATACATTTTATAGCAGCATTGATTACTTCTATTTAGTGCTATCTACATAATTTATTATGTCATATTAATTTTCATAATTGTTCTAGTATCTTCAAGGCGCCCTAGTAACGAAAGTAATTGTAGCCTCAATGTACCCTATAGTTCGGAAGAAAATACGCAGATAACATCACTAACTTCATCAATTTCTGCAGATTTATCAAAATCGAGATCTTTATCCTTAGTAAATATCGGACGTACCCAGAAACACTTACCGGAATTCGAAAACGACCTAAATGGTATTGATGAAGTTCCCACTTCAGCTTTCAAAATTAGTTATAGGAGGGGGTCTCTACAAACTGATAAGGTAAAATACTAAAAATGTGTTACTTATGCTTCTTGCTGCTTGCAAAAAAGTGCTTTTTGCAAGGTTATTACAATATAATGATTTTAATACCCGCACAATTTCAATTAATTAAAACTAAAGTAAGTAATGGTTTACAGGCGGAACTACAAAAGTTATTGAAAGTTAGAGATTTCTTACAAAAACTTTTAGAAATGGTAGAAACAAAAATAAGGATTATTGATGTAGGTAATTGTGTGCAGAGTTGCGTTTTACAATGTACATTGCTAAAAGTTTGCTCCTTTTTTAATTGCAACTTGTAAATAATATACCTCATATTAGTGCGACACAATACATAAAATCGTTGTATTTATATTTACCTATTTTTTTTGCTGTTTTATTGATAGTTTCCACATATAATCTAAATTCTTCCATCAAAAATATCGAAAATCTGAATTATTTCCAGACTCCTTTACGACTATTTATAAATAATTTGTTATTATTGTCAATTTTTAATTATATAATTAATTTTCATCTGAAGGGAATCTTATATTACCTAATTTTATAATTTGTAAATTTTTAACATGCACAATAGGACAACGACCAATATGTTAAACTCTCCCTCATTGAATTGAGCAATCTGCTAATGAAGTTAGTCCCGAAAGTTGCCACTTTTTTGTAAAGTTTTGATGGAGAAATTATTTATTAAAAATAAATTTAAAAACATTTGTTCACTATAAAAGTACCCTAAAGCCTAAAGCATCAATTTTTGATTTTTATTTAATTCAGTGATTTATCAGAAATCTTTATTAACAGTAGATACTAATAAATCAGTAACTATACTATTTACAATAACCATATTGTATGTATGTATTTTGTGTGGTATTTGCTTATTATATTATAAATGCGATTTGTATAACTACACAATGGAGGCGCTCAACGTAGATAGTAAAATCAATCGCCATGTCATTAGCTATTATAATAAGTTCCTGGCCGGTAGCCAGGATTTCATTTGGAGGGGGGGGCACTTGTAAAAAACCTTTTGTAAAATGTAAAATTTTCGGTTGTTCCCGAAAGGTTGTTCCCCTGGCTACAGGCCTGATAAGTTCGAATATGCTTGTGATCGTAGCTATTGCATTTTCTGCCTATGTTGAACACATTTTACACCCAGTTTACAATTTTGATATTATAATAATTTTGTTTTCTGTCAGAAGTAATAGCGTAAATCTACTATTAAGATGTAGGTTATAATAATAATATGTACTTATTAACCCTGCGTTCGGGGGAAGCTACTTTCGCCACCAAACGCTACCAAACATTTCTTTTTTCCTTCTTTCGAGCTTCCAGTCGCTTCCACCTGCTTCCACACGCTTTGGCTCCGCCCCTTTCAGTCGCTACAAACATTTTGACCACTAAAAAGAAATGTTTGGTAGCATTTGGTAGCGAAAGTAGCTTTTCCCCGAATGCAGGGGAAAGGAACTAACTAGATATTTTCATGGACATAATTAACTTATAGCTATCCAAGTTATAGTAATTTGAATATTTTATATTTTGGTTACATGATCCATTAAATAAGCACAGCATACAACTTAGAGAGTTTGGTATCAATTCTTAACTTAATTTAAAAAAATTGTCGAATTATATTATAAATGTCTATGGCTATTATAGCTACCCATCAACTGATAGCTTGAAAAATCTACTTTCACTATCGGAAGTAGGAAAAAAAAATTATATTAAATAAAAAGAAAAAATTCATTTTAAAATGCACTGTTTTGACTATATTTTTGTGTTAATTCTTTTTTAATTCATTAATTTTATTTAATTTTAATATATTTTTTTAGAATATTTAAAATATTTGAATTTTTTTTATTGGAGCTTTCTAACCATTGCATTATAAGGTTTCACTGCTGGATACAGCTTATAATATAATTTAGCTACAGTATAATTCAATTTAGTATTATTATGGTTATGTAAAATTCAAAAAGTAAAAATAAACAATATCTTCAAAATGGATTTACACATTACTCGTAATAGAAAACATTATAATGCAAGATGGTTTGTTTGTTTTAGTGCTAAGTGCACCATAAAATGCACTAATGGTCGATTTATACTTACATTTTAACATTTATCATTTAACATTTACGAGGACTAACCAATGGCTAAATACATAACGGTTAAACTAAATGGTTATACATCATTCCATTGGGTTAATTTCTTAAATGATAAGTGATAAATGAACTAAGTATAACTAAGGCTTAAGATTTAACGCATTTGGTGCAAAGTTACCGTTGCACACAGTGGCGGCGTAACTTAATTTTGTAATATACGCAAACTAAATTGTCAAGCCCTCCTCCCCTATATTATGTATGGTTGAAGGGTCGGATACGGAGCAAGAAGTCGGCCAAAGGCCGATAAGGGTTTGGAGGGTAACTATGGAGGAATCCGGAGGTATATCCCCGTTTTTTTCTTTTTGAAAATTTGGTGCATTAATGGTGATTTTTAGGACTAGTAAACTTTTTATTAATTATGTCTAATTTTGTGAAGGCCGAAATTAAGCGCCAGGCCTTACGCAATCACGTACTTCGCTTACACCTTACGCCGCCATTGGTTGCAAACACACGCTTTTAAGTTTGCTCTTGTTTGAATAATAATTTTTCTTAATTTAATCATTTTTATTATTCATTTCAGTCCAGTTAGTTCAGCTGCGTTAGTATTTCAGTTTTATGTTTAATTCTCATCATAATTTTCAATTTGCGGTTATTAGTTTTCAATTTTGATGTTAAATTGGGAAAAAAATGAAAAATCTACAATCAATCATTGGTAAAAATTCTAAGGTAATTGAATACCATTACGACCCCGATGTAACACGACCAATCTTCTTAAAGCGACTATCGTCGCGTCGTGACTCTAATAAGTTGCATAGCGAAAGGTGCAGACAAATTAAAATTCGTGAAGGGTTACATTCCTCACCTAAGATCATTGAACGTAGTCTGAAAAAAATTGGACAGTCAATCGACGACATGACCACGGCCATATCCAACCCCATCACAAATAAAGTCATACCCCATACCTCAAATGACTATAGCGGATGTCATCGCTCCAAATGTTACATTATATAAACGATTCGGGTTATTGGAGCACATTTCAGAGCAACTCCCGATAAGTCCAGAGAAAAAGTTAGACACCCCTAACAACGCACCATTGTGTCACAAACCCCCAATGGGCTCTCAGAACATCAAAACCAGCAAAGCCAAATGCACCCATAGTCAAAAAAACTCCCCCACCATACTCTCCACAGTGGTGTCCGATTCGAAAAATCATCCGTAAATTCAAGAACAGAGCCTCCGGAAACGACTCTAATCAGCGCTCACCTCCTCAACAAGTTTCCTAAAAAAGAAATTGTTCAAATTTATTCTATCCTCAACGCCTGTTTGAAGAATCAATATTATATTCTGAATGCTTGGAAAACGACAATTGTTATCTCCATCCCAAAGCCAGGAAACCTAGAGATATTCCCTCCAGCTACCGGTCCATAAGTTTACTACATTCACTATCCAAAATTCTAGAAAAAATCATCCTATTCTGCTCCAAAAATACGATTTCGCAAATCATACCAACATTTGGCTTCCAACCCAACCATTACACAGTCATAATACAACTTTGGATTCAAATAAATAGCATTACTGTATTTAATTACAATCATGACATCTACGACCACCACTAAGTTGGACACGGAAAAAGCCTTTAATACTGTCTGGCATGATGGCCTTATACACAAATTTTACATCCAAAATTACCCCATCCATCTCATCAAGATTATTGAAATCTTCCTGAGTGACAGATCATATCAAGCACATTAGAAATAAGAAAAATTCTAAAAATAGCTATTATTTAGGTAGCCCAATTTTATGAAATAATTTTGTGTTTCCCTTGGGGTCGTAGAAAATCCATGCTCATTTGCATAGCAAGGTATTTCATAACATGTTCCATACAAGATTTTATGTAGTAATTATAATAAAAATAAATACAGCATGATCAGGTCAGTTTTAACGCAAGAACAAGCGATGAACAAGCAAAGTGGAGTTTGAACATGCGAGTAATAGGGGCCGGGGTGGAAACATTATTGAACTTGTATAACAATCACAAGTAGTACTTATTATATTACCAACAGCAAACATAGATAAAGTTATTACCATTTGGAGAGAAAACGAGAAATATAATTCGTAAATTTTAATGTTAGGCACTGCGAATGATATTGTTACCAATTTTTATTAAAGTAAATAAATAAATTGTATTTAGCTTGCGTCGATAAACTACAAAGGGGTCGCGAACAGGAATAAGGGGGTCGTTGACCCGACATAAAGATAACTAGTACACCTATCATTTTATTGGTTCTTTAACGGTGGTTAAAGAACGTTTTATTGCTGAGGGGATCGAGAACTTTTTATTTATTTTTTTTTAGCTCATTAGGGGGTCGCGATACAAAAATGATTAGGAAACGACGACGTAGTGCATAGCGAGTTGAGTATTGGATCATAGGGCCATAGGTTCATAGGTTCGACTCTCGATTGCTTTCAAATTATTTGTGTCGTTGGTAGGATTCCACGTTAAACTGTAAGTCCATATTAACGTTTAGAATAAGTTAGTTTAAATTTTTGGTAAAGTATACTTTAGCGTACAGCTGTATTTATGAGTTACTATAGAACCTATATCAAATATTATAATCAAAGTGTTCCAAATGACTGTTTTTACTTCAGTTTTTACCGAAATTAATGACTACAAAAAAAATACAAAGTTTTTATTACTGATATAAATTAGATGAACAGTAATAAGGATAACATTAGATGGATAATAATAAATGATAATTTTAACTTTCTTAATTGTAAACATTACCTTATTTATTATTAATCCATTAATTGAAAATTTCTAATGAAAATCAATTTAGATTCGACAAAATTGATAAAATGGTCCTTGAATATTAGAATATATTGTGACACGTTTGTATTTAATCCAATTCCTAGCTGAGGCTAATTCGTTTATAAATATAAAATTGTGTTTATTTAGAAAATTATAGTTTATAATATGGAATCGGCTTTATCTGAAACTAATATGGAATGATCGCGTTTCGAACGCTTAGTGATTGATAAAATCAAAAAAGTAGATAGTTTACTAATTTAAAATATTAAAATGTTGTACCTATAGATATCATATCAAAATTTTTTATTTTTATACAAACTACCGAAAATACTTAAAAAATCCATTTATCGATGTTAAAAAAGTTTCTCTTTTTCATGTAGAACAGACTGAAAAATTAAACTGACCAAATCAGTTCACATTTATACGTTTAACGAAAACTTAACTAACCGATAAAATATTAAAATTTTAACCGAAAGTAAAGAACAACATACAATAAATGTTATTTAAAAAGCAAAGTACGGGGGGAGGGGGGCGCAGTTCATAATTGTTTTTTTTTGGAAGTTATTGAATATGAGGATCATCTGCCTTGAGTCTCCAAGAGCGTTATAAAAGGTTGGAATCCACCGGCGTTGTTCTCAAGAACTTCAAACCATATGACATTGACCCAAAAATTATCAATTTCATTCTTCTTCTTCTTTCATGTACCTTGTCAGGTCCTCCCGACGTTGGCGATCACTTCTCTGCCATTCTAAACAATTCCTCTGCACTCCGAATGCCAGTCTCAGCCAAGACATCCGTTTTCTTCCCAATCCCCGGCCACTTTCTATTTTGCCTTTCATTATTATCAGCTGAAGCAGTCGGTAATTTTCCCCTCTTCGTACATGTCCCAGGTAATACATCGCTATCTATAGGTTTGTTCGTTTGTATGAACTAACTTGCTCGGTTCAAGTTAGTGCAATGTACTGTGTTCGTTTGGCTGCTCAGTTCATAACCGAACATGAACTTCTTGCTCGACCTCCATAGGAGGAGTAGGCAGTGCAAGTTATAACACTATCTAACTTTTGTGGTGGGAGTATTTTGTCTCGAAAGATAACCCAGTTCAAGTTAGTTCATACAAACGAACAAACCTTATGACTCGATTATAAGATGCCCACGCCATTTCGGTGGTATCGGTCCTTTTCGTCGTTTCCGGAGTAGTACAATAATAATAATAATAATAATATTTATTTACGGAATATTCCTTTTAACAATACAATACAATTTACAAATTAATGTGGCAATGGGCGGAGTAACATTACATATTAAGCTTTGTTCTGATTTGTTCTCTGAATCCCAAATTGGTACAGGCGAAAAAATCCACATCTAGGTGATTGGCCAATCTGCAAATCCTTGTCACTGGCGAGCTATTCATACCATAAGACGTCCTGTGGAACTCAATGGAAAATTGTGAAGAATTCCTCAGAGTGCGAGGCATGTCAGAGAAATTGATCGAACTCAAGATAGAAGGGCTATCAGTCTGGTTGTTCAATACCTTAAACAGGAAAACCAACTCTAGGTATGATCTTCTTTTTTATCAAGAGTTGACATACCAAGATATTTTAATATGTTATCATAATTCGAGCTATGATACAGTATGTTGGACTTGTAACATAAATACTTAACAAATTTTCTTTGAATCCTCTCAATACGGTCAATATGTTTACAAATAAGGATTCCATGCAATGGAGCCATATTCCAAAACCGATCTTACCAACGATACATAGAGTAAGTTTATGACTCGGGGTTCCTTGAATTCGTTTGATTGCCTAATTATAAAGCCTAACATTTTCGAAGCTTTCTTTACCAAATCATTTATGTGATCGGAGAAACTTAATTTGTTGTCAAGTTTTTCACCTAAATCGGTGAAAGTATTGACTTTTTCCAAAACTGTTTCTGAGAGTTGATACTCGAAATTGTAACTTGTGTACTTACGAGAAAAACTCAAAACCTTACACTTTGATATATTTAGGTCCATATTATTCCATTTGCACCAAGATTCAAGAGCAGATAGATCTTTACTTATTAATACACAGTCAGAAATCGAATTGACTTTTTTGAAAATTTTAATATCGTCGGCATAGATCAGGAACCGACAATACTTAAACATGATCATGATCATGTGGGCAAGTTCCCACTCCTTTCCATCTCAGTTTGCTTATGCCTATGCTATTGAAAATCAATCGAAAAATTTATTAAAAAGTTATCGCGACCACTCGGTGTTTATATTGTCATATCCTGGGGTGTTATTGTTTTTCATCAAGGTTATGGTGCTAATAAATTCTTCATACGATGGTTGTTCAACTGCTCGAGTGTTTCGGTTCTCTATTACTTGCATTTTTTTGAGCTCACGTTCATTTTTCTTAGTTTGTTTGTTTAAAAGTTCCTCAGAGTGATCCTTCCATATATTTTTGATCCCGTCTGTTTCACATTTTGTATTTACGTCTTTGTCCTTCATTCCTTTTACCTCTGCCTTTGCATATGATTTCTGTTCTTTTATCTTTTTGTAAAACTCTTTTGGTCTTTTATGATTTTCCTCTAAATCCATTTCTGTTTCTTGACTTTGCAGATTTTCACTGTTTGCTTTCTTTTTTCCTTATATTTCTCCTCATATTCCGTTGTTTTTGTTTTCAACCATCTTAACCTCGTTCCCCTTTTTTTTCTATCATTTTTTCACATTCAGTGTCGAACCATTCCATTTTGTTTTGTTTCTTCTAATGTTCTACAGACAATATGACTATTCCTACTATTGCGTCCTTAATAATCGTCCACTCTTTCTCGACATCTTAACTTTTCTGCTCATCCCTTTATTCATGATTTCGATGTATTTCTGTTAGAACTCGAAGTTTTTTATTTTCTTTTTGGAATCTTGCAGACTAGTCTTGACCGTTTTTCGCTTTGCCACTAAAATATGGTCTATTCTCTATTTGTGTCATTTCCTAGCATCATCCACGTCTCTTTATGCACACCAATCTATGAAGAAATATAAGTGACAAATGACAATAAAAAGTTGTTTGTGTTCTACATTCCACATTTTAACATTTAATTAATAGAAAAAGTATTGTGCTGCTTGAATTTGCATTAATAAATCGAGGAGTGTATCTATCGATAATGATTATATATTCGATAATGAAGTTATAATTTAATTTTAATGTTTTAGTTAAACGGGGAGAAAAAAATGGGAAAATCGGCCGTACAGCCGTTGGCTATTTACCGAGATGCTTTCGGACCTCAGTTAAGTAACGAAACATTGCCTGCTTTACCAGGAACTCCTTTACCATCCCTGGTACACGACAGTCCTGAATTAGGAGAGTATACCACAGATCTTCCACCTTTAACGCCTGTAAGCTCGGAAGAAGTAAGTAAATACTTAAAAAAAATTTAAACATATTTTTGACTGTCGCAATGCTAAACTTGATAATATTTATAAATTGTGTCAATTAAAAATTTCATAAACAGTTTACTGTAAATCTTTCGTCACTTATCAGCTTAACACTAATTAATAGATTGCGTGCACTATAACTATATTGGTATCAAAATCAATTACAGAAAGTAAATAGCTTACTGCTCGTAAATATTTATGAATATTGATTAACACGACTTTGTATGTATTAACATTTTATAGGGTATAATACGATAACTAGAAACATATAGCATTTATTGATAATAATACATTTTTTGGTCAAGATTTGGTGTTATTCAAATATAATACATTTTTATAGATTGTGCTGACAGATTGAAAATTATTGATTTCAAATTTAATACATCTAAATTTATAATGAGCCTTTTATAATTAAAAACAAAAAAAAACTGTCAGGTGTGGGGTTCGAACCCACGCTCACAATTGTGAACCAGAGCTTAAATCTGGCGCCTTAGACCGCTCGGCCAACCTGACTTGTTAAATTAGTAGCGAATAGCCACTATAACTACCGAAAATATGCTATGTTTACTATACCTTACAATTTTAAATGACCTCAATTTTTAGGAACTCGATCCACATAGTCTTTACTTCAGAGATGGAAAGAGAAAAATCGATATGGTTCTTGTTTACGAAGAGGAAGAACTTGGGGTCATGACGGAAGCGGAAGCAACACGACGAGATCAAAGAAAAATCTTTCAGGTTTGTTTTAAAACTTATTTAAAGTAATCAAAAAAGAAAGTAAAGAATTTTTAGGAAAATATAATTAGGGATGGACTGGAATTGGAGTTAGAACATAAAGATGTTTCGTTTGATGGTAAAACATGGTTTTTGAAAATACATTTACCGTGGAAGACACAAAATCGTTACGCAGAAGTTATGGGAATTAAGTTACCGATTAAGCGTTTTATTACTATTTCAGTGCGGGCGTGGGTAAGAATTATTTTTTGGAATTAATAAAGCGGTATTTTTGAAAACATTTCTCCAATCAGACAATATTAAGGGCTATCATTTCAATACTCTTAATTATGTGTTAAGAATTAACCTCATTGGTAAACCCTATAGGGGAGGTAGTCCACAATGAGACATATTGTGTTTTTATTATTAAAAGCTTTTATTGAACTTGGTGTGAACGTCGTCCGTCGTCCGTGTGGGTGGACTTTTTTGGGGCCATTTTTAACCAACTTCCCGACGTCCTAGAGAGCTGAAATTTGGTACACAGCTTTAAATTGTCGAGAAGTTTCATATTTGAATTTTGTTTTTCTAAAAACCTGTAAACAAGAAAGTGCAAGCGTCGTTGCGTATTGAACGGTTTTACCATATTATAGGGTGGAAATAAGTAGACAGGAGAAAGTTCATCAAAAAGAAAAGAAAGATAATAAAAAATTCCAAAACGAAATACATGTTTCGATCTTATTATGTCTCAGTATTATTATGTATTATGTAGAATAAAATCTATGAATTTCACAATTTCAAAATTTTACTTCCATGCACTGATACCTCTAGTAAAATCTAAACTAACTTGCATGCATTGTAGAAATTCCTAAAATATTTTTCTTTATTTAAAATTTTCATCAGGCAGATCAAAAGAAGGAAGAGAAACAAGAAACATTTATAACAAAGTGGAGGAACAAATGGAACGAATTTTACGAATACGATCATACAAAAATTGAAGAAGAACCGTCATTCTATAACGCTACCAAGGGTGCAGATCCTGAGGAACAGTGCGTTTTATCTGGAAATTTAAATTTCAATTGAATTTCCTTTTTTATTTTAGATTTATCGTGAAAGATCGCGAAACAAGTTATTCGAGTGCGCAAAGAAGTTTAATAGTCATGCAAATCTTATTACGTGTCAAATTCGATGACACAGATAAGGTAAAATTATTTTTGCATCCCAACTTATTTTACGTTAAGAACTTTTCAGGTCGGAATTAGACGTTTGCTAAACGATAATACATACACAGCGAGTTTTCCTCTTCACGAAGGTAGATGGAATAAACCGGAACCCGATGGAAAAGTTTTGGATAGACGTGTATGTAGTTTTTTATTTTCACGAACGAATAGAAATTTAAATAAAACGTTTGTTCTAGTTGCTCTATTTGGAGTGGGCTAAACCAAGCAGGTGGCACAAAAAGCAGCCACTGACGTTAGTGAGAAAATATTTTGGTGATAAAATAGGACTATATTTTTGTTGGCTAGGATTTTATACTAAAATGCTTTATGCACCAGCCATTGTTGGAACTCTTTGTTTTCTTTATGGACTTTGTACAATGGATGGAGAGGATAATGTTCCCAGGTACGAATTAAACAATGTTTTCAGAAAAATCATACAGTGGCATTTCATTTTAGCAAAGAAATATGTGATCCGCTTGGACCTGGAAATATTACCCTATGTCCCATGTGTGATAAAGCGTGCAGGTATCAAAGATTAGTGGATAGCTGCAAATTTGCAAGATTGACTTACTTATTCGATAATCCTGCTACAGTGTTTTTTGCAATTTTTATGAGTTTATGGGGTAATTTTCATTAAGCAATTGTTAGCAGTTTTTACTATGTTTTTCATTTTTAGCAACTTTATTTTTGGAATTATGGAGAAGAAAACAATGCATGATACAGTGGGAGTGGGATTTACAAGGGGTAGAGGATGACGAGGAACCACGACCTGGTAATTTAATTTTTCTTAGCCCGAATGCACTAAAATTTTCAAACTTCAATTTCAGAATTTGAAACAAGTGTTAAAACCTTCAGAACCAACCCAGTAACACGAGAAAAAGAAGCCTACATTCCGGCATGGTCAAAAAGTTTACGCTTTGTCATTACTGGATCTGCTGTTCTTTTCATGGTAAAAAAGGTACAACTCGACTCTGATATCAGACTAATATAACATATTTTCAGTTAATTACAGTATGCTGTGCTGTACTTGGAACAATAATTTATAGACTGTCCCTCGTATCTGTTATATACGGGGGTGGAGGGACTTTCCTCAAAAAACATGCCAAAATTGTATCATCAACATCTGCTGCCTTATTAAATTTAATAATTATTATGTGTTTAACACGAGTATATCATAAAGTAGCGATTTACTTAACTAACCTAGAGAATCCAAGAACTCAAACAGAATACGAAGATTCGTATACATTCAAAATATTTTTATTCGAATTTTTAAATTTTTATTCTTCATTAATTTACATTGCATTTTTTAAGGTTAGTTGCTTATTTTGTTATGAATTGTTTTTATCTAGATTTTCTTTTAGGGTCGATTTTTTGATTATCCAGGTGATACGATTAGTCGTTCTAACGAATTTCTAAGAGTAAAAGCTGATATTTGTGATCCTGCAGGATGTCTTAGCGAGCTGTGTATTCAACTTGCGATTATTATGATAGGGAAGCAAGTTTTCAATAATTTTGTGGAGTTGTTTAATCCGTAAGTTCCGATCAGGTTAAAATATTCCTGAAATATCAAGTTCGATTGCAGGAAATTTTACAACTGGTGGCGCTTTCGAATACATCGTTCAAATACCAAGGATTTAACTCGACAGCATACAAGATGGGAGGAAGATTACCATTTGCAAGATCCTGGTCGATTAGCTCTGTTCGACGAATACTTGGAAATGAGTAAGAAATTTATAACCATCTGATGCAATTTTAATTAATGTATTTTAGTTTTGCAATACGGATTTGTCACTTTATTTGTTGCCGCTTTTCCGTTGGCTCCGTTATGTGCACTTTTGAACAACATTGCCGAAATTCGATTGGATGCTTATAAAATGGTAACCCAGGCAAGAAGACCATTAGCCGAGAAGGTGGAAGATATTGGGGCTTGGTATGGAATCTTGCGTGCAATTACCTATGCCGCTGTTGTTTCCAATGTAAAATAAAACTCAGAGCTTCAATTTATTACTAATGGTTTCTTTCCTTAGGCTTTTGTGATAGCTTACACGAGTGAATTTATTCCACGGATGGTTTATAAATATAAATACTCACCGACTTCAAATCTGGTTGGATACATCGATGCTTCATTGTCATGTAAGAACTTAATATTTCTTAAATTTGAAGTGTGTAATGCTGTGAAATCCTTTCAAAAGTCCCGCGAAACTAACCTTCCCAAAATGTCCGTACCAATTCTCCTAAGCTAACTCCTAAGCGATTTGATACTGAAGATTATCTGAAATCTGAAAACTAATGAAGTACCATACTTTTATGAAATAAATAAATTTATGATTACCTTGAAAAATTCTAATAATAATTTGTATTCTTAGCTTTCAGTACTAAAGATTACCACAATCGTATGGGTGCCGATTTGGAAGAATCAGAAGTAGAGCCTGATATTTGTCAATACCGAGGTAAGAGATAAAATGTACAGTGTCAATAATTATTTTATTTATTATTATTACAAATGCAATTTTGAATTAGAATTTATCTAAATCATTATTTAGGTTACAGAAATGGACCCAATGAAAGCGACGCATATGGATTAAGTTCGCAATACTGGCACGTATTTGCGGCACGTTTAGCATTTGTTGTTATTTTTGAGGTAAAGTTAATTAAATTAAAATATCATTTTTAAACTCAAATTTTTAAATTTTAGCACATTGTTTTCGCACTAACTGGAATCATGCAATATGTTATACCAGACGTTCCATCAGAGGTAAGTGCCATTGTTTATGGGAAAACAAATTTAAACAATCGTGAAATATTTTCAGTTAAAAACACAAAAGCAAAGAGAGTCTTTGTTGTCTAAAGAAGCAAAATATGAACATGGTCTTAAAAAAGATTACGATTATGATGAGGTTATTCACACTCTTAGAGATAACAATAACGCTACTAGAAGTAACGAGAGAGGATTAGGTAGGTGCGTAATTTGCTTCTAAATAGTGATAGCGTAGTGCTTTTATTAGAAGAAGCAAATTTACAGATGGATTCATTTAGTAACATTTTTTTTACTTACAGCTCCTCGAGGCGCTTGGGCAAGACGATTAAGTAAAATAACGAATGGATTGGATGCACATGTAAAAGTTTCAGAAAGAAAAGAAGATTCCAAAACTGCTACTGTTTGGGAAGATACCTAACACTATATTATATAAAATTTTTGTTTATAAGATACAAATAAATTGCATTTATCATTATAAAAAAATGAAATAATATAATTCTACCTATTTATTGTTGCTTTAGTTACAAAAAACGGAATTGGAGAAATGTATATCAAAAATTTGGATATGCTAAATTTAATTCTTATTCATCTAAATTAATTTTATTAGACAAGTAATTGACAAATCTGTTTAAAAGTTTCCGGAAATTGTATATAATCTTATAATCTTTTTTCCTCCATAAAGTCATATTATGATACATCATTATTCATTAATATAATTATTATACATTATTGACCAACCAGATAAGCATTAGGCATCAGGGACAGCCCAGAGTTACTAAAAGGGGTGGCTGGCTACATTATATATACATAAGCTTCTATACTAATTTGATTTCAAAATTGAATATCATTAATGCAAATTTGTTTACCAAATTATACAAACAATGCTTCACTATTACAATTGATTGCAGATGTGCTAATGACCACTAAACTCTTTGGGTGTACATCTGACATGTATGTATATTTAAATTGTTTTGTTGTTATCTCGTAATAATAAATTAAATGGTATATTTTAAACAATTTTATCAGTGAAATTAATTAAATTGTTAATATATTATTTCTATTTAGCTTTCAGGCACTTATATACCTTTTGACAAAAATAATATTCATCTGACATGTATTTTAAACAGGATGAGCTATAACTTATAATGTTTATTGCAAAATGAAGCGATTACCAAAATAGTTAAAACCGGATCTGCTTATGATTCATTCTGATTTAAAAAAAACTTGATGATGCGCGTATAGTATCATAGTGGAGCTTAATGATAACAGTATAATAGTATAATATTGTCAGGTTTTGGTGTTCGGATACAATAGAAATATATTGAAAATGAGTAAGTTGGTACTGTACATTTATTAATTAAAATTTTATTATAATTAAATTACATTTTAAATTAAGACAAAACAAGAAATATAAATGCATGGAAGGCATTTCAGTTATGTTAGGCAAAACATTTTAAAATATGTATTTGTTGTTGCATAGATAACATTGTTTTAACATATTTTCAAATTCAATTTCAAAAAATTAGTAATTTTAATTTAAAAAAAATTGTTTTGGTTTTAAAAATTCAGGAAATTCAGATATATTTATTATATACCAGGTGACCGGCCGCTGTTGATATTTTGTTCTTTAATTACTGTTAAAAATTCACTCATAAAATGCAAAATAGCGCAATTAAAACAATTTTAGTTGCCTTGTTTGAATATTATTGCAATTGTTTTTGCTTGAAAACTAATAATTTCCAACAAGTTAAGAATAACTTGTGTTTGCGTTCATTGTTAACCAAATTTATTGTAATGTTAAAGTAACTTGTTGGAAATCATTGGTTTTCACTTTTCAAGCAAAAACAATTGAAATAAAATTCAAACAAAGCAACTAAAAATTGTTTAAATGCGCTATTTTGCATTTTATTAGTGAGTTTTTAATGGAAATTAATGAACAAAATATCAAATGTTAGGTATCTTAATGTAAATATGCGCCTGGGACCTTTCAAGTGCTAAATCCGCCACTGCATATAAACAAAAAATGTAAAGTAGTTGTTTATTGTAGTCGGCTACTAAAGAAACTGTTTATAACTATTTGAGCCCTATCAATGCAACTGGTTGGATATACTAGTATTTTTTTCTTTAATGGTTGGGAGTAACAATTAATGTGTAGAAACGAATATTCGTCATTTCGGTTCTATATGTGAATTGGTGGAATTTGGGTGTCACGCAATCTCCTTTGATCTCGCGATCTTCTCCACGCGATTTGCCGAGCAAGCGCAAGTCACGTGTCTACCACTAAGGAAAAAATTCACTCTAACAACCTGATAGCAATGTTAAAAAATTTCATTCACAGTTCAGCATTTGATGAGATTATTAGTTGGGTGTTATTTCAAGTTTACCTACAATTATTGCTTACTTTCCATTCGAAAAATAGGCGCTATTCCGACATTTTTAAGTTTTTATAATAAAAATTAATAAATTTTGAATTTTTTTTCTGTAATAATTTATAAAATATTTAAAAGTCCAATTTTGACGCAAAAAGATGATGAGAGAAGTCCGCTTGTGAATCCCTTATAACTGTGGTGCCAAAAGGGAAAGGGAATCAAGTCCAGTAAAACTAAAAATAAATTTTATTAATAAAAAATAACACAAATATTTTGTCTTATTAATATATATTTTGCTTATATACCTACTATATACAAGGAATTGGCACAATTCAATCAATGCGAAAAATGCAATCAACAGAATAATGCTATGATTGTAAAAGCATAGACGGCGCTGCAGTTGTTTAACGTATGACAAATTTTTGCAACCGGTTTAGATAAAAACTGACTTTAACTGAAAAAATCATACTTACCTGGCGTAGGGGTCAACCGTGATCAACAAGGCGGTTCCCCCAGGGTGAGGCCCTCTCATTGCACTACGAATGGGCTGACCCCTGCGATTATCCCTAATGTGGATAACTCGGGCGCGTAATTTTTGGTAGTCGGGACTGCGTACGCGCTGTCCCGGTTTAATTAAATTAAAGAAAATGATTTATATCAAATAATACGGGGGAAACTTATGCAATTCCATTGTTATTTTCGGCGACATTTTTAAATGTGTCACCACCTATTGTCTTAAATACTAACGACACTATTGAGATTTCGGGGTTATAAAACAACATAACCTTGTTAATAATGTAACGTCAACATTAACACAAAACAAATAAAGTTAGTAGTTAATTCACATTTCCAGCCGGTAGTGGCGCTGCGATCACAGTCGCTACAAATTTGCATGGGTTTCCAGTATTATCATTGAACTCCGAATTTCCGCTCTGTAACTCAACCAGCGATCACATCACTCCACTGCTGTGGCTTAATAATATTATCATATATTAATAATTATATTTTAGTTTATTATTATATTAATTATTGTTAATTAAACTCTTCCGCGCCTTCGCTCCGCGCGGCTCCTTTCGACGCTCCAAAGCCGTTTTGACAACACTGTACCAATTAAAAATATCCCCTAGGGCCGTCCAACTCAGCAAATTGTGCTATTGAGAAGGGGATAGATCTCTCTTTTTTTTAATTAAACTTTTTAAAGCATCTAGCAAAACAGAAAATGGAAATACAATCTGGATTATTTGCATAACTCTGTAGTAAATTAAATAGTTTCGTGCTTTAATGGAATTAAAAAAGATTACTTACTGACCATCGATGCAGTCCACAGATGTACCCTAACCGTACCCGGTGCAATCCACATGTCAGATTATGAGAGACCCTTTGACCATCGGTGCAGTCTACAATTGCCCCTTTTAGCGACCATCGTCATCTAGAAGACATAGACTTCCTTTTCACAGATTAAACAACTTTTGTCTGTTATTATTTAGAAAACCAAGGTTCATAACCTCAGTAGCATAAATGCAAACTCCAGCTTATTTTATTTGATTATTATCAAAAATGCTAAAAAAAAATACGGAAAAATTAACAGTGGTATTCATAAAAAAAGCAATATTTACAACAGGTTTACAACAGCCTTGAAATGCCCTTGTAAGTCTCTATTTGCCTGTACATGCTCTATGAAGGGTTTATAAACCTGTTGTAAATATTGCTTTATATTTATGAATACCACTGTTAATTTTTTAAGTCAGTCAGTGGTAATTTTAAATAGTTTAAATAAGTTTTCAATCTCAATTTCTTTCCCTATTTTTTGTTAGCATTTTTAATAATAATCATATCAAATAATTATTGTTTTTATTTTGAGACCCCTTGATTGATGAGGCCCCAGTGCTCACCTCGTGCGCATGTTTGAAAATTCGCCACTGGATGTGTGTAAAGTATCATAGTTGTTTAATGATAACAGAATTAATATTTTTAGGTTTTGGTGTTCATACTATTTTATAATTATACTACATTGAAAATGAGTAAGTTTGTACTGTAAAATTTATTATTAATTAAGATTTTATTATAATAATTAAATTACATTTTAAATTAACACAAAATAAGAAATGCCCAGGAATCCATTTTAGTTATATGTTAGGCAAAACATTCAAAAGTACCGAATCATTTATTGTTGCATTGATAACATTTTCTTGATATAATATTTTCCAAATTTTTTTCAAGAAGTTATTTTTGAGTAAATATCTAATTTACTTTTTTATTTTTTGGGTAGTGCAAATTTATTCCAAAATAAATAAATAAATTAATAATAGTAAATATTAGAATAAGTTAATATTTAGATTTCGTTTCATAGTTAGAGTTTAGCCACTCTAAGTTGAGAAGGTGTGGCTAATGTGCAGAAACGAAAACTAACCTCAACATTTTTCCTTAATATTATTTTGAAATATTTTTGACAGTATTTACATTAGGTTTTTCATTAACGTTTTAGAGCAAATTGCTGGATATTACTCTAGCTGGACGACCTACTCAACATGCAAAATAGAAGATATTAATCCTAAGTTATGCTCCATTCTTTATTACGCCTTTGCTAGCATAAACGAGGACGGAAGTATTAAACCATTAGATAAATGGGGAGATATTGATAACGGTAAGAATAGTAGATGAAAATCTATTTATTCAACAGAAAATGAATTATCAAAATTTAGGTGGATACAAAAAGTTTGTGGCACTTAAAAAAGTTAACCCAAAACTAAAAACACTTCTCTCGATTGGGGGTTGGAACGAAGGTTCAGAAAAGTATTCCAATTTGGTGCAAAGTTCAAAGTTAAGGTCAACTTTTATTCAAAGTGCTATAAGTTACTTACACAAATTTGGATTTGATGGTATCGATTTTGATTGGGAATACCCATGTGCAAGAGGAGGGCGACCAGCAGATAAGGTATCACTTGAAGATATTACAGAAAATGCAGTTTTTAATTTTTTGTTCACTTTCAGAAAAATTTTGTTACGTTTCTTTCTGAAGTTCGCAGAGAATTTAATAAACATGGATATATGTTAACAGTAGCTGTTTCGATTGGATTAAGTCATATAGAAGAATCCTACAGTGTTCGTGAAATCTCCAAGTAAGTTGGAGGCTTTGGCATCCAGTAGTTACCAACTTCGTGATTAATTTTCAGGAACGTCCATTTTATTAATTTAATGGCGTATGATGTACATTCATATTTGGATAATAAAACCGGCGAAAATGCTCCTTTGTTTTCGAGTGACAATTTAAACATTGTAAGCTACTTTATTTCCAAAATTAGTTTATCATTTCCATTAAATTGCATTTCTTTAGAGTGTTTCTATAAATGCATGGTTAGCAAATGGTGCAGATCCGCAAAAACTCCTACTGGGCATAGGATCGTATGGTAAAACTTTTACTCTTGTAAATAAAAAGGAGAACTACATAGGAGCACCGACCTCTGGACCTGGATTACCTGGACCCTTAACCAAAACACCTGGAACACTTTCATATGGAGAGGTAAGGCAAAATATTTTATGAGCATTAAACTTTTTAAAATCTATGTTTTAGATAGTAGAGAAAGAAAATTTAAATTGGACGAAAAAGTTTAGTACTGAGCAACAAGTTCCTTACTTATACCATGGAAATCAATGGATAGGCTATGATGATAAAAATTCAGTTATAAAAAAGGTAAAGAAAAATTAAAAAATTCTACAAAATGATAATTATGTACTACATTCAAATACTTTTAGATGGAATTTGCAAACAGTAAAGATTTAGGTGGAATGATGATGTGGTCCATTGACACGGATGATCCTCGTGGACTTACCGGAACCAAGTACCCTCTACTGAAAACCATCAATCACCACTTGTAATTTTAAATGGATTCTGTAGTTGATAGAAATATAATCTATATTTTCAGTAAAATTTAGCAAACGGATATTAAATATTTAGTCCTAATTTCGCTTTTATATTTTTTTATTTCACTTTTATCTCAATTAAGGACTGACCTTTATTCCTCAAGCTTTCTTCAACAGACCTAATTAGTAAAAACTCAACATTACAATCTGTACAATTTTTTTATATTTTTATTAATATTGATATGTATACATTTCTTAGAATTATAAAGATGCAAAAGAATAAAATGTTTATTTAAACTTTAAAAAATTTAATTTTACGTAATTGCAAAAAGTAAAAAATTGAGAGTAACTTCATGAAGTTATTATGATTCTGATGGGTTAACAGCTTCATGAAGTAATTTATGGAACTTGCTATGTTTCTTTTCTTCGGCTATGTCAAGAGGTGTTTTGCCTTCTCTATTGCCATTAATAAAAATGTTTACATTTGGGCACATTTTCAACACACATTTCAAACAATCGATGTTATTATCATGCGCAGCTTCGTGAAGTATATGGCTTCCAATGACATTAGCCGCAATTGGGTTCTCATGATCTGTCAAGAGTATTTTCATGGCTTCAAAATTTTTATGATTGTAGGCCATGAAAAGTGGAGAAACGCCCTTGTGGTCACAGGCTTCACGATTCGCTTTATGATGATTATTATTCAGCAAAGTTTTTAAAATCTCCATTTTATTTCCAGTAATAGTACCATAGATCGGTTTATCACCAAATTTATTTGAAAGGTTTGGATCAGCTCCTTTTTCTAAAAGAAGATTTACGATATCCAAACGATTTTCTTGAATTGCATGGAAAATTGGCGTAAAATCACCTTCAATGGAAGCATTCAAATTTGCTCCCAATCTAATAATGTGATCAATAATATCGATACTAATATTTCTTATTTTTATTGCCATAAAAATGGCAGGTAATTTTTCATTTTCCACCAAATTATGATCGTTGATATAATTTAGTTCATCGTGAGCTTCGACAATGGATTTGACGCTGCACTTAGTCGATGTAAAATACAATTTAGCTCTTGAATAAAACGAATCCTGATGTAATAAACTTTTCTTAATATTATTCCTAGAATTAACGCGAATTTCTGCAAATTTAAAATTTTCAACAGAACCACTCATTTTGAACTCCATCATTTCACTGGCAACTGGTAAATTTTGTAAAAGGGTAATAACAGTTTGATTTTTTTTAATGGAAAAAGTTGTTGGTCTCAATATTATTACTTTTGGTTCAAATTCTCCAATTTCCAATGCACGTAAAATGATGTCATCCGTTTTTTGGTTAGGTGATACAATCGGCATGTGTAGTTGACCATCTCTCCACAAGGTGTTTAAAGAAGATTCCGTTATTTCAGGTTTAATTCTCTTTATCAAATTCCAAATGCAGCTTTTAAATTTTGAGTCTATCTTATGATTAATTACTACTACTGACGAAAGTTTCAGTAATTCTTCGAAATTGTTGCAAAAGTGTTGTAATGAATTCTCAGAATAATTCAATTTAAAATTTTCTAGTATTACATGAGATAATTCTTTCTTAATTTCTGTATGAGTTAAAAAGGGGTGTTCTTTTTCTATCCACCTGTGGTAACGGATGTCTAAATATGATAAAAAGTTGGTTTGAATGTAATCTAATTGATCTTCGGATAAAGCAACACCTCCAATATATTTCTTTAAGGCGTGATTTGCATCGACTGCTGCCCCGGTGATATTATTTTGGTTCATACAAATGTAAGTGGCTCCGTATTGGTTATCTAAGTCACAGTAAATTGATTCCTTGTTTGTAGCCAAAAAATCGATTAGCTCTGGGATAAATTTTACGGAAGCATACTCTCTTTTGATGCTTTCATCTGCAATTAAAAAAGAAATTCATTGGAACAAAGATATCGAATTCATAAAAAGCATAAATTAAAACAACAACTTTATCAATGAGAAACGACAGACACGTGTTTCTGACTTATTAGTTACAATCACGAATATTGTGTTGATATAGTTCAATTCAATTCAATTCAATTTCAATTCAACAGACTCTATTATTTTTTTGACATATTACAAACACATTGTCTCCTGCAGCAACCAAGTTGCTACAGAAGACGGTTTTTATATACATAAAATTTTCGCTGCTCCTGCGTAGCATATCAGCGTCCATATGGTCGTTTTAGATGTTTGGCGTCCTCATACGTGGGCTACTTCCTGGAAAACGAGTGTAAAAACCAGGCGACATGATTAGCGTGTAAGTGGCGTGTTTGTAGTTTACAACATTATGTTGTGAATGAGTTTATGTTTGATACGCCTGAAGGGCAAATTATTTTTGTGAATTGTGTTAATGTGGGCTGTAGTTTGGTTCCGCTTGACCGTGTGATCGAAAAATTTGACTGCGGCATGATGAATTTGTGTGGGAAGTCGGGGCATGTTTGCTAATTCGTGTAGATCGTATAAATCGGTGTATTTGTGGGATCCGGTGATCACTCGGAGGCACTTGTTCTGGGTACGTTGTAGGATAAGGATGTTGGTGCGAGCAGCTTTGCTCCACACCGGGGAAGCATAAAGGAGTATAGGTAAAATCATGGTTTTATAAATCTGAAGGCGGATATTTGGATGGAGTTTATTTCTACAGGAAAGAAGCGGGAAAAGGGCGTGCATTGCACGAGTGGCTTTCTTCGCGGTTTCTAAAAAGTGATCTTTAAATGTCAGTCGTTTGTCTAGGATAACCCCCAAGTATTTGGACGTCGGCGTCGATTTAATTTCTACTCCGTTCATGTTAAGTTTGTTTGTCATTCTGTCACGTTTTTGTGAAAATGTGGTCGTGGTAGTTTTTGCGGCGTTAACCTGCAGCCGCCAGTCATCGTAGTAGTCAAGTAACTTGTCGGCGTGTATTTGTACTTTTTCGATGGTCTCGTCCTTGGTTTTTGCGGCTGCGGATACGCCGGTGTCGTCCGCGTAGAGAGTGAGTGTGGTGTCGTCCGTTTTTGGTATGTCGTTTATGTAGTAGTTAAATAATGTTGGGGAGAGGATGGCGCCTTGAGGGACACCGGCCGGT
Source organism: Rhagonycha lutea (assembly GCA_958510855.1). Taxonomy (NCBI): domain Eukaryota; kingdom Metazoa; phylum Arthropoda; class Insecta; order Coleoptera; family Cantharidae; genus Rhagonycha; species Rhagonycha lutea. The sequence goes on along the minus strand of OY294039.1, from coordinate 35,061,692 downwards.
ATGGGTTGTGGATTTGATAGTGAGTTGTTGATTTTGACCTGGAAGGATCGGTTTGAAAGGAAGCTGGCTAACAATTTTATGATATGAGTTGGGAATTTCAAGACTAATAGCTTATGTAAAAGGCCGTCGTGCCAAACGGTGTCGAAAGCCTTTTCCATATCTAGAAGGACAGTGGTTGTAGATTTATCTTTATTGAAGTTGATGGTGATATCGTTGATTAGAATGGCAAGTTGAAGGGTGGTGGAGTGGTTTGTACGAAACCCAAACTGTTCTTTTATTAGAAGGTTATTTTGGGTTTCGAACGCTTGAATTCTGTTAAGTAAGATTTTTTCAAGTATTTTGGATAAAGTTGGGAGTAAACTGATGGGACGGTAGCTTGAAGGGAGGTGTTTAGGTTTGCCTGGTTTAGGGATGGGAATGACTATAGCGGATTTCCAGGCTTTTGGGAAATACTGGTTTTTTAGGCAGGCGTTAAGGATATAATAAATTTGGACAAGGAATTTTTTGGGGAGCTTTTTTAACATGTAGGTGCTGATTTTGTCCCGGCCGGGAGCTTTGTTTTTGAATTTTTTAATAATTTGTTTAATTTCATTGGGACAGGTTAAATCGGAAACTGGGGTGGGTGTTTGGGAATTATTAATTGTGTTAATTGAGGTGAGTACTTGGTTGTCGATGTCAGGATTTATTGTTCTGTTTGTTAAATTGTGATGGGAGAGGTAAACTTCAGCGATGGTGTTTGCTTTGTCGAGGTCAAATATTATTTGGCCTTGATTAGTGTGGAGGACGGGAAATTGTCTGTTGGGTTCGTCGTTTTTAAAGGTTTTGGCTAGCCGCCAAACTTTTTTAAGGTTTGATGGGGTAATGTTACTTAAAGTTTTGTCCCAGTTGTCTTGTTTGATTTTACTTATGTCATTACTTATGTCGTTTGTCAGTTTGTTTATTTGGTCTTTAAGTTGTGGGTAATGGTGTCGTTGGTAGATTTTCCTTAATTTGTTTTTATTTTTGATTTTTGTTTTGATTTCCGGGGTAATTTTAGTGTTGTAGTCAGGTTTAGGGGTATCCTTTGTGTTACGGTTGTATGTTTTAATTAATGTCTTTGTGAATTTGATAATTGCGTCGTCGATGTCTTCGTTTGTGGCAATATTGCGGATGATTTCCTTGTCCAGAAGCTCCCGTCCGAAAGCGGTCCAGTCGGTTATGGTACGGGGTCTTGGTGGAGCAAATGGTAAAGTGATGGATTCAATTTCGATGAGGACTGGAAGGTGATCAGAACTTAGCTTTTGCAACACAGATGTGTTTGCGACAGCTAAGTTGTGAGTAATCGCCAAAAAGTACACATATCTTAGCTAGCCTGTCTATCAATACATTTGTGGACCATCGAGTTAGTGGTTTAACTTTTGAGCAAGGTGTGTTTAACTGTTTCGTGAAGTCGTAAAATTCAAAATAAATAACTATTTTGGGTTGTAGTACGTTAAGCCTGACCCGAAGATATTATATTTATTAAAGAAAACTCAATGGAATTTGACAGATAACATTAAAACGAAGCGATTAAAGAGCTGATGAATCACCATTATCGATTAGTTTAGCCAAAAATCCAAAAGACTGTAATTGAGGAGTTATATGGGGCTAGAGGGATCTTTTTAATGAGAGGATTGTCTCAGAGATTCACATTTTCAACGATTCTGGTTGATGATTTGCTTGGCCTTAAATGCCAGTTTATGTATTTTTCAGTTTTTGGTTAATTTTAGGGTCAATTTGCAATGATCCTCAAATTTTTTTTCTAGAATTGCTTTTTGGATCGTTTATTATCAGTATTTACCTCTAAAATTTTTAAATTCGCGGTCAGGGTTAACGTACTATCCCACTATTTTGAAGATTTGGTCAAAATTAATATTTAATATATTATATTAGTAAAATAGTTTTTGTTTACCTACTCATCCAAAAGTTGAAAATTTTGTTTACGTCAAAAATATGAAAAAATAGTCAGTTGAGATAAAAAATAATATAATAAATCATTTGCAATCTTTTATTCATACTAATGCTGTGGTATTATTTGACGCTTTTTGAATGAAGGTTAAATTATATGTGTGAAATTCGATTAGCTTATCTCAATAATTCATAATAAATTTAACATGATATTGCCATTCATTAAGATTGAACCAGCAGTAATAAAAATAACAGTTATACATATTTTATTGTTCTAAATCGGTTCTTAATTAATGTGTTTTCAATACAAATATACAGCTGCATGTATGTAAGAATTTACGCTAAAGTTACGTTACAGATAGAAAAAAGGCGGACCAAATGTGCAGTAACGAAAATTGGTTCGGCTTTTATTTTTAAAAAATAAATAGATCAAGCGAATTCATGCATCCAGCGTGATTTAGAGGTTGTTCAGCCTTCAGCTTCACTGAGAGCCAGGATTAGGAACAATCAGACGAATGTGTCTTATTCGTAGGGTGTAACCTTTTTTAGTTTAGTAAATTTTTTTGATTGGTCATAATCTTATTATATCCAAATAATAAAAGTCATCGTTCCTCCTCCTCCAGCGGGTCATTTTTTTAGGACACGCGTGGAACAAACAAGCCAACACAAAACTAAACAACAATGGATAAAATAAAACTAAATAAAGCCAAACAAAATAAAACATATCATCGCAATAATAAAAAGCTAGCACGATGCTGCTCCAGCCTGTCATTTATTGGGACACGTAACACACTCTGATTGATCATTGGTCGAAGCAACTTAAATAAAGGTACAACACAAAGAAGAATTTTTTAATTAAAGCTACTATTAACAAACCAATAATTGGAAGTGAAGATCAACGTAAGCAAAGATTTGAAACACAAGCTTCAAGACAGGCTAATCAAAGGGAACGTGAAACTGAAGTTGAACGCGATGGAAGACTTCGGGCTGAAGGAACAAGACAATTTCAAAGTCGATCGGTAGCCTTACAAGGTCGAGGTTGGAATTTAAGTGCTTTCAGCTATAAACCAGAACGTTTTTATGCTTCTGATAATTTAATTACTATTGGAGCGATGTCTAAAATATGTGATAAGTGTGGTGCTAAAATGTATGATAAAGAATCACCAGAAATGTGTTACAGTAATGTGATAGTTCAATTACCTGCGCTATTTGAACCTCCAGAACAACATTACTCGCAGGAACAACCCGAGAATCTCAACATTTCTTAAAAAATATTCGAGCATATAATTCTGCATTTAACATGACGTCATTTGGATGTAATGTCATTCCTATTTATAAGTACAAAACAGAAACAAATGCACATGCTTGGATTCAAGATCAAAAATAAAAATCCTGTCTGTAGACACACGTGGAGATTAGCAACTTCAAGCGAAACAAAGGAATTATATATAAAAATATTTTATTTTATGTAAAACCCCGGGCGAAGCCGGGTATCCCGCTAGTAAATGATACGAAAGAGGAGGAGGAAGAGATTTCTAGCAAATCATTGTATTGACAAGTTATAGGGTAGTTAAAAAAATAACTAAATTTGAAGATCCTCTCCTACAAATCTTATAGAGAATCCTATATAAAATTTGAATTCATATAAAATGAAAATCTTAAAATTGTATAAACACAGTCAAGTTCAAAAGCTAATAATTCCAATAATTATCAAAATTGAATTCAGTACGTAATTCAGAAGGAAATCAAGAGTCTCATTTAAGGAAGAAGTAAAAAAATGCACCTTAAAAAATTATAGTATTGGAACATGGAGAAACTTTAAGATAACGTAATTCCTAAATAAACTTTGAAGATACTGTACCAAATTATTGTGTACATACACATTTACATACATACGTAATTTATATTTGCTACTGTATATATAGCACCATGCTACTGTATCGCAATTTGTAAAGTAAATTTCAAAGAATTGTAAATTTTTCTGTTATTAAAATTTGGAAAACGGATACGATCTCCAATGCAATCCTAATAAGAAAAACATACATATTTTGGGTTGCAATTAGATTCAAAATTGGTGAAAGGTAGCTGTTAAATTATAAATTCATCAAGTAAAGGTATAGGAAAATATAAATCAACTCACCCCAACAGATCATCTTAATCATACTCGAAACATAACCTCAAACGTAATATGCTTAATAAGGCATTAGGAATTCTGTGAGGATCCTTTCCCAGAGGTATGTATGTATTACCCAGCATGCACTTATTAATAAAAATGATAGTTTTAGGAAAGTGCGGTCTACGTTAAACTGAGCGTTAAAAAAGGCGTAACATTATAATAAGAAAATTCTTCAATTTCGTTTATTTGTTTGTCCAGTTAACTGTTGAAGTATTGGTATAAGCAGGGCCGTCGCGCCCTATTGTTCACAGTGTGCGAAACATACGGGTTTGCAAAAATTAGAGGCAGCTAAAATCCCAAAAATAAGGGTTAAAAGAAAGTCATTTACTTTACGCCAGGGAATAAGTAGTAGAAATTTAGAAAATTGTATATTAAAAAAACAGAAAAAGCCAAAATTTATCTCATCCTACATCCCAAAAATTTTATTTTATAGGTCACAAACTTTTTTTTAGGTAGAATTAACCAATGAAAAGGAACTTTAAAAGTGACATAATTTGCTTTGTATTATACAGGGTACTGAATCGTTTAGTAGTACATGGGGATTTAAGATGTAAAATCATTCATATGCAATCTCCTAACTGAACAACTCTCAGCACCTGGTATATTATGATGATACAGAAATTTTATTTTAATTATCTTGCCATATACATATGTAGGCTTACAAAATCATGGAATCCCATATTAAAAAAAAAAAATAATAAAAAAGTAAGTTTAACCTACCTGATGAGGTAGAATAGAAAACAAATATGGTAGAATCTTTATCCAATGTATGCTTCTCTGCTAATGTTTTTCTGCTCTGCAAACATCCTAAAAATTCCTTTCTGTCGAATTTTTCTTTATGTTTTATTTGGACATAAATGGTTGAATCGTCAACCTTAGCCACAATATCATCCCATGGAATGTAATCTACTTCGTTAAACCACAAACAGAAGTTTTTCTTAAACATGCAACAATTCAACATAAATATCCAAATGTTATACACTTCAAATTTGGGTCCATAATTTGTTGAACTTGTACCATCAGCTTTCGGTGCAGCCTGAAATATAATATGAAAATTACGGTTTTTTGGTCGCGTTTTACAGAAACTTTTAAATTGCACCTCGTAATTCACAAAAAAGTTATCATCAGATTCCGGTTGCGGTTACTGATATTGAAAGGAAAAGGTTACAAATTAATTTTTTTAATTATGCAATATAAAAGTTCGGAAAATTGTTTGGTGCGTGTTATTTACAGTTGAAATTTCCACTAAATTTATAATTTATTTTTTAAGTAAACCGGCAGCAAAAGCATGCAATCATTAATTAAGTAAACGAAATTTTCGTAATGTTTATACAATGATGTTAAATTTTGTTAAACAAATGTTAAACAAATTTTAAATACTTAAAACAAATTATCACAATCATGCAAAAAGTGAATTTTCAGAAAGACTTACTTTCAGTAAACCAACTCTGTACATTTTTGTCGATATTAATTATAACACATATTATAATTAACTGAGGGTTCATCAGTTTGCAACTATTTAAATATTATTTTAATCTCTGGTAAGGCCAATACTACACTAACAGACTGAACGTTATAAAATTTTTGCGTTGGTAACAAATCCAATCTAAAAATACTTTGTTGTTGATGCTATCTTCATTTGGATTATATTGTAGAAATAGCAAATTTTTTTAAAAAACAATTTTTTTGATTTTCACATCAATACGTTCCTGTTTCACTGTTTATTTTTAAGTGAGTCAAGTTTATTTTTATAATGCGAAACTTCTGATGGGTAGTTTATTATGATTAGTACATACTTGAACAATTATTTACTTTTGTTCTAATTACGAACAATTTAGTGGAACTTGTGCTTTAAGTTTAAATTTAACAATTGTTATCTTCACGTTATTTACTATTTAATTTTCCTCAAAATTAAATGATAAAAATGTTATATTCTTTGTTGAAAAAAATGTAGTCGCTCTCCAAATTAAAAGCAGCCAATTGTTAATAAATAAATAATGTACCTATTTATAATATTATGTGAGCCTATAATTGAAAAGTTGTTTTCAAAACTTAATTTTACAACGATTTTTTTTATATTTATCGTTTCCTAAAACTAAGTACCAAAATAGCATGGTTGGCATAGCAATAACAAAAAATTTATCCTAATCAGAAGATTTATATGGGGAAAATAATTTTAATAATTATTTTAAAAGAAACGCAGACAAGTTAAGATTAAAACACAATAAATTATTTTACATATTTTCCTTATTATGTCAGTTTAATTAACTCCAATTTTCAGTATTACTTTCCTAATTTAATATGCTAATTCGATAAACTTATCAACTATTCGATATAATTTATCAACAAAGTATTTATTTTATATAAATAAAAATTTTTGTGTTTTACCAAGAAATATCAAATAAAAGTTGTAATGAACTTATTAAGCCATTATTAACCATGAATAAAAATTATTGAAAAACTGAAAAGTTTGGAAAATTGTTGTTCACGTGTTACAATTTTATTGAATTTCATCAGATGCGGCTTAATAGGATCAAACGTGAAATAAACCAAATTTGATTATTGAAAACCCAAAATTTAGCAAAATTTTTAGACATTGGATAACTTGATATAATATTTTATTAAATTAATAACTGTGGTTTCCTGTAGTAGGTTTACAGAAGTTTATAGTAATAATCTTAATATCAACATTGTTTAAAATCACCACATCCTGTTTATGGTAAATGTATTATAAATGTACTTGTCATATTAGAATAGGTGACAATGTGGATCCATTCCATTATCACAGATTTCAATTCTATCATAATTATTATCATTGAAAATTTTATCAGGTAATAATTAATTTTTAAATTTGGTGGATAACCTTCCAATTTTGTATTTTTTGCAGAGGAAATTCAATTTGAATCCGTTAATGTTTTTGGAACCTTTTAACATCTTTCAACCTTTAGAACTTTTTATGTTGCGTTATCTATTTGGAAATTTTGAGAAAACCAAAAACTACCAGTACTTCGCGTATTAGTAGTGGAATATACTTTGGTCTAATGAGTTGGAAAGTCCAATTTTGTTTTGGAATGGATCTTCAAGTTATAAAACTTCTTCTTTTAACGTCTGGTTCATTTAAATAGATTATCACGAATGGATGGGAATTCATGGGAAAATTAATACCTGCCAATTTAATGATAGGCAGGTTTACTCAATTATTTATACGATTTTGCTGCAAATCAAACACAAAAGCTAATCTCTTTCCTTTACAGGAGGGCTACTTATTATATTTTTTATCACCTCACAGGATTATTTATTTAATCGAAAAGAAAAATATTCCTTGTAAAATTGACTTTGATTCGGAATATTCCTGTGAAAATTAAAAGATAAATTATATATTTATTTTTATAAATTAAACTTTTACATTCAAAATGTTTAAAAACTTTAATGGAGTGACTAAAAATTCATGTTTACAATATTATTGCTATTCTTGCAGGAATTATTATCTTCCAACATTGAGAGCTGGTCCCTGTAACATTAAAGTGATAGTGATGTAAATTATGTGGCGTTAATTTCACTAATTTATTATATTTTTAGAAATGTTGATTTCATTAATTTGTTTACTTAAGCAATACTAACTATAAGAAATGCTTATGCGTTTAGTAGGAAAATCTGAATAAAATTCTTCATTGCACTTATTAAAAAATGGGGTTATTTTAATATCATTATTTTATATTATATCAATATCCTGTATCAGTGATTTTCAATCTGGAGGCTCTTAAAAGAAGCAAAATATTTCAAGAGGAGTGCAGAAAAATGAAAATTGTTATTTAACTATGTTTAATTATTTATTAAAAAGAACAACATAAAAACAAAAACACAAAATATAAGGGGGTGCAATAAAAATTTCATATGGGAATGGGAGGCGCACAAGAAAAAAACGATGAAGAAAAATACCTACATAAACTACCTACCTAACATTTTTTTCATTGTAAAAATAGTGAAGGCATGAATTCTGCCGGGAGAAGGAAATCTCGTCTGAGACACCGCCACAATCGGTGGCGGTAGTGTCAGACTTCACTAATTAAAATCTCCCCCGCAGCCCATTAGCTGCAAGGAAACCGCCTTTAGGCATTACTTTTACAGCTGAGGAAGGTTAAGATGCTATTCCTGCCATTTCGATTCCTTGGACTCTTTTTTCGTTGATTGCTATTCGTTTAGCTTACCCATCTCCTTATACAGACCAGCACGGCAGCACCAGCTACCGAGCCTACGCCCGTCCGTGCCACAGATTTTACAGTGGGCTTCGTTGCTTCAAGCTTCTGCTTGGTGTCCTCAAATAACCTCACCAATGGACCTTAATGCATCAATGAATTGTAGACCACTTTTTGTCCTGACTATCACTGCAGGGCACCTCATCTTATTTTTGGTTGAGCTTCTTTTAGGAGTTCTTTGCGTCGGACTCCCATCCGCCCACTGGGTTTCAGTGGATACTGTCTCTTAAGTTTTCGCAGGGTCTTCTTTTCTTGTTACCGTTTTATGCCTACGTTTGATCAATTGGAAGTGATCATTTTGGCTGTTATCCTTGTCCACTGCCGCCCATGTAGAGTCATTTTTATTGATTTGCTCTTTAGGTGTAAGGGACACCCTACTCTGCTCCATGGTATCTGATGAGATCTCTGCTGTTATCTTTTGCTTCACCATTTTGTAACGAATTTTTGCAAGTTTTGCAAAGAATTGTTGTTTGTTTTGGATGATCACTTGGGATTTCTTTTGTCATCTGGATGGTCCAGCGTTGTATAACATCATTGTATAACATCACTGGTCCAGTTTCCAACTATACATCTGCAAGCTGTGAATTATGTTCGCGAGTCAAGTGCTACTGTATAAAATTATGACAAGTTATAGATTTCATCTTTTAAGCCGCACGTTGTACATAAATTGGAGACGGAACACCTGTCACCATTATATTGTAAGCTTATACGAGAGATCGATGTAAGCAATTATAACTTTTCCAATTCACCTCATCTCATCCAAACAAATTATCTATATAAAAATTGTTTCTCTAGATTGTGATTGTACAGAAAAACGACAAATATCACAAACTGGCCGACGTTTCGGTGTTATATTACACCATAATCATGGCACTAAAATGGTACAAGTCAATACAATAAACCAATTAAAAACATCGGTACCACTCACAGTAAGGCGAATAGGAATAGTAAGGCGAGTAAAGCGAATTTTCCAATTCGCATAAATCGAGTTGTTTATGGGCTTTTGTGTTCAATGTTGAGTAACCGTGGAGGTTACTGTGTTTATATGGGGTACTTGTTTATATTTACTACGGGGTGCACTTTTTGATTATCACATGTTAATCATTCATTGCTACTGTGTGTCTGTTTACCACATTAATATAACATTACAATTAGTGGAACTGTGATATCATCTCTCAAGTTCTGTGTGTGTTAATTAATTCTATTTGCGTTTTTTGAGTTTTCCCAAGCTATACCGGTCTTTTTTTTCAAAAACCCACGATCCATGCCCCCACATAAATAATGAGTTGGTCTATTAACATCGTGGCTAAACAAATTGGAGAGGTCCTCTCCGGATTGTTACGGACTCTGATTGGGTTAACCCTTTCATTAGGGGCTGTGATTCAAAGGGTAGTTTTTGTTACAATTTGAACAATAATAAAATTTTGCGCATCTACTATAACGCGCTCCTTTAACTCGTCCATGTCCCCGACAGAAAGACCTAAGCATAAGAACTTCTTCTGTTAATAAGGAATTATCACTTTTTAAGACATTAATCTTAGCCTCCAAGGTCTTAATTCCTGCATTGTTGAGTCTCTTTCCATATCTTCAATGCAAAAATAAACAAAAAATATAGTGTGTCATTTCAAAAAGAATTAAAAATATTACAGAAAGTTATGGTAGGATAGATATTATTTGCTTGGTATTGCTCATAATTTCGAATTTTAAAATATTTTAGTTTTTTATTTTTTTCTGGGGCGAAACGGCGGGGGAGGGGCAAACAGTGAAGGCTAAACGACAACAACAACAAAAATCTAACTAGCCCATGATCTGTCTCTTTCTTCCTCTACACTCTACAGTCTATTCTATAGTAACTTACAAGGGGAGGGCCAAATTTGGTCATCACTGATCAGCACTACTACCATTGTAGCTTTAGATCCCAATTAAAACCTCACGAGATGAAAACTTATAAAAACATATAATTCAGCCAATTTGGAGAAAATCGATTTTAAAGAACGAAAATTGCAGATACATAATTTTACATTGTATTATAATATCTCGAATTATATTTTATAACGTAACATAAGCATAACGATTATGCAACATAATCCAAACCCTTTGCATAATCCAAATGCAATTTATACAGTAATCATACTAATTTTTTCTTTAAAATCGATTTTCTCCAAATTGGCTAAATTTGGGAACTTATTTTTATTTGATGTACTCCTAATAATGACCAAACCGTATAATAAAAATGGTGCAATAGTATCAACAAAAAACAACTTTTGCGCTTTTTAAACGTTGTTCGGATTTTTGCCCCGTGCGGGTTTTTGTCCCCACCTACCCTACTACCTAAAAAAGAGCAAAGGAAGAAGTATTTTTGAAATGGCCGTATTTAGAGATTGGTGGAAAGTAAAGCGATGAACAAAGAAAAATACAAGAAAACGCAATAATAGCTCTATTCGCGGTAACACTCCTGGACACGTTTTATCCTACTGCGTCTGCGGTTTAATACTTTTTATCATCGAATTTGAGCTTTAATGACAATTTTATTATAAATCCGCAGACGCAGTAGGATAAAACTTATCCCGGATTGTTACCGCGAATAGAGCTAATATAATAAGTGTGACGTCTGATTTGAAAACAAAGCAGTTTCCAAAATTTTATTTGTAGCGCTATTATAGTTGATGCATTTTTGTGAAGCAGTTTGCTCAAGTGATATTTTTGGCATCAGTTAAGAAACCCAGAAACATCAGTTACATTTAGGGCAAAATTCTAAAATAATGTACGACTGCTGAAATTTGTTTGTAAGCCACTGATATCCGAAAAACCGATTTGAATATTTAGGTTATTTGATCGGAACTGTCAAACATCATTCGGGTTATTAAATTTCTTATAAAGAAAACCTTCGATATTAAAGATTTATGATTCGTTTAATACTTAACACCGCAACACGTTCACGCAATTATAAAAATATTGTTAATTTAAAAGCTCAAAATTTTAGTTTTGTAAGAAACATGACTCAAAAATATAACAGTAATCCATGTATTGTGTCCACTCCAAAAATAGACGTAGTTGGTGATGATAGGTGGAAATCTATGGTGAGTACTTTGTTTTTGTCATAATTCATAAGAATGGATTAATTGGTACAACAAAGATTGTAAGATATTTGTTTATAATATAGCGAATAGCGATACCGTTTTTCTTGCTTACTTGTTATGCTATTGGTAAGTAGATGGCACTGCCTCCCGTGTTCTGAGAAGACGCTCAATCAGTGCAACGTACACAGGGTGGCCCACTTCTAGTTAATTATTTCAAAGCACGAAAAAAATAACATATTAACTGCAAATTTAAACATTGTGAGAACATTTCCCCAAAACTTGTAGTTTCGTTATTATGCCAACAAGACTAAAGTTCTATTTCATTGCTGTCTTGATGTCAGTTTGGTATTTTGTGGTATTTTAGGGCCTGCTGCCGCGGATTTTTTTTCAGCCGCCCGTAACGACACACAGTAAAATTTCCTGTTTTTGTTTTTCTAAAATTTAAGGAAAAATAGTCTCTATGTTTTATACCAGAGATGTTAAACTATGACCTAGATGAACTGGACATTCAAAAGTAAAGCCATTAGTAAATGCATTGTCGCCATTTGCAAAAAGGGCAAATTATCCTAAAAAGTGATATTATGATAATATTAATTTACATTTTAAGTTAATTATGGGAATAAATAATACACTCGCATATAATTAATTACAATTTATAAAATAATTTCAGTTGCAAAAGACAATTTATATAGTAATATAAGGAAATTGTGAGGTTAGAATATTGCTTTCTTTACAAATGGCCGCCAACTTCACTTTATCTCGTTTTATGCATAACAAAAATAATTTTTGTAATTCATCTGTTAATTGCCGGATTTCCTTCTTGTTTCTTCTTACTCATTATAAAACAATAAACTGTTTTATTTTTACAGCACAATCGCTTTGTAGCAGAAGCTAAATCTTCTGAAGCCGAGGTACTTTTTCTAGGAGATTCTATTATTCAGCTACTGCAATTCTCTTCGTTATGGAATATAAAATTTAGCGCTCTTCACTGTTTGAACTTTGGAATTGGTGGGGATAGGTAAATCAATATTTTACTTAATTTATAATAACAAAGAAATTTATTTTCTCATTATAATAATATATCAAATTTTACTATATTTATCTTATAATAGGCAGAACAGGCGGCCTTCGGCCTCCTTTAACCATCTAGTGCATGATTGATGTAGTTATTTGGCCTCACACTCAGGGGGGGAAGGACTGAGAAATCCAATGAATAGTTTTATTTCATAGGTTATATATAATAATAGTCACAATTATTTCCTCACTGTTAGAAATTTCTAATAATTATTGTTAATCTCTATATTCTTTGTTTTAGAGTTGAACATGTTTTATGGAGGGTGAACAATGGAGAATTAAATTTACCTTCGCCAGTAGAAGTAGTTGTTTTGTCGGTTGGAACTAATAATACTGATTGTACAGCTCACAATATATTTGATGGTATATGCAAAATTGTGGATATTATTCAGGAAAAACTTAACAATGTTTCGATTATCTTACCAGTATGTATTATAAATCTTCACAAGGTTTACTCAACTCGAGGAGAGAGATCTCGCTTCAGATTTTGGGGACCATAAATTGCACACTTAAAATTTTTTTTAAATAAAAATAACTGATTTTTGTAGACACTCTTGCCAAGGGGCCAATTTCCAAATCTAAATCGTGATAGAAACTCTAAGGTGAACGAATTGTTAATGATTAAATACGAAAGAACTAACAATATATCTGTTGTTCCAATACATGACAATATCCTTGAAAATGATGAAAGTATATCACATCATACAATGCACGATTACTTACACCTTACAAATCAAGGATACACTAAAATTTTTACACCTTTATATGATAAACTGGTAGCTGTACTAAAAGAGCGGCGACAGTAAATGTTGAATCTTAAGTTAATGTTAAAAATATGTTACTGATATAATAAAAATTAATTTGAATAAAAGTTGTCTCTTTTCTTGTTGATGATGTCCTACATTATGGCAGACTTTATTTGTTTTCTAACTCGAAGTATAGTAAAGTCGCGCTGGGAAAAATAGTAACGAGAATTCGTCGAATCGGCTTTATGTTAGCGTCAATTGGTAGAATTTGGTGTCGCATTTCCCTTCACCTATACTGCGCATTGTTTTGGCAACACATACTTGTAGCAGTTCGTTTGTAACAAGTTGTTTCGTCTCTGGCGGACGTTTTTTGGCGCAACTGTAAACATCTGGCAGTAATTGAGTGGCGCTTTATGCGCGAGCTACTACGCAGTTTTGGTATGTAAATCTGATGACCATTTCCGATTCTCTTTGACAACCACATCCTAACCTACAAACTTCGTTTTCCGTTGGAAACTGAATCACTTGGGGAATTCCTTTGTGATCTGAATGGTCCAATCTTGTTTATCATCTACCACATCATTTCTCTCTCATGGTCCAGTAAACATCAGCTCTGCAAGCTGTATTTTGTATCGGGAAAGTCGATCAAGTGTCTCCTGTGTAAAATTAACAAGTGTTCTAGATTTTCATCTTTTGAAGCCACACGTTGGAAAGCGATTGGAAGCGAGCACCTGTCACCATTTCAAGTTGTCAGCTTATACAAGTTCGAGGTAAGCAAATTTATCCTTCCAATCCGTGAAATCCGACGTGTATTATGGCTCTTGTCAATCCTTGCTTTTAATGTAAAGTGACCACATTCTCATTGAGACAACGCTGGACTAAAAAAAAAAAGCCGAACATTTTTTTAAAGGGGGGCGTGGTCAACGTTTTTTTTTTAGTAAAACTAAAAACTAATAAGATAATTTGGAATTTTTGACAAAAATACCGGGGAAATGCAGATATTTTCTAAAAAGCTGGACATTTTTAAAAATCGGCGGGACGCGGGACAGTCCACCAAAAAGCGGGACTGTCGCGCCAAAATCGGGATGTGTGGTCACTTTATTTTAATGAGTGTGGTGACATTTTTTGAACACATTACATCAATTTACACTGTTAACTATTAGTCGTCATTGTTCTCGGTCCTGGGCACGTTGCGTTCCACCCGGTAAGTTCTCATATATTAGCGGCTTCGCCTGGTCCACCCATTGCGTCGGAGACCCTCCTTTCGATCGTCGTTCATCCATTCTTCTCAGCTTCATTTTCTCGCGATTCGAGGAATCCACCAAGCTAGTAGCCAATTCACCATGCACAGCCTTAGCCTTTTTTTTGTATCAGCGCAGGTGGCGGGAAATCTTCAAAAGACGCCAACTGATGTTTGCTGGTAGTATCAAATTTTTACTGACTAAAACCCCCTCCCAGATGATGGGTTATGTGTCTACACCATTCTACCGATGTTGTTTTGCTGTTGGGCGACTGGTACGTGGAATCGCTTAGCATTTCTTCACTAATACCAATCGTGTTATTTGCTATTTCCCAGCTTTTTAGCAAATTAGTGTTTTTCGGTCACTACCCGTATGTTATTTCTATCTTGTGTGGTGGACAATCTCTTCTTTAGTTCTACCCTTTCAGGACTTTGTTCTTCTTAAAGCCGTTGTCTTACCACTTTTCCCTTGCATTCTTAATGTTGGTTTCTTTGACGTACTCTTTCTTCGTCTTCTTTAGACTTCATTATTTTTCCAATGAAGATATTTATGGCATTCCAATTTTGTTCTGACTTGAGCATCATGGCTACCATGTTGTCTGTTGTTGATTTTTGTTCAACTATACCTTCGGCTACCCCTCGCTGTTCACTCCACTCCCCACAATGAAACAGCGTATGCTCTGCGGTATCCACATCCTCGCAGTATAGCATATGCTGTTTTCGGCCTTTTTAATTTTATGGACGTACTGCTTGAAGCACCCATGTCCAGATAGGGCCGGGGTCTGATGAAGATGAATCTGTTAGTGGTAAAGGAGGCCAACGTGAATATATTGTCATGTATCATTTAGGATGCAGAAGTGTAGATCTGGTTTTCTTGTCCAGCTACCGCGCTCTAACGCCGTCCATCTAGTATGTCATGGCTCGTCTCTTCGTTGCCTATGCTCTTTCTTGATTTCTTTGCTGACATTATCGAAATGAGCGGCCCTTTCCATTCCTATCAGGTCTATAGGTGGCAACCCCGCCAGGACCAATATTGCCTCACCGGAGACTATTCGGTAAGCACTGCATACTCGCAGTGCGGCTCTCCTCTGGATACCGCTCAAGGCTCAACTGTTTCCTATATATCTCGACTTGCATTGCGTGTGCCCATACTGGCGCTCCATACAGAAGGATAGACTTTTCCACTTAGGAGATAATTCGCCTCTTCGTCGCTAGATTGCCATCCATGTTGGGCATGAGTCCAGCGAGGGCGGGCGCCACAACACTTGTCCGCCTTCTCAGCCGTCATTTTAAGGTGAGGGAAGAATATATTGCCTGACCTTTCACTACTGTATGTTCAGTCGCCAATTTCACACCAGACAGCCCGGACCTGTGCTAGCGACTATGGCCAATCGGTTAGCCCGGCAAACTATTTTCCGTATTTGTGTTCATCATTATGCGCTCATGGGAAATTAATCCACTGGTTTTCCTTTGCCTGTTCGATCCTCTGCCGTTTACCATAATAAAGTTTCATTTATACGCCTTTGCGGATGATTTCTCATCCCTAGGACTGAAGGTAAGCCCTGTTCCATCGACAATGGAGTGGAACGCTTATCCCGGCGTTCGTTCGGTCCTTATCTACGTTAGCCGTGAAGCCGTGCATTGAAGTGTTATTTCCAACCCTT
Source organism: Rhagonycha lutea (assembly GCA_958510855.1). NCBI lineage: Eukaryota > Metazoa > Arthropoda > Insecta > Coleoptera > Cantharidae > Rhagonycha > Rhagonycha lutea. The sequence goes on along the minus strand of OY294039.1, from coordinate 35,045,530 downwards.
TAACCCCCCAAGAAAAACTCCTTTGTTTCCCAGGTTAAAATAATTTAAACTTCTTAATTAATTTTCGAATTGGGCTTTCCGCCCAATTATTTAGATTATTATTTATCCACTTCTACCCGCTATAAGGAGAAAATTAGTTAATAAGTAAAATTTGCAAAGTGGAAAATTAAAGTATCGAAGGTCGGCTGATAATGCTAGCGCTAGCTCAACTGGTTATCTACTTTCCAAACGCCAGATCAGCCGACCTTCGATACTTTAATTTTCCACATATTAACTAATTTTCTTCTTAAAATTCTTATTGTAAAATAAAATACCACACAGTATACTTTTCACTCGCCATTTAATTTCAAAATTAAATCAACTTTTACAATTCAAATTTATTTATCTCAAAAATCGACTCTCCACGACTTGGACCACTGCACGTAAGCACTTTATCTTCTCTGCGCCGAAATATTCTCCCGCAGCGACCTCGCGCAGCCGCGAAATCAATATTAAAAATTTTCAAAATAATAAAATCTAAATCTACACTTCTGCATCCTAAATGATACATGACAATATATTCACGTTGGCCTCCTTTACCACTAACAGATTCATCTTCATCAGACCCAAGACCAGATGGCATTTCTTGGTTATAAAAAAAGTAAATTTAAATAACAATTTTTTTCGCACAAAAAACGTGTAAATGACAAAAAGTTATCGTAGAATTCACAAAATTTTAATATATTTGAAGACAGTTCTGAACAATGTACAAACTTTCATAGTTTATTTTTACAAAAATGTCTGTAAATAATAGAAATCAATTTTTTCTGTGTGCCGGGCCCTGGCGCCTGGCACCACAGGCACCACCTGTTGCTACGTCACTGCTAAGCTCTGTGAGTTTTGTTTGTTGGTTTATGTGTATATATGAAAAACGATTTTTGACAGAATCGTGGTTTATTTTTATTTTCTTTATCGTAAGTTATTTTTGAAGACAAGAAATGAATGTTCATATGTTGGACTTCATTACTTCCTTTCGCAATCCAATCTTCATCGAAGTCGCTATTTACCAATCCCGTTGGAGTACATTTTACTCTCGTTTTGTATTTGGATTGTAGAAGATGTTGCTACATATCAGAACCATGTACTTTACTTTTGACCTCTCTTTGGCTTACGACCAGGTTTTTTGAATTACCCAAAATTTTCATTAGTATTTAATCTTTATTAATAAACCTAGACTTCATATTTTTAATCATTCTTCTTGTATTAAATTAGTTGTTTTTGCATTTCAATTCCACAATTTATTTTTTTAGAGTCGAAATAAATCTCGAATGATATTCGAAGTTAGTTTTAAAATTTTTTGGAGTGTAAATTGCTTATCTTTCTTCGAAATCTCGAAACTGCTATAAATTACTCGATAATAAAATTCTGATGATAAATGATAAAATTATGTCAAAGTGTAATGCAGCTGGCATTTTCCTGGATGTAAAAGGTCATATGGCTATTCCACGTCTGGTGAAGATATAATTTAGAGAAATATTCCTTTTGTCTTTGTCATGGCATTCTGATGATATAGGGATGACATAGATGTTTATATAGAAGGCTAGATACGCGACTCCTAATACATGCAATGTTATAGAAGTGAAGCCTCAAGGTCGCTGGCGGCCATTTGTTGGGTTGGCAAAGTCATAATACATTTCAACGTCACTTGTTGTAACATGAGTAAATTTATAGTATTCAAGCAGGAATGTAATATTAAATTTATTTATTAATTGAATAATACAGAATAACAGCAAAAAAACAATTCAAAATATTTTTTAGGTTTTATTGATTTTCAAATATAATACTAATTTATTTAATTTATGCCTTTTGGCATTAATAATTTATCTATAATCATATAATCTCTCACAAAAAAAAACACTGTAACAAGCATTTTCTTACATTCCTTGCCAACCCGACAAATGGCCGCCAGCGACCTTGAGGCTTCACTTTTGTGCACGAGTTAGTTATCTAGCCTTCTATATAAACATCTATGAGGGATGATGATATCCCTTGCAATTTTGAGGTTAAAAGTCAGTCAAGTAAGATTTTCCAAGTAAGACACTCGCACTTGATTTTTTCGAATCTTATCGTTGTAGATCTGAAGTGAGTGAATCATCCGGTTTGGATATTAACCGGTGTATGTTAGTGCGCCTCCTGTATATTAGGGTTCATATCTATTGTAAATATTTCGTGAATTTAAAATTCTTGCCCGTTTCCTCAATTAGTCCGATTGAAGAAGTTTGTTTATGCAATTTTATTGATAAAGTATTGGTGCCATTTCGTAGTGCCGTTTTACTCATGAATATAGTTTCGACAATTGGTGAGTCGGAGATTAAGATACCAATTAGTGCGACCGTCTTTAATAAATCGCTATAATGTGTAGTGAAATTTCTTTGGATTCAATACCATCACTCAGAACATTAAAAAATTGTGAACTTTTGATTTAATCTTGCTTCTTTTCTTCATTTTCTTCGCTTGCACTCGCAGAAGCGTAATGTCGACCCGTATCTCTGACTCTGCTGCTCGTGTCGACTATCTGAATTATATATCACGCTCTGCCTTACAACTGTTATATTAATACATATCGAAAGTATGTTTATACATATTATAATAAAAAATAAAATACGTATCAAGGGTGTTAAATAAATGTAGAGCAACGTAAGCGGTTCGTTGAGCGAACATTGGAATATCCGAAAGAGCGCTTGAAATATTTAAATTAAGAACTTAATTTAACTAGGAGTGGGTCCTCTAGAGGCAGGAACAGGAATGACCTTTTTTAATCCTTTGGTAAATAAAAAAGAATGCCTTTTTCTGCTGGGCGTGGGTCTCGTAGTATTTGCTACTCCTGCTACTGTGTTAACCGGCACTGCCGTATAACAAATACAATGAACAAATTCATAAATCCAATGAATATTTTCATTAATACAAAGAATTTTTGTTCATTAATTGAAATTCTGATTTAATGAAACTTTTTGAATTTTTATTTTATAAACTGAAAAAAATTACCATTGATGGTGTTGAGGGCCCCCCAAAGTCGGGCATCGCGTGCCGTGACCTATGAATAGTTACGCCACTGCTCAGAGTTTGAGAAGTTACAAAATTTGATTCATTCATTATGGTTACGATACGACACTGTATTGTTTACTATATAATCTACCTGAGATAAAACGTTATCATATTCATAACGTTTATCTTGCCTTTTCTCTACATAGTGCGTTAAAATTCTAAACATAAGTACCTCTGAAAACATTTGTAAATTTTGTGCTATTAACAAATAATGTACTAAAACAGTGATTTACATGATTGTGTAAATTTTGCAAGATTTTATTAATTTGGTAAACACTTTACAAAATACTTTTTTACCATTGATATTGATAAAGGCAGCTATTTACAAGTTACGTTATAATAATAGTAATAATAATTTAATAATATAGGTAGAGTGGTGTCAAATAAATAAGAAAAGGTGGAGCTATAATGCGCAGAAACAAAAACTCGTACAATCGTGTTTATGTTGGTGTCAATTGGTGGAATTGGGTGTCACGCGATCTCTACTGCGCCGAATTTTGGCTACGCCTTTTCTTCTTTATTTGACACCACTCTATCTACTTGAAATTTTTGTTAGCAGTTGCTTTTAGTTATTGTGAACCCCCTCTTAATAATTATGTAATGCTGTCTTCACAGATCGTCGAATGTAGCTCATTTTCGTTACCATTTAAACACGAATTTTCATACGGACATGACGTCACAAACGTATCTATACTTTAGTCGAAAGTCACGATAATAAATCCCAATCTTTGAGCGAGCATTCGGCGATGTGTAGAGGCTGCATAAAACATAATAGTTTATTTTACAGAAATGGGACCTTCTTTTTCGTATTATTTGTTCATTTTTATAATATTGAACAAATTTGATTTTTATCTTCAAACTACACCCTTATGTAATTTATGTCCTTGTAACTCAAATTCGAATGAGCCACCTCACATTAATTGTGACATCGAAAATATCACTACAATTTATGATAGAAAGTTATGGTATGACAACAAAAATAACACCTACCAGATTGAAAGTCTTACGATTCGATCCAAAAACTTAGAAAGGCTAATAACTCCATTCCAACCATCAAATTTGAAATTACTCGATTTAAGTAACAATGAGATTGAAGAAATTGGTGTTGGTGTATTTGGGCAACTCCAAAAAATGGAAAGCTTGATTCTAGCTGATAACAATATCAAGCAAATTAATCCACACAATTTTCGTGTAAGTTAAGGTTTACTTATATTTCAAATCCTTCTAATTGTATTTTTTCTACTAGGGAATATACACAAAAAATGAATACTTTCCTTTAAGATCCTTGCAAAAGTTGGATTTGAGGAATAATAAAATTGTAACACTAAATGCAGATATATTTGAGCATATTGACGAGTTGAAAGAATTAGTTTTGAGTGAAAATCCACTTCAGGTAATTGATTCGCCAACTCTAACAGCAATTGCAAGTTTGGTTAATTTACAAGTAAGTTTTATTACTAAAGTATTGGAAAAAAGGGTGCAAAATCTTTTTTGTAGGTTTTGAGATTAAGTAATACACAAATTAAGGAATTGCCTGAATCCTTCATGTTCGTCTTGAAAAATCTAAAATATTTGGATTTATCTGGCAATAACTTCATCAGTGTACCTTCAACTTTCAACGAATCTGAAACTTTAGAAACGTTAATATTAAGTAATAATCCTATTGAAAAGCTATCTGAAGAAAAGTTAGTAGAAAGTATACTTTCGTTATAAACTAAATTACATCGAAACTTTTTAATTTTAGTATTTTTCCAAATATGGACAGCTTAAAAGTTTTGCATTTATCTCAAATGCCAATGCTTCGATTGATTGGGTCTCATGCGTTAAGTGGTTTAAGAAATTTGAGTGAATTGCATATCTGTAATAATCCACAGTTTACTTTTATTCATCCACATGTAATGATAAGAGTACGTGGAACAACGGAATTAATGCCACCTCTCCAAAAAGTGTGACTTATCACTGCATTTTTAGGCTATATTTTATTTCTGTAGTTTTCAGGTTTTCTTAAATAACAACAACCTATCTTACATAGATGAAGAATTGTTGTCAGATTTTCGAGGTTTTAAAATTTTAGATATCAGTAATAATCCATTTACATGTGGATGCCGGAATCAATGGATAATAGATGATTTAATTCCATATTATGAAGAAATTAACAAAACTGAAGCAAGTAAACAATATTTGTAAGTGATAACTCTCTAGGTTATAATGTTTTTATCTTTTCATTGTTTTCTTACACGGACATTTTTTTATTTGTGAAAAATGTAGTTGTTCGAAATTATTATAAGAAAGCTAAGCACAAGTCGTCAACTGGTCCGAGAGACTTATTCATCGACGATTGGATGGCCATTAAGAATTGTAAGGTTAAGTGCGCAGCACAAAGGGGGACTGGACATGTGGAGATTGTGAATAATCATTTATGAACTTATTCTGCTAATCATTGGCCATGTCTTTCTCTAATTTAGTGCCACTTTGTGATAACTAGGCGAAGCTTATGTGCAGAAACGAAAACTAAATGCGCTACGACACTGGAACTTTCGTCCTCCACATCTACTAAGTACTCCAAAAATTGCTTACAGCCCAGTCATCACAAAGTGACGTTACTCTAGACTTCTACAGTTCTTAAGATTACCACACAAAGAGCAGAATGTATATTATGCTCCCTGCCTCGTTTGTTATAAAATTAAAGTAAACCTCTACAGAATGCATTGATAAGTCATTGCAATGATAAAGTCTGAATAAGCGTTGACATAAGTAATACAACTTAGAACTTATTAGGTACCTATTATTGCTTGTGACCATTACTTTAGAGTAGAAAGCATACACGGGTAGGTTATTGTGGGGAAAACTATAGCTACTCGTATACGCTTAATCGTGCTTTGATGTGAGTGCACCTCGAGTAAATATTTCTTCTGCTTCTTCCTAGAAGCAATTCACTAGATAAGTCTCTTTTAGTAGGCCTTAAGGCCTGATATTTTTCAATATCTGCGTCGTTTCCTTGACAGTGTTAGAGACTTTGAGTATATAAATATTTTACATCCATCAGGTAGCTTGCTAGACTTGCTTTTAGATGTGCCTGATGTATACCGGGTTTTTATATTAATGGTATCACTTCACTAGCCCAGGGGACCACCGGCTTAAAATGCCTTCCAAGGCACGCGGAGACTAGTTTTAAGAAAGTTTGACTCTCCTCAGGTTTGAACTCAGTACCCCGCATTCGCATCCAACGTAACCAAATTCGTTACTCGATTATTACTCATTTGCTACATACTATGGAACTATAATTATGAAATCTTTTACCAAAATAAAATATAAGTCACACATTATTTCGTCATTTCTCGCTAAACCTCAATATTATAATTCCCCATAATCTCGTTATAAATAGTACTCCAAATTAATAATAGATAAGAACTTATTTTATCCAAATATTATTTCTCTTTAATTTTGAATTCAAGTAATTTTATCATAAAAGGAACCGCTTTTGATAAAACTAAGGAAAATTGATATTTTAATTCGTTTCCACGCTATCTTTTTGTTGCAAATTAGTAAATCAGCAAAGAAAGAAAAAAGAAAAGTAGTAGTGGTAACTTAGAGCAAATTTGCAAGTAAGTAATTGGACAGAAATTCTATTGCGGGCTTCATCTCCATCAAAATAAGGATATTGGAAAAAGCAAATTTTGCAAATCTCGGTGCTGATGACTTGGAAAATACTAGTGAACGAAGTTTCCGCCAATAATGCAAAAACGAAGATAAGGATGAAGAGTTTCCACCATTCACTCTGGCAGAGCTAGAGAATTCAGGTAAATAGGAAGCCGAAATACGATCCATACGAAGCCATCAACATCTTACGACTGATGTTATAAAATTAGCAGGAACATAATATCAGGCAGCTTGAGTTCCTTTTTCACAAATATTACTCGTTAAAGATTCTGAAAAGCGTATATTGGTCATGCTTAATGACGAGCTGAAGAAGCTGGGAGACCTTAAGCAATTTAGAAGTATGTAAATTAGAGAAGAAGTAAAAGTAAGCTATATATCCGAGACGGATTGTTTATTATTGTAGCCTTATAATAATCGGTGTTCTAAAGTACAGAAGGTGATGACTATGATACATCCATTGCATATACACTCGTCAGGCAGAACATAGATTACAATCTTTCACTAAGAAGAATTCAAAAACAATTAATTACAAGGTGTTAACATAATATATCGGTCGGGTAGAAATGTTCGATTTGTGACGACTCAAAATCAAAGAGAAAAGTATCGAAAAGGCTAAGAAGAATTCCGGAAGTAACATCATTTTTTGTATTTTTAAATTGGAATGCTGTAAGAAGACGTTGTCAAAGGAGGGAGCCTGAACCCCTTGAGCAATTTTTAAATGATTGAAAAAAGATAAGAAAAGGAAACGTTATTAAGGCTGATAAACAGTCAAAAAAATCAGTCCTGCAATAGAAAATATTAATAAATTGTAAAATATAATTAAATATTTACTGGGAATAGCACAAAAATTTTAGTATAATGTTAATTTTAAATAGCAAATTGAGCGCAATTTCACCGATAGAATTTTGTCCTTCTCGAGATCTGTAACATAGACTGCCCTTTGTAATGCAACCCCTAATGAGAGGGTTGACCAAAACAAAGACCAGAGCCTGTCACAAACCGGAGAGAACCTCTCTAGTTTATGTAGGCACGACGTTGTAGACTAGCTCTCGATTCGTTGCGGAACCGAGGTCAAGAATCCTGAAAGAAAAGTAGTTTTCGGAACTGCAATAAAACGTAGTTGATGGTAATACTGCACAGAAAAAAATCCTTCATGTTAAATCCGCACAATATTGTGTTCTTGAAATTGTGTTCTTGTTAAACCCAAATTGAGTTCTTGATAGGTACTTGGCTTGTTAGAAATATTCAAATTTTTGTACCTGGAAAATTGTATTGTATATGGTAACTATTGTTGTTTAAGTTCCACCCAATAATTGTGTTCTTAAGATTGTGCGAATTGTAAACGTAAAATTTTACTTGAATAATTATTATTAAAGCAGTAAAATTTGAAAAAAATTTTCATTTTTAGATTATATACATTTAATCCGTAATTATGCAAACGATTAAAATATAATTTAAATATTTACCGTTATTTATAGTTTTAACACGTGGATAATAATTTTATTTTAAAAATTTAAACTTAATAATTATTAATAATTCTCTTTGCTTAAAATTAACGAACTTTTTAAGATTAAAGAATTTACTGCAATTAGAATTAAATGTTAAAAATTTAATCTAAAGAAGTGTGATAATCGTATTAATTTACTGTAAAATTATAAATTCAACAAAAACTTAAGAATACGTTAAAACATTAAAATTGTAACCGTAAGTAAAGACAACATACAAGAAATTTTATTTAGAACCTTTTATCACAAGATAGAACAAGAAAATATTGGAAAATATGAAAATTCCAAAAACGTGGGGGGGGGGGGTCAAATAACGTGTTGTTTTTTAAAAAAGGTGAAAAATATAGTAAAATTATTGAATAATTAACAAAAGTATCTTATTACTTTTCGTTGTATCGTATTTATTTTCTAAATTCTACAATAATTTCACTATATTTTTCAACTTTTTTAAAAAACACCACGTTGTTAGACCCCCCCCCCGTATTTGACATTATTTCATATTTTCTGGTTTTCTTGTGATAAAAAGTTAAAACTGTATCTAAATAAAATGACTTGCATGTTGTTCTTTAATTAGGGTTAAAATTTTAATGTTTTTAAATTTTACTTAAGTTTTTTATAAGTTAATAATTTTAAAATAAATTAATACGATTATCACACTTCTTTAGATTGTTCTTTTAACATTTAATTCTAATTACAGAAAAATTCTTTAATCTTAAATTTTGAACTTTAAGCAAACAGAATTATTAATAATTAATAAGTTTAAATTTTTAAAATAAAATTATAACCCACGTGTTTAAAACTATAAGTTAGGGTAATTGTTACGGTAAATATTTGAATTTTATTTTAATCGTTTATGTAATGTAATATTTTAACGTTTGCTTAACGTTTTGTTAACTTTATATTAAAATTTTAAAATTAAAACAATTTTAATGTAAAGAATTAAATGTTAGAGACGGTCGGAGCATAATAGTCACGCGAAGTTGACTATGAACGCTATATGCCCGGTTCGAATCCGGGTGAAGTAAGAACTTTATTCTGGCCGTCTCTCTGGTCCTCCAGGTTGGGGGTCGGGTTGATGGGCCAGCTCCTCATCACCTGTAAAGAAAACAAAAAAGCTCATGGAACCATGACCAAGTCTCGCAAGAGACCTGGCAAATGGGAACGGATACGCAGTTAAACCAGTACACTCGAACTGCAGTGCGGTTAATCCCTCTCCTAATTTTTACCCATGGTCCCTATAATCTGACCCTCGAACTGCAGTGCGGTTTGAATTTTAAGGATTATTTATTAATTCTTTTAATCCTTTTAATTCAAAGGATTACTAAATTACTAAATTAATCCATAAATACATTACTAAATTAATCCACAAATTATATTACTAAATTATTCCACAAATACATTACTGAATTTTTTCGATGTGCATTTTAAAAAATCGACAATTAATATTTCGCCGTGTTGAAGTTGACGTATTTTCACATCAATTTTAAACCCATTTATAACGCCTTTGGATTTCTTTGGTGTCTCTTCGCAAATTGCTGTTGTTCATTTTATTTCCAGTGTCCAGTTGCATTCCCATTAAAGCTTCAATAAATACTCCTATATTTGGGTGCGGAATCTGAACATATTTTTTGAATTTTGAGTGAAATGATTCACAACAATTCGTGGTGCGAATTATATCTGCAGTATCGGCTGCCCAAATGTGTGGTGGAAATAATGAATCCTTCTTAATGTACGTTTTTTCAAAATAATTTACAAATTCCCGTAATCTATCATCATTGGGCTTCAAAGGCAACACCGTGTTCACAAATGAAGCTTCCACTAACTCAGGTTTTAAAAACGTCAACCCAAATATGAGATGTAGCCACTCTCCGATTAACGACGATGTTTCTTTGTACTCTTTTGTCAATCCAAGATGCTGTATTTTGCGAAACCTGTAAATATAATTGGACCCCCTTCTGCAATAAGGCACCAACTGACATTTTACCTTAAAGTGAGTTAGGCCCATATTATAAATGTTGAGTTCGTACTTCATCATTTTCACACAAAAAATTCAAGTTTTCAATAACGCTGTTGGTTCTAGAACCAATTCAAAAGATTCAAACATTCTGAAAATTTCGTAAACTACCAAGTATAATTAGCAAAAGAGAATCATGTAGTTTTTTATGTGTGAATTATCAATGGAGAAACAAAACGTCAGTCGGATTAGACTTGAGGATTAACCGTACTGCAGTTCGAGTGTCTCCAAATTAAATTCAAAAAATTGCATCCGTGATTGGCTAAGTAGCTAAGTTGTATTAAGTTTTAAAAATTTAAACCAATCTAAATTGATTTTAATATTTATATAATTATATACGAATTTTATCGTTAGGTTAGGTTAAATTAGGTGTAATTTTCTTTTAATTAAAGAAAAATTTTATTAAAAATAAAAAAAAATTTTCTTAAATTAGATTCAAAAAATTGCATTCGTGATTGGCTAAGTTGTATTAAGTTTTAAGAATTTAAACCAATCTAAATTGATTTTAATATTTATATAATTATATACGAATTTTATCGTTAGGTTAGGTTAAATTAGATGTAATTTTCTTTTAAATTAGGTTAAATTAGATTTAAAAAATTACATCTGTGATTGTCTAAGTAGCTAAGTTGTATTAAGTTTTAAGAATTTAAACCAATCTAAATTGATTTTAATATTTATATGCGAATTTGATCTTTAACGCAAATTACTTGGGAAATTAAATGCACCTTTACAATGTTAGTCCATATTTTATTCAAATATTTTTTCACTTCAAAAAAATTCTTAGATTTAAAAATTCTCAGAGCCGGTCCTGTTTATAAATCATCAAATTTAATTACTTTTTTGATTTCTTGGATTAAGTTATTTACCTAATTAGGGTATTACAAGGGTTAATCCTTCACTGCAAGTCGTGTGTTAGATTATGGTCAATACTGAAGGTTGCACTGCAGTTCGAGGGTCGGATTAGACTTGAGGATTAACCGTACTGCAGTTCGAGTGTCTCCTTTAATTTAACCTAATTTAAAAGAAAATTACACCTAATTTAACCTAACCTAACGATAAAATTCGTATTATAATTATATAAATATTAAAATCAATTTAGATTGGTTTAAATTCTTAAAACTTAATAACTGCAACTTAGCCAATCACGAATGCAATTTTTTTAATCTAATTTAACCTAATTTAAAAGAAAATTACACCTAATGTAACCTAACAAATCACGGATACTGATTTGTACATAAAAATATTGTAGATAAAACTGCACCGAATTCAAATTAACGTGGAAACCTCAAGACGCTGTTTTAGATTTTGAAATATCGATAAGTAATGCATTGCGCGAATGCTTTACAGATATTAATATTATTGGATGTAGGTTTCATCTCTCACAGTCATGGTAAGAATTTAATATACAATCACAAAAATTAATATTGTTCAATATGTTTCAATTGGACCGCCTTTTGCAATAAGGCACCAAGTGACATAGATCAAGTTGCGAGTAAAACGACAAAAACTGTTTTCAAATGAATATTGTAAATTGGTCTCAAAATTACATTTTTGTAGTTTTTCTCATGTTTAAATATTTTTCAAATCAAATTATGTTTCTCCATTGATAATTCACACATAAAAAACTACATGATTCTCTTTTGCTAATTATACTTGGTAGTTTACGAAATTTTCAGAATGTTTGAATCTTTTGAATTGGTTCTAGAACCAACAGCGTTATTGAAAACTTGAATTTTTTGTGTGAAAATGATGAAGTACGAACTCAACATTTATAATATGGGCCTAACTCACTTTAAGGTAAAATGTCAGTTGGTGCCTTATTGCAGAAGGGGGTCCAATTATATTTACAGGTTTCGCAAAATACAGCATCTTGGATTGACAAAAGAGTACAAAGAAACATCGTCGTTAATCGGAGAGTGGCTACATCTCATATTTGGGTTGACGTTTTTAAAACCTGAGTTAGTGGAAGCTTCATTTGTGAACACGGTGTTGCCTTTGAAGCCCAATGATGATAGATTACGGGAATTTGTAAATTATTTTGAAAAAACGTACATTAAGAAGGATTCATTATTTCCACCACACATTTGGGCAGCCGATACTGCAGATATAATTCGCACCACGAATTGTTGTGAATCATTTCACTCAAAATTCAAAAAATATGTTCAGATTCCGCACCCAAATATAGGAGTATTTATTGAAGCTTTAATGGGAATGCAACTGGACACTGGAAATAAAATGAACAACAGCAATTTGCGAAGAGACACCAAAGAAATCCAAAGGCGTTATAAATGGGTTTAAAATTGATGTGAAAATACGTCAACTTCAACACGGCGAAATATTAATTGTCGATTTTTTAAAATGCACATCGAAAAAATTCAGTAATGTATTTGTGGAATAATTTAGTAATATAATTTGTGGATTAATTTAGTAATGTATTTATGGATTAATTTAGTAATTTAGTAATCCTTTGAATTAAAAGGATTAAAAGAATTAATAAATAATCCTTAAAATTCAAACCGCACTGCAGTTCGAGGGTCAGATTATAGGGACCATGGGTAAAAATTAGGAGAGGGATTAACCGCACTGCAGTTCGAGTGCACCGTGTTTTACTTGTAACCTATTTCAACCCAAATTTTACCTGGAGTATGCACAATTTTACTTATGTTTAGCACAATTTTTTTTCTGTGTGTTTTAATTGACAAAATTAATTATTGAGAGATGTAGTCACAATTCCAATTGTATGAATTCTGTGCAAAACAATACACACAGTTGTTAATAATTGACTAAGCGGGGTTAAAAAGTGTTTCCACCGATAAAAAAAACAGGTACACCCGCAATGTAACATCTAATGGTTACCCAAGAATTTAATGTAAAACCCCAAAATTGCACGTCGGTATGCACGAATTGGAAAAGAATAAAAATACTTACTCCGAGCTCTGGTCAGTTTACAAACGTAATGGTGACAAACCTATCCAATCGGATGGCCACGTGCGGCGTTCAATGATATACTTATCAGACGACACTTGACCGCTATTAATACGAACACAAAGAATACTGCTTGTAGAGATGTGGCTTGACCAGTGAGAAAGTCGATGATGTAGTTCGAAGCAATACTGATCCCAGATGGTTAGGAAAATCTAAAGTAGTGAACTTGGCCATACCAATGGGTTTTTTGAGTACCAAAACTTGCAGTACTACGCGTAATAAAAGAATAAAAGATAACCCAATTGCTTGCCAGATGTTTACAGAAGCTTAAAATAACATCAACCGACAGTGGGACTATTTGTCTAAACGACTTGGCACGTAAAATAGTGATGTCGGAACCGAAAAACTATTCGCACAATGTAAAAACTACCGTGCTTTAGACAATTGTTGTCCAAACCAAAAATCAAATGTTCGTCGCAATGGTCTTAAGGTACTTTATTCATTCATTCAACGTCGCGTTTACGCAAGCTATTAAAATCTGTCTCCAAATGCGCCCGAAATAAAAGATTGAATTTAAATAAATATGCAGGGCCGCATCGAGGAATATTATTGTAAAATAAAATATTACCTAAATACAATACAAATACACTAAATAACAAATATAAAAATTTGTTACAAATCTTATCGAAATTTATTCCTTTGAGTTTTTGTTCTTGTCAAGATTTTGACTACCGACATTTTGGAATCATAAATTTTTAACACATTTGGAATCTTCTTCAGTGTAATGTGTAAGCCACTTAGAATAAACCTGCAAAGGCCGTAAGATTAGTTGTACTTATAAACTAAGCGTTCAAGTAGTTCAACTTGTAATTCCAATAATGGCACAGATTTTGACCCATAAGTTGGGTCTTATAGGAAATTAGTTTCCTATAAAATGGAAACTAATTTGTCCAGGAAAGATCCCCTGATTTGGAGGTACTCCGTTCTTAGCTTTGTCCTTCTGTGAAACAACTACGGGATGTATATGCCCATGTGACACTTGCACTATTTTGTTGCCAAATTCTTGAAGAAATTTCGTGACAGATTTCGTTGCAAATACACACAATTTTCTTGTCAAATTTGTGAAGAAGTTTTATCACTATTTCATACAAGATCAGTTCTATTTTCTGAAATAATTTACGAAAAAGTGGATAGGCATGTCGGCATCGATGCAATAAAGCCTATACACAGTGCATCTGGTTCTAATTTGTCACACCTAAACTTAACTGTTCTATGGTGTTCAACCCTGCAAAAGAAAGCACGGTTTTCAGGTATAATTTTGCCTATCGGTAAAGACAAACATTTTAGTTAAAAAAAGCAATTTTATGAAACATCAAATGCTATTTAAATTCAGTTGTACCACCACTGTTTGCTTCTATTATCTTGTAAACGATTAGGGATTAACCGCACCAACCGACACCAACCCTCTTCAGGCAGCCAGTTCTTACATATGTTATCCTAAACGAATTTTACGACTTTTTTCAGTTCAAGTCACTTTAAATTTTTGAACGTGTCATACACACTTTTGTGAAAATTTTGTGGATAAACTTCTTCACAAATTTGACAAGAAATTTGTGTGTATTACACGCAACGAAATTTGTCACAAAATTTCTTCAAGAATTTGTTCATGAATTTGGCAACAAAATAGTGCAAGTGTCACACGGGCTTAAGATTATACGATCGATTCTATCGATTTGTGATTCCTGTAACCATTAAGCATTTATTTGTATTACTTCGTCGTCAGGGTTTTCAACCTTAAAATTTTACATTTTATTGGTAGTTCCTTGTTGTAATGACAATGGGAATCTCATCAATCCATTCATGTGCCTCAGTAAAATGTAAAAATTATGTTATGGAAGAATGCACATGTAGTATACCCCTCTAGAAACAACTTTTTTACTCCTACCTAAGAGGGTGCAAAATTTATATTTGACTGCAGTCGATAGAGCACTATTCTTCACTTGTGGTTTTTCCCACGAGCAAGTTTCTGGGGGGTGGGGGGAGTTTTTTCTTTTATAATGTACATTTTTTTCAATTTTACAAATATTTACAGATGCAATCACCCTGACGAATATAAAGGTTTATCGCTTTTTACTTTATATGAAAGAAAAATAAGTATGCCCTGCTTAGATATTTATGGAAACGAAGAAAGACATTCTTTTTGGTTAATTACCACCATTTCAGGTAAATTTAAATTTTAACATAATTATAATTTTCTGTTTTTTATAAAATAATGTTTCAGGTATACTTACGGGCATTTTACTTTGTATGTTGGTATTTTACATTTTGAGAGCTAAAACAGGAAATCATCAATTCGTGTACAGCTCCTTGCAGAATATTAGGTCTAGTCAAGTGTGATGTAATTTTAATTTGTAAAATTCTAATTTTAATAATGAAATAAATTAAAAAACTACTTATTTTTTCCACAATTACTTGACTTTTACCTTTTTGCCCGTCGTAGTCGAGGATTTCACAATCAGTGAAAGTTTATTTTTCACTTTATTTATTTTAATACATTTGATAAATTATCAAATTGTAAACAATTTTATAAGGTTTTTGGTAAATATTTATTTAGGTAGCTTATACTTATACGTATTATATTTTTGCAGCAATAATTATTGGGATATACATAATAATATATTAAAATGTGTCATGCGACAATTAAATATAAAAATAAATATAAATGCAATAAAAGTAGGTATTTAAGAGGGGCAGACCTAACTTTGTACTAAAATTAATTGAATATTTTAATATAAAATAAATTAGTGATTAATAATGTAAAGGCTAATCAAAAAACTGTGTTGTTTGTATACGATAAGATAAGAAAAGTTGGGGCGTACAGGTACATAGGTATTATCTATTTTGTTTAATTTTGTAAGAGAGCAAACTTAGTGACAATTAAAATTATTTTTCCGTCTCCAAAAAAGCATAAGGTAAGCTTGTAGCAAATTTCTTTTTTTCATGTGGTGATAAATCTGAATTGCAACTTATTTTTTTTTAGAAAATGCTGCTTTCAAATACAATTAGAATATTATCATTATTTGTCATATGCTTCGCAGTAATTCATGGGCAAAATACTAAAACGCCATTATGTAACAAATGTAACTGTAGTTATAAAGGAACAGGAAATAGTGGCGTTAGTGTTGACTGCAGTCATAAACCATTACTTGATGCGTATATTTACACACAATCAAATTGGTTCGATTTAGCAAATGTGTCATATTCAATTGAAAGTGTTAATTTTACTAACTGCAATATCGGAGACTTGATTGAGCAGTTTCCAGGTTCCAACTTGACTGTTTTGGATTTTACAAATAACGGCATTCAGAAAATAAACAACAGTTACTTTGAACTACTTCAAAATATGAAAATTTTAATTTTAACTAAAAATTCTTTAAGCAGAATTGAACCGAACGTTTTTAAGGTATGTGACTGGTACAAATCTTTACGGTTTTAAAATTGCCCAAAATTTAGGGATTGAGAGTCGATGGAAGCGATTATCCATTAAGATCACTGACCACGCTAAAACTCGATGAAAATAATTTTCACACCTTACATCAAGACATGTTTCAACATATAGCGAATCGGCTTGAAATTTTAGATTTATCTTATAATCCATTTAAAGTTATTGACTTAAATACTCACACTGCCATCACAAGCATTGTTAATTTAAAGGTAAGATTGTAGATGAGTTAATCGAGTCGATTTTTACAATGGATACTAAATTTATTTTTTAGGAGCTATATCTTAGCGATTGCCAACTTACAAGTATTCCTGAACATTTCTTCCATACACCAAAACAATTACAAGTACTTGATTTATCAGGAAATGAATTTATAAGAGTTCCTCGAGCGTTAGAAGAGACTCACGTGCTTGAAAAGTTATACTTGAACGACAACAGGATCATCAATTTAACATCTGAAACGTAACTGACGTGATTCATTTCTTATCTATATAACAAAAATTAAATTTTTTGCAGTGGTTTTCCTAACATATCGACGGTAAAAGTTTTGTACATGTGCGATAACATGGATTTGTTTAATATCGAAGCAGGAGCATTCAGCCAATTAGCCAGTTTGGAAGAAATTTACATAAGTAATAATATAAATCTGGAAAACATAGACCCAGCTGCATTTACAAGAAAAGTTGAAGAAACTGAAATATGGCCTTCTCTTAAAAAGGTAACTGCTGCTGTGTGTTAACTTCTTCAACGAAATTAATTGGATTCTCGTAGGTTGATCTTTCTGGAAACAGATTGACAAGATTAGACATGCACTTAATTATAAATTGGAATCACTTAATGGAACTCGATTTAACTCGTAATCCGTGGACTTGTGAGTGCGAAAATCAGTGGATTGTTGACACATTAATGCCGATTCACTTGAAAATTGATGAAAAGAAAGCTAAAGAAATGAAGTAAGTTATAAGTTTTTTAAAAACAGGATTCAAATCCATTTTTTTACAGGTGTGGAGCCCCGATTGAAATGGAACACAAAACTTTTTACACCGAATATATTGGAAATAAATCGATGAGATGTTTGGATTTATATGGAAACAGACCAGAAAAGGATGCAGGTGTATTAATTGGTTTGCTTATAGGTACGATAAAACATAGTTTTATATGCTCAATTTATTAATAATTGCTATTTTAGGTTTATTAATTGGAATTCCAACAGTTTTGTTATTAATATTTGCTTACCAGAAAAATTGGTTTGGATTATTTAATAAAGGCCCTGCTGCATTTTCAAGACAATTTTATAGCAGAACTCGTTCCGATGAACTGTGATTTATTTTCGTATTATTATAATTTTAAAAAATGAACATTTTTGTGCTTAACAATGACGGATCTACATTGAAGATAAGGATTCTGCTGGAACTTCACCACCGTGTCATAATTAATGTTTACGTAATGGTAACGGAAATCAAGGAATACCTGGAACTACAAAAACTGCATACGAAATGTTAAGTTATCGACTTCTCGAGTCGAAAAGAATATTGAGTTCAAATTTTACTGGTAATTACTAATTATCCATTATTATGACATTGAATTTTGAACAACTGCATTGATTTGAAACGTTAACATTAACACTGGAACAGGACAGTTACCCCCCAATTTCATAAAACTTTTAACAAGCCGTTAAACTTAACGGATAAATTCTATACGTCTGTTAGTACTAACGGACGTTTTTTATTGGTTAGTTAAATTCAACGCGTTATTAAAAGTTTTATGAAACCGGTCATCAGTCCTTTGATACTTAAATCAGATAAGCATTATTGCTTATGTGAAGGGTAGTTCTTGATGATACGACCTTTTTAACATATGGGAAACCTTAACATATGGACGAGGCCCCGTAATGTATATTTACCTTCATACCCCGAAAAAACTAGATCCGTCACTGATTGAGTTTAAATTTATTTTCCATAATAATAATTATAATATAAATAAGCAACATGTTGAGTTAAAAGCTTCTGGAATAGAAATTATTATTTCATGTAACTGATATTTTACATTGAAGTAAATATTTTCTTGTACTAGGTATTGTATTCCTAAAATAAATGTACATACATTTTTCTTTGTAATATAATTTCCTACCATATTCAAGAGTCTCTTAGTTATTGTGTTACTATGTTTTCCATTCTACTAGAAGATGTGATGCGAAAAATTATCTTTTCTTCACCCTGTTATACTTTGTCTATCCAAAAGATGCACCTAAGCTCCTCCCCAAGAATTTAAGCCAATGAGCGCATTAATCATTTTCAAGTTATAACTGTTAACAGTTGTAACTATGAAGTTAGTGTTTTAAAGGGAAGTTTCAAAATTTGAGCAATACAAAAATTCTATTTGAATATTGTCACAACCAAAAATGTTAAAAAATACGAATCAAAAAATTATAAATCATACAAGAAGATTCTCACAAGTAAATGAATGAGTCACACAGGCAAAGTCATATTAAGTTACATGTAAATGTTACTAAGAAAACTAGAATGGAAATTTATTTAAAAAAAAATTTTATAAAAAAAACCAACCAAATATAAAATTCTCAAAATGATGTGGGAAAACATATCGTATGTTGGTATGTGAAAATCATGCACAAGTGAATTTACTTGCCCAAAGTCGGAGATTCGAATGTCGAATGCCTGGACCCTATTTAAGGAAGAAAATGTAATAAATGATAAAGTTATCGAAAAAATCTTTCATTTTAAAACTAAACCACTAAAGCAAAAATTATCCCTGTTAAAAAACAAAGTCCTTGTTGGAAAGCCCTATACAATTCCTTAGAGGCAGTAGCTGCAATGTAGTGACTTCTAGTGCTTCTTTCTCTAGAAGTATTTCTCTGGGAATTCTCTTTTAGTTTAGACATTAAGGCCTGTTATTTCCCAAGATATGCGTAGTTTCCTTTTCAGTATTAGTATTATGTGCAGTATAAACATTTTATATCTATTGCTTAGCTTGCTAGGCTCGCCTTCAGATGTGCCTGTACCCTGGTTTATTA
Organism: Rhagonycha lutea; assembly: GCA_958510855.1. Taxonomy (NCBI): domain Eukaryota; kingdom Metazoa; phylum Arthropoda; class Insecta; order Coleoptera; family Cantharidae; genus Rhagonycha; species Rhagonycha lutea. The sequence continues at coordinate 35,025,806 of OY294039.1, read as the reverse complement.
TGTTAATGATAGCAATTCACTAATAAAAGAGGACCAACGGCTTAACGTGCCGGAAAGCAGGAAAGCATTTTGAGACGCATTTTTAAGTAATCACGTTAGCTGCAAAGCAATGACAATCTCAATGTAATTGACCGTATGGCCAATTATATCTCTAGTTTATACAATATACTGTGATGATAAACGCGAATAAGAGATTCGAGATTGAATAGTATAGTCAAAAGAAGTGATGCAAAGGAGAATAATTAGTTTGAAATTCGAATTTACCGCCAAAAGTTACCTCCTAATTGATGTCTTTTCTGAGAATCCTAGGGAATTTTTCGATTTTTGATAAGAAGAGGTTAGAAAAAAAATTTTTGTCTTCCGCTCGCCGACGTTGGCAGGAGAGGCTGCGAAGTTTTGTGACGTCGAAGTGATTTGGCAAATTTGGCATTTTTTATTTTTATTTGGAACGAAGTTTTCGGTCCATGGAGGTTTTCGAGCGATTGAGTGATGAGTTTCCTAGTTTGGAATCACCGAAAAATAAAAGGCAGCACCCACCATTTTTGTTAAAGCGTGGACTGGGTCCACAGGTTTTGAGAGATCGAGGTGAGTCCTTGGTTATCCGATATCGAATCGCGTTTATGTTGGTTGGTACAACGATAAATGTGCTGTTTGATCTCTAGAATGGCGAAAATCATCATAAGCAAGGAATACTAAAAGTTGAGGTTGTGTACCAGCACCCAGCTGTTAAATCTTGATGTTAGATTGCACTAATTCACATTAGAAGCACTTGTATTATTCGTTCACAACTGCGATTACACGGGTTCACAAATTTTTGGTGAAATTTAAAGAAGCAAGCAAGCACGAAGACATAGACGCGAGCGAGTCTTAGGTAAATGTGGGTTGCAGATGTTTAACTACTGGATCAACTTTCGTAGGAGTGACTTGGAACACAGAGGTTCTCAAACAAACAACTTTTTGGTTCGTCAAAACTCTTTTATTATTATATTGTTATTTTTGTACAATTATTGATTGTGCCACACGAATTATCATAGATTCTATAAAAGCGCCATTTAGCAAAATTGATACTAAATGTAATGGTGGTTTGATACAATCACACACACACCTACACATACGACTACAGGACTATTTGTAGTCCACATAATAAAATCGAATTTTCACATTTTGCATTCAAATCTACTAACAGTATAAAATATCCCGAGTCTCCTTAATTGTAGGAGACAATTGCTTGCCCTTCGTAATACGTAAGACCTGTGCGTGTTGGAGACATCACAACTATCTTAGTTTCCGAGTGAGGCGGGGCTTTCCGGTTGGTTTTAGAACACCACGATACATAAGGAATATGATTGGCTATGTGGCCACTGCTTTCTATTTAAAAAGAGACGAAAAGAAGTGCACTGCATAATTTGGCTTCAGAATTCTAGTTGTTATAGTTTGTTATGAGCAGGTTTTATTATTATTAGCAGGCAGTTTTTACAAGAGTAATAGTAGATAGATGAACTGTCAAAATCTGATATACTACATTTAATAAAAAAGCAAATTTTCTGACTTTGAATATGTGATCCTTAGCTGACCTTGCATTTCCCATTTAAAGGTGTAATGAATGTTTATGAAATTCATTGCTGACGATTTTCAAAGTTTGTGCACGCACCTCATAAATAAATTTTAAATTTGATAATTTCCGATACAAGCGGGTTGTCACGTGAATGTCATTCGAACTCAAATTTGATTATGGTTTATGTATTAAACGTTCGATTGTGGGTAGAAATTTTGAATTAAAATATAAAAGGCCAGTACGCTCTTCCTGCTCCAGCATGTCATTTCCTTAGGATATGCATCGCATGCTGATTGGTCATTGTCGTTGGTCGTACCAACTTAAAATCACTTCACCTTGGATGGAGTTTCCAACTTTGGCCAGCTGTCCGTTCATGGATGAGGTTGTCATCTATATTAATCTGTCCAATAACCTAACTGGTCCAACTTTATCTCCGTAAATCGGATGATCATCCATCCAAAGAATTTAATATTCGACTTTAACATTTTCAATAAATTTATTTAATTTTCATCATTTTTGAACGTGAGGACTTTTGAACGTGAACAATTAAAATTGTCAGTATTAGGAAACTATTTTTTTAATGAACTCTGGGAACTCTGTTAAATGAGATCTACCGGTCAAGCTTAGGTTACAGTTAGGAATTGATACTTTTAGTAAATTGAGACCGTTAAAAGCCGCTAAAAAAGAGATCGATCTGCTAAGTACCCGTCCGTGGATTCCGCATTCCAGCTAGTAGTTTATAAATTATATTGGATCAAATTGTATTAAGAGGAATATGTAGGTTGCTCCAGTACTTATCATCTAAAATATCACTGATTATAATTATATTTAAAAATTCAGTATAGTCGCGATAATGTGAACCATGTAAAGATAGGTATGTACAAGTTTTACGTAAGGAAGTTGTTAAAGTTTTGAAATATCTGTATACTAAGAGGATTCCATTTCCAGATGGTTTCATTATGAGTTCATCACATTACCACGAGTCTACTGTATTTATAAATAAATAGCATTCTTACCGCATATAACATAGTTGTATCAATAATAATAGAATTTCCAGCTGTAACGGAAACTTTGTTATGCAACAATTGCAGGGAAAACGGAATAATCTAGAAATTAGGGATTAAATACGAGTAAGTGCTTAATTAGAAGTTACTATCATTACTTCCTTTCTTATCATTGTGTGTCTGTTGATAATACTTAATTTAAATAATTCTTTCTTCATTTCGTTTTTCTGAAAAACAAATGAAAACATTTAAGTTATATAATAATATGTTAATATAATATATTATACCTTATTTATCAGAAGAGTTGCTACCAGTGCTATAACATATATGTCAAATATATAATAAAACATCCATATAAAAAGTATATAATTAATATTGGATAATATTCCCTTTCTGTATATTATATTCGTTAATCTGAAACCTTCCATTACAATCCCATAAAAGTCGATAGATAAATTCCATATGATCGGCAAAGAGAACATACGATTAAAATTTTCTAAGATATCACACAGATTCTTGTGTGTGTATTGCACTTGTTTCAAATAGGTTGATGATATGAAATATTTATGTTTCTTAAAAGAATGGCTCAAGTTATGAAATCTTTCTCTTAAACATAACATCCACGATATAAATGTACAAGAAAACGAAATTTTACACATATTAAAAATACAAAATATAATATAGGAATCCATATCTAGATTATTACTTTTTTTAACTGTTGGTTGTGTGTAATTATAATTTTCGTTAAAGTGAATAAAACAATTCAAAAATATATTTATAGCAATCCAAATCGATGCAATCACAGCTACATAAGCATTCTGATTTAAAATATTTATTTTTAGCATTTCTTGATCCACTGAAAATGTTTTTTTCCAAGTTTCCAAAATCAAACGGCGGTGGAAATTTAACGTCAGGCATAACAGAAATTGCAAAATTATGTCACAGTGGATATCATAGATTATAGTAAACCAATAAAGTAGATTCTCGGATTTGTGTGGTTTAATTATGTCATCTCTTACGAGGATATAGAGAGAAGTAATAAGGTAAAATAACACCGATAGAATCTTATAGAAACTTGTAATTTTAAGCAATCTGACAGTTCTACTACCAGCAGGTCCTCTTATTTGAAAATTGATTAAGCCTACACACATTTCGAATAGATAACTTGGCATCATGGATGTAAAAAAGTCGTCGACAATACGACGGTGTTTCGCAACGCTCATACCATGAAACTTATTGATTACTACTGTAATATTAGTAGAAACACAAACAATATGTAAAAGACAAAGCACTTAAACTGATTAAAATTGTGAGGTGAAATTCGATCGTAATTTATGAGAGAAATACATTGAAGTTTTTGAAAAACTCAGTCTGCTTAATTGTTATTATTTGGATATAATTAATGTACCATTATGCTAATGGTTTTGTAAAAATTAGAAAAATAAATGGGGTAAACTTTTATTCCACCGAGTAAAAATACTCTTTGGTTTACCTCGGCTAGCTTTAAATTCTAAATTTACCTTACTCGCTGTAAAAGAAAGCACCGTAAGTTAATCAATCACACAATAAAAAAAAGTCTTTCACATGAATGCAAATTTAATAATCCATGGATAAATTTTGTGTATTTTTATCATGAAATTAAAACCAACCAATACTTCTGGTATTGTCACAAAAACTACCCTCTGAATCGCAACCCTTAATTATTAGAGGGTTAACCAAAACAGAAGCCAGCTTCCGTCACAATCCGGAGAGGACCCCTACAGTTTGTTTAGCCACGATGTTAATAGACTAGCTCTTGATTCATGTGGAGGCATGGATAATGGATTTCTGAAAAAAAGACCCGCAGCTTGGGAAAACTCAAAAAAACGCAAATAGAAATCAAATGCTTTAATTGACACACACATAACAATTCCGTGTTTAATTCGACGTGGCACCTATTTTCTCTCTTCGCGATCGTGCTTCGTTGTTGTATTTTATCTTATTTGTACCAGTCACCCTATTTTTGTACAATCAACCGATAACCTTCCTGACGTCATATTGTATAATACTATAATATACAATACGACGGCCCAATCTTTCTACGTTAGCACAAATTTTGGTTTTGATTTGAAAGTGTCAATTTTCCTCTCAGAGGACTATTCAAATTATGAAATCAAAAATACAATATTTATTCAGTAATTTACCATATATGTATTTAACTTTATCACAATTAATGTTTACATGACCATTTATTTTTATTTATAAGTAATTTTAATTCTACAATGACATAATATATTTAGCTAGTAATGGTATATCGAATAATAATTTTAATGAAAAGTAAGAAACGGCCAAATATTAAATTGTTTCGTAGTACTTAGGATGATTGTTTAAATTTAAAATAATTATGCAGCGCTCGTAGTTAATTTTTTTATATAAGATTTACTATTTTTTAGCTTCTTTTAAGTGCACTTGAAAAGTTGTGTCAAAAATATCCAATTTGAGTGTTTGTTATATCAATCAATATATATGTACCAAATACATAGAACTATGATTATTACAAATTCTTCAACTATATTTGATCAAATTGTATTAATAGGATTATATAGATTGTTCCAGAACTTATCATCTGGAATAGATTACCTATTAGAATTATATCTTAAATTATAGTAGAGTTGCTATAACGTGAACTGCTATAACTAATTTTCAATGAATAAACCAGATTCATTAAATTTTATGAATATAATTTTATATATCCTTTTACGTCCTTTTATATATTAATTTGCAAAGATCAAAGAAGGGTCTAAGCGCCACATTGCACAGCAATATTTATAGAATAGTGGTCAATGTGCGATATTGGCCGTTTTCCACTAAAATGTTTTGGAATATTTAGAATCTAAAAATCTAAAATAGCTATATGTATGTCTTCACATTATTGCAACTCATCGGAACATATAAATTTTCATAATACCGCATATAACATAGTTGTATCAATGATGATAGAATTTCCAAATCTCACAGACATTTTGCTATGTAGTAATTGCAATGAAAATGTAACAACCTAAAAATTAAGAATTGCATTGAACCGTGTGCTTCACGTATAATTACCATTAACTTTTTTCCTTATGGTTATGTCCTTGTTGGCTATACACAACCTTAACAGTTCCTTCTTCATTTTGTTTTTCTGAAACAGAATTAATTATATTTTCACTAATTTATTCGCGTTAATGTACCTTGTTAATCAGAAGAGTTGCCACATATACTATAGCAAATAAATCAAATATAAAAAATAACATCCATATTAAAAATACATTGTATATTCTTGTTAAAATCCCGTTTCTGTATAAATTTGTTAATTTATAAATTGTCTTTGTAATCGCATAATAGTCGATAGATAAATTCACCATGATGGGCAAAGAAAATATATTATTACAATTTTCTAAGATATCACATAAATTCTTGTGTATGTCTTGTACTTGTTTCAAATAAATTGACGATATGAAGTAATTGTGGTTCACGAAAGATTTATTCAAATTATCAAATCTTTCCCTTAAACTTAACATCCATGATATAAATGTGCAAGAAAGCGACAACTTACACATATTCAAAATAGTAAATATAATCATAGAATCCAAATATTGATTATTATTATTACTTGTTGGCTGTGTCATGTGATAATTTTCGTTAAAGTGCATATAGCAGTTCAAAAATGTATTTATAGCCATCCAAATTAACATAATAACAGCTATATAAGCATTCTTGTTCAAAATATTTATTCGCAACATTTCTTCATCGATTAAAAACATCTTTTTCCAAGTTTCCAAAATCAGACGGCGGTGGAAATTTAAGCTCAGGCATAACAGAAATTGTAAAATTAAATCACAGTGAATATCAAAGATTAAAGCAAACCATAAAAATAAATTGTCGGATTTCACAGATTTAAAAATATCATCCCTTATCACAATGTATAGACAAATTATTAGATAAAATAACAGTGATAGAATCTTATAGGAACTTGTGAGGTTTATCAAATTAAAGGATCTTTTGCCAGGAGGTCCCCTTATACGAAAATTGATTATACCTAGAAACATTTCTAATAAAAAGCTGGGCATCATAGATGTATAAAAGTCATCGACAAAGCAAAGGTGCTTTTCAATGTTCATATCTTCGAACGTATCGATTTCTAGTTTAAAATTTGCAGGACACTATTAATTGTAGTCAGTAATTAGGTAAAGCACTTAAAATTTGTTATTGAATGTATCAACAAATTTTTATAGCATTGTATGGTTAGTACAACGGTGACGGTGTTTTGCAATTTTCATATCTTGGAATGTATTGATTATCACCGTATGTAATAATGTGGGGATACTAAGTACTAATAGTAATGAAATAAAACACTTTAACCCTCGCGTGCATGAATTACGTATAAAAAAATATTGAGGCATGATAAAATATTATTTTTGGAACTTTTTGCGCCCATGTCATTATGAGGACATTATGCATTAACGGCAACAAACTATACATAAGTTTCTATGGAAACTTTTTTTTTAATTAATTTTTTCTATTAAAAAATTGCTTCTTGCATTAGTATAGAACGATTTGAAATAATTGTCCCTTATTTGATTTGCATGATTTTGAATGGAATGATTAGATCCAAACCATCTTCAGATTACTGCATCAATAATTCTATAATCTCTTTATCTGCAAGGTCCTTGATGCTATGATAGAACTTTTTATGCTCAAGTTGTATTTCAGATGGACCTACCTCCCAAGTAGCATTTTTGACTACCAATTTTCAATTTCTGCAATATTGCTTGCAAATAGCTGTCTATTTCGACGCAATATGAAAAATTGAAAAAGCAAATTGCTAGCAAATACCGCCTAAAAATTGCTAGCAAATTGTGCCTAAATATTGCTAGCAATTTGCTTGAGCAAATCACTCTAGTGCTTATTCCGGCACCGACAACCAGTATAGTTCGACCTTGCTTGTAACCATGTAGGCACTTACATCTCTTTACATTGCATTATGCGCTTCAGTCGGCGCTGGAAAAAAACTGATTGCACTGTGAACACTTAATTCAAATAAATACCAGCGCCGACATTGCTATAGGTGCTTATTTATTTGATTATACTGTGAGCACTTCCATTTGTTACTACGTATGATTGTTGATACCGATAATAATCTGAAACCTGCAACTTTTGTTTACATGTAAGCAACTGAGATAACTTTGCATTTATGTATTATGTAGAGAGTAGGCAATGGAGAAATGAAAAGAATTTTATAAGAAAACCTAATGAATGTTGCTCCTTCAAGGAAAAGTGTTTGGACATCCCCCCTAGTTTCAGCTTCTCATTATACATAAGTACTATGCGCCTTATCTTGTCCTGAGACTTATCAGTCTAAATTTTTTTTACAAGCTATTACTTCATTGCCTAGTCTTTTAGATCTAATTGCCTGAATATAAATCGTCGCTTCTGATTAAGTTCCTTTAAGCTTTTTGGCGACCATAATATGTAATTACGCAATAGTATAAAATAATAAATTATTATTGGCAATATTTTCATCAAAAAAATCTAAAATTATTTTTAATTTAACATACTGCAATGATTTTTGTCTCCAAAATTTCACTTCAAAATGTCGCTGCACCAGTTTCACGCCGGTAGCTGAGTTTTTCTCTTTGTCAAGGGTCAGTGGATTCAGACAAACGAAATAACAAGGCAATAATTCGAAGTTAACACAATTTATTAAATGAAAATATTCAATTGCGGAAATTTGCATCAATTTATAATTGGCAATAAGCTTGCCTCGAACCAAATGTGTGAATAATGTAACAATTTAAAAATCCAAGCAATATTTAATTCCTCAAATACAGAAGCTAAACTTGGATATTCAATTATTCGTGTAAACATATGTAATTCATAAATCAATTGTACACAGTTTTCAATAAATTCATTAACAACACAAATCGTCGTTACAATTTGAATTTATTAAAATAAAATAAATTTTTACCTTACAAATTGGTAATTTTTCACTCGACTTAGCGCGCCACTGGAGATCGTGTGTTCGGAATTCTGTCGGTAATCGCCACCTGTTTCAATATCTTCAAAGCTGCAAGTGTTCCAAACAGCAGCCAGTGTTCTTGCGTTAAAAATTGTGTGTAATATCCAACCAAACCATTTACTTTGCTATCCAACTTTCTTTTTTAATTGTTAATCGAACAATTATTGTCTGAGACAATACTCAGGTAAGTGATCGCTTAATTATTAATTTCACTTTTATCACCAAATGTGATGCTATAGCTTATAGCTATAGCTATAGCTATAGCTGGAGGTTATAACCTCCGATTTTCGGAGCACGTGTATAATTTTTCTATAATTAATTTTCTTACAGGTATTCGATTAATAAATACCTCGTTACATTCGCAATACACAATTCTCACTTTTTACACGCCGTACGTAGTTAATTACTACGTAATTACACGACTCTCGTTAATTATTCACTTATGTGAATACGCAAATTTTTACTCTCTCTGAGTCTTGGATCAAAGAACTTCATACGAGTTCCTAAATTGAGATCCAACCAAGAACTGACTGCTCTCCTCCTTTTTCTTGCTGGCTTCGTTCCCCCCTATTCAAATTTGGTTTTTTGTGAAGTGGGAATTTTTTATTCCTATCAGCTAAATTGGCTCTTCCTTCCAGGTAACATAAAGTTTTTATTCGAGTACGCACCGAAATATTATGAACACTTTGTTTTCAGGAATGTGGCACTGTTTACCATGCAGAAAATTATACACAGGACGCGGCATAAATTTCGTATTGTACAAACAAATTCAAAAGTGTCAGTTTTATGTGTAAATCTGTTACAATTTGATGGTTTTTGTAAAATTGATGCAAATATCGCTTTTTATACCAGTTGAATTAACTGGTTACTGATTCTAACACAAGTGTCTTCAAATTACCACCTTTTTAATCAACCCGAACCTCTAAATCTGGAAATATCACCACAATACATTAGTTGTTGATCATGTACATACATTCGTTTGTCTTACTCTGAACTACTCCGAGTTATTATTATAAAGCTTTACATTCTTTATGAATATATACATAGCTATCCCTGTTTTGGGATTTTCAAATGTGTTTTAAGAGGAGGATTAGACACCATATGTACTTTGCATTTGTTTCCTTGTTTGTTCGATCTCACCGCAGCGTATGGATGTCCATTGGAAGGCCGAGCTAAGAAATTCTGTGAAATACTTTAAAAATTCAAATTTATCAAAAATTATCTTTATTGTAGAATTGGGTATGATATTGGCGAAAATGTAGATGGTCTCTGTCTATAAAAAAAAAACTAACTTGCTTAGCGGTATTTGTGAATTTTGTAAAGAAATTATTTGTTTATATTGATGTTGGATCGAGGTTGTAAATAAAACACGCAATTGTTGTTTATCTAAGAAATTAGCTTTTATTAGGTTGGAATTACCAGTTACTATAAACATTGAAACAAAAAAATTTTGCACTTTCAAAATCGTGGTTGGAAAGCCAGAAATACAAGTTTCATCAAATATTCTGCACTTGGTGATTTTACGATCGTACATTTAATATTAATTATTTCAAATTCTGACGTTTGTAGAATCACACAGATTGGTCATGAAATGATTCTACCGGAACCAAGAAAATTTTTAGTTTCGCACAAATTGCTATCGTAAGATTCCTGAAAATGCGAAGTTTCCTCTACAGGAATAATTGAATTGAATACGAATAAGTAAATTTTATGATTATTAAATTATATAAACTACATTTGATCAAATTGAATTAAAAGAAATATGTAGGTTGCTCCAGTACTTATCATCTGAAATAAACGATATTATTATTATAATTAAGTTTATTTTGAAATACAGTAGAGTTGCTATAATGTAAACTAATTAAAGAACGGCGTATTCATATTATCAAAATATTTGAATGTTTTAAAAGCATTTGTTAAGTCTAAAAATGTATTACGAAATTAGGAACAATGAGAAATAAGGCGGACATTAGCGCAATTCTACTGTACATTATAATTAAATAGCAAACATACTGCAAATAACAGAGTCGTATCAATGATAATAGCTTTTCCAGCTAAAACAGACACTTTGCTTTGAATTAATTGCAAAGAAAACATAAAAATCTAAAAAGTTAAGCTTTAAATACAAGAAAATGATTGATTAATAAGAACTATTTTTACTTGATTTCTTATAGTTGTACATTTATTGGCTACGCTTAACCTTAATAATTCCATCTTAATTTCGTTCTTCTAAAACACAAATTTATTGATAAACTTTCATTAAATTATGGGCATTAATATAAGTTAATATAGAGGCCTCATTAATATAGAGGCGGTCGGAGCTTAGCGGTCACGCGAGTTAACTATGAACGCTAAATACCCGGTTCGAATCCGAGTAAAGTAAGAACTTATTCTGGCCGTCTCTCCCTCGGCAGGCAATGGCAAACCACCGGGGTGTAATATGCCAAGAGAAACCTTGTCTTAGGGTAAAAAAAAGGACTTAGTACGAAACATATAAAGTACATAAATCGTCCCCAAATTAAAAGGTTCACCAAACCCTCTTTAGGGTAAAAGGACCGAGAAAGAAAAGAAATATAAGTAGATACGTACCTTATTCATCAGAACAGTTGCTGCAAGTGCAATACTAAATACATCAAATATAAAGAATACTATCCATACAAAAACAGCATAATAAATAGTTTTGTTTTTGTATAAAGTTGTTAATCTAAAAATTTCTATTACAATCACATAAAAGTCCATAGATAAAGTCATTATCATGGGCAAGGAAAAGATATTATTCAAATTTTCTATGATATCACATAGATTTTTGTGCAAATCCTGTACTTGTTTCAAATAGTTTGTTGATATTAAGTAATTATGTTTCTTGAAAGAATTGTTCAAGTTAAAAAATCTTTCCCTCAAACTTAACATCCAGGATATAAATGTACAAGAAAATGAAATTTTACACATAATTAAAATAGTAAATATAATAATCGAATCAAAATATTGATTGTTATTAATTAGTATTGTTGGTTGAGCGATACTGTAATTTTCGTGAAAGTGGATAAAAAAATTAAAAGATACGCTTACGGCCATCCAAATCGACATAATAATTGCTACATAAGCATTCTTGTTCAAAATATTTAATTGTAGCATTTTTTGATCCACTAATAGCATCTTGTTCCAAGTTTTCAAAATCACAGTGCCATGTAAAAGTAAGTTGCAGCATAATAAAAGTTGCAAAATTACATTACTGTGGCTATCATAGACCATAGTAAACCAAAAAAGTAAATTGTCGGATTTGTTTGGTTGAAGAATATCATCTCGTATAAGAATATGTAGAGAAACAATTAAATAAAATAATATAGATATAATTTTATAGAAACTTGTCACTTTTATCATTTTGAAGGTTCTGTGACCAGGAGGGCCTCGTGTTCGAAAACTGTTTAATCCTAGAATCATTTCTAATAAATAACTTGGCATCATAGATGTATAAAAGTCGTCGATATTAGGACGCTGTTTTGCCATGATGTTCATATCTGGTAACGTATTGATTACCACTGGAATACTGGTAAGAACAGTTGTTATAGGAAGTAATTCAATAAAGCACTTAATATTTATTATTAATGGGTCAAAACATTTTTATATTATCATTTTTAGGTGGAGACTTTTCAATTAATTGATTACTTTTGTTGTGGTTCGGATTCCACTTTAAAATGTTAGTTCAGAAAAAGTTACCCCACTGCATCCGTATCTTTATCCAAAAATAACCGAATAAGTACCAGTCAAGTAAAAGAGTTCCACATTTTGGAATCAGAGAACTCAGGTATGAGCAAAGGAGATATGAAATAAAATTAGATGCGTTACAAGAATTGGATGGAAAAGGCCAAAACGAGCTAATCAGATATGCCTTTGCATTTATTAGCAGATTATGTACTCTGGCGGTGAAAGTATTTGTTTCATCCAAATTGCATGAAAAACTGATACTTAAATGTAACAGGGACAACTGAAACGTTTTACTCAACAAGGAATGCTTAACACCAAAATATTGTAACATGCAATAAAGAGTAATTAATTGCATAAAAATGCACATTAAATGTATAATTTGCTACTTAATTGATTAATAATCTAGGGCAGCGTTTCTTAATGTTTTTTATCCGTGGAACCTTTTTTAATGTCCTCTTTTATCGTGGAACCCCTATTTTGAAAAAATATTTTCAGAATTAACTAAAAGTTCTTAAAATAACAGACAAATAGAACTTTTAAATTTTAATGAGATGACTGAAATTGCTTTTTATTATTACAGATATACTTAATATTAGGCTTTATTGATGAAAGTTGAATTCTCATGTCAGGTTCGGCATCAAGTCTGTTGCGGTATTTTTTTTTGTCGATACATAAGCGGAGAACCCCGTTTCACACATGGCAAAACGGCCTTTTGTGATAATTGAGGATATTCATCTTTTGATCTGCACCAAAATTCCACTAATGGCATTGATTTAAACTTCTCTTGCCATGATGAATCAGACGGAATCAGATGTCATTTCAATAAAAGTTTCATATTCTTTTGCTGACATGGTTGAAGGTCGTGCATTGACAATAAATGGGTTTTTAATCCACAATTCATTTTTTAACCTGCTGTTCGTTTGGAAAATATAGATTAAATGTTTCACTCAAACCAGTAAGGTGCTGAATAATTTTTTCTATTTCAACCCCTTCCTGTTCTGAAAAGCATTTTATTGTTGGAAATTTTCCAAAATTCTATCTTTTTCTTAATAGCAAGAATTTTTTCGTGAGCAGTAAATACATTTACTTGTTTGTCCTGAAGGGTGAAATTAAGCTCATTGATCTTCGTCGCAATATAAATGGAAACCAAATAAAAATGATACGCTGCTACGTTTTTTTCTGTACTGTTTTATGGAGTCGAGTCTTGGACATTAACGGATGCAACGACGAAGATATTACAGGCTTTCGAAATGTAGATTTACATATGTAGATTACAGACTAATGCAGAGATACTTAGAAGAATGGCGAAACAGACGTAAAGTAGTGAGCACGGTTAAGATGAGAAAGTTGCAGTATTTGGACACATTATGAGAAACGAGAATAGATACCATCTTCTGCAGTGCATATTACAAGGTAAAATAGAAGGAAGAAGAAAGCGTCTCAAGAATTTGAGAACGTGGTTTTCGATGACGACGACGGAGCTTTTCCGCACTGCAGTCAATAAAGTTATAATAGCCAGGATGATAGCCAACATCAGGAACGGATAGGCACTTGAAGAAGTCAAGAAATCGATCTTTTAATTCGAAATTGTGTTCCAAAAAGGCACGCACCTCGTCCCTTAACTCAAAAATACGAGTTAGTATCTTTCCCCGAGATAACCACCTGACCTCAGTATGTAAAAGAAGAGAAGTAAATACTTCCCATGTATTCAGACATAGGATTTTGAATAAACGATTATTTAGAGGCCGCGATTTTATTAAGTTGATTATTTTTACGACCTCATCAAAATAAAAAGCACTTAAGTTTCGTGGAACCCTTAAGTCATCTCCGCGGAACCCCAGGGTTCCGCGGAACACAGTTTAAGAAACGCTGATCTAGGGCAATGAGCGCATGAGGAACCACACGTCACTACTAGTCCAACTTCTAAGGGGAGCAGCATCAAGCAAGCATACTCAAGAATTGACCCTGGGGCTTCCACCATTCAAGTAGTTTTAACTTTTAGAAAAAGTAACCTCCTTGGGTTCAAATGTTTTAAGGATAATTCCTAAACACCCTAAGAGATTTACTTACCATCTCAAGTTTAAGCTGTTGCTTGGGAGTTCACCAGAGCTCGACTTTCTGCGCCATAACAAGTCTCCTTGCTATGAATTAAAGCCAGAACCCTTTAGGTCTCCATATAATGTTTGGTTTCCTATAAGACTGACCTCTTGCAACATGAAGCCATGGGTTAAAATCATTGGGTCATCCCATTTTCCATCTAGACATAAAAATTCCGCGCCATGAGCTGGTCATCATCTTTTTATGGTCATAGGTAATTACAGTAAGTACGGGAGTCATTCGGATTCCTTCAGGGACTGACCTCCTGCACCATGAACAAGTCATGGGTTAAGGTATTATGTCCTTTGAGATACTTTGGCTCCCTCAGGGCGTTAACTCTGATGCTACCTTTGCCATCATGAGAATCCGTAGCTTGGCATCATTTAAGCCACCCGGAAAGCAATGTACGGTCTTACACAAGGCGGCTGCTGACTGTTGCCCATCTTGATGTTCTAGTTTTTATTGAATTAGATATAGCTAGTTGACATAAAAAAGAAGCGACTTCCCTTAGTGCTGACCTTCCGCGCCTTGATCAAATCATGGGTTAACATTGTTGTCCTTTAGGTCATCTACGTTCGTTCAAGTTTCAGAAATCAAGTTTCTGAGTTCAAGTTTCAGTTCTTAGAGCGTTCCAGATATTAGGTAGGTAGCTTGATAGAACTTCTAGATTAAAAATGCTAGATGAACCAAGATATCATTGACCCAAAGCTCATCCCAAGAAATTTACACTCATATTCTTAGAAGCATGGTTTTTATTCTGTATGTTGTACCGCTTAAGTCTCCGGTTGTACACAGGGTTGCTGTTGACTCTTACCCTTCCCGATGAACTTTATTGCCAGTGTTAAGTTAGGATGATTTACAGGTGAAAGTTTGCCAAAGGTAGTACAAATTAGGAAGATTCTTTATTTCCTACACAAAAATATTTGCCATAGCAGGTATAAAATAGAGCTACTTCAGTTACAGGAAGCTGTAGCAGTGAAAACTTACCCCTAGGAAGTAATTCTGCAGGTTCTGGTAAATTTTGATGACTGAATATTGGTAAAGTGGCTTTGGGTACTGAAAAGAACAAATTGAATTGCAACATAAATTGAAGTTCCCAGAAAATGATTTTAAAAGGAGAACACTTGCACTCACCAATTTGCACCATTTATAATATACGTTTTGGACATAATTAGTAATACATCAGGTGAAAGTTTTAAACCCTCAATTCAGCCAAATTTGGGAAAATCGATTGTGGAGAAAGAAAATTGCAAGTAATTTTATATTGTATATATCTAGAATAATATTTTATTGATGATTTTTTACTGATGTACTACTAATTATGACAAAAACGTATACTAAAAATGGTGCAAATCGGTGAGTGCAAGTATTGGCACTTCCCTTGTTAATAAGATTTCTTCTTCTGTTTCTTCTTCACTCCTGGACCATAGGCCTCTTCAGTAATGGAGGTTTTGATCATAACTCACTGAGTAGTCCTAAGATCGATTTTTGGACTATAGTTGTGTTACATCCAGTAGCAGCTTGCTATGCTATTTGTTAACTTAGGGTAACCACCGATTTAACGTGCCTTAAAAAAAAGTT
The DNA here is from genome assembly GCA_958510855.1 of Rhagonycha lutea. Classification (NCBI taxonomy): domain Eukaryota; kingdom Metazoa; phylum Arthropoda; class Insecta; order Coleoptera; family Cantharidae; genus Rhagonycha; species Rhagonycha lutea. The sequence goes on along the minus strand of OY294039.1, from coordinate 35,009,827 downwards.
TAACTCTCCCACAGGGGCTTGTCCAAAAAGGGAGATGGGCTAAAGCAACAATAGGCCAAATTAATAGACAATTACAAAAAGTTAGCAATTTTGAATTAATTAAGTTGGCAAATTCCCCCCCGAAAAAAGTTGGCAGGACACGTCCCTGCTCTCCCCAGGTTTGAACCCGGTACCCTCATTCGCATCCAACTGTGTTAGCTGTAAAGCAATGACAGTCTTTTATCTTAATGGCACTTATTAATTAGTTACACAAAATCAAATTACCTACCAACATCACATTTACAAATTCTTTCAACAATTTTTATTTTCGATACAAGCGGGTACATGGTACAATAAACCAATTATGAGATGTACTACATGTAAGTGAGAAAAACATCAATTTGTAAAAGACACAATATTTTTATCAAAATGAATTGGTTACTTAGTGAATGAAATTGCTAACTTAATTAATTAATTCCAACTTTTCAAACGGAATCATAAAAAACTTGATATGCAACACATGTAAAAGTGCATTATCAAAAATATTGCACAAATAACCACTAATACATGCAATCGTCCAGTAATGTACCGTCCAGGCTGTACCGAATCATGATCCCAACATCAATTTGATTCTATAATTTTCTTTTTAAAAACTGTCAATTGTTTTTCTCTTGCTTAGTAGATTAATCATGTGCATTCCCAGAAGTAATGGAGCATAATACTTCATATGCGTAGGTACTACAGTTTCTTGCATTTTAATTTAAAATACTATGGTTAGTACACCTCTTCTTTAATGTGTCAAAAGATGCAAATTAAGTGGAGTATTTGGTATACTACATAGTACATAACCAGGATAGTATTTATGATTATTGGAATAAATTATATATGATCAAATTGAATTAAGAGAAATAAGTATGTTGTTCCAGTACTTATCATCTGAAATAGATTACCTTTTATATTTCATTTATATTTTAAAATTCAGTAGAATCGCGATAAAGTAAACCAATTAAGAAACAATTTTTTTCATTTTTTTCAAGTAGAACTTGAACTTTACCCGTAAGTAATTTGCACGTCAAGGTAACGTTTTCTCCACAACCCCTGGGAACTTGATAGGGTGGGCGTATGAAGATGATAGTATAATTTTAGAAGACATAAAATGTCAACATTTGATATTTTCTTTTGTGTTTCCGTTGTCGAATGTTCACGTTATGGGAAATTCACATTACCGCGATTCTACTGTACCTATTAAAAAATATCAATCGTACTGCATATAACAAAGTTGTATCAATTGTAATAGAATTTCCAGCTTTAACGGATACTTTGGTATGTAACAATTGTAAGGAAAACGTACAAATCTAAAAATTAAGTATTAAATACACGAAAGTCTTTAATTTTTAATTACTGTTAGAATATACTTCTGTTCGTATACTATCTGTATATTTGTTAGCTATACACAACGTTAATAATTCTTTCTTCATTTTATTCTTCTAAAAATAACTAAATACATGTTCGTTAAGTTATGAAAATTAAATAAATACCTTATTCATAAGAAGAGTTGCTACAACTGCTATAGCAACTATATCAAATATAAAGAATAATATCCATATAAAAAGTATATAATAACTATTTGATAATATTCCGTTTCTGTATAAATTAGTTAATCTAAAAATTCCCATGATGGTCCCATAAAAGTCTATAGATAAATTCATCAAAATAGGCAAAGAGAACATAGTATTAAAATCTTTTACAACATCACACAGTTTTTTGTGCAAGTCTTTTACTTGTTTCAAATAAGTTGTCGATATTGAGTAATTATGTTTCTTGAAAGTGTGGCTCAAATTATGAAATCTTTCTCGTAAACTTAGCATCCAGGATATAAATGTACAAGAAAACGACACCTTACACGTATTCAAAACAGAATATATAAAAATAGAATCCAAATATCGATTATTATAATTAACTGTAGGTTGTGTCATAGTATAATTGTCGTTAAGGTGAATAAACCAGGTAAAAAACGTATTTATAGCCATCCAAATAGATATAACAACAGCTATGTAAGCATTTTTGTTTAAAATATTTATTTGTAAAAGTTTTTGATCGACAAAAATAATCTTTCTCCAAGCTTCCAAAATCACATTTCGGTGGAAATTTAAGGTGAGGCATAACAGAAATTGGAAAACTACATTACAGTGGATATCGTAGACTGTAGCAAACCAAAAAAGTAAGTTGTCGGATTTGTGTGGTTTAATAATGTCATCTCTTATCAGGAGATATAGAGAAATAATTATATAGAATAGCAGAGACATCACCTTATAGTAACTTGTAAAATTTAGTAATTTGAAAGTTCTTTTACCAGAAGGTCCTTTGATTCGAAAATTGATCAAACCTAAAATCATTTCGAATAGATAACTTGGCATCATAGATATATAAAAGTCGTCGATAATACGGTTGAAGTTTCCAACTACCATGTTCTGGAACATATTGATTACCACTATAGTAATGGTAGGAAACCAATAGCAAGTAATGAAATGAAGCACTTAAAGTTTCTTATTGAAAGAGTCAACAAATTTTTATAGTATGATGTTTATTTTGTGTGAGGCTTTAATTTAATTTGGGAAATGTAATATGGAATTTAAGAATAATGTTGAGACTTTAGAACAGGGGAGAAATTAGTAATAATAGAGATGTGCCTGTGGCCCAATTTTTTTGTTAACGATGGCAATTCGTCAACTCAGGGGGACCGCCGGCTTAACGTGCTCTCCGAAAATCACCCGAAATTCTCAAAATTATATCTCACCAAGATGCTACCATCAACGATAAGAAGGCAGAAGATACGGTGAAGAATTTTCAAAATGGAAACAAAGGGTATCTTCTCAAGAAATCCCTCCTTGGATACGCCAAGCAGGAAGAAGTTGGTAAGTTGGAAGAGGTATTAAATTAACACTGATTATACCAGCTCGTTTGAAAAGGCACAGCATAAATTAATAAATAAAAAATAGCGACATGCACCTCACTAATCAACGATAATTTATTGTAAAACGCCATAGAAAAGAAATCAAATTATAGTTTGTTTTTTAAAATGTATTTCTCAAAGCTACCTATACAGTTCTTTGCGATAGAATATAAAGCAGTGTATGCATCTCATCTTGAAGTAAATTTTCAAAGTGCGAAAAACATGTAATTTCTAGTATTTGCTATAGTACATAAATTAATATTATTACAATGTATAATAATATATAATTAATTTATGCTTATTAAAAATGCTTAAACTACATTCGATTAAATTGAATTAAGAGGAATATATAGGTTGCTCCAGTACTTATCATCTGAAATAAACTACTAATTATATTTATAGTTTTATTTTAAAATACAGTAGAGTCACGATAATGTGAACTAATTAAGAATGGTATAGTTCTGGGTTTCGAAGAGTTTACCTGTTTACTGCAAGCATGAATTGAAATAATTAAAAATTAATACATTACCTTCTCCCGTACTTTAGGGGGGTCTTGGAAAGAATTTATAATTTCTGCATCTTTAAGGATTCATCCAGTTCACTGAATATAGCCAGCCACTCGTTTGAAAGGTGGCTGATTTTGTTACTAATGTTACTGCAAAAATTATTTTGTTGCCCTAATAAATTTATAATTCTCAAGAATTATGATAATTACTTTTCAATTTTGCATTTTGGTCATGCTTTGGATTATTTAAATAAGATTATTTTTTTCACACTCATTATGAGGTGTTCACATAACCGCGACTCTACTGTACCTACAAATAATAAGTAACCGTACTGCAAATAACATTGTTGAATCAATGATAATAGAATTTCCAGATGTAATGGACATTTTCCTGTATATCAATTGCAGTGAAAATGTAAAAACCTAAAAAGTAAGTTTTAAATAGTAAAAAGCGATAGTAAATTACATTACTTCTCTTCTAATCTGCTTGTTGGCTATAAATAATCTCAATAATTCCTTCTTCAATTCGTTCTTCTGAAAAGCAGTTAAATATATACACAATTTCATTAAGTTATGCGCGTTAATATACTTACTTTATTCATCAGAAGAGTTGCCGCAAGTGCCATACTAAATAAATTAAATATATAAAATAATACCCATATAAAAATTATATTATAAGTATCTGTCAAATTTCCGGTTCTATATAAATTGGTTAATCTAGAAATCCCCATTACGATCCCACAAAAGTCTATAGATAAATTCATTATCATGGGTAAAGTCAACATATTATTAATATTATTCAAAATATCACACATATTTTCGTACAGCCCATGTACTTGTTTCAAATAATCTGACGAAATTAAGTAATTGTGCTTCTTGAAAGAGTTGCTCAAGTTATGAAATCTTTCCCTTAAACTTAACATCCAGGAGACAAATGTACAAGAATACGAAATTTTACACATATTGAAAATAGAAAAAATGATAATAGAATCCAAATATTGATTATTGTTATTAACTGTTGGTTGAGTGATATAATAATTGTCGTGAAAGTGAAGAAAACAGTTAAAAAATGTGCTTATAGTCAGCCAAATCGATATAATTACAGCTACATAATTATTCTTGTTCAAAATGTTTACTCGTATCATTTCTTGATCAACTAAAAGAATCCTTTTCCATGTTACCAAAAACAAACTGCGGTTTAAGTTTAAGTTCAGACATAGCAGAAATTGAAAAATTAAATTGCAGTGGATATCATACATTGTAACAAACCATAAAGCCAAATTGTCGGATTTCAATGATTTGAAGATGTCATCCCTTATTAGAATGTAGAGAGATATAATTAGATAAAATAAGAGAGACAGCATATTATATAAACTTGTAATTTTTAACAGTTTGAAAGTTCTGTTACCCGGAGGTCCTTTTATTCGAAAATTAATTAAACCTAAAAACTTTTCTAGTAGATAACTTGGCATCAATAGATACACAAAAATCATCGATAGTTCTACAGTATTTTATAACATTCATATTTTGGAACGTATTGATTGTTACTGTATGTAAAACTAAAAATAAAGCTCTTATTATTATAATAACTTGTTATTACAAGTGCCCACAAATTTCTATAGCATGATTTGTTTTTCCGTAAGACTTTTCAATTAATTTGGGAAATTTAATACGGAATATTAATATTTAATATTTTGATACAAAAAAACAATTTAATCATGAAGGTTTCATAATGATGACCACCGGGGACTACTCTGAAGTTACAATATGATAATATCACAGGTGTGCAACTTAATGTTAAATTTTTGTTCGCTAATGACGAAACAACGAGGAGAACTTGCAAAGATGGCGTGGCAAGCGCCAACCGCTGAACGCGGGAAATTTGAGTAGAATATATATTTAATTTAAAAAATATAAAATGTAGTAGATTGATTTAAAATCGATAGATTCGTTTTTTTCTTTCTTGATAACCAAACTATGAATATCAAGAAAGTCAAAAACAAAATCTAATCGATTTTAGATCAATCTACTACTCATGTAGTTGAAAAATCTTCGGTTTTGATAAAAATAAACAATAATAACTCTGTTGTGATTTTTATTCAATCTTTGAAATTATGCATTTACAAAATAAAATAACAAACATAATTATAACAAAATATAAAGACATTAATGTCCAACGAAAGAACCCTTTAACAAGTGGGATTACAGAATACGATCTCCAACGAAGTTCGTTTGAAACTTCATAACAAATCCAAACAAATATCTTATACAATAACGAAAAGGTTACAGAATAGGGGTGCAATCGTCTTTTTATCAAAGACGTGCAATTTTATCTAATAACAAAAAAGTTCACTTACCGACTTATTCGAAAACAACCACCAACAAAAAAAACAATTTACTACAATTCAAAAGTTCATGAAAACGTAACCTAACAACGAAACAATTACTTTGGTATTTTGTGGAAACCAGATGGTGGTGGAAACAACCCAAGGTAATTCTAATTTCCAGTGTTCCCAGTATGATAATGTTTTCATATAATAGAATAAGTACATAGTTAAGTACTCGATTTGATCAGATGGAAAGTAATGCATATTTTCTACTTAATTTTCTTCACTTCTACAAACTAAACAAATGATTTACCTCATTTGCTTTAAACGATGGACCCAGGATAAGTTAACCTTTAAAATATTAAAAGTTAATGTAAAACAAAATTTAAAAAAAACTCGTCGTACTTACCTAACAAATATACAATACATTCGGAGCCAGAATAAAGATAATTTTTATTTAACCCTTCAGAGAACCAACGTTTAGCAACACGTGAATAGAACAACTAAGGATGTTTTTAAGGTTTCTAAGACGTCCTTCTAAGTAAAATAAGCATTTTTTATCTAAGCATAATATGTTTGTAGGAATTGTTAACTTACCGACTTATTTGAAAAACAACCACCACGAAAAGAAACAATTTACTGCAATTCCAATGTCCATAAAAACATAACCAAAGAAAATATAGCGTGAACATAACCATACAAAACAACCTAAGAAAACAACCAAAGCCGCCAAAATCGGAATTAAAATTGACATGACTGACACCTATTGACAGTTGTTGTAAGGGAAACTGCGGAAACTGTAAATTGCTCCAATGGTGTCATCTATGCACCTTCTCCTCCTCAAGTTGAGGAAGACAGTGCGATTGCGCAAATATGGGTTAGAGAGAGATACATAAAAGTTGATAATAGCGAACAAATTTGCTATATGAGTTACCTACCCCTGGATAATATTTATATCTTAAGCTAACAAAACATTCTAATGAAGTAAATGGTCAGATTCCACGACCTTCATACTGGACTAGTTCATTATTCAGAGTTGATAACACCGGAAGTTTGTTACTGCATAATTACATTTATGCAATCGTCACACATTTTAAGTCATTATGCAATGAGCAATCTTATTAGGGATCGTTTGCTGGTTATGAGTAAACGTAACTTCTCCCGCAAAAGATTGGAAAATTCAGGTCTCTTATGATGGCAACAGATTTTTCTGATTCATCCGGTTTGGTTATGTCGTCTTTATTGATCTTGTTGAGTTCATAATCTTGGGTTTTGAAGTCCGAGTGTTTACGTTTCCTAATACAAATGCACAAAATAATTAAATAAACAAAGATGGTTCCTTACATTTGTTGTCTTAAAATGTATCAATCAGAGTTCTTCCACCCGTTACTGCCAAAGAGACACAGAGAGCTCTCTGATGACCCGTTTAAAGCGGGACCAGGGCATACATACACCTCTCCGGCAATGGAGTTATTCATTCACTGGAATATCTCTGATCAACTCAAAGACTAGCATGTCGCCCCTTTAATCGTCTGAATTTCTCTCAGTGGACCTGTAAACTGTAAGGCATACCCGTAGCTTAGCGTACAACGCCATCTCCAAAAATGGTTGATCGCCTCTCTTGCGAATGCCAAGTGTATGAATTTTGCTCATACGCTCGCACCATACGATATACTACATGCCATGAGTAGTCCCTTATGGAAAATTCTAACGACCTTCCCCCGGAGTACTTCATCTCCAATCCTTCTTCAACATCTATCGCAAAAACCAAACGACATAAACTTGGAGACAGGGCACCTTTCACGAACACCTCGACTGCCTTCATCTTTGAAACCCCCATAACGTGTCCCTCACCTGTCAACTTACGTTTTTACTACCCGGAAACGCTCCTCCTCTTATCGCGGTATTGCTCTACTTCTACTCCCCATAGTCAGATAGATGTAATCGGCGTACTATGTCATACAATGACCTTTTTGCGATCCTACCAACGAAGTAGTCCTTCTTATCATAACGCCGACCACGTATTCCTCTGTCGAATCTCTGACACGGCGGATATTTTATTGCATTTATTGAATATTTCGTGCATTAACATCACATATTACATATATCCCTGAAACCAGGTTATGCAGAATTTTGCACTTATACCTATCAATAAAATATACAATTTTGGTAAACTTATACACGCAATATTGATCACTAAAAAATTATCTAAATGGTAATTCAATACTATGCAATGGTAACCATGCATGGCTCATATCATCACCGGGATGCTGCTAAATGTTCCCTAAATTTTAGATACTTTCATCAAGTAGAGAAATGCATTATCTGTTTGGTAGGTGGACAGGAAAAACGTCAAAATTGTGAAAAAATCTGGTATTAGATTTGGACAATTACACCAAATGGATGCGATAGGGACACACTTTCTTCATGATGCTGATTCAAACCGAAACGGTAGGAACAATAGTGTAACCAGTTCTATAATAAAATGCATGTTTGTTTTATTCCGTTTCGTCAGAAGAATTCTGATGGAACAAATTAATAATCTATGATATTTTATACACTACATTTTCTATTTTCTAGGATTAAGGTTCAAAATTCGGAAAGCTATATTTTAAAATTTTTTCTGCTAAACTATTAGGTGCAACCGCTTTGAAAAGAGGATAATAACCTCATTTTTGCCGAAAATTATTAAGACGTCGTTTATTGCGACATTTCGAATGTCGTAGTAAATAATCTATATTGCCAACAAGAACTCGAAAGTTTATATCTCTTGTGTTGTAAGTATCAGTAATAGCTTTTTGGTACTTCATAGAAAGAATCCATAATTCTTCACTTCCCTGTTTCTCAGGTATAACCTAAAAATAGAAATATTTTGGTATTCTATTAAACAATATTTACTCTCTATTTATTTACCTTTACTCCACTAATAAATTGCATGGTAACATCGTTCCGCGCTAATTCATCTATATTCCGCTCCTTATAACATGTATTTGTATTCCAACAATTTAAGGAATTATCCGTTAATTGTGAAAAGTATTCTACGCCATTTTTATCTACTGCCATAGTACCAGCTTGCGAGTGACGCTGATTTGGATAAGATGTCTAAAAATAATGAAACGAAATAGTTAGTTGCGGCATTTCCAAATCCATTAAACATTTTTGACTTACATGAAATATTTGAGGTGCTGGTGAGGCGTTGTTAGCAAATAATGATTGATTCCTTAGGTATGAAGTGTTTACCCAGTTTTCTGTTCCACTTGATATAGCGTGAAAGAATAAAATTCTGTCTTGTCCAGATTTGTAAGGAGATAAATCCATACCCATAATTCCACTCATGAGATCAAAAGATTGGCCTACCCAAAATTTTTCAGTTTAACTTATTTCCAAAATAAAATAATTAAACATTTACCTGCTATGTGGAATCTTCCAAAGTTTGGATAAGGATACATGGTTTTATCGATAATTTTCCACGATTTCATTCTATTGACATCGTGTACAATTAATGCAAAATTTCTACAATCAGCTACATACACGAAGGTGTCGCTACCTTCATTATCTCTTACATCCACAATAATTGTAACCAAACGTGAGGTAGATTCTAATTGACTTTCAGGTATTTCATATCGATGGATTAATTCGTTTGTATCAGCATTGAATGCTAAAATTTGAGGAGGACACGTTTGGTTTTTCCCAATTCGTCCGCTATCAAGGACCCATAATCTTCGGCACTGATCTAGCTATAAAAAATATTAATTATATTTTATTTTTGATGTCACATTTTATTTACTTTAACTCGAAATACAGAAACCATTCGAACGGGTGAACATAGTTTTGGTTGTTGATGCCAAGTCCAATTTGGGTATGGGTCGATAATAGGACTTTCTGGATTTTCAGTGAAACATCAGTTATTGTTCCTAGAGTAGCAGGAACTCCGTCTCGCATTCGTGGTATGGCTATAAAAACTTTTGTCATGTTTTGTGCTAAAAAATTAATTAGCTTAAACTGAATTCCAGGAATAAGATGAAGTATTTTTCAAGATACCTAAGTACAATATATCGATATCAGTTGGTACCGCATGTATTGGAATAAATTCCTTAGATTCAATGGCATTTTGTCTCTCTGAATCAGAAGAATATAGAAAATCTAATTGTGACCATTGGTGTATAATCGCCAATGCATTATTTGCGTTTGATACTTGCCAGCCGGAAGTACAATAACTTAAAACAATGCAAATCCATGGTATACCTGAAAGAAAGGTGTTTATTAAAGGAAAAAGATTTTTGGACGATACATGAATGGATACATAACTAAAACTTTCATTTGCGTTTGTATCCGCTAAGTTGGAATATAAAAAATGGATCATCTACTTTGTGCAATCACATACCCAGCGTTTAAAATAAATATTAATGCCCGTATTCACAAAGAAACGTATAACGAACGATTACGTAACGGATCGTTTAAGTAACAAATTTTTAACTTTAATCGTTTAATTTCACTTTTAAATAAACCTTTCGTGACATTGTATTAAAGGAAAGTTATTTTTATTACCACCCAAAGAGCTCTCGTTATTATTATGCTCGATTACGAAATAAAATATGACTATTTAACGGTCCGTAAGGTTTAACAGACCGTTAAATCAGTTACGAACGTTTGTGAATACGGGCATAAATATCGCTACTTTTAGGATTATCATTGGCTATATTTATTTTTCATTGCCATTACTCTATTTTAAACCTTTTTTTTTTTTTTGGATAGCCATGGATAAATGGATAGCTTAAACTTATAATGGAAACCAAATATTATAAGATTGCTTAATAAAATCTTCAGCCAGTTTTAGAAAGTAGCTAATCATAGCGTTCCAGTTGGAGAGCCTTTAATAATAATCATATCTTTTAAGTAACCTCTTAGAAATAATTGGTGATTGGTGGACTGGTAATAGTAAAGCATAGCTAACAACATAAATTACACTACAAGTGGTTACCATATTTCTTTTTTCGTCACTAGTACATTGAGGTATTTGTTTAATTCCTTTCTTAGCAAGAAATTTTGGAGAAGTTAGTACTCTATAGAGATCTTCATGTTTCGTATAAGTCTGCAGTCAGCAATTTATTGCAAAGGGGCTAGGTTTACAATCTTAAAGTTTCTGAGGGGCAGAAGAGTGTGGTGTGATGTATTCATATGTGTACTAATGTGAGGAACTTCAAATACGAAATTATAATAGTTTTTTCGCTATGTCAATAAATGTATCCCATAAAATTTTTATCTTATTAGATATTATTATTCAAGAGTGTACTTTTTATCTATTCTGCCGGCCGGCAAGTGTCAGCATCTAATGGGTTTCAATTTAAATACATATTAGTACCTATACGTTTGAGTTATTCACTTTTTCCTGTCGGGATTTCTTATAGGTAAATTTCTTGATACCCTTGGATCTATAATTTCTGGCAGAACACAATCAAAATAAAAAGTATTTAATTGGTTCTCCATATTTGCTTTCCAAAAATTATCGTCTCTTTGTATCTGAAAAATAGAGCTAATTAGTGCAATAAGATCATTTTACAATAATAAAAAGAACATATGTACCTTCTCCACCAACATACCCAAGGGAGTCCAACAAATAAAATAGCAAATTTGCTTATTTACTATATGCATCTGTCCTTGAATTAGATAGAAATAATTATGGTTTCGTTTCAAATTTAGTTCTCCATTCTGGACAGATGCATATGTAATAATTTTTCTATTAATTGCATCCAAAGGATGTAACCCGGATGCAGAATATGGACATTTCACTTCTATGAGTGCGTCATCGTCCACTAATCCATCCGGGCTAGCACCTAAATGGAATAATTCAGAGTCAATGAAAAATCCACATTTCTTTACAGCTTTCTTATATTTTGCTTCAAATTCCGTTATAGCTATTGGCTCTTTATCTTTACCATATTGCATTGCTTTATTTCCTTTAAAATATGAATAGGAATATCGCAACATTTTTACAGTTGCGGAGCAATTTGTAGTAGATCTCAATTTACAAATTTTTCCGAAATTTGAAGCCGTCAACCTTTCATTTCTCTCCTTGTACCAAGCTGTACTTTCACTTTGCATGTGTGTGCTATTTTCAATTATTTCTATTTCTTGCTTTGTTTTTTTTTAGTCGTTCTAAATAGTAAAATTTTTTTATTTCAAATTCTTCTGTGTTCATGTCTGGGGAGTTTTCGAGACCATAATCTTCATCAGAGTAATAATCTTTTGTGGAGTCTTTGTCTAATATTGGCATTTAGTCTTCTTCTACAGTTATAATTTCGCACTTTTTGACATTTTTGTAAATATTTTTTTGTATGGGAACCTGGACTCTGTTTGGTAATGGTTTTATGTAAAATAGAGTGGAAGTTTCCACGTGAATTTACCGAGACAGCAGCAACATTGCATCGTAATTGATAGGATCCACGTGTAGAAAAATTAATTCTTTTCCCACCAACAAATTTAGCAAGTACCGAATTATAGTTTTCGGCACTATTATTGTCCATATGGTACAAAAGACTGCCAACATGACACGACAGTGTGGTTGAGCATGCCAGGATATCTGCATACAAGCCACAGTTTACCAATTCAGGTACCCAATTTCTTTGGTTTTTAAGGTCCATTTTCTTACAAAAACAACCAATTTTTTGGCATTCTTTATGCTCACCGAAAACATGACTAGAACTATTTAAAATATCTTGTCGTAAAAGATTTGAATCGACAGCTACATTTTCCGTTGCATTTTCGCGTCTGTATTTTACTGCACTTTCCACAGCTGTACGCAAACGCTGTATGTTGGCAAAAAGCAGATTCCTTAGTTCAACACTAACTTCTTTTTTAGAAGTACTAAATCTCTTACTGCTCAAATCTCTTAAACGGGCACAATAATTTCTTAACAAATGATTTCGACACTCTATTTTTTCAATAATGACATCATCTCCATAAGGCTTACGTTCAATAAGTTTTTTATGAACACTTGAATCACCATCTTTCCATACCAGTAGACGGCCCTTTCCAGTTCTTATAACAAATGTGTGGAGTTTTTTCACATTTTGGCGACTCATCTCTAGCACATACCGAACAATATTTATTTCTGACTCCCAAATATATATTTTTTTTGTTTTTTGACCGATAATGCAAGCCTAAAATATAATAATAGTCAATAAGAATTTACTTACTTTTTGTAAAATGACTTACGACTCCGGACAACGCATTATAATTATCTTTGCCGGCAAGGGGTGCCCCCCTCCCCATAAGGCACCAAATTATTTGGCAAGACTCATTTCCGTAAAACTAACATATATTTTTTATAAAATATTGTAAATTTCATTTTTACAAACAATTTCTGCGGTATTTCACTTACAAATATAAAGTCTATCGTTCTTTCAAAACCATCTTGTACTTAAAAATTATTTTAACTATGAAGCCATTACCGTCCCACTTTTAAATTTTGGCAGTCACTTACCATAAGTACAGACTACTCTCAGGAATTTTTTGAAAAATTTTGAAGATGCACTTTTTGAGAAAATCAAATTCAAAATTTTGATTTTGAGTTTTGAAAAGTATGTTTATAAGAAAGCATCTTGTGCTGTATATCATCGGAAAGGGCATTAAAAACTGAGTAAAATGACACCACTCCCACCTCTGTAGCTTAATTAGGAGAGCTGTTATAATGATTTTAAAATATTCCGGCAGCCAATTTTTGAAAATTTTACATAGCGATATTTTGGAAACCGTTCGAGATATTGAAATAAAAATTTGTATTTTTGTTAGTCTCCATACACTCTATCGATATACCAAATTTTATCAAAATCTGAGATGGTCACCCTAAAAAGTGTGTTGATTTCACATGGAATGACCCAAAACTTGAATAATTTGAAAAAAAACAATTTATGCTAGTGAAACCTCAAAGAAAGCTGAGAGTACACTAACAATATTTAATCATTTTAAACAACTTTATATAAATATTATAAAATATGATGTCAACTTATAAACAAAAAGAAATAGTTGTTTGTCAGCAAATTATAATAAGGGCCGATCTATTCATCTCGTCGTAAAGGGGCCTACAGACGACAAACATGGTATACAACATCGACTACAACATGCCATGTTGAAGTCCATGTTGTCCGTCTGTGGGCATGTTGGTGGTTTACTTTTCATGTTTTATTCCATTTCACCAACATGCTTTTTAACTTCCCATGTTAAAAGCGCTCGAAGCCCTCGAAGACCCCAAGCTGTGAGCAGGTAGCTGTTGCATTTTTCTAGTTTTACTATGGATTTTGCAAGATCAAAAAATTTTGATATTTTGTGCAACATATGTAGGCGGAACGTCGTACCGACAAAGAGAAAACACATTCACGCATGTTACCGTTTGTAAATTTCTTGTTTGCAGAAAGTAAAAAATTAACGAAAATATCATAAATTTGTTTTTTCGACAGCTTTGGTTTTATAAAATATTCATTTGGGTCACCGTAACATGAAACTTTATCTTTAGCTACCTAAACTTACGAGATATCGGTGGAAGGAGTAATCCAAATAAAGCATTTCATTTTTAATTTCTGTGTATCTATATTATAATAAAAAGATTTAAATAAAAAAATTGTATTCAGTTTAAGCTAATTTTGATTGTTGGATTTTGATTAATTTTGAATGTTGGATTTTGATATTGGTTCACTAGTTTCACTACTGAAAACCAATAGTTTTTCAATTATTATTAAAATTTCCTTGTTGCATCACAAAATTCAAAACCAGCCACCCCTAGTTTTCAAATTTTCCGATATAAAACAAATGATACAATCCTCGAAAGTGATTTATTATAATTTGGTTGCAAACATCTCTCTTCGTCTGTGGCAAAAGCCATTAGCACGCTTCACAACATGGTTGCACACCATGTCTCTCGTTTGTGGGGGCCTTAAAGCGCATCGTAATTACGAACCGAATAAGTTTATAAGCGCCCTGCAAAAAATTTGGGTATATTCATCTTGTCGTAGCGTGTTCGTAGGTATCAAGAACTTATTAAACAGGATCGATGTTTTTTTCTAGTTAATATATGACAGAGTAGGATAGCGCTATAATATATTGTTATGAGAGAAAGAGATAAAATAGTTTTGTTATCCAGGTCATTACAAATGCAAGAAACCACGTCGAAAAACTACCTGAAACTACCCTCTCACAATCGTCTCGATTTCAACCCCGAGTATCCCTGATATGTGCAATTTGTACATTTTAACAGTTTATTTATCCAAAAGGAGTAAAGTGTATTTTAAATAAATCATAATTAAACAACAAAACTTTTGTTAAATCACTTTGTTAAAAAAGTGATTACATTTTTACAGTCCCGACAATTTAATTATTCTATTACTGAACTCTGTTTTTGTCTTGGATACAATTAATATCATCTAAAAGATTCGTTTTGATCAATTATTTATCAAAAATTAAATTTCTCATAAATACAACACTCACAATTCTAGAAATTTTAAGTTAAAATCTGATTTGTAAAACATATTTGCCGCTTCAAGGGGCTGTTGAATTTATGTTAGCCGTAACCCATATTTACAAGGCAATAGTGGCTATTGGGATGTGAATAAACGTTTACGAACTACTACCTTACCCGTAACGCTAATAGCTACTTTACGAAGAGATGAATAGATCGGCCCTAAGTTTACTTTTATATCGGTGTGTACTGACGTCATACAAAGGGCGTGTTTTAAATGAAGTAAAATGAGTTGCATAACAACAATAAATTAAATAAGTTTTACCGAGATTTACTAATCAATTTGATGTTTAGAAGAACCCTTGTAATTACATTAATCAGTTATCAATATATATGAATTTTTAAAAATACGTTAAAAACATTTGAATGAAGGTTTGCCTTTTTTTAGATTTTTAAAATACACCTTAATTGAGGCAAAAACACTGTAATTGCATACAATAAATTAAGTACATTTCAAGTACATAATACAAAAAGTTGATTACGTATTTTAAAAAACTGGAAAAAGAGAGACCTAGAGTTGCCTTTCCTCTTTTAGAAAATATATATATTTAACTAAAAATATTCAAAAATAAGCAAACTACAGGGGTTTAGCGGTACACGTATTTTATCATTTTTAACACTACTAATGTATCCCCTTACGCACCTTGAAGTTTATAAATAACTAATTATTATAATAAATTATATTTAATTATATAAAATTATATTATAATAAATTATAATAATTTATTAAATAACATCATTATACGTGTGAATCATGATTAGGACTTCATTAGATGAAAATTTAAAAACTAATTATTCAGTCAAATTGTGAGAAAAACGATTTTTAAAATTGATTGCATATCTACTAAATGTACATTCCATATCCATTAAAGCATATTTTAAACTCTGTCAGTACATTACGGTACCGCAAGTTGGTTATCCGTATCGTAAATCCCTAAAAGTTTTTTCTTTCTAAAGTTATAGTTTGAAGATTCTTTGTTACATTAAACCTATTGAAAATATCTCTCGTGATAAACAACTGTAAGATTCGGGTTCTTGGAAATTTAATTCTGGATATTTTGTCCTAATTAAAAAAAATTTTTTTTTAATGTACTTACCGCGTAAATCTTGCGCTGTTACAGTTACTTTTGTAACAAATAAAATGGCGAAAGTTAAATAATAATGAGTTAGCTTCATAGTTTCTTCAACTATTCTATATCTTTCAATTTAAAGTTTTCAATATTTATACTTTTTATTTTACCATATTTTGATTAACTACCATTTTTGCTAATTGCAAAATATTGCAATTGCAATATTATCAAACTTGATAATTTCCTTTTTAATGACAATGAAAGTGATAAACATAATGTCACGTTCGACGCCTAATTATAATTTAAATAATATTACTTTTAATTAACATGAATTTTAAAGTTTGAGTGACGTAACGGACCGTTGATTTTAGACGTGTAGATGATGATGAATGAAGATTAATATGAATTCACGACTGTAAATATTTACAGGGGAGAGTGAAGCAGATTGTTACAATGCAAAATACCCCAAAGTATTACTGGCAAAGTAACAACTTGCCCTGTATTAGGGAACATTGCTTATTGGTTTGTTAAAATATTTATAACTCTTTACTGTCAACCATTGTAACGAATTTTTGTAAATTCTTTACTTAAGTTTTACAAACTTTCTGTGCGCACCCCGTGCAATAATTTTAGTATCATTTATTCCCGATTGCGAGCGGATTGTATGCACGTGAATGTTGTTTGAATTCATTTTCTGATTGTAGCTGTTACCTTGAACGTTCGATTGTGAGTGGAAGTTTCAATGCTTAATAATTCCCGTTCAAAATCAGCTTTCATCAGGGAATAGTCATGAATTTTAAGTAATATTTATTGTGCTGTAATCCGTTTCATAGGGGCAAAAAAACTACAATCTGGCAGTAATAACATCCGCAATACAATTTGATATTCTTTATTTATGAAGTTATACATATAATTTCACTACAACGAAACGAATGATGGAAATGAGTCCCAATTCTTACAAACTGGAAACTTTTTACCGTTTAAGAGGTGCAAATCACAGATGTAACGAAAACGTTGCACTAACTACAATGTAAGGCAGATTTAAAAAATTTATAATTTCAATTTGAAAGTTAAATACTTTAGAATATTAAAAGCATATTTTAAAAGTATAAAAACTGCAATCCCTTTAATTTAACCTGCATTTTTTTCGTTTTAAAAACAATCCTTTTAATTTTCATTCAATGGTAGTGATTGTTGATATCAAAAATAAAATTTCTTTGCGTGAACGCAGATACGGTAAAGTTAAAACCGATCTAACTTAGTTCGATCTAACGTTAGCTCGAGCTAACGACTGCATATAATCGATATCCGGTAATAGTAACGAAACATGTTTTACCGCCATTTGAACAAAAATTGATATATTACTCATTTACAAAGTGGTTTCATGTATGTAATTTTGTATGTCTTTATCAACAGTTTTAGTAAATTGAACACTTTTAATATTATTTTTACCTACTTTAGCTAGAAACATTTAAAATTCGATGAACATTTAATATTTCATTAGTCAAAGTTGACCATTGATTCTGCTTATTATTTTAACCCTCCATTATTAAATATTGAAAATACAAATAAAATGATGCAAAATAATATTAAAATGCAATATGGGGATATTTATACTTCTTTAAGTTCATCTTATTTCATTCTTAAATGGATAGGTATGGCCCCATTTTTAATTTTGGGAACAGCACAACATAGAAAATTAATAAAAGCTAATACTGTGAGTCTTTATAATTTCATACTATTGGCGTACGTATTTGCGGCTTTCGTTTACTTAATTTTTTTCAAACATATTTTTACCATAATTAAATCTGATTTTATTGATACATGTTTATTGTGCTACGAATTGTATGCACACATGTTAATGATAGTCATCTCGGTTGTATTTTATAAAGCATACGAAAAAAAATTAATTGCACTTTTAATAAAAATCGATAATTTTGACGAACAGCTACTGAATAATTACTCCGTGTCTGTAAACAATAAAATTGTTGAAACATATTCTACCATAGAAACTATTTTGCTTATTGCCATATTAAGCGTCGTAAATGTAACAACTATAATACATTATTCTGACGAACGATTAGAGTTAATTGGATTGATATGCCTAAATCACCTAGGAGTTATATTTAAAGCATCACTTGGGGATTCCATCCGAGTCCTTCTTATATCCATTGCAAACCGATTTAAACTTTTATGTATTTTATTAGAAAGTTCTGGTCAAGTTTTTAACTTTAAATTTAACGACATCAATGATTTGTACTTTACTTTAACTGAAATTGCAATGGCGGCAAATAAAATTTATTCGATACCTTTGCTTATGATCTCATGCATCGATTTTAGTACTCTCACTATGCAATTATATTATCTTGTCTTATATTATGATTCCATTCTACTGCGTTTGTGTACCTTATTTTGGATTTTATGTCATGTATGGGATAGTTTTACAACTATTGTCGTGTGTAAGATGATTTATCTATATGTAAGTTTTCCCTGACAATTATTATTGAAAAGCTTGGTTTGGCTAACAAACATTAACTATATTTTAGATTCATCGTTTCAAAACAAATATGATTAATATTGCAGCAACTAATAATTGTCAGTTAAGAAGTGAAGTAATTATTAAATTAAATAATAAATTTAAATAACTTTCTAAACAATGATTTTAGGTAAATGCATTTGCAAAACAAATTTTACACGACAATCTTACAATTACTGCTGGAGGATTTTTCGTTATTGATTTACCGATAATATTTCAAGTAATTATAACAATTACTACGAAAATTGATTTTATTATTTATTTATTTTTAGATGATTTCAACTTCCTCCGTGTTTTTAACTATTCTGTTACAATTTCAAAATGTTTAGATTGACTAATATTCTATCCAAAATCGGCAAGCCTCTGGACAAGACCAATTTTACCGATTTTTTTTTTATTATGATAGTATCCGACATAGTATTTATTAACAAAAGGACCTACAATTTTGTTCAAACTTTTACTATCATCTATTCTCGACTTACGTTTTCTTTGCGCTCCAAAATTTCCAATGCTCGTGAATTTTTGAACTTAAAGCGGAAAAAGTATTTTGTTTAAAATTAAAATATTGTACCTGTGTGAAAACAGCGACTAAAGTCAGCGACAAATTTTACCGAAAATACCCGAACGGGGTAAATAAATTCTGACATTTTTTTTTCTGCGCATTGCACTCATTTATTATATTACATAATTATTCCTTACATAATTCTACAAATTTTTACATTATATATATAAAAATTAATATTATTCGTAAATATTGTTATCCCATCATTCCATAATTTCAATAATACTTGAACAACACTGCTATTATCACTTATAATATATTAAGTGCATTTTTGATTATCAGTAACAATTTGACTACGTTGCCATGAAAACTTTGTTGTCAAGTAAATGTCCGAATGCGAAGTAAATGTCCGAATGCGAAGCATGAGGACATTTACTAATGACAACAAAGTTTAAATATAGGAACGTAGTCAAATTGGATGATAATCAATAATGCACGTAATAAATTCGGTAAGACTATTGCACACATTAGAATTAGACACAATGTAATAGTAGTAAAAAATACTGTCATGGTCGACGGAAAAATATAATTCAAATATAGTAGGTGCCTTGATTTGTTATAACTATGACAGTTCAAACTTTAACTCTAAAGAAATTTAAATTTCCTAACTGCATTGTTTGTATATTCTTAATAAACGTCCAAAAATCCAAGAATAAAAATATATAATTTCCTATAATAATAATAATTGATAAATATAACTGTTGGTTATTACGTTAAAAATAAGAGCAGCGTGCACAATTATCAAAAATTATCAAAATGCATATGTGCAATTATCAAAGCAACTTGAACAATTATCGCTTAATTCTAACGCCATTGGTTAGAATTGATCGGATCGCTAAATATCATTGGTTCATGTTAGTCATGTGACACATGTGTGCAATAGTCATATATAATTTCCCAAGTGCATAAAATATTATCGATCATTTTGTTCGATTACATATTTTTCGACAACAATCGGCCCGACTCGCAGAGGAGGACCGATTGCAATCGAAAATATGTAAGAGAACAAATGATAGGATAATATTTTGTGCAAAAGGGAAATTCCGTGGACTATCTCCTGATGACATTATTTTTATATTAATATGCAAAGAGTGTCGGTTAGTTTATTAAATTTTACAAATGCGTAGTTACCATTCGTTATTATCTGTTATTGTTTATAGCAACATATAAACAATTATCGAAAATGATCGGTAATTTGTGCATATTACTCGTGATTGGTAGATTGCATTAGGCAACTGAAATGTTCGCTAAATTTAAATCTGATTGGACTACATTTTTGAAATGAGATCTGGTGATTGGTGGACAGGTTAGTTATGACGTCAGAAGGAGATAGTCATTATTATGTATTTAGGTAGCATGAAATATGTATAAACATTTTGACGGGAGAAAAACATTATTTTCTCAAAAACGGTACATACTCCCACTTTTAAATTTATACCACAGATATTACCCATCAGGGGCTATATACCCTATAAATTTCGTGGATTTGCAATGGGTCCACGGGGGTAACAACTCAAAAGATATGAAAATCATCTAAAATTTTAGAGGGAGAAAAAAATTAATTTCACAAAAACGGTACATACTCCCACTTTTAAATTTATACCACAGGTACTACCCATCAGGGGCTACCTACCCTATAAATTTCGTGGATTTGCAATGGGTCCACGGGGGTAACAACTCAAAAGATATGAAAATCATCTAAAATTTTGAAGGGAGAAAAAAATTAATTTCTCAGAAACGGCACATACTCCCACTTTTAAATTTATACCACAGGTACTACCCATCAGGGGCTACATACCCTATAAATTTCGTGGATTTGCAATGGGTCCACGGGGGTAAAAACTCTAAAGATATGAAAATCATCTAGAATTTTAAAGGGAGAAAAAAATTAATGTCTCAGAAACGGGACATACTCCCACTTTTAAATTTATACCACAGGTACTACCCATCAGGGGCTACATACTCTATAAATTTCGTGGATTTGCAATGGGTCCACGGGTATAACAACTCAAAATATATGAAAATCATCTAAAATTTTAGAGGGAGAAAAAAATTAATTTCTCAAAAACCGTACTTACTCCCACTTTTAAATTTATACCACAGGTACTACCCATCAGGGGCTACCTACCCTATAAATTTCGTGGATTTGCAATGGGTCCACGGGGGTAACAACTCAAAAGATATGAAAATCATCTAAAATTTTAGAGGGAGAAAAAAATTAATTTCTCAAAAACGGGACATACTCCCACTTTTAAATTTATACCACAGATACTACCCATCAGGGGCTACCTACCCTATAAATTTCGTGGATTTGCAATGAGTCCACGGGGGTAACAACTCAAAAGATATGAAAATCATCTAAAATTTTGAAGGGAGTAATGTACCGTTTTTGAGAAATTAATTTTTTTCTCCCTCTAAAATTTTAGATGATTTTCATATATTTTGAGTTGTTATACCCGTGGACCCATTGCAAATCCACGAAATTTATACGGTATGTAGCTCCTGATGGGTAGTACCTGTGGTATAAATTTAAAAGTGGGAGTATGTACCGTTTTTGAGAAATTAATTTTTTTCTCCCTTTAAAATTCTAGATAATTTTCATATCTTTAGAGTTTTTACCCCCGTGGACCCATTGCAAATCCACGAAATTTATAGGGTATGTAGCCCCTGATGGGTAGTACCTGTGGTATAAATTTAAAAGTGGGAGTATGTGCCATTTCTGAGAAATTAATTTTTTTCTCCCTTCAAAATTTTAGATGATTTTCATATCTTTTGAGTTGTTACCCCCGTGGACCCATTGCAAATCCACAAAATTTATAGGGTAGGTAACCCCTGATGGGTAGTACTTGTGGTATAAATTTAAAAGTGGGAGTATGTACCGTTTTTGAGAAATTAATTTTTTTCTCCCTCTAAAATTTTAGATGATTTTCATATCTTTTGAGTTGTTACCTCCGTGGACCCATTGCAAATCCACGAAATTTATAGGGTATGTAGCCCCTGATGGGTAATATCTGTGGTATAAAGTTAAAAGTGGGAGTATGTACCGTTTTTGAGAAATTAATTTTTTTCTCCCTTCAAAATTTTAGATGATTTTCATATCTTTTTAGTTGTTACCCCCGTGGACCCATTGCAAATCCACGAAATTTTTAGGGTATGTAGCTCCTGATGGGTAGTACCTGTGGTATAAATTTAAAAGTGGGAGTATGTACCGTTTTTGAGAAATTAATTTTTTTCTCCCTCTAAAATTTTAGATGATTTTCATATCTTTTTAGTTGTTACCCCCGTGGATCCATTGCAAATCCACGAAATTTATAGGGTAGGTAGCCCCTGATGGGTAGTACCTGTGGTATAAATTTAAAAGTGGGAGTGTGTACCGTTTTTGAGAAATTAATTTTTTTCTCCCTTCAAAATTTTAGATGATTTTCATATCTTTAGAGTTGTTACCCCCGTGGACCCATCGCAAATCCACGAAATTTATAGGGTATGTAGCCCTTCGTGGATAGTACGTGTGGTATAAATTTAAAAGTGGGAGTATGTACCGTTTTTGAGCAAATAATTTTTTTCTCCCGTCAAAATGTTTATACCTATTTCATGCTACCTAAATACATAATAATATTATGATAATAGCATTGTTGTTCAAGTATTATTGAAATTATGGAATGATGGGATAATAATATTTACGAATTATATTAATTTTTATATATAATATAATGTAAAAATTTGTAGAACTATGTAAGGAATTATGTAATATAATAAATGAGTGCGCATGCGCAAAAAAAAAAATGTCAGAATTTATTTACCCCGTTCGGGTATTTTTGGTAAAATTTGTCGCTGACTTTAGTCGCTGTTTTCACACAGGTAAATATTGTCGTATATTCTTTAGGATGAAATTTAAAGATTATTGTAAAATTTTAATTTTGTATATTTGGAAATTGTGTATGACGTCTCTGGTTTACAAAAGCAAAAAGTTTACAAAGCCGAAAAAAATTTTGAAGTTAATAAAAAGCTAAAATAATCAAAAAAAGTGTGTTATTTCCTTTTACTACAGACTTTAAAAACAGGAACTTTTGAAAATGAGTAGAAATTAATTAATTGAATTTGTTCTTATTTTTAAATAAATTTTTGGTTAAAAGTTTGCAAGGTCGTGCAATAGCCGCAGTGCAAGAGGATCAATAAATTAAGGGAGATGGGCAGTGCTTATGCATAATGCGGCCAGTGGAAATTTAAATTTTGGAAAACGTTTTGTTTAATATTTTTTAGAAACTTGGTGGGTCGGAACAATATATTGCTACGTAACCCTTGATCTTATCACTTATACCCTTGACCTAAAAATGCCTTGCTTGCCTTTAAACAAATGCGTAGTACCCCGCTGTGTCAAATACGCTACCTCTATTGGTATTAACTTTTCAAAATTTCGTAATCTCTTTTTAAGCGTTAATTGTAACTTTTTAAACTTGAATAGCATTCATATTCTTCTTAAATATGTAACTGATTTTTCTAGAAAAACACCGGCCATTTATAGTTTTTTGACAAATCATTATTCCCATTCGTAGTTCTTGCGACCAATGATTGTTACGCCGTAATAAGGCCTATGCTCTGCTATGGCGCACTCGTCTGGTGGCCCAGAACCAGACTGACTACGGTGGTGTCCTCTCTTGAACGGCTGCAAAGATCAGTCTGCGTAGCAGTGACGGGAGTGATGCGAACAACACCCACCGCTGCACTGGAGGTTCTCATCTGCCTTCCTCCCTTAGATCTCTTTGTGGAGGAGCAGGCGCTGAGAGCCGCTCTAAGAATGCGGGCATGGGGTCTTTGGACCCATAGGTGGGGAGCCAAGGGGCATACACGGATTCTGGAGGACTACTCTAAAAGGTTGCCTCTTCTGAGTCTTGATGCTGACAGGATCCCCCCCAAATATGTGTTTAGGAGAAATTTTACAATTCTGTTAGACACAAAAGGATCTGACCGTGCTGACATATGTCTGTACACGGACGGCTCCAAAAACAAGACTGGCTCGGGTGTGGGGATATTCTCCTCGGAACTGCAGCTAGATATGAAGATATCGTTGGGGAGGTACGCCTCTGTTTTCCAGACGGAACTCATTGGAGTGCTCCGCTGCGCAGAATTAGTCCAGGAAAGAAATATCCGGGGCAAAACAATTCAAATAATCACTGATGGTAGGGCGACCCTTGCGGCACTAAATCGCTGCAAGATCATCTCTGGTCTTGTGCTACAATGCATCGAGACACTAAACGTGATATCAATTCATAATGTCGTAACTCTCAGCTGGGTTAAAGGGCACGAAGGGAATGAGGGCAACGAGAGGGCTGATAAGCTGTCGAAGCTGGGTTCGGGAAATGCACCATGCGGTCCGGAACCTTTTCTCACACTGGCTGTTAAAACCCTTGATGCTATCATAAAAGGGGAAACCCGCAGACTGCATGCGGAAAGATGGGTGAATGTCGCTGGATGCCGTCAGGCTAAGGCGGCAATTAACGCACCGTCTGACAAACATGCAAGATATTATCTGAAGCTGTCTAGGGACAGCCTACGAATTATCGTGGGATGTCTTACGGGGCACTGTAAGCTAAACAAGCATTTACACACAATGGGACTGGTTGACAGCCCATTGTGTCGGGGATGTGAAGAAGAAGATGAAACAGTGGAACATGTGCTTTGCGACTGCCCAGTGTTAGCATCGAAAAGAGGATCCATGTTGGGTAGCTTCTGGCCTAGCATGGCCAGTATTAGTAGCACACCGCCTTCAAAAATACTCGAGTTCGTCTTGAGTTTGGGATGGCTTGAGGAATAGGAGGATGGGGGCTGCTAACACCGGAGGTAGCATAATGGGCCCGGTTTTGTGGCCTGAGTGCATGTAAACCTTGGTTTGCCCTCCACACTCAATCCAGAATCCAGACCAATGATTGTGCCAAATTATTTCCCACTATAATTGTTTTCTTCCACCTAGAACCTGCTTTTAATTTTTCTCCCAGAAAAATCTTTATAATCTTTATCGTCTTTTCTTTGTGCGTCTTTTATCCCTATTTCTATTAAAAATTATAACTTTTTACTAAATGCTTTATTGAGATCAAAATTGAAATAAAGTTATTCAATGCCAATAGAGACGGTCATTGCCTTGCAGCTAACGCAGTTGGATGCGAATGCGGGGTACCGGATTCAAACTTGGGGAGAGTCAAACTTTCTTATGACCAAGTCTCCGTGCTTCGGAGGGCACGTTAAGCCGGCGGTCCCCCTAAGTTGACGAATTGCCACCGTTAACAAAAAACAGGGCTATAGGCACATCTGAAGGTTAGCCTAGCAAGCTGCTACTGGATGTACTCGTAAAACAACTATAGTCCTAAAATCGATATGCGGACTACTCACCAACCCGTCTGGCCAGCGTGGTCAGTTATGGCCAAAACCTCCATTACTGGACAGGCCTAAGGTCCAGGAGTGGACTAGGGAAGGCTGAAGAAGAATGCCAATAAAGAAGAAAATTGTAGAGCTTGTGAGGTTATTTTGAAATTTACCGATACTTCAGAAAAATTATAAAGTTCTCTTGTGATAAGATTTACTATTTTCAATGTGGAAAATAATCAAGTTTTAGGAAGTTATTCTTATATGGTATCAATTTGTCAAGTAAATTATTTTAGTCTTCCGTTGGGAATTATTTTTAACGTTTATAGTGTTTGTGCACAAACACTGCCTAGCTTGTTTAATTGGTCCTATTGCGCGACCTTGCAAACTTTTAACCATAAATTTATTTCCAAAAAAGAACAAATACAATAATTAATTTCTATTCATTTTCAAAATTATTTTATTTCAGTAAGTTTTCTACAGCGTGCGCTGTAGAACTGCGCCATTTTCTCCTGTCATGGACGTCTTCTAGGACCACCCGTCTACTCTGAATGGCTTCTCCTACAGCTTGTGCCCACGCCTTCGGGATCGTCCTCTTCTTTGTTTTCCTGTAGGAACCAATTCCCATATTTTGACTACATATCAGCCTTTTCTTCTCAATTTGATCTATGATTTCGCTATCCACCTTCATTTTCTCCCTTATCGTAGTATTTGGGATAATGCTGTACCTTGATATTCTACAGCTACGTCTGAGAGCATCCAATTCTAGGGCTTGTAGCTTTAAGTAGTGAACACACCGGCGCGGTCGCGGTGGCGGTGGCGTTCGCGGTCGCGGTGGCGATCGCGTGATATCGCGTGGCCGCACACACCGGCGCGGTGGCGATCGCGGTCGCGGTAGCGATCACTAACACACTAGACCACTTTAAAGCTCAAATTTCTGACATATTATAAGCAACGGTGCCTTTAAATTTCGAGTCTTTTTTTTTTAAATTGCCAAGAAAATTTAAATTATTCAATGTAAAAAAAGTGAAGATGTTCAGTAGTACAAATTTAAAAAACTTAAGGAAGGACCTAAAAAATTTTAAAAAATATGCCCTAAAAATGTTTTGAAGTCACAAAATACCGATTTTGAAAATATATGAAGATATGTGAATGATTGTTATTTTTAGATTTTAATTATAGATGTTCAATTATGAGGCGGTCGGAGCTTAGCGGTCACGCGAGTTGACTATGAACCCTAAATACCCGGTTCGAATCCGAGTAAAGTAAGAACTTTATTCTGGCCGTCTCTCCCTCGGCAGGCAATGGCAAACCACCGGGGTGTAATCTGCCATGAGAAACCTTTGTCTTAGGATAAAAGGACCTAGTACGAAACATATGAAGTACATAAAATCGTCCCCAAATTATAAGGTTCACCAAACCCTCTTTAGGGTAAAAGGACCGAGAAGGAAGGAAGATGTTCAATTAAGTAATATCCTGCATCCTCCCACCCATGAGGGAGAATGGTAGTGAATTCACTACGGTTCTTCTTTAGTAGTGTGAAGCATCTGCGGTAGACCCCACTCACACCCGCATCTGGCTTAAAACCTTAAAAGTCAGGTACGTATGAGAGCCTGTTGGAGAGACTTCATCATTACCAGGTGCATCCCTCGCAGAGGGTCCCTCGACAGAGCCTTAGTTTCCTATCCTATTACAGAGTTGCAAGTTCATATAATGGCCTTAGGTGGAGGTACGAGTTAAGGCCGTTCTCCCTTAGGGGGTTCGTTTGTTTCTCTACAAGGCCAGCCTTGAGGAGCTTCCGAGTTCCCGTCAGGGCTTTTCACCTTCTGGGTTTAGTGTATATGAGCCATTTGGCTTTCAACGACCATCGCCATCCAGAAGCCGAATGGAAGTTTTCGCATGTTTTGCTCTCCAGGTTCCAAAAGGGGAGTGGATTGCAGGTGAGAATCCTTCAGTGTTTCCACTTCTGGTTTCTAGTTTTTGGTTCCGTTCAAGGTGTACCTTTCATATTGACAGGTCAAGAGTCTGGGTACTTACCTTTTAGGATCCGGGTGGTTGTGAGGAGGTCGTAGAGTTGGATATCTATTGCCCACACTAGATTCCATCTTCTACGCCACTCATCCTTTCTGTTAATCGATCATCTATTGCACTAGATGTTTGTTGTTAGCAGACTTTTCACCACGGCATTGTACCTTAGTAATGTTTGACGGATACACATACCCACACCTTCTGCTGGCGCATACGTTCATCGTGTACAGGCCTAGTTTGGTTGGCTGGAAGAGTAGTGGTGTCTTACAGTATTATTATTACATTTAATCGCCACTCCTTTCCTCCTTCCTGTCTATCGTGCATCTATTACACCAGATTGCCGTTCTTGAGAAGGTTTTTACTAGGCCTATACCTTAGTTTCGTTTTACGGGTACTTATATCCACACGCACTGGTGGTGCATACGCTCATCGGGTGTAGGGCCTTGTCGTTGCTTGCAGTTAGTACCAGTGCATAATACTGACTCCAGAGACACCACATGGAGGTTGCATGTCACTAGCCTGAGGCAAAACATACAAAGTTTTTTGATAACATCAATATAACGGGTGACAACTAGAAAATTGCACAAACTTTAAAGGTCCATATCTTTTAAAATACTGAGAAATCAAAGTCGACTATGTAACACAAATTATTACCCTGGATATGCTTTATTGACTTTGCATAGCAATTTTTTTTTTTTAATTTTTATTAGTAATAATAATGGCGTCGAAACAAGAAGTACTGCGCGAACGCATTGTACGGTTCTATAAAACAAATATTAAATTCGGGAAAAAGTTTACTGTAAGTCATTTTAAAGCGGAATCAATTTCCCAAAGAACAATTTACTATATTTTACAAAACATGAAAGTGAAACGCGAAGGTTGCACCGGCCGTAAAGCTAAAATTATGACCAATAGGAACATTGTAAGCTTGAAAACGCTTTTTAACAACAAAGACAATATTAGTCAACGAGATGCCGCCCGAAAATATAATTGCACACAGCAATATGTTTCAAAAGTATTGAAAAGGTGTGAAATCAAAGTAAGGCATAAGCAGAGATCGCCAAAATATACAGAGGAGCAAATTCTAACCATGAAAAAACAATGCCGTTGGATAACCCGAAATTATCAAGGAAATCATTATGTTTTGGAAGATGAAAGTTATTTTGGATTAAGCCGCAGTCAAGTACCTGGAAATGATATTTTTTATACAGACAATATCGCGAATACATCTAATACCGATGTTAGATATAAATTTAAGGCAAAATTTGAGCCGAAGGTAATGTTATATATTGCAATATCAGAGAAGGGTATTTGAAAGCCTTGGTTCAAGCCAAGTGGGATTGCAATCAATCAAGCAGTGTATCAAAACGAGTGCTTGAAGAAAATTTTGATTCCATTTTTAAAGGCACATCATGGGGATGATAATTATGTATTTTGGCCAGACAAAGCATCGTCCCACTATGCAAAAAAGACATTGGAGTTTCTCCAACTGAATTCGATAAAATTTGTACCCAAACTGCACAATCCCACAAACTTACCACAGTGCCGTCCTATTGAGGATTTTTTTGGAGCTCTAAATGCCGAAGTATATAAGAACAACTGGAAAGCGAAAAATACCAATGAACTCATCAATAAAATCCGATTATGCATTACAAATTAGGACAAATCACGTGTACAGAGGGCATGTGAACGCATCTCGACTTCGTTACGCAGTGTGGCTGATAAGGGTCCATTTGACCAAGTACATTAATATTTTCTAAAAAAGGATATTAGGTGGAATAATTTGGGCCATGATTGAATTGTTTTGAATAAAAACTAAATATTTTGTTAACCATCAAAGTTTGTGCAATTTTCTAGTTGTCACCCGTTAAAAGCATGGTGCTCTGAATTTCGTACACCTACAGGTAGCCTGCTTACCTACCCATAAATAAATAGCCCCATGCCTTTACCTTGATATTTTCAAGAGGCTTTGTTTTTCCTTATTAAAATTATTTTTTACTTTTTAGTACATCTTTTTAATTTTAAATACTTATTGGACAAGTTCTTAAGACCTTATAGTATAAGAAAATGCAATTTATAGAAAAGTGGTTTTTTAAAACTTGCAAAGTAGAAGGATTCCCTTAATTTTTTACATTATTTTTTTATAATTTTTTTTTACATTTTGATAAGTCGAATAAAATTTTATGGTTTTTAACATTTTCAATAAAAATTTCGATAACACAATTTTCCAATTTTATAAAATATCGCGCGGTCAAACGCTGCAAGCAGCGATCTACCGCTATCGCAAATATACAGTGGAAAAAATGTCAATAAAAATTCTGACGTTTGTAATTCAGATGCAAATATGCATACTTTTGTATATTGCATTGTTATAGACACTGCGACCGCTGAGATATCGCGCGGGCGTACGCAGGCAAAAATTCAAGTGACCGCGTCGTGACCGCGGTCGGTGTGCAATCGTTCATAAGTTTATATAGGTCGCGTTTGATCGCCACCGCGACCGCCACCGCCACCGCGATCGCGCCGGTGTGTTCACTACTTTAGGCTATTTCTCACTGAGACGTCCCATACCACTGAATTATACAAAGCAATACCATCAACTACT
Source organism: Rhagonycha lutea (assembly GCA_958510855.1). NCBI lineage: Eukaryota > Metazoa > Arthropoda > Insecta > Coleoptera > Cantharidae > Rhagonycha > Rhagonycha lutea. Next base: position 34,979,394 of record OY294039.1, on the reverse strand, counting down.
GTCCTGCTCTTCTCTCCGTTTTCTTTAGATTCTTATTTACTGCCCCCCCCCCCAGCAAGATATTCAGTCTTTTACATATTTATCTGTAATCCCCAGAATTCATATTCGTCTCTTATCTTGCGTGTCATGTATGCTACGTTGTCCTCATCCCCAGCTATGACTACTTGGTCGACTGCAATTTTCCTTATCCTATTTATCCCATATTGCTATATTTGCACACTTTCTAATCCATTGTCTCAGAGCATGCTTCATATATATTTTAAAAAGGGTAGGTGATAGCAGGCAACATCCCTGCAGCAGGCCTTTTGTGGTTTGGAAACTTTCAGAGATTTTATTATTTATTTTGACTGCCGCTGTCGTGTTATTGTATAGTTCCGTGACTGCGTTTATATGCTTTCTCTTAATACTAGTGTTTCCCAGTATGTGGAACATCTTATTCCGCGGTACACTATCATACCTCTTTTTCAGATCGATAAACACCAGCCTGCAGCATAAGATGTTATCGGTGCATGGCCTACCGGCTCTGAATCCACTCTGTTCCTCAATGTTGCTCCACTTTGTTTCAATCCTTGTTTTTAGTATGCGTCCATACATCCTCCCGATAGAACTGGTCACACTGATTCCTCTGTAGTTATCCAATTTCTTCATGTCATCTTTCTTAAAAATTGGAGTTACGTAGGAATATTTCTATTGAACTGGTACCGCTCTTCCTCTTTTTATGCAGTCTGCAAGCAATTCCTTAGTCTGACTTGTGCTACACTTTACCAATTCAATCCGGATGCCTCCAGGACCGGAGCTTTATTGTTTTAATTCATTCAATTTAATCATTTACTTCTTCTGTATCGTCTTTTAATTTTTTTTCTCAATTACCTATTATATTATAAGCATCTCCTTCTTTTTCTGAGACAGTCATTGCCTTGCAGCTAACGCAGTTGGATGCGAATGCGGGGCACCGCGTTCAAACCTGGGGAGAGTCAAACTTTCTTGTGACTAGTCTCCGTGCTTCGGAAGGTACGTTAAGCCGGTGGTCCCCTGGGTTAGTGAATTGCCACCATTAACATAAAAAACCAGGTTACATGGCACATCTGAAGGCAAGTTGTAACGAAAATTTGTTAATATTAATTAACATTAGTTTTCGTTTGCTTTCCTCCTTATTTTCTACCATCTGCATTTTTTATAATGCACCATTTATTTGGAACGGAATTATTCTTCAAGGCCGCTTTTCCTGCAGTCTTATCTATGTTCACCTGACCTACCTCAGCCAATAGAATATTGGCGTGTGGCGTTGCAGTGGAGGTACTGCATTTTTCGACGATTATAATTCAGTCTTTCTCGAGCTTCAAAGAAAACCGCATCAACCCGTGGTCAAACTTTTAGTTGAAAGTTCATGACCTCGTCTTGTAACTACTGTGTCACCATGTGTGCAGTATTAGTTTAAACGGTTTTACTGTCTTATACCAGTTCTTATGACTCGAGCATTCCGAACATCAGGAATTTATTTTCGTCATTGGGAGTAACAGCTGTTTTTTTGTTACCATCAATGCGCAGTGTTGTTTTTGATTGCGATATTCAATTTGTCAATGGCGGGAGATCTAAGTAAATAATTTATTTACTTCGTTGATGTTCCCTGTAGGAATATTCAAGTTCATCTTCCAAATGCAAGGAGGATCATCGTTTCCAATCTCACTACAAGTAGTTAATAAATGCTTTGTGCTCCGGTAAATCCACCAAAGATCGCGATAACGGTGATAGTGCGCCAGTCGTTTGTTTTGATACCAGTGCAGTGTTGCGTCCATTATTAGGCACGGTCTGTTGCGAGAGAAGAACATTGATTGTCATTTTTGATTGTGTGAGTACCGATAGATATCTTAAGGTAACATATTTTTGCTTTTTATTTTGTGACTTAGACCATAATAATTGCCTTTGCATAAAAACTTTGATGTACCATTTTTATTCTTGCACTGGTGCGATTCTTCATTTGTTTGAGGCACTTTGCTAGCGTTTCATCATTAGCTGGACCATATTGGTTCAGCATTGTAATGAATTGTATTTGCTTGTCAATAACACGTCGTACATTTACTTTATCAATAAACTTTGTTATTGTTTGATAACCTGCTTTATTTCGGAAGCTACTAAGATTATTTTACAGTTCCTACGATTCCGGCTCTCCCCTCTTGTAAAAAAAGAAAGCTTAGCCTATATCAAAAAGGGACAACACTACTTCTTAATCAGGATTTTTCTGGATTGTTTCCATCCAACTACTCTCTGGTTTTTGGTCAGTTCTCCCATTAGGGGCTGGAGATCGGAGGGTGGAAAGTTGTGTTTCAAAGTTTAGCAAGCTACCTAATGGATGTAAAATATGTATATGCTCACAGAACTAACACTGCCAAGGAAACGATGCAGATGTTGGTAATAACAAGCCTTACGGCTTAAACTACGTTGAAGAAGAAGATGACTTTCTTTTAGGAGCAATTTCTGGAAGTATTTCTTCCATTCGTCAATTCTTAATTGAGACAGATCTGTTCTTTCCTTCGTGTTTCTCCTTGTATTCAATATTACCCTTCAGGCCATGCTACTTTTGGTTCCCCCCCCTCATCAAGCTATCCACTTTTTCGCAAGTGTTTAACTACACAGTATCTTTCGCTTTAATTACCTCTCTCGTTACATCATCATGTATTCTTGTATATCCCTTTCTATCTTCGGGGTCATTCCTACTTAGCCACTTCTGGTATACTTCCTTTTTTTCTGCAATGCTCTTTATATGTCTTCCGTGAACTAGCTCGATTTGTCCTTCTTGGCTTGTTTGATTCTTTTCTCCCAGTGCTTCATAAGCGGCTTCCCGAAGGCAATTTTTTAACATTTTATATTAATCGTTTGTTGTTCCTTCCTGCGCAAGCTTTGTTGTCTTTGTACTAAGTCTAAGTTTATAGAGAAATGATGTTGATCCTCAGTTAATGCCTCTATTTTATAGTGTATCTTCGGTCTGATTGGTCGTTTTGGCTTGCTATTTGGAAATCCCCAGAGTCCCCCCGCGGCACACAGGGAAAAAGCACCGATGATGGGAGTAAGAAGCGGTCATATCCACATTTTGGTCATAATAATATAGTCTATGATCGATCTGAGTTTTTTTGGTTGGTTGTACCCAGGTATATTTATATATTTTCTTATGGTTGTAGAAGCCATTCATAATTTGTAGAGAGAATTGCTCGCTAATGCTGTTAAGTCTTTAGCTGTTGTCATTTTGCCTCTCCTCTCCGAATCTCCCTACAACCTCGTCACCGACTTTCCTGCCAGTTCTAGCGTTGAAGTCTCCTATCATTATTATCTCCCTCCCCCCACCGACCGCTGACAGGGTATCCTCAAGAGTTCTCCCGTATTGGCTTTTTGTATTCAATTGATACCCCGCCCTGGCTCTCTTATGGTTTTTCACTCCACTGTATATGCGTATACCTTACTATATTCTCCTTTCCTTTCGTACCCTGGCCCTTTTTCTTCGTTACAGTAATAGCACACATATTATATAGTTTTAATTTTTGTAGCTGTTTGTGCATTTTGTTGCTAGTCGTTGCACATTCAAAGTTCCAATATTCAACATCCCGTTTAGTAGCTTTCCTCGTTTATCATTAAATCCGTCCTTTCTCCGAGGCTATGCGCATTGGTTTATAACATTTTGAAAGATTTTCTTGGAATGGGATGTTGGCCTATAGCCCAACCCTCATATCTGGAGGGCCTAGATTTTTTTGTTCAAAATTATTCTTTTTAAAAAGTCTTTACTAAAAGGAAATAACACACGTTTTTTGATTATTTTAATTTTTTATTAATTACAAAAATTCAAACTTTTATATTCAATTCCACATTAGTAAAAATTCAACGACCTCGCAACACTGTATAGGTCATTTGCGACAAACTGCGTTAGTTGCATGACAATACCGTCTCAGTCATTCAAATCGAGAAAGTGATGAAAGTAAAATTTTGAAGAATATTACAGGTCCTTTTGTTAATAAAATTATGTCAAATACTATCATAATAATAAAAAAATCGGTTAAATTAAAAATGGTTTTGCCCAAAAGCTTGACGATTTTGGATGCAATACCCCATAATTGGTAGTTGGTATACATTATGAACATACACATAATATTATAGTAAAATGCAAGTCACCCTAAACATTTTGAAATTGTATCAAAATAGTTAAAAACACGGAGGCAGTTGAAATCATCTAAAAATAAATAAATAAAATCAATTTTCGTAGTAATTGTTAAAATTACTTGAAATATTATCGGTAAATCAATAACGAAAAATCCTCCAGCAGTAATTATAAGATTTTCGTGTAAAATTTGTATTGCAAATGCATTTACCTAAAATCATTGTTTAAAAAGTTATTTAAATTATTATTTAATCTAATAATTACTTCACTTCTTAACTGACAATTATTAGTTGCTGCAATTTTAATCAAATTTGTTTTGAAACGATGAATCTAAAAAGAGTTAATGTTTGTTAGCCAAATCAAGCTTTTCAATAATTTATTGTCAGGGAAAACTTACATGAAGATAAATCATCTTACACACGACAATAGTTGTAAAACTATCCCATATATGACATAACATCCAAAATACCATAAAGAAACACAGTCGAATGGAAACACAATAAAAGTCAAGGTAATAAAATTGCATAGTGAGAGTACTAAAATCGATGCATGAGATCATCAGCAAAGGTATCGAATAAATTTTATTTGCCATCATTGCAATTTCAGCTAAAGTAAAGTACAAATCATTGATTTCGTTAAATTTAAAGTTGAGATCTTGAGTAGAACTTTCTAATAACATGCATAAAAGTTTAAATCGGTTTGCAATGGAAATAAGAAGGACTCGGATGGAATCTCCCAGCGATGCTTTAAATATAACTCCTAGGTGATTTAGGCATCTCAATCCAATTAACTCTAATCGTTCGTCAGAATAATGTATTATAGTTGTTACATTTACGACGCTTAATATGGCAATAAGCAAAATATTTTCTATGGTAGAAAATGTTTCAACAATTTTATTATTTACAGAAACAGAATATTTATTCAGTAGCTCTGTATCAACATTATCGATTTTTATTAAAAGTGCAATTAATTCTTTTTCGTATGCTTTATAAAATACAACCGAGATGACTATCATTAACATGTGTGCATATAATTCGTAGCATAATAAACATTTTTGAATAAAATCAAATGGCATTATGGTAAAAATATATTTGAAAAAAATTAAGTAAACGAAAACCGCAAGTATGTACGCCAACAGTATGAAATTATAAAGACTCACAGTATTAGTTTTTATTAATTTTCTATGTTGCGCTGTTCCCAAAATTAAAAATGGGGCCATACCTATCCATTTAAGAACGAAATAAGATGAACTTAAAGAAGTATAAATATCCCCATTTTGCATTTTAATAATTTTTTGCTTCATTCATTTGTATAATATGCAATATTTAATAATGCAGGATTAAAATAATAAGCAGAATCAATGATCAACTTTGACTAATAAAGATTTGTTCATTGAATAATGAATGTTTCTATCTAGGTAAAAATAATATTAAAAGTGTTCAATTTACTAAAACTGTTGATAATGACATACAAAATTACATAAATGAAACCACTTTGTAAATGAGTAATATATCAATTTTTTTAAATGGCTGTCTAAACATGTTTCGTTACTATTACTGGATTACTGGATATATAATGCTGTATAGTTAGCCCGTAATAACGTTAAATCGAACTAAGTTTAGTCGATTTTAACTTTACGGTACCTGCTTTCCTGTTTATACATGCATTTAGTTAGTTTAAACTGAAAACAGCATTCCCAACCAATCAGTTAACCCCAATTGTCTAACCAAGGTCGAACTGCGCTTAATTTGAGCTAAGGCGCCTGCATTCAATTTTAAGATCAACCTATTTGTATTTGTACTTAAGGGGTTGATGGGCTGCGAGAGCCTTTCAGAACTGCGACCAGTATTGATCTTTTGTTCATGACCCTACTAATTAGGTGTTCAGGAATTCAATTTCGCTAGCGAAACACAGAATGCTCCTGAGAGGTTTGATTTTTACCTCTTTGGGCGTCTGTTGTATCTGTCCCAGATGTTTAAGCCTGGTTCGGGCTAAGGAATTGCAGTTACAGCGAAGATGTGCTCGGTCGTCTCCGTTTCTGATTCACAAAGTCTGCACCTGTCATTATCTTCTAAAGATCGACCTAACCTCGTAGCCTACTTTTTAAGCTCGGTCCAACTCAGGTTGGCCGAAAGGCTTAACCAGTTTGGGGCGAGTTAAGACGACCGGACCTAACGACTGCATGTAGAGCCGGTATTCTTGCGGTCTTGATGCCACGTGGTACCTTGTCAGTTAGCGACTGAGAAGGATTTTGCCTGCCCCCACGATTGACACATAAGGTCTTTTCTTCTTCACTAAATCAAATTAATTTTAAATATGAAGAAAAATAGTACATTTTATATGGAATAACAATAATTTTTGTAGCCGGATTAAATCTGTTAATTATCGGACTTTTTCAATTGTCCGTAAAATTACAGATTCTCTATAAAAATTGGACGAAGACTTCAAATCGAAACACTTATGTTTGCTATGGTTAAGTTTGCAAAACTCAAGACCAAGGTATTCTTACGCCAAACGTTCAAGTTATCCACCATCTGCTCGCCAAAATGCATTGCATTCAAATATTGCATTTAAATAAAATACATGGGCCGTACTTAGATTTATTAAAATGAAATGAGAAGTGGTACCACGTAATAAAATGCAAAAATTCGTTACATGTCTTGTTTCGCACCATTTTAATAAAATATTTTAAAAATAAATTGCCTTTAAAATTTAAATTTATATCACAATAATTTTGATTCGGTTCACCTATAATATTAAATATTTCGAGATATTCTTAAATAGGGAGATTGAAGATTCTGCCAATAAATATAATTATGTACGGGGTAGCCGTAAGGCACATACATAACATCCTCCCCTTGCTTATAAATTCAATCGCTCTGGTTTCGTTCTTACAGGGTAGCCGTAAGGCACGTACATAACATCCTCCCCTTGCTTATGAATTCAATCGCTCTGGTCTCGTTCTTACAGGGTAGCCGTAAGGCACATACATAACAATATGCCAAGCTCGGTTGGTGATACTTGAGACTCTTAAAATTTGTGCAAGATTTTGCTCGTTGACGAAACTAGAATAAAAAAACAAAATTTCATTTACACACAATAATTAATTTTTATTACTAAATTTTCGGAAACATTTTATTAGTCGATTTTATATTTACGCTCACTGAATACAAAGTTGATTTTTCATGTTCTTATGATTGAAAATGTGTAAAGGACACAGGCTTTTCGAATTAAACTTTGTTCAATTATAGGTACAAGTCAAAATTGAGGTAGTTTATTTAGGTTGCTCGATGGGACGCGCATGTGGTAAACAGTTATAAACTGTCGGGAGTCTGATTTTAGCTGTTCGTTGAAATTTAAGCAAAGTTCTTTTAGTAATTTAATTGTGAATTTTAAATTGATGGTAAATTCTGTTACGTATGATGAGTTTCTAAAAGAGGTAAACATCATTGAAACAAGTAAATTTTCAATTCAGTATGTGATTATCTTTAAAATTAACCTTACATTTTTTTCGACAAATTTATTTGATAAATGTTCAAATTCTTAATTTTTAAAATATTAAGATCTTAAAAAAACAAATTTCAAGAATAGGGCGTGATTTTAGTACGGTTTGTAAAATTTAATTTTACAAAAACTTAACACTTGAAAATATTTTAGATTTTTACCGTAACTAAGAACAACATACAAGAAATTTTCTTTAGGAACAATATAAAAACATTTTTTACCTTTTGTGTCAAGATACAAACAGAAAATATTTGAAAATATGAAAAGATGTAAATACGGGGAAGGGGGTGTTTGTTTTTACAAAATGAATCAGCAAACGTAAAGCCCATTTGACACAAGCACAAATGTTTTCACGTGTAAAGCAAAAAAATTGGATAACAAATTTTTTTTTTCAATTAAAAAAATTGGTTACCATTGGTTTGTTTGCTTGTTTTTTGAGAAATATAGTGCAAATGCACTTGGATTAAAAAATAAAAAGTTACAATCATATTATGAAGAAAGAAAGAAAGAACGAAAGAAATGAAGCGAAAAAATGATTTATTAGAGCAATAGATTCTGCAAATGAATAAATAGAATGACTGTAGAGGAGATGGTAGTAATATGGAACCAGCATTTAATATGGACCACCCTAATTACAATGAACCTATTCATTCCCCCTGCCCAAAAATCAAAAAATAAATGTTAAGCGATACTAAAAGGGTGAAGTAAACTGAAACAGTGTACCCACACTTGTTTATAGGTCTCGTCTAACAAGTTTTAGTTTACCCACAGTTTCTTTGATTTGTGCGTTTATAAGTTGTGATAGTTTTATTTGTGTTAAATAAACATTTTCAGTTAAAGAAAGAATTAAATCGAAGTATAAAAGATTGTTTTAGACTACAGCGATGGTAAGTTCAGTTAATTTTAAATAATTTTGAAGTAAACTTGAAAATAATTAAAAATGAAGTTGCTTTTATTATGGAACCACATTGGTGCTTTTATTATGGAACCGCATTTACCCATAACAATTAACTTTTGATAATAAATAAATAAGAAATTTTAAAATATATCGAATTATGAAATAAATAAATTGAATTTTTAAGAAAAATATGTTGAATTTTATATTAAAAAATTTATGAGCATTTTACGAGGGCAAGGCGTGAAGACCAACTACTGTAGGCATTAAAACACATAAAATTGGAACATTTAAAATATTTTTTTTTCAGCTAGGGTTAGTCATTGTATCCAACCACAAAGGTTGGATTCATATATGAACTCATTTATTTTTATATTATATTATATTTCCCCCGGTTCCATATTAAAGACACCTGTGTCCCATATTAAAGGCATAAAAAAATACCCTGTTAATTTTCATATTTTAAATTAAACGTTTTATTTAGAAAAATATCTGTTTTATTACTTTGCAATCTTCATAATGTGATAGGTTATTATAGTCATAATCATTTTAACTCGTACATGACTAATACTTGAATGCAGTGAGATTTAACGCAAAGCATTTGGTTATCTTTGTCATATTTACAAAAAATAACCAGTAGAAAAGAGACAGAAAGAAAAGGAGTACGTCGGGGTAACTTTGTTATGTAATAACAAATAAATAAACGTACGTTAATTATAAGATTGCAATCTGTCACTTCGTTTGATCCTAACCTTACTTACTTAGTAAATCTATTGAACTTGACAGTTACATTTTATAAACAAACATTTGTGAGGTTATAATATATTAATTGAATGCATAGATGTTTATATAGAAGGCTAGATAACTAACTCGTACACAGAAGTGAAGCCTGGTCCGCCATTTGTCGGGTTGGCAAGGAATGTAAGCAAATGCTTGTTACAGTGTTTGTTTTGTGTGAGTTTATAGGATTATAGATAAATTATTTATGCCAAAAGGCATTAAATTAAATAAATTAGTATAAATTAGTATTATTTGCAAATAAATAAAACCTAACCTAAAACAATAAAATATTTTAAATTGTTTTATTGCTGTTATTCTGTATTATTTAATAAATAAATATATTTAATATTCAATTCCTGCTTGAATACTATAAATTTACTCATGTTACAACAAGTTACGTACGAAATTATTATGGTTTTGCCAACCCAACAAATGGCCGCCAGGCTTCACTTCTATAACATTGCATGTATTAGGAGTCGCGTATCTAGCCTTCTATATAAACATCTATGATTGAATGAACTCTAAGGGCCAATTTATTCACCTTCCAGTAAAGTGTTCAATAGCGTAACTGACAGATAAATAAACTGTCACCAATCACATTTTCACATTTCAGTAAAATCACCAAGAAGGGTTTGTAAATTTACTGAACACATAGGTACCCGACACTTTAACCAGAGGTGAATATATCGGCCCTAAGACGTACGTTTTGCACATTTTGATGCATATAATTTTTTCGATGAGTCATTCTCGAGTTAAAATGATTACTACTATACAGGGTGAATGAGAACACCCGTATCAGCAATTTTTTTCAAAAACGGCTAGTCGTAGAGAGTTGGGTTAAAAAAATTTATTATAAAAGCCATAATAAAGAATCGAATGGTAATATTATTATTTCTCTGAAAGGTCGTCATCCCGAGTAGTTTGCTCCAGAAACTCCAGAACTCCAGAATTTTAAATGGCACTATAGGTCGAAAATGGTATCGTTGAAAAGACCTTGCAAAAATAAGCAAGTTTTGTAGAAAAAATTATTTTATTACTCCCTCCCCTTTTCAGTAATATTCGATTGCATATGGGTGAATGAGACTACCATTACTTAAAAGGGGTGGGAATAATAAAATAATTTTTCACACAAAACTTGCTTATTTCTTAAAGATATTTTCAACAATACCACTTTCGACCTATATAAAATTTAAAATTCTGTAGTTCTGGAGTTTCTGGAGCAAACTACTCGGGATGACGACCTTTCCGAGAAATAATAATATCATTATTCGATTGTTTGTTACGGCTTTTATAATACATTTTTTTGACCCAACTCTCTACGACCTACCGTTTTTGAATAAAAAAGACTGATACGGGTGGTCTCATTCACCCATATGCAATTAAATATTATCTACTGAATAGGGGAGGGAGTAATAAAATAATTTTTCCTACAAAACTTGCTTATTTCTTAAAGATCTTTTTAACGATACCATTTTCGACCTATGGTGCCATTTAAAATTCTGGAGTTCTGGAGTTTCTGGAGCAAACTACTCGGGATGACGACCTTTCCGAGAAATAATAATATCACCATTCGATTCCTTATTATGGCTTTTATAATACATTTTTTTGACCCAACTCTCTACGACTTACCGTTTTTAAAAAAAATAACTGATACGGGTGGTCGCATTCACCCATAATATGCAATCGAATATTACTTAAAAAGGGTGGTAGTAATAAAATAATTTTTCCTACAAAACTTGCTTATTTTTGCAAGATCTTTTCAACGATACCATTTTCGACCTATGGTGCCATTAAAATTCTGGAGTTCTGGAGTTTCTGGAGCAAACTACTCGGGACGCCGACCTTTCCGAGAAATAATAATATCACCATTCGATTCTTTATTATGGCTTTTATAATAAATTTTTTTAACCCAACTCTCTACGACCAGCCGTTTTTGAAAAAAATTGCTGATACGGGTGCTCTCATTCACCCTGTAGTGTAGCATTCAGTACATATTGTCACAACCCCAAAGTTGAATAAACTTTATAATTAAAAGAAATGCTGATTTGTAACAATTTCGAAATCACAAGATAACAGTTCCCAGGTTGACAGTATTAGTCATGCAAATTAATAGAAACATATTTTGCAAGAATATCAAATTACTCTCGAATATCTAGTTACACAAAATAAATAATTATTTCTTCTTGGTAATCATAAGAATCTAATTAACTAAAATAAACAAATATGTATGAATAAGCAAGATTCTTCTGAGAATGTAATTACTTAGGAATGTGAAGAATTTGGGTCAATCAAAGGAATAACTGGTGGAGTTTGCATTATATATAGAGGAACTAATTTGTGTAAGAAGTTAGTATTAAGACAGTCTTAAGTTAGCCTTCAGCTAGTCTTAAGTTGAGTCGTGAGTCGGTCTCGGTCATGAATCTTGAGTGAACGATCATCCGTGTCCAAAGTGCTAGTGAGGATCAACAAGCAACACCGTCGGAATCAACATCCACCAGCCAAGCTACATCATACAGAAGGATGTCGCCTTCAAAATCCGCCCTAGCGGTCATCGTAGGGTATGAGTAATTTTAGAATATTTAGTAGACCGACTAACTAACACTTGCGCCTCTATTCTTTGTAATATTTTATTAATAGGAGTAAGTAAATGTATATTGTGGAAGAGAGTCTTTTATTTAAAGTTGTACTAAAAACCCCCTGACGACGAAGAGTAATTACGGTACCAAACTGTTGAAACCCAAAGCGACATAGGATGTCCAAATTAATAAATTAGGGTTCAGGAGGAACCCTTAAATCACAAAGGGTTTTAACGTGACAATATCATTACTTTTCGTTTTTTTTCTTTACTAAATTGTAGAGTTAATCGAAAGAAACAATAGGGGGTTCCATATTACTACCTTCTCCTCTACCTATTATTGATTTCAATAAATAAAATTATTTTTAATATTTATTTAAATAAGTAGAGTAGAATGGGGTCAAATAGGTATGGGGGCATAATAGGTCATGGGCTTTGACGTCGCCATTTTATTACATAGGCCTCCCGTTTTACGTGAATTAGATACATAGTGGCGAAAAACGTTCACGGCAAAATTTTGGCTGTCGCCATGCATCTGTCAGTTTAGTTATGGTGTCATTCATTTTGACGCGTGTTCTTCTGTGAAAAAGCATTGTTTTCCCTCTGAAATGCAGTGCATTAAATTAACGCAAATAATTGTCAATTGAGTTTATTTTTATGTAGAATTTGACGCTGAACACGAGTATTGTGTTGGTTCTTCGATATTTTTGATTTTGAAAAAAATACAGACCCCAACATGAAACATGTGCTTGGGGGCAACATACGATAGGTCACTATTTTTAACGCTCACGGAAATAATTAAAAAAAAATTTTTACATTTTTTCGGAAGATGATATCATGCCGGCATCGTAACCCGATCAAGAAGCTGGTCCATCGAATGCCGATTAAGAGCTCGGTCTATCAAATCTCTACCCGAAAAATTGCAATTGAAGACACGGCCGTTACCCAAAGCTCCACTGCTCAAACCATCGAATTATTATTAGTGTTACTAATTTTTATAACATCAGGAGTATTCATACTCTTCAAATAAAAGCATTAGAGCTAATTTTTTACATGTGCTTGTAGTTTTATTTCACCTCGAATATCGTGACCTATCATACCCCCAAATTTTTAAAATGTCAAAAAAAGGTACCTTCGCCTTATCGAATGTTAGCTTTCAAAATATTTATGCTAGACATAAAGTTAGTATGGCGAAAATATTGCCAGATAAATAACCTTGCCAACGAATGCTTATTTTTCGAAATCGGTGCAAAAACACCGTCGCAAGGGCTCTTCAAAGAAAACCTACCTACTTGACCCCACTCTACTCTAATTATTTTTTAGTTAGAGGCCAACATAAAAGATTCCATGATAATGAACTGCAGATTTCGTCTTTTAATTGTTTTCCATCTTCATAATACATATTACATATCATTAAAATTCTTATATTCTGCAGGCGTTTCTTGATCTGGAGTTGATTCTCGTAAATCCACATCATTCTGGTCAGCTAGGTTATGAAGAACGCAACAAGCTCTAATAAAATGGCAGTGTTAATATTTCGCAATAATTTACAATAATATAATTGCCGAAATCTTTGCTTCAACATTCCAAATAAATGTTCAATATCCACTCCTTATAAACGTAGGGCAATATTGAAATTTTTTTGACTTTGATGTAGATATCTATTATCCTTATAGAACGATAAGCCATTTCAGACCCGGATATGCTCAATCGCTTAATAAATAATTGCTTTAAAAAATTGGGGTTACCAAAAATTGTAAATTAGTAGGACCGATACTTCCAAAATGAATTATTTTAATACCTGTAGTTTTATAGTCAATTCTTCAAAGATTAATGAATATTTCAAAACCCTACTGTCGTATACGGATCCAGTACATCCAATAAACACATTGATGCATTTTTTTTTGTTCCATCAGTGATACCTGAAAATCCAATTACCTACTATTTACATTTACAACACAAATAATTTTTACTTGAAGATTATAATATCCACATACCTTTTATAATATTAGGGATACCATTTCTATTATTATAGCGGTTAGCAGTCACCAATTTTTTATTGTCATTGGGCCACACAATTACTTCTTTTGACAAATTACTAATAAACTCTCTCCTAAATCTCGACAGGAGCAAGCCTCAAAAGTCAAAAGTCACGTCACACTAAGCCAATTTTATTTTATTATAATATTACAGCTAAAATAAATATTAGATCTTAAAAACTTCTAAATTTTAAAAGTATTTTAAAAGTATTGTTTAGCTTAATTAGATATTAATTTTATTCATCGTGTATAATCTCAGCCATTAGTAGAAGTCGATTTCGTGTAAAAAAATTATTCAATGAATAAAATTTTTGTATTTGTTGTTGTGTTGGCCGCCTATATTTCAGTTGGTAAATATAAAATGAATTCCATAAAATGTTTAAGTTGGTTTAAAATTGTATTATCTCCTTTACTTCATTTCTTCTATTCCTTATAAATAAAATTTCATATAGTAGTACGTATGTATATTTTGGTTGAACTCAATGTAATGGGCTTCATGAGGCTCCATGAATCCATTTTATTTACACAAAGTTGAAAAGCAATCCTAGCAGTCAAGATACAATATATCTATTTTACAAAAGAGATTATTTAAACTTTCAGTGAACATAAGATAAGAGTAAGATTATATTTTATTTCAGGGTATGCACTGAAGTGCTATGAATGCTCAGAATCGGAAGATTCGTCTGGTACTTCATGTACAGACCCGTTTAGAGGTCAAGCTCCAATTCAGTCGTGCAATACTGGAGAGGTATGCTTCAAACGAAAAAGCAAGAGAGTTCAAATTGGCAAATATGAACATATTATCAAATGATTTTGTTAAATAAAGATTATGTAATATTTTTAGCAGACATAATTATTCCACCAACAGTAACTAGAGGATGCCAAACGAAGTCATTTTGTGGATTAATGAAAATAATATCAAAAATTTGCCAAAACTGTGAATCAGATTTTTGTAATTTGGCAATAACCATTTTTCCCTCACCTAGTGGCGTCATTAGTTTATGTATTATGAAAGTAATTTTTCTGTGAACAAAATATTAACACAGAATTGTCTCAAATCTAAATATATAAAAGAGAAAAATTGTTTGGTTGTGTTTGTTTATTTATTTATTTGTTTGATCGATTTGAACCAAATGTGGAACACTTGCTCACTAGGACTCGGGTTAGGTTTCTGTGCAAAAATTATTATGGCACCTAAGAAGCGACCTTCGCATAATAGGCATACATCAGCCGCTAAGCGATTTCGGTTGCACCGGGAGGCTGAAAGTGAAGATGAACGTAATCAAAGACTCGAAACACAAGCTTCAAGACAGGCTCCTCAAAGAGACCGTGAAACTGAAGATAAATGTAATGGAAGACTCAAAATACCAGCTTCAAGACAGACTACTCAAAGGGAACGTGAAATTGAAGATGAACGCAATGAACGTTTAAGAGCTTGGAATTTCCAGTGAGACAAAGTTTTGCCATATCGATCAATAAATCAGAGGGATAAACATTACAAGTTGTTGGGCTGCAGTTACAAGAAGATTCTTTACCCATGGTCAACTTTATGTGGGATGCTCAAGAAAAACAACCAATGTAGTTTATAAAGAAGTTTCGTAGTTTTGCTATTTACTATTACTAAAAGGTTGTTATCAATACTCCTAGATTTCAGTTGGTAAAGTATAAAGTACCGCGAATATTAAAATAAAGATAATTTATATTTGCAATGCAAATATAACGGGATTAACCTTATGCACGTAGAGTTCAAAATAAAATGAAAGTTTTTAAAATCAAACTTTATCATATTATATTTTACAATATAGTAGACTAAATTTAATAATCACATCCTATTCTTGAAATTTCTTTTTTAAGATTTTATTCTGATAATTTTTTTGAATGCTAACCTTAATTTTGTTTCTTAATATAAAAAGCATGTTTTTGGTTCCGAATCAGGGTCAGCGATTAAGTTATCTTTTACAGTATAATATACTAATCAATAGTTTTAAAATTTTATACATAACTATTTCAATAATAATTCGTTTTAATTAGTAAAAGTTGATTTCGTGTAAAAAAAATTATTCAATGAATAAAATTTTTGTATTTTTTGTTGTGGTGGCTGCTTGGGCTTCAGTTGGTAAGTAGAAAATGCATTCTATTAGATGTTTAAATTGGTTTAAAATTCTTCTTCTTCTTCAACTTAGTTTAAGCCTTATAGTGCTTGTTATTTCCAACATCTGCGTTGTTTCCTTGTTAAGGAGTGTTAGTTCCATGAGCATTTGAATATTTTACATCCATTAGGTAGCTTGCTAGATTTGCCTTCAGATGTGCCGGTATCCTGGTATTTATGTTAATGGTGGCAATTCACTAACCCAGTTTAAAATTGTATTATATTATTTCCTTTTTTTCATTTTTTCTATTACAAAAATAAAATCATATGTGTATTTTGGTTGAACTCAATGCAGTGGATTTTGTGGAGATGATTCCACTTCATTTACATTAAATTAACAAGCAGTTATAGCATTAATGAGGGAATTTATATATTATATTTCAGGGTGTGCACTGAATTGCTTTGAATGCTCAGAATTGGAACAATTCCATGGTCCATTATGTACAGACCCGTTTGGAGGTAAAGCTCCAATTAAGTCGTGCAGTTCTGGAGAGGTATGTATCAAACAGAAAACCCCGGAAATTAAAATTGGTAAATATAAACATATGAATTGATTTTGCTAAATAAAAATTATCTACTAATTTTAGGAGACACAGTTGTTCATCCAATAGTATCTAGAGGATGCGCTCCGGAGTCAATCTGTCAAGAAATGCAAGAAATGTCAAGCGATTGCGTAGCCTGTGATTTAGAACTTTGTAATTCGGCAGTTACCATTTTTCCGTCACTTAGTGCCGTCATCGTTTTATGTATTGTAAAAGTAATTTTTCTGTGAACAAGAAACTTACACAGAATTATTTCAAATTGGATATAAAACCATTTGTAGCCTAATAATTAACCATTAAAAATATTATAAATGTTTGTATTTTTACCGCCAATGAGGTGTTCCAGTTATTTCTAAAATTACAAAAAAAGAACATCCAAATGTAAAGGTACACGGTAAACAGTAAAAACAGGCAGCCTGCATGGCCAAGAAATCTGTTTAGAATAAATGCAGCTCAACGTTTAATAAAAAGGTTTATTCTTATTGTCTCAACGGGTGTGGCTCATTTAATCCACCGGCACTGAAGCAAACTAGCTTATTGTACCCCGTTCCATGCTGAGATCTTAGATGGATTGTGAGGTAGAGACCTATCAGATAGATCTCGATGACTACCTCGGTCACCAACAGTGTGGATGTCCTCTGGAAGGCCGAGCTTTAAGAAATTCGGTTCGGTTCGCGTTGCCTTCCGCCCGATGTTGCCCACCCCTCGGTTCGGACACGAGCCTGAAGGGATAGGTCCGCCTACGTTCCCTGCCACCAGATGGTGTAGGTCTACCCAGGCCCCCCGCCCCCCGGTCACATCGACCCTGCAAGGTGGTACGACATGGTGACCGGGATCGCCTGTCCGTGATTCGAACCCAGAATTTCCGCT
Source organism: Rhagonycha lutea (assembly GCA_958510855.1). Classification (NCBI taxonomy): domain Eukaryota; kingdom Metazoa; phylum Arthropoda; class Insecta; order Coleoptera; family Cantharidae; genus Rhagonycha; species Rhagonycha lutea. The sequence continues at coordinate 34,961,896 of OY294039.1, read as the reverse complement.
CTGAACTCAACCAGCGATCACATCAAGCCACCACTGCGGCTATAAAAAGGTTTACAACCAGGCTGTTTTCTTTTGAGAAGTATATTATGTTTGCTCCACGTGAGTCGTCTATCCAAGTGCATTCCAATATATTTGGCGTCGCTATTTTGTGATAATTGATATTTGTTTAGGAAAACCGCTAGGCACTTTTATTTACCCATGGTGTACGTTACTTGGACTGACTTCGTTTCGTTTACTTTAATGCGCAATTTCTTTGCCATTCTTGGATTGTGTCTAGATGTCTTTTCGATACCTCCAAAATTAAACCTGTAGTTTTAGACAATTTTTCAAAACTCTACTGTCGTAAACAGATCCAGTATATCCAATAAACACTTTAAGGATTTTTTTCTTCGTTCCATCAATGATACCTGAAAATCCAATTACCTACAATAAAGATCTATCTATCTATCGTGTAGCGCTACAACCCTGATGGGTCTTGGCTGACCATTATAATATTATCTTTTAATATCAAATGGCATTCACAACATTGCATTTTTTACTTACGACGCGACGGGGAGCCAGCCCGACGAAGAACTCCCAACCTGGAGGACCAGAGAGACGGCCAGAATAAAGTTCTTACTTCACTCGGATTTGAACCGGGTATTTAGCGTTCATGGTCAACTCGCATGACCACTATGTTCCGATCGTCTAAAATATAGATATTATGACAAATAATTTTTACTTGAAGATTATCCACATATCTATTATATTAGGGATACGACTTCTATTATAGTAGTGGTTAGCAGTCCCAATTTTTTGTTATCATTGGGCTACATGTTTCCTTTAAAGCTTATATAAAATCTAATTCAACTATTAGTTTATAATTATCACGAGTAACATTTTAATCCTGCACTGACCTCCACTAAAGTCGTTTGTTACAGTCATGAGGTTTGTTCGTTTGTATGAACTAACTTGCTCGATTCAAGTTAGTGCAATGTACTGTGTTCGCTTGGCTGCTCAGTTCATGACCGAACATGAACTTCTTGCTCGACCTCCATAGGAGGAGTAGGCAGTGCAAGTTAGAACACTATCTAACTTTTGTGGTGGGAGTATTTTGTCTCGAAAGATAACCCAGTTCAAGTTAGTTCATACAAACGAACAAACCTATTGACTATTAGGGTATACCAAAAGACTGAACTTCACTTTCTGCACTACACTAATTAATTGTACGGTGATTACGCTTTAACATTATGGCATTTGAAAATCAAATGTCAAAAGTCACGTCACACTAGTCCAATTTTATTATAATATTACAGCTATAATAAATAATCTTAGATCTTAAAAACTTCTGAATTTTATAAGTATTAAATTTGTTTTTAGCTTAATTAGATAGGTATTAACTTTATTCATGGTGTATAGTAGAAGTCGATTTCGTGTAAAAAAAATTATTCAATGAATAACATATTTGTATTTTTTGTTGTGTTGGCCGCTTGTATTTCAGTTGGTAAATATAAAATGAATTTCATAAAATGTTTATATAAATGTGTATTTTGGTTGAATTCAATGTAATGGACTTCGCCAGGCTCTGTGAATCCATTTTATTTACATGAAGTCAAAAAGCAATCCTAGCAGTCAAGGACGTGTGCAATATTATATCTATTTTATAAGCGAGATTATTTAAACTTTCAGTGAACATAATATTATTTGAGTTCATTATTAAGATTATATTCTATTTCAGGGTGTGCACTGCGGTGCTATGAATGCTCAGAATTGGAACATTCACCTGGTACTTCATGTACAGACCCGTTTGGAGGTAAAGCTGCAATTCAATCGTGCAAGTCTGGAGAGGCATGCTTCAAACGAAAAAGTAAGGAAATTAGAATTGGTAAATATGAACATATAAAATGATTTTGTTCAATAAAGATTATGTAATATTTTTAGTAGACAAAGTTATTCCACCTACATTAACTAGAGGATGCGAAAAGAAGTCACTTTGTCGATCACTGATCGTAATGTCAAGCGTTTGCGAAGACTGTGAATCAGATTTTTGTAATTCGATAGTTACCATTTTTCCCTCAATTAGTGCCGTTATTGTTTTATGTATTGTGAACGTAATTTTTCTGTGAACAAAAAATTAACACAAAATTATCTCAAATTTAATATAAAACCATCTTTCAAGTTTCACTTAAAGGCTCATGACTTGGAGCGGAACTCAACGTAGCTGTTATTGAAATATGACAAGCAGCAGAGCATCTATCATTGTTTTTGTTGTGTAATGAGAAACTCGGAGCAGGACTATAGAACGCGGCCGTTTGAACGCAGGGACGTTTGAACGCAAGAAATTGCACCTTCCCTCGGCTTATTAACTACGCACTTTATTATGACCAAATAAGGGCAAAACGTAAATCCACCGGTCGAGGCTAGGTTAGTGTTATGAATCGACTTTTATTTAAAGAGAGGATCATTATTAAAAGGTAGATCCCAGGCTAGGTTAGTGTTAGGAAACGACCTTTTTTAAAAGAAGGTTATTAAAAGGTCGGTACCTAATCTAATTATCTAATTAAGTACCTATTTAATTGTTCGCGTTCATACGTCCCTGCGTCCAAACGGTATCCCATCACATGGCCGAAATTCATTTGGCCGAAATTCATTTGGCCGAAACTTCATTTGGCCGAAACTTCATTTGGCCGAAACATCATTTGGCCGAAATTCAATTGGCCGACACATCATTTGGCCGACAGTCATTTGGCCGAAATATTATTTTCATTACCGAAAGTGAATATACTTAAAAATAAATCTTAAATGAAAAGAAAAAATATATTGACGGTGCGTCAAAAAAAGCGAGATTCACCCCCTTCCCAGTAGCACAATTTGCCGAGTTGGAAGGCCCTAGGGGGATGTTTTTAATGAGTTTAGTACTACGCTGCGCTCCGCACGCTACAGACCCATTTATCGGCAACACAATCACCCCCGCCAGAGTTTCAAAAATGTTTTTAATGAGTTTAGTCCACCTACGACGAGTTGCAAAAAAAAGCGAGATTCGATGTTGTTAAATCAGTAACCAATAAAAAGAGTTTATTTTGGCAACACATCCACCTACGACAGAGTTGCACAAAAAATCCGCGCGCACCGTTAATATAAGAAATTTAACATATTATTAAATTATTTTTATAGTCACTTTATCTAATACTAAAAATAAAATTTCGGCGAAATGACTGTCGGCCAAATGATGTGTCGGCCAATTGAATTTCGGCCAAATGAAGTTTCGGCCAAATGAAGTTTCGGCCAAATGATAAGAATGTAGAAAGCAACTAGAAACTACTGCATTAAAGATCCGTATGGATATAAGAAGCAGATCAATAACATAGACATCGAACTCCTAAACTATGAAGAGACACCCAAAGCTGTGACGAAACAAATTAGAGACAGTATAACAACAGTAAGAAAAATAGTAAAAAAAAGACGCAGACGTAACATGGAATGGAATCCAATCTATATTAGTGAAGGTAGTTAAGGATAACTTGACTTAGAAAATAATAGAAAGTAAGACCTGGATTACTGATAGAATCCTCGAATTAATGGAGGAACGCCGAAAGTATAAGAACAAGAAGAACGAACAGCAATATAAAAGCATACACAAAACAATTCAGCGAGAGATAAAAATAGCAAAAGCAGGGTGGGACTCCAGGCAATGTGAAGAAATAGAGATGCATAAAAAAAATTATAATAGCTTCCACATGCACAAAAAATTAAAGAAATGACGGGAATTAGAAATAACACGAGTGCAAATCACGTGATGAAGAATTCAGAGGGGTAATGCATAATAGTAATGAATATGAGGAGAAAACTTGAAAGATGGAGAACTTATATCCAGGAACTTTTTGACGATGAAAGACCAAAACGAACAGTACTGGAAGTTAAAGAGGATGAGCCCAGAATTATAAAACACGAATTGGAGTATGCCTTAAGAAGTATGAAACTCGGGAAAGCCACTGGACCCGATCTGATCCCTGTAGAAATATTATTATATTCTTATATTATTATATTCGATGAAAATCTGCTGGACATCCTTCTAGATCTTTTTAATACAATATTATATGACACAGGTCTATTGCACTCATGAGTCATTCACTCAAGGTTTTCTTAACGATAATCCATAGTATGATCTATAGAAGACTAGAAGAGGGAATATGTAATACCTAATTTGGCTTCAGAGAGGGCCTTGGTACAAGGGAAGCATTTCTTCTTCTTGGTGCCACATCTTCTTTAGATGTTGGCTAAGATCCTTCTGACTAAGCCAATAAGGCTTTACTAAGGAAATGTGAATGGGGTGGTTTCCCGTTACCTTCCCCATAGTCCACAGATCGATTTTGAACTTTTTTAGATCACAGCACATATCCGACGCCATCAGGATTAGAACCGCAATTTCCCGCTCGCTAGTCTTGTCGCTAGTAGCTAGTATTGTGTGCTACTTGGGTTATAATTACATTTCAATACATTGTAGTTCTTTTAAAGATCTAATTATTGATAAAAATGGAAATAAATTATAGCCACAAGGAATAAATTAGTGTTACAAATTTTATTAAATAAAATAAGCTTGTTGAGCGTCGTTGTAACAACTTTTGTAGGATAAATTGGATAGAAAATCTAAAGATCATCATCCGCAAAACGCCGATCAATTATTATTGTTGCAATATCTACAGAATGGAAATGTCAAAACTATGCTAGGCTGTTAATTGTGTAATAGGTGATCTTATTGATTAAAACAAATTAAAATATTTAAAATATTAATTTTTAAAAAATAAATGTGTACTTCTAGTTATAATATAATTACTTTGTTTACAATAAAAATTGTTATTTTAGTTATAAAATGTAAAAAAGAATGAAATTAATAATAATTCAATATTTTAATAATTAATAACTAATTAAAACTACCGTATTTGGTCAAATTGAATTAAGAGGAATATACAACTTGCTCCAGCACTTATCATCTGAAATAGACTTCATATTACTCGTACTATAATTATTTATAGTATAGGGTGTTTTTTTAGCTGCATGAGAACTTCAAAATGAAATAAAACATTAAAAACCTGACGGAATGTTTTGGTTATAATTTTTTTATGAAAGTACAGTTAAAGGCATTTATGATTTGAACATGACTTCCGGCATGTGACCACCACGACTAATGGTTACGAAGCGCATCCGTTCAGTCCAATTTTTGACCACTTTTTCCAATATTTCTGGCTTTATTTCATAAATGGCTTGCTGAATATTAGCCTCCAATGCTTCTAGAGTTGTTGGTTTGTTAGCATAAACCATGGATTTAACATACCCCCACAGAAAATAATCTGGAGGTGTCAAATCACACGATCTTGGAGGCCAATTGATAGGACCACGTTTTGAAATAATGTTGTCACCAAATTGTCCTTTCAATAAATTGATGGTTTCGTTGGCTGTGTGGCACGTAGCACCATCCTGTTGGAACCATAAGTTGTCAATGTTTAGCTCTTGAAGTTTTGGAAACAAAAATGTATTGAGCATGTGTCGATATCTCACACCATTCACCGTAACGGTAGCTCCTTCCTCATTTCGAAAGACATATGGACCAATGATGCCGTTGGCGTGTATTCCACACCAAACAGTCAATTTTAATGGATGCAATGGAGTCTCAAGATAATGTCCCGGATTGGTCTCACTCCATATACGGCAATTTTGTTTGTTCACATACCCATTTAACCAGAAATGTGCCTCGTCACTGAACAAAATTTTACGGTAAAAAAATGGATCCACTTCCAATTGGTTGTGAGCCCAATTTGGTAGCGTTGTTCAATGGTCAATCTATGCATTATCAAATGCCAAACCTTGTTAAACACAAATGTCAAAAAACTGTTTCCATAGCAATCTTGATTCAATTGTTATCCCTATTGAAAGTTCTCATGCAGCTAAAAAAACACCCTATATTTTCAAATACAGTAAAGTCGCGATAATGTAAACTAATTTTATAGAAAATCAAATTAGGTGATCACAATTTTGGATATTCACATTACTACTCTACTGTACCTATAAATAAATAATAGCAATCGTACTGCGTAGTGCGTATATCATCGTTGCATCTATAACAACGAAATTTCCAGCTGTAACGGATACATTGCTATTATGTAACAATTGCAATGAAAAAGTAAAAATCTAAAAAATTTAGCATTAATATGAGAAAGTGCATAATTAGAAATTTCTTTTGTTACTTCTTTTCTTATCGTTGTTCGTCTGTTGGCTACAGTTAACTTTAATAATTCCTTCTTCATTTTGTTCTTCTGAAATACAATGGAATATATTTTAATTAAATTATGTGCATTAACATACATACGCTATTCATCAGAAGGGTTGCTGCCAGTGCTATAACAAATATATCAAATATAAAATATAATATCCATACGAAAAGGATAACAGAAATATTTGTTAAATCCCCATTTTTGTATAAATTGGTTAATCTAGAAATTCCAATAACAGTCCCATAAAAGTCGATACATAAGTTAATTGCAATGGGAAAAGAAAATAACTTATTACATTTCTGTAATATATTGCACATCATATTTGTGTGCAATTTTTGCACTTGTTTTAAATACGCTGATGATATGCAGTAATTGTGTTCTTCAAAAGAGTTGCTCAAGTTCTGGAACCTTTCCCTTAAGCATAATATAAGACACTAATGTACAAGAACACGAAATCTTGCACATATTCAAGGTAGAAAATATGAAAATGGAATCCCAATATTGAGTATTGTTGGAAATTATTGGTTGAGTGATATAATAATTTTCGTGAAAGTGAATGAAACAGTTAAAAAATATGCTTATAGCCATCCAAATCGATATTATAACTGCTATGTAAGCATTCCTGTACAAAATATCAATTCGTAACATTTCTGCATCCATTAAAATCATTCTTTTCCATGTTTTCAAAATCACATTGCGGTAGCTATAGCTCAAAAACATCAAAAACAGTAATAGTAAATAAGCGTGATTATCAAACACCATAACAAACCAAAAAAATAAATTGTCAATTATGACGGCCCTGGTTTTTTGGTGCTTTTGTGTTAATGGATTGTAAGAAGTAAATTTAAAATGTACTTGTTGGATTATTCTAGATCTTTTCTCAACTATAATTTGTTTTATATTAATTTAAGAACAACTATATACGTTTTTTAAAATTCTGGGTTTTTTTAAATTCAAATTTTGGAAACATTTCATTATTTAATATTTGTCAATATTATATTTATTTTTTATGTGGGAGGTTTCAATAAATTTTTACGATAAAAACTCTTGAAGGTAATAAATTGGTAATCATACTAATGGACGGAAAAAAAGAATGGATAGGGCAACGGCGATACGGCTTTCTAATTATATACGGTGAAAATAATCCATAAGGAAGAAACAGAGTGGGTTTTACATTTGAAAAAAAAAGATAATTGATCCTTTACTTTAATGCAGCGGATTTAAGACTATCATAATTTGAAAAATAAGTTGTAATGAAAAAATTAATATATCGTAAATAAATATACTGGGTGAGCGACCTTACACCCGATCATAAGGGAAATAACATGAAAAATTGATTCTTCCTAAATTTCTGCTTCCCACTAAGGCGGAAAAGGGGACAGTTATTGCCTTGCAGCTAACACAATTGGATGCGAATGCGGGGTACCGAGCTCAAACCTGGGGAAAACCAAACTTTCTTATGATCAAGTCTCAGTGCTTCGTAGGGTACGTTAAGCCGGCGGTCCTCCTGAGTTGACGAATTGCCACCGTTAACAAAAAACTGTGCTACAGGCACATATGCAGTCTAGCCTAGCAAGCTGCTAACTATAGTCCAAAATCGATCTGCTGACTACTCACTAACCCATCTGACCATCGTAGTGAGTTATGGCCAAGAACTTCCAATGAAAAAGGGCTGAGAAGAAGAAAGAAAACTTTACAAGTTAAATTGGTTAATCGGTCAGCAATTCCAACTAACATTGGAAAATTAAATTCTTCTATATAAAACCATCATCAAGTCGATCTAGTCGTACGGTATGCAACTCTGGGATTCGGTTAGTAACTCAAATATCGAAATCCTACAAAGATTTCAATCCAAAACGCTGCGAAAAATAAGCAACGCTCCATGGTGCATCACTGACGAAGCTTTCTACCGAGATCTGAGAGTGAACGCCGTTAAGGAAGAGATTAGAGCACCAGGTATTATCGGAGGTTGTCCAATCAACCAAACATCCTCGCCCTTAATCTACCAGTCAACTCAAACCGAATGAGAAGACTCAAAAGAGCCGATTTTATGGATCTGCCAAAAGGAACATTGTGATATGTTAAATAATCTAAATTAATGTATTAATTACAAGTATTGTTAATATAGCCTTGGCAACTGTTGTTAGACGGTAAGCTATTTTAGTCATAATATAAGTCACAAAATTTACCAAATATAAATTGTAACATTATGAATGTATCAACCAATAACTGCGTTAGCTAATCCCGATCTTCATTAGTCCTAAACCGAATAAATCGAATAAGTAGTAACGAGTAGTAGGTATGACGGCACCTGGCTAGGCGACAATTCGTATCTGAAGGTCCGAAACAAATGAAATGTATGAATTCTATTAAAAAAGCCATAGTGGATAATATTTTATTCAAGTGGAAATTTACCATGGGTTATTTTCCGATAGCGTCAGAATTTTAACTCCGAAAATTGGTACTTAAAATAGGTACATCTTGATGTAGATTTGATATTATGACTATTCTATTCATATTCCACTATTCCATTGATAACTAAAATAAAAATAAAAACTAAATAAATTTTTAACAAAACTATGCAGTATTTAGTTCACATCCTGATAGATGGTGTTATACAGCTTCTTATGTATTAAATTAAATAGTGTATAATATGAAATTCTTATATTTATAGTGTCACTTCAAAGTGTCAGAAACATGTAATTTATAATTATTATGCTATTTATTACATAAATATTTCTTATTTCATCCATTTTCTTGATTTTTAAAAATACACAAATTAATATATTTGATCAAATTGAATTAAGAGGAATATATAGGTTGCTCCAGCACTAATCATCTGAAATAGATTACTATATTATTGTTTTATTTTAGGATGCAGTAGAATTGCATTAATGTGAAATAATTAAAGATGGGCCTATTGACATTTTAAGAGATCCATCACCGATCCATCAATTCAGTGTAATTTAGTGATTTTAAATGAAATATTAGTTCCTTTATAATGCATACTAGTTAGTATAGTAGCGATGCGATGCTTTAATGTTTCAACTATACACTGAAAAAACTGTGTTTTATAAAAGTGAAACATTTTGAGTCTAGATTGTTGACTAATCAAGATTAGTACATAATGTTAACACAATTTGGTTTAGTATAACAATGTTATTAAAAACTTTTTAGTTTTACCATTCCACAATGGCAAATCTTAGGATTTACTGATAGTTGGGCTTTTTCAGTGACATTATATTGATATATTATATTACATCAATTTATTCTAAAGTTTTGGTAGTTGAAAGTAGGCAGGTTCTGAGAAAGTAGCTTTGAGAACCGGTATGTCATCCAAACCTATATTTCTTTTTTTTTTTTTAATTGACTCCATGAGTGATTACAATCCGTCCGTAGACGATAAGCAACATTGTTTGACTTGATTAAATACATGGCATAGTGGAGAGCCAGCCCACTGGCAAGCCTCCTTTAGTAATTACTAGCTGTTGCCCGCGACTTCGTCCGCGTGGAATTCACTTTTTTGCGCGCAAACCTTTTTCCTTCCGTCGTTAATCCATTCATGCGCGTCACCACTAATTAGATAATAGGTGATAAATCCCATATAGATGTATATTTTTTATTCTAAAGAAAATTCCATTCTTCTAGACATCATACCCACATTTAGGCTGTGCTTTGGAAACTTGAGAGACGTCGACAGTGAGAATCTCGTTAATCCATTCGCACAATGGGAATCTCATTAAGCTATTCTTTCGCGTCACCACTAATTAGATAATTGATGATAAATCCCTTACGGATAACATTTTCATAAAATCCTTTCTTAGTGCTCGCATACGTGATAACAGGAACCTCTGTGCAAAATTTCATCGCTAAGGACCCAGTAGTTTGGGCTGTGCGTTGATATATCAGTCAGTCAGTCAGTCAGTTTATTCTCTAGATTACATAATCCAATACATAACAGAGATGGCAACGCGACGCTCAGGTTCTACGGGGCAGGTCCGTCGGGTCATACCTCTTCAATCTCCTCGTCTGGAGTAATTTCTTTTTATTGCACAAATTTGTCAATTCCTATTATACTACCTATTATTCAATTTTGTGTATAATTTGAATATATTTTCGAATTTTAAAATATTTAGAAGATCAAACTGGGTTTTGGATGTTCACATTACCGCGACTCTACTGCACCCACAGAAAACTAACAATCTTACTGTATACAATATAGTTGTGTCAATGATAATAAAATTTCCAGCTGCAACAGATACTTTGCTATGCAATAACAATTGCCAGGAAAATGCAAGAATCTAAAATAAATTAAGTTTTAATATAAGAGAAATAATTTAGAAATTTTTATTACTTTATTTCTTATCTTGGCATGTCTATTCACTATACTTAACTTTAACAATTCCTTCTTCATTTCATTCTTCTGAAAAAATAGTAAAATTTATTTTCGTGAAGTTATACGCAATAATATGCTTACCTTATTCATCATAAGAGTTGCTGCAAGTGCTATAGCAAGTATATCAAATGTATAAAATATTATCCATATAAAAAGCATATAATAAATATTTGTTAAAATCCCGTTTCGGATTAAACTCGTTAACTTAAAAATTTCTATTACAATGGAAAAAAAGTCGATAGTTAAATTCCAACTGATGGGTAAAGAGAATATTTTATTAAAATTTTCTAAGATATCACACAGATTTTTGTGTAGGTCTTGTACTTCTTTCAAATAGGCTGACGAGATGAAGTAATTGTGTTCCTTTAAAGAGTTACTCAAATTATGAAATCTTTCCCTTAAACTTAACATCCAGGATATGAATGTACAAGACAGCGAAATCTTGCATGTATTTAAAATAATAAATATTATCATGGAAATCAGATGTTGATGATCACCAACAATAATGGTTGGTTGGCTGATATTATAATTTTCGTTTAAATGAATAAAGCAGTTGATAAATGTGTTTATCACTATCCAAATTGATGTAATAACAGCTATGTAAAGATTGTTGTTTAAAATATTAATTCGTAACATTTCTTGATCTACTAAAATTATTTTTTTCCAAGTTTGCAAAATCACACTGCGATGTAAATTTAAGTTTAGGCATATCAAAAACTGTAAAATTATAAAACAGTGGGTATCATAGCATGTAATAAACCAAAAAAGTAAGTTGTCAGATTTGCGCCGATGCAAAATATGAGCCTTTATCAAGAGATATAGAACAATAATTAAATAAAAAAACAGATACAGCATCTTATAAAAACTTGTAATTTTTAGTAATTTGAAAGTTCTATTACCAGGAGGCCCTTTTATTCGAAAATTGATAAAACCTACACACATTTCTAATAGATAACCTGGCATCATAGATGTATAAAAGTCGTGTTTTATTGCAACGTTCATATCTGCTGTGATATTGATTATCACTGTAGTTTAGTAGAAATTAATAATCTAATAAAAGTAATAAATGGAAGTAGCTACTTAAAATTTGTTATTGATAGTGTCAAGAAGATTTATAAATAATTTTCTTTTAACCTTTAATTAGTGACGTGAATCTTTCCTACATACATTTAAAATGGGAACTTTGCCTCGGAGACGCCCACCTCACTAACTAAAGATTAATTATTATCGCTGACACCCACTAGATGGGTAAAGGTGGCGGGAGCTTCCTGGGTCAGCTATATACAAAACTATTAGATAATTTAAAAACTAAAGACGTTTCAAATATGTTAATGGGTCATGAAATATTAAAATATTCACAAGACAACATCATTCGGATGGAAAGGCAAAGAAGACCATCATATTTGAGAATTTTGTTGGAGCTAAGTAGCTACAGGTCTAAAACCAGGCAAAAATCGATTTGTTTTCCAAATATATTGTAACAAAATGAAATTTTATGGGATCCTTTTATTTACACATTTGGTCTTATTAGGGGTTGCATAGCTTATTGTTAGATTGAAAGGAAACCACTATAATTGTTAACAAATTATAATTCTTTAATTTATTGTTAACAAATTATAATTATTTAATTGTTAACAAAGAGACGGTCGGAGCATAGTAGTCACGCGAGTTGACTATGAACGCTAAATGCCCGGTTCGAATTCGGGTGAAGTAAGAACTTTATTCTGGCCGTCTCTCTGGTCCTCCAGGTTGGGGGTCGGGTTGATGGGCCAGCTCCTCATCACCTGTAAAGAAAACAAAAAAGCTCATGGAACCATGACCAAGTCTCGCAAGAGACTTGACAAATGGGAACGGATAAGCAGTTAAACTGTAGCTAGATGTGTTGTGAGGTGTTTACTTACCTTGAAATGCAAAAAAAGCAGTCCTAATAGATATATAATTGTTAACAAATTTTAATTGATTAAATATTTACATCAGGTATATTTTATTAGTTTATATTTTTGTCACTCATGAAGACATCTGGAAATTTTTAAACAAAGGCAATTCTTATTTATTTGTATGAGAAACATAAAGTAAAATATTATATTTCATTAAGGTTACCGGATACATACAAATTATAGTCCATCTGTAGTATTAGTCAAATTTGAAGTTTCACCATCATTTATTTTAATTCTTTGTCAATTTCTTGCTTCAAAACTAAATTAACAAATAAAATGGTCGTTATTTTTCAAAATTTGTAAAAAGTAGGATTGATTTTTGTTGTTAAGAAAAGAGAAACAGTTCTGTGTAGGAGTTTGTAAGGACTGGTTCAATTATGATCTAATTAAAGCAATTCACGTTTACAAATTAATCTGGTAAAGAACTGAATTTCCTAATGTAGTATAATTTGTATCTTCAAGCAATTAAATTTCGCTAAAGTTTTTAGTGTAATATTGATGTAACGTTTTGTGAATAATTTTGGGTGATCATAATAACTCAAATTATGTTAATTATTTGTTTAAATTTTTTGGATCTAAAGAAAAGAATCAACATTTTTAAAGCTCGTTAAGTGGGAATTTTAGTTAAAAAGGCATTGTTGTTAATGAAGATTTGGAAACTTTGATTAAGAATCATTTTCAATGTTGATAATTTTTGATTGTTATATATTAATAATTTTACGAATTAATTGAATTAAATTAATATATATTTTTAAGCTCCCAAGTTCTTACGCACCCTTCGTCAGAATAGGCAAAAATAAATGATAAAATTAAGATCTAAATATTTGATGAAATTTAAGAAGTGTCATAAAGAAATATCAAGTATTTATAAATTTTTTAATAATAAATAAGAACTAGTGACAATATTATTATACTCGTAATATAACTTGGTTTTTGAAAAGCCTTTTTTTTATCTTAGTTGCTCCTTTTGGAGAAATGTCTGAAACTTCTTGCCAATATTCAGTATCTCGTCAACCAGAAATTTTAAGACTTTTACGGGTTGCAAGGGTTAAGCTCTTCTTGTGAATAATCTTCCAATAAATGTGTAACTTTTCGTCTTTTGGTTTGGTTGTTAACTTCACTAAACATTTTTTGAGGTCAACCTTTTATTGTTTTTGTAGATTCTTCAAAAACTATAATGTCGCTCTCAAGCCATTAGTGATGTTTTCTTACTAAATATTGTAAGATACGTTTACATCTCTTCGACAGTTTAGCGACCTTAAGGGTAAAATTACAAACAATTTTTTTATACTACAATATATCTCATCGTCTTGACACTGCATTAAATCGAATTTTTCCAAAACGTAGGTCAAACCCAATAAGTTTTTTGATTTGCATCATACTCTTGATGCCAAACACCAAACAGGTCTCATCTCAACCTCTAATACCTCTAATAAAAATTAAATATCTCAAAAACTCGCATTTTCTAGCAGCAAATTTTAAGTTTAGTATGAAATTAAGTTAATTGCCTGATAAGAAAACAAAAAATCACTACATAGAATACATAGAATACACGAATTGCAAGACTAATTAGTTTTAAACCACAAAAATAAGTAAGTCATTGGGAATAATGATATTCAATAGTATTTTTTTCACAATTTCACAATACAAAATTATAAAACACAACAGAACAACAATAAGCGATGTTTGGTTTTGATTACTAATCATGTGGTTCGAACCTTCGAACCTTGAGTCGTTGGTTCTGATTGAGCACGAGAGGGTCACATGAGATTCCGCGAAATCGACTCTGTTGCCCTTGTGTTTTAGTACCGAACGTGTCCAGTGAAGACCGCAAAATATTAGATAGCATTTACTTGTCACAAAATCATGTTTTTTGACTTACGTCGAATAGGTACCTTTCAACTTATCAACTTTTCATCGTGTCTTGTACGATAAAGCGATTTTACACACACTCAAAATCGTAAGACCTAAATCGCAAAGAGGAAAGGGATAAAGGAAACAACACGCCAACGAAACTTTGTTATAGATACAGCTCTGCCAACGTTAGAACCGACTTTAGGGGCGTGTCAGGCGCTGCTAAAATTAAAAATGTACACTCAAATGAAGAAGTTTCTCGGCGCGAATATTTAAAATCCATAAATTATTTTGTCAAATTGCAGTCACGAAATACGTAAAAAATGTTACCGCAAATATTAAATAAAGCACTTTTGGAATAAATTATAAAATAACACGGAACCGAATAACACAAAAAACCACGACAAATGTAAACACACGCAATGATTTGTAACTTTTACAACAGAATGTACTTGAGAAATAACTCAACGTTCATTGGTTCATTCAAATTTTAATCAAATTAGTTGGTATATTTGACGCGTCCTTTCTAAGCTTGGTGGAGCTGTAATAATTATCAATTAAATTTTGGAGCCACCCAATTTTAAAATAAAACAACAATTAGTAAGTACATAGTTTCATTAGAACTACCCTGCCACAAGAAAGGGTACTTTGATTATGATGTATTGTAAAATTAAAACAAGTCAGTATTATTGGTCAGTTGTATTTTTTACCAATCCCAATTACAAATAATAATACATTTTACTAAGTTGTCATTTAAGTTAAATAATTGTAATAATACATTTGATACAAATTAAAAGTTTTACATTTTTTACTGGATTGATTTTCTTGTATAGGGTGTTTTTTTAGCTGCATGAGAACTTTCAATAGGAATAACAGTTGAATCAAGATTGCTATGGAAACAGTTTTTTGACATTTGTGTTTAGCAAGGTTTGGCATTTGATAATGCATAGATTGACCATTGAACAACGCTACCAAATTGGGCTCACAACCAATTGGAAGTGGATCCATTTTTTTACCGTAAAATTTTGTTCAGTGACGAGGCACATTTCTGGTTAAATGGGAACAAACAAAATTGTCGTATACGGAGTGAGACCAATCCGGGACATTATCTTGAGACTCCATTGCATCCATTAAAATTGACTGTTTGGTGTGGAATACACGCCAACGGCATCATTGGTCCATATGTCTTTCGAAATGAGGAAGGAGCTACCGTTACGGTGAATGGTGTGACATATCGACACATGCTCAATACATTTTTGTTTCCAAAACTTCAAGAGCTAAACATTGACAACTTATGGTTCCAACAGGATGGTGCTACGTGCCACACAGCCAACGAAACCATCAATTTATTGAAAGGACAATTTGGTGACAACATTATTTAAAAACGTGGTCCTATCAATTGGCCTCCAAGATCGTGTGATTTGACACCTCCAGATTATTTTCTGTGGGGGTATGTTAAATCCATGGTTTATGCTAACAAACCAACAACTCTAGAAGCATTGGAGGCTAATATTCAGCAAGCCATTTATGAAATAAAGCCAGAAATATTGGAAAAAGTGGTCAAAAATTGGACTGAACGGATGCGCTTCGTAACCATTAGTCGTGGTGGTCACATGCCGGAAGTCATGTTCAAATCATAAATGCCTTTAACTGTACTTTCATAAAAAAATTATAACCAAAACATTCCGTCAGGTTTTTAATGTTTTATTTCATTTTGAAGTTCTCATGCAGCTAAAAAAACACCCTATATATTAATTTTCTTTTCAAAACTGCACATATTACAAATATAAATAATGTATGTAAATAGCAAATAGATAGATAATACAAATAATAATACTAATAAAAATTAAAAAATAAAAAATTATTCATTAAAATAAAAAAATACAAACATTTCGTCGTCATTTTAGTTTCCTAAGTATATTTTAAGGCTAAGATCATATTAAAACTTTTTAATACATTTATGCTGTATGTTGGGGGTGCAATAAGCTATGTTTATGGTAAAGTTCCATTCAATACCTTTTTCGAGAATCTGTAGATCACACCAAAATGATTTCTGCACATTAATGAAGCAAAGAAACCTGCAACATATTGGACTGAATAACCTAGCAGAAATGGATAAGGTATGACTACATAACAAGGATGGATGAAAGAAGACTGGTAAAGAGCGAGAGTAATGAATGTGTGATGATCAAGATGGCAAAATAAAATTAGGTAGATTTGGTTAAAAGCAGGATACGAATTTCAAAGAAAGAGAAGAAGAATAAAATTTCATTACCCTACTTATCACATAATAGCTATTAAGGCAACTAGTGTTTTATAGACTGTTTAAAAATCGATGTCGTAGTTTAAATCCGAACGACCGTAGGGAGTGAGGATTTAATAGGCAAAGATTTTTAATCTATAAAACACGCGTTGTCTTCAATATTTTTTCTAACACTAACAGAAAAATTAGAATTTTAACTTATTTTATATCCTATAAAGTACGTTGTCATTGACAACCTTACATTATAATTCTATAAAGTACGTTGCCATTGACAACATTAGAAAAATAACCATTATTTTTCATCAATCGGTAATATAATCTTATTCATTTTACGGCATAATAATGGCTATGATAACTTCCTCATGGGATGGACCATTACGTCACGATGATTTTTGAAATTTTGTAACTGTTTGGAATATTTTGAAGACCCAATAAAAGTTTAGTTAATTTTTATATGATATAGGTGTAGTAGGATGTAGGCAGGACATTGTAAAATGTCAAACATGTGAGTTTGTAGAACCTGTTACTTCCGCATGTTAAATAAAAGGTAAATCTATGTGCAGTAATTAGTAGGGCCTAGGGTAATTCGATGGGCTATTGGGTTTTTAAAAAATTTTTATTGTTAATAAATGTGTTACAAACCAATCAGGGATGCGTCTGTATATGACACAGAGGAGGAGGAGGAGCTTTCTAGCACATTGTTATATAATATATAGGATAGCTTACTATTGCCATATACCTACACTTTATTATTATTTAAAATGCACCAATTATATTTGATCAAACTGTATTAACACGAGTATATATGTTGCCGCAGAACTTATCATCTGTAAGAAACTACATTATTATAAATATTACAATAGTATATTGTTTAGCAAGGGATGAAACCAGATGATTTCAGACGAGAGTGGATTGCCTTCCCGAGCGAAAGCGAGGGCTGGCATCACCTCGAGTCTGAAATCGTGTTTCATCCCGTGCCCAAACATACTATTTTTCATATTACCTGTAATGAATCTGAGAATTTTCATGAAATATAAGAATTGTCAGCTGTCACATTAATTGTTTACAATTAATAAATTCAATTCTGACAGGTTTAAAATGAAATCAAAAACTGAGTAAGCGGGCAGAAACTTGACGCTTTCTTTCCTAGGGCAGAAACCAATTTAGTTTCTGACCAACAGTCGCGTTGATCTGCAATTGTCGTGTTTCGACTGTCTCAACATGCAATGAAACTCGTAGTTTCATGACAGGTAATATGAAAAATACAGTACAGTCGCTATAATGTGAACCAGTTAAAAATCGAGGTGTTTTCATGCCTCATCGGCATTTTTTTCTGGAATACGATCTATAAAATACAAGTAAGAGTTCACGTTTTAGGAAGTTCACGTTATGGTAAATTCACATTACCGCGACTACACTGTACCTATAGATTAGTAACAATCGTACTTTATATAGTAAAGTTGTATCAATGATAACAGATTTTCCAGCAGTAACGTACACTTTGCTGTGTAACAATTGCAGGGTAAACGTAACAATCTAAAAAATTAAGTAATAAATAAGAAAAAATGCTTACTTAATACCAATTAAAATTGTTACTTCGTTTCTTATCGTCGTATGTCTGTTAGCTACTGTTAGCCTTAATAATTCCTTCGCCATTTCATTTTTCTGAAATCCAAATGAATACAATATTATGTTCAATAAGAGAATGTTAATTAATCGGAATACCTTATTAATTAAAAGAGTAGCTACAATTACTATAGCAAATATATCAAACGTATAAAATAATATCCATGAAAAAACCGTAAAATTAATATTTGTTAAGCTCCCATTTCCGTCTGAACTAGTTAATCTAAAAATTTGTAGTACTATCACATATAAGTCGGTAGTGAAATTCCATAACATTGGCAAAGAAAATATATTATTAAAGTTTTCTATGATATCACCAAGATTTGTATGAATGTCTCGTACTTCTTTCAGATAGTTTGATGATATGAAATAATTGTGTTTCTTGAAAGATTTGTTTAAGTTCTGAAATCTTTCCCTTAAACTTAGCATCCATGATATAAAAGTATAAGAAAGCGAAATCTTACACATATTGAAAATGAAAAATATAATGGAATGCAGATATTTATTATTACCAGTAATTGTTAATTGTGTGGATTTATAATTTTCGTTAAAGTGATTAAAATAGTTTAGAAATGTGTTTATTATTATACAAATCCATATAGTGACAGCTATATAAACATTCTTGTTCAAAATATTAATTCGTAACATATCTTCATCCAATAAAAGTATATTTTTCCAAGCTTTCAAAATCACATTGTGGTAGAAATATAAGTTGAGGCATACGAGAATTTGTAAAATTTCATAGAAATGGGCATCAAAGATTGTAGCAAACCAAAAAAATAAATTGTTAGATTTATGTAATTTGACAATGCCTTCCCTCCTCGAGAGATAGAGAAAAATAATTAGATACAATAGTAGATATAGTATCTTATAGGAACTTCTTAATTTTATCAATTTGAAAGCTCTATTACCAGGAGGCCCTTTTATTTGAAAATTGGTTAGACCTACAAACATTTCTAATAAATAACTTGGCATCATAGCTGTACAAAAGTCGTCGACAGCACGATTGTAATTTGCAACGTTCATATTTTGGAACGTATTGAATACCACTGTGATAATTGATAGAAGTACTCTAATAAAGTGTAATAAAGGATAGAAATCGTTATAATTTATTATAAAGCGTAAAAAAAAATGTACAGCATAATATTTTATGCGAGGCTTTCCAATTAATTTGAAAAATATTACATACATAATATTTAAGTGCTCCCTAATTAATAACTAAATGTTTGGGAAAGTGGTTATATTATGTTTATGTTGTTATATTACAAAATTAAGAAAATGGTATAAGAAAATGCTTTCGGCGCTGGCGTATGCGTGCAGGACTTTTTCACCGAACATTTGGGACAAATAACTCAAAATACTACTGAAGAAAGCTCTGAACGCTCCAAACCATTTTGACTAACGTTGTTTAATTACAAAATGTCCTCTAGGGCCGTCCAACTCGCCGAACCCTTCACTTGCCTCGATGAATCTGGATAATTTAGTAATTCCTGAACGTTATTCTCGTTAAAAATTTGCTTCTGGACAAAAAGAAAAATTCTTGATGGTGGATGCAGGGTCTTAACAGCTTGATCCATGAAGAATATTCATTTTTGCAGAAAGAGTTACAAGAAATGGAGCGAACAAATGAAAAATATTTTTATGGTTGGCACATTTTGGAAAGCCCTACCACTGTTTTATCAAATTTATGTTTTTTTAGCTAACAGGAGGTTGTGCTATTAATTATATACGCATTATTGCCAAAAAAGCAACGTGATACTGTCACATCCCTTAATGCAATAATTTAAATAATACAATTTTAAATGAGAAAATACAAAGTATTCAAATACAAAGTAATGAAAATACAAAGTTGTAAAATGCACAAGATGACTTTCCCACGTTAAAATGAGTAAACACAGCTTGCAACGAATATTTCTAATCAATGCAGATTCCTAAGTTTATAGCCTATAATGAAAGTAGACTAAAATGTAAGGTGGATTCTGGAAAGTAATAATTATTAACTGCAACTCTGCAAAAGCATGTCTGTGGGAACGGCTGACTCCATGGGAATAGCTAAGCAGTAAAATCACATAAATACCCTGGTGGTTTATGAGGAAGGGCAGTTGTGACTGAGTAGTGTCCGAGTAGTGTCTCCATCGAGGCGTACGTCACACCAGGCATCCGTCAACCCAATCTTGGAAGTCCAGGGGCCTTTCCAAGATGACAACAGCAGCCGCCATCCTCATAACCACTCTAGGGTAAGAATTGCCAAATTATAAGTTTCAACTTTATAAATATTAACCCATATTTAGATGTAAGATTTGTGTAATTATTTCTAATTATTATACGCTAATATTATGAAGTACATGTTTTATTAACGATGAAAAGGTAAACCCCCAGAACGAAGAGTAAATTTGGTACAAGTAGGTAAACCCAAACAAACCCTTTAAGGGTAGGTTAAATCTACGCGACATGACATACATGACGGTATGACCCACTATTTGAATTTACTAAAGATATGTCATTGCATGGTTGTCTAGTTAATTTGGTAAAAAATTTCAAGAAACAGCTTCGCGAAAATGGCATGATGCAACAGTACTCGCATGATCCCGACTTTGTTCTTTTGGCATGTATAGTAATGGCTGTAGCTTTTGTTCTTCTACCGTCTATCAACTTGATGAGAACTTCCTAAATAAATTAGAATCAGCTATAACTTTGTTGAAAGAAAATTATGTCGGATGGCTTACAAATATTCGGAATGGCACACGACGGAGGCCAATGTTATCACGAAATATTTGGAACATGTTCTAAAGGCTAAACGACCAAAATCGTACTAACAATGCTGCTCATCGTAACTTGCAGTGTCAATTGGATATGGACCATCCATCAACATCGAAATTCATTGATGGTTTAGGAACGAAACAAAAAAGGAAGAGATCCATTATAGGAACAATATTTATATAAGTTCTATTCGCTGTGTGCATTCCTCCTCCTGCCCTCTGGTGGCTCAATAAGGAAAATGAATTGGGACTGTTTTAGCAATAGCAACTCTATTAATTAACGATTTTTTAGAGAAATTTAAATTTAAACTTTGTTTAAGAGGTCCGTGGTGAATCGGGTGTGTATGTTAATCACATAAGGCGTAGATAAATAATAATAATAATAATTAAATAAATAAGTCCTGTTTCGTTTCTATTACGGAAACTCCAAAAGCTTTGATCGCACACACATATAGCGAATATGTTCTTATAGGTATTATTATAATATTTATATTATGCTCCTCCTCATAAAAAGTCAAAATATCAAACGGTTTTTTGAAGACAGAACAATCCTTCCTCTGAATTGCTCATAGTATTTTAATGAATAAGTGCAATGGTGAATTATTTACTGATTTTTTAATAAAAATTTATTTTAAATTAAATTTCTTTTCTGTAAGTAAGTATTTCAAAAAGCTGACCAAATATGCCTAGATGTTTATTTTAAAGTTTGCTGAGTATCCCTGGTAAATGTTCAGCAAATTGTTTTTATACTTCAGTTGTCATTTAAAAATTGATATCCTGAGCACAATCACTTCAAATAAAAAAAACTCAGTACTGTCAGATTGAATTCCTTAACATTTTCACCGAAATTGTTCTTGTTTGCATATAACTTCTTATTAACTACTGTTGGATAACATAAGATCGGTAAAACTGGTAATGGGATACCATCCTAAAGGGAAAAGAGAGGTTGGCCGCCCGGGGAAACGATGGATGCCGGATCAGGTTGTAGCATAATCCAGGAAGTTTGATAATGATTAACTGCATAATCTAATATAAAGTCCTTTTGTTGAGACAAGCTTATTATTATATAAAACACATTATTCCGATTCATAGAATCGAAGGTTTGACATTTTCTTGTGTTCGACCTTACATTTTGGCACAGTTTACTATACTTTAGACTCGAATAGCCAATCATATATGCCTTTAACTAATTTTAAAGATAGTACAGTTAATACTTCCTGCTTCCAACACTGCCACCTAGGTATATCTTCAAGAATAATGCAAAATATGGAGGGGGGGGGGGTGAAAAACGTGGAGTTTCACGAAAAAGTTGAAAAATATAGCAAAATTTATGTTATAAGCTAACCGTTGTATTCATTAAAAAAACTTAAAAGAGTCTTGTAAGCCTGTTTTAGTTAAAATGCTCACAAAGTTAAGACACGATTTGCTACCAACTTATTACAGTAAACGCGCTAATCTCCCTATAAAATAGTTCATTTGAATCTTACTTTGAACTATTTTATAGAGAGGTTAGCGCATTTACTGTAATAAGGAGTGGACCGGGAGTAGGTGCTGATTGCGGCATTAATATCCAAGCTTTAAGCTGCCCATTACTGTTTGTGACCTCCAGGTCAATTGTTTATTGTATAATTGACTGTGCTTGTTGAAAGAATACGTAACCAAGCCATCTTTTTTCTATTTTTCTTTGGTTTTAAATAAATCACTGTTTTCCTCCTACTGGGTGCTTTATTTGGATCTGGCGCCCTAGAGCATTTCCTTTGGAGGTAGTACAACCCAGCATAAGCCGAAGTAGTAAGTACCCACGAACATCCCCGCTCTCAGGGCTTAGTGCGAAAAGAATAGAGCGAGCTGCCCTTCGACCATCAGGCGTAGGCGGCACACTTGTGGCCTTATTGCTACATACTCATGGAGCAAGCTTCTAAAGTAGGTACAAACAATATCTGCTTATAAAATAAAATTTAATCAAGCCAGCAGCATCGATACTAATTTCGCTATTATTATTTTTAAATCCTTAGAATCCCTTTGCAAATTTGTAACAGAACTTATGATAATACTATGTAATTCAAAAATTGGATTTCTTAAAAGTCGCTTAAAATTTTTTAATGCAGGCTTAAATTTAATTTGCCATTAGAAAACGTCTAATGATGCTAATTAACATTTACTAGTTGTGGGTTAAATTATAAATTTTAAGTCATTTGGGCCCAATTTTACAATCGTCGGTTAATGTCTTTTATTTTTAGTAAGTATTCAATGATTGTTTTATAGTATAAATTTATCCCTAAGTTAGCAAAGTAAATAATGTTGAAAGTTGAATTAGAAAATAACAATCAATTTATTCATCTGGAAATTGCAGCAAAATAGTTAAATACATCGATACAGTTGAAACCATCTGAAAATAAAAAATAAACAATAATTATTGTCGTACATATATGCCGGGTATCCTAATGAAGAATAAAAATTCCTTAGGTGGTGATAGAAAACACTTTCTGAATACACAAGTAAAATGTTTGTCTAAAATCAAACCTTCCAAGGGTTGCCCTTTCGCAGTAAATTTTTCTTGTTTCTCTAGTTGAAAATATCTTGAGAGAGGTGTCTAAAATTTTATTTTGAATCACTTTTATATTGCACAGATGGATGTTACATGAGTTCCCCCTGATCAGACACGCATAAACTACGCTCAGCCTAAGTTACAAGGGTTTTGGTTAATGTGCAGTAACGAGAATTGGTTCGGCCGGTTACACGACAGCACTGACACGTTCTCCCTCTACATCTTCTTCTTCATATTGCTTCTTGACAGAAGCGTCGTGACCTTTAACAATGCTTGTTAATGGCTTTCATAGCAGATTACACCTCGGTGGTTTATCATTGCCTTCCGAGGGGAGAGACGGTCAGAATAAAGTTCTTACTTCACTCGGATTCGAACCGGATGATTAGCGTTCTTAATCAAATCGCGTGAACGCTATGCTCCGACCGCCTCTACATTTACTGCGCAATTATTAGCCACAATCCTTCCAACTTAGGCTGAGCGGGATCTAATAGGGTTTTGTAGACGAAAAAGACGAATTATAATAATATTTTCATATTACCTGTCATGAAACTGCGAGTTTCATTGCATGTTGAGACAGTCGAAACACGACAATTGCAGATCAACGCGACTGTTGGTCAGAAACTAAATTTTTGTCTGCCCTAGGACAGAAAACGTCAAGTCTCTGCCCGCTTACTCAGTTTTTGATTTCATTTTAAACCTCTCAGAATTGAATTTATTAATTTTAAACAATTAATGTGACAGCTGACAATTCTTATATGTTATGAAAACTCTCAGATTCATTACAGGTAATATGAAAAATAGTATGTTTGGCAAGGGATGAAACACGATTTCAGACTCGGGGTGATGCCAGCCCTCGCTTTCGCTCGGGCAGGCAATTCTCACCCTCGTCTGAAATCGTCTTCTTTCATCCCTTGCCAAACAATATACTATTCCTTCGTCATTGATCGAGACCTTAAAATTTAAACAAGATATTTATTTGATATTTTGTCTTAGAAACTGTTTTTTATCACCATCTAAAAGGTTTATAGTTGTGATTGGAACACCCTACAGTATGTGGAAAATATTTTAATAGTCATTATCATAATTACCAGAAATATTGTTGATGTATCTACAACGAAAAGTCCTCCAGCTGTAATTTTAAGATTTTCGTGTAAAATTTGTTTTGCAAATGAATTTACCTAAAACCACTGTTTAAAAATTTTTATGTTATTATTTACTGAGAGAAATATTACTTCACTTCTTAAAAGATAATTTGTTCCTGCAATTTTAAACAAATTTATTTTGAAATGATGATCCTACAAAATGAAGATTGTTTATAAGCTGAACCAAACCTAAGAATTTTTAAGGGAAAACTTACATGTAAATAAATCATTTTACATACTGAAATAGTTGTGAAACAATCCCATAGATGACAAAGCGCCCAAAGTACCAAAATCAACCATACTAGATTATTGGTTATTTTTTTCTGTGAAGTAAATATGGTAATGTAATATAACTGCATAGTGATAGTGCTAAAATCGATGCATATGACCATCAACAGAGAAACCGAATAAATTTTATTTGCCATTGCGGCAATTTCATACAACGTAAAATACAAACAAGTAATTTTGTTCAATTTAAAATTGAAGTCGCTAGAAGAACTTTCTAATAGAACGCATAACAATTTAAATCGGTTTGCGATGGAAATAAAAAGCACTCGAATCGAATTCCCCAATGAGGTTTTAAATATAATTCCAATAAGATTTATGCATCTCAATCCAATAATCTCTAATCGATCATTTGGTTTCAATAATATAACCATTATATTTATAGTACTTAATATTGCAATAAGTGAAAAAGTTTCTATGGTAGAATAGGTTTTAACAATTTTATTATTTGCATAAACGGAATAATTCTTCATTAGTTCTTGATCAACGTTATCGATGTTTTCTAATAGCTCTATTAATTTTTTCTCGTATCTTTTACAAAAGGCAACTGAAATTAACATCATTACCATGTGTGCATACAATTCGTAACATAGTATACATTTTTCAATAAAATTCATTTCAATTATGTTAAAAATGTACTTAATAAAAATTAAATAAGCCAGAGACGTCAATATGTATGCCAGAAGTATGAAATTATAAAGACTTAAGGTATTGATTTTTATTAATTTTCTATTTCGTGTTGTTCCCAAAATTAAAATTGGTGCCAAACCTATCCATTTAAGTAGGAAGTAAGATGAACTAAGAGAAGTATAAATATCGCCATTCAGTTTATTAATTTTCTTCATTTATTTCTTTTCTTCTTCTCTTCTTTATTATGTAGAATTAGACTGTAACTGTGTCAAACAAAATAGTGAACTCGATCGAATGAGGTCTTGTTCAATGAAAAATAAATTGATTTAGTAAAATGTGAAATTATAGGTAGGTAATTGTTTTACTGCTACAAACTATTTCGTTTACAATATTAGTAACATCCATAAAAAAGAAAAACACTATAAATATTAAATGATTACATCTATCGATTTAGATAATATACTTTGCGTTTGTTACTGTTGATTTCACAACAAAATATAATAATATATTGTCGTCTACCAATTTTATTATAAGAAAACCCAATGAGTGTTCATTTCCTGGAATTTGTATAATTTATTATTTTGAAATTTTATATGATCTGATAAACGAAAAAATATTAAAAGAACTCCCACGCATTGGTATAAAATGTATAACACAAATATTTAGTGCAAATCTAAGAACGGAAGACTTCCCAAGAAAATGGAAGGTTGCTGAGATATTAATAGTACAAAAGTCTGGTAAACCTGCTAAGGACCTTTTAACCATATAAGCTAATAAGCTTGCTTTTGATATTGTCCAAATTATTTCTGCTTTTTGTGCTTCAGCCTATCCCACTCCACTCCTGAACGTAGGTTTCTCCAATAATGGAGGTTTTGGGCATAACCCACCGCGATGGCCAGACGGGTTGGTGAATAGTCCGCAAATTGATTGTGGACTATAG
Organism: Rhagonycha lutea; assembly: GCA_958510855.1. Taxonomy (NCBI): domain Eukaryota; kingdom Metazoa; phylum Arthropoda; class Insecta; order Coleoptera; family Cantharidae; genus Rhagonycha; species Rhagonycha lutea. The sequence continues at coordinate 34,935,268 of OY294039.1, read as the reverse complement.
TTGTTTTGCATCCAATAGTAGCTTGCCTTAGCCTTTAGATGTGCCTATAGTCCTGTTTTTTGTTAGCGGTGGTAATTCGTCAACTCAGGGGAACCGCCGGCTTAACGTGCCCTCCGAAGCACGTAAACTTGTTCATAAGAAAGTTTGACTCTCCCCAGGTCGCATTCGCATCGAACTGCGTTAGTTGCAAGGCAGTAACCGTCTTCCATTTTATTTGAGAGAGTGATATTAAAACGAATCAGGCCAATCCTAAAAGAAACGGTAACTTAATACCAGATCATTAGTTCGGGTTCAGACGTGAACATGCTACCATAGAAGAGGTACACAGACTGGATGCAAAAATTAATAAAAACTTTGCGGACTTTGCGGAAAAAAATATTGCTCAGCTGCCTTTATCGATATAACTCAGGCAATTGATTAGGTTTGGAAGTTAACAAAGGCAACCCTGTTCAAATGACATTTAGGTTAAGAAAAGATACATGCCTCAAGTGCGATTAAATAATCATCAACTACCGAGATAAGAACACACTAAATACTTGGGCTTCCATCTGGACAGACGCTTGACTTGGCAAAAGCATATTATTCACTAAGAGAAAGCAACTCGGGTTAAAATAAAATAAATTGTATTATTGGAAAACATTAAAAAATAACCCTAGAGAATAAGCTGATAATTTACAAAATTATTTTGAAGCCTGTCTAGACTTATGGCATCCTACTATGGGGTTCAGCAAGTAGCTCCAATGTAGATAGAAATACAGGAGAGATTCTTGTCAAAAACACTAAGAATAATCACTGGTGCCCCATGGTTTGTTCCAAACAAGGTGCTTCAACGAGAACTACCTGCCTTCCATTAAGGTGGCCGATTTCTATGGGGATTATCTACTTAACTAAAATTTATGTAACCCCCACTGCATTTCAATAATACTATCGCCAAAGCTACGAAAATTTTACAGGTTGTTCCTCAAAGCTTCCCGTGTAACATATTGAAATATGAGACAATTATGTGTATTAGTTTTCGCGTAATCATGAGATTTCGCATACGCATGCTTAATACGCGTCATCGCCTTATTTATTGAATTATCAATGTAATAATTATCTTATACGCCTCATATTTCAATATGCTACACAGGAAGCCTTGAGCAACAACCTGTAAAATTTTTGTAGCTTTGGCGATAGTATTATTGAAATGCAGTGGGGGTTACATAAATTTTAGTTAAGTATAGGGTGTTTTTTTAGCTGCATGAGAACTTCAAAATGAAATAAAACATTAAAAACCTGACGGAATGTTTTGGTTATAATTTTTTTATGAAAGTACAGTTAAAGGCATTTATGATTTGAACATGACTTCCGGCATGTGACCACCACGACTAATGGTTACGAAGCGCATCCGTTCAGTCCAATTTTTGACCACTTTTTCCAATATTTCTGGCTTTATTTCATAAATGGCTTGCTGAATATTAGCCTCCAATGCTTCTAGAGTTGTTGGTTTGTTAGCATAAACCATGGATTTAACATACCCCCACAGAAAATAATCTGGAGGTGTCAAATCACACGATCTTGGAGGCCAATTGATAGGACCACGTTTTGAAATAATGTTGTCACCAAATTGTCCTTTCAATAAATTGATGGTTTCGTTGGCTGTGTGGCACGTAGCACCATCCTGTTGGAACCATAAGTTGTCAATGTTTAGCTCTTGAAGTTTTGGAAACAAAAATGTATTGAGCATGTGTCGATATCTCACACCATTCACCGTAACGGTAGCTCCTTCCTCATTTCGAAAGACATATGGACCAATGATGCCGTTGGCGTGTATTCCACACCAAACAGTCAATTTTAATGGATGCAATGGAGTCTCAAGATAATGTCCCGGATTGGTCTCACTCCATATCCGGCAATTTTGTTTGTTCACATACCCATTTAACCAGAAATGTGCCTCGTCACTGAACAAAATTTTACGGTAAAAAAATGGATCCACTTCCAATTGGTTGTGAGCCCAATTTGGTAGAATTGTTCAATGGTCAATCTATGCATTATCAAATGCCAAACCTTGCTAAACACAAATGTCAAAAAACTGTTTCCATAGCAATCTTGGTTCAATTGTTATCCCTATTGAAAGTTCTCATGCAGCTAAAAAAACACCCTATAGATAATCCCCATAGAAATCGGCCACCTTAAGGGAGAGATTATTAACTTCAGTAAATCAATAAATAAAGTTCTTTTTCCAGGAGGCCCTCTTATGCGAAAATTAATTTAACCTACAAACATTTCTAATAGATACTCTGACATCATAGATGTACAAAAATCTTCAACACTCATAATGTGACTCTGTCTTGCAATATTCATATCTCAAAAAGTATTGAATAGCAATGTTATATTGATAAGAATAGTAGAATTACGTACTTCAATAACAAAAATAAATACTAAAAAAATATTATTTGTTTCATGTTAATTATTATTTCTTGTAAGTTATAATGAGAAATGTTTATAACATGACATGCTTTTCTTTGTATGAGGCTTTTTTATTAATTGGAAAAGTAATAGGATGGAAAATATACTCTTCTGAAAATCAATCGAATGGAAAGGACAATGATAGGCCAAAAGAGATGCTTTTGAAATTAAGTGCTCAACAAATATTGTTTCGATTACTTACAATACTTTCCCATACTCTTGTATGGTACCTATACTACTACATAATATTATACTCATGTATGGCAAAGTAACAATGGACAAATATTTTTGTAATATAAAATGTTTATTTATTGTGTTTATAATAGATGATTCAAAATTTTACGCTAATATTTCATGTTTAGAGAATTATTAATTTAACAACATAATATAAAACAATCACATTAATCAATGATGAAATGATTGTAACTGCTGAATTGCAAAGTCCTGTTGAACACGTATCGCACAAATCACGATTTTCTGGTGGTTCCTCGTTACACTTAGAAGGTGGAGCGCATCCTCTTATTATCATTTCAGGTATACTATCAGGTTTATCTACAAATTAAAGGTAATTATATTATGCAAATATTTATGGTACTATATTTACGATCAGTAATTGCCGGGGTAGTTATTTTTAGACATACTTCTCCAGAAGCACATAGTTTAATTGGAACTTGACTACTAAGCGGGTCCTGTATTATAAATGGATCTTTACATAATGGATTAGTCCCTTCTTGACATTCGTAACAATGCAATGCATATCCTGAAATAGAATATATTTTTACTGAACACATTCGAATTATAGCGGCCACCTTGACATTATAGTAAGTGAGTAGTACCTACTTGAAACTAGATTGGTGTTCAAGGAGTATTACGAACAGATGCTAAGTTACAGATAGACAGACAGAAACAGAAGAATTTCGTACTGAAATTTTAGAATTATAATTACTAGAATTATTAATTAGTTAGAACTCGATTAGTTTGATACCAATCGGAGACACGAAAATTTTTCATATGTAATAATACAAACCAATAAGAAGTGCAAGTGCCATTTTTTTGATAATAAATAGTAAATAAAGTATTAAAAATTTAAATTTTTATAAGGATAAGGGTAACTTTTGGCCGACGACTTTTGTTGATTTCTTATTTTAATTTATTAACCATAGATCACTAACCATTCGTCTCCCCCCAGTCGAATAAACGCAAAATTTGCGAATTTTGTCCTTATCAGAAGCGTAGGATGACGAAATTCTTATATCACTCCTGTGGCACGCCTATTTGTGGAGAGCACACAATTCCAGGCTGTAATAAGTGCATAGAATACGTTTTTTTAAAGTTATTTGATGGTTATTCCTTAAGTTTAATAAATATTCTTTTACATAATATCGTCGGGTTGTTGGTAAAAATGACCAAATGTATAGGATTTCTATGTTAGTTGGTCACTTTTACCAACAACCCGACGATATGCTGTTTAACTATAGAAATTATTAATAAAGAAAAATTTTGAAATTTTATTTTGTTCGTCTATGAGACTAATGGTTCGTGATCGTGTAACTCGAAAATATGGTTATATATCTAGTGGTTAATCTACTGGGAAATGAGGAATACTTAACTCGTTCTATTTTCTCGTTTTTTCATTCATGCGCGTTAGTAGTTCTATATAAAAATGAATGTATAAATAAAAACTTTAGATGTTATTATAATCGTCATTGCTTTCCCATTGAATATTAGAAGTTATACAATAATTTATTGTAGTCAATACTTACAATATGTGCTTTTATAATTACTGGTGTTTACTAAAAAATGTCGTGTTAAATATTAAAAATATTTTCATATTTACCGGTGGAAACACAGGTGGCAACACAGGTGGCCAACACAGCAAGAGAGACAAGAAACACTTGATTCATTGTATCAAATTTTTACACAAACTGACTTATATTAACCTAACCAACTTATAATTTGATTATTATTATCAAATTTATCTAGGACGTTTAAATGATCTTTGGATGTTACTATGTACACAATACAATAGATAACAATTTGATTGCCCTGACCGAAGAATTTACTGTATTTGTAAACAAACTTTAGATTAACATAGTCGCAAAAGTTTTAATCGAATTTAAATTTATTATATTTGTTAAATTTAATTGAAAACATATCCAAGAATAAATACGAGTATACCAAAAATGACATAATAATAAATTTGTAAAATTCTGTTACTAATACAAAAAATATCTTCGAAATATCAAAATATTTGTTTAGCTATCACCTTTCCAGCAGAAACAACATTTTAAGTATTTTTGATGGTACATGATGGTACCCATGCATGGTACCACCCTTTGAACATAACATACCAATAATGCATAATCCTGAAATAAAATATATTTCTGCTGATCACATATTAATATATTATTAACATGATAATAAAAATTGAATAGTATTTTGTTTATTTAATTTATTTATACGTTAGCCACAGTAGTGGCTTGATGTGATCGCTGGTTGGGTACAGTGCGGAAATTCTGGGTTCGAATTGCGAACCTTACAGAATATCTTAACTGAACCTCTTGTAACTTAGAAGTTATTTATGTAATGGGAGCAATATGTGAACTTAAAATATTAGGTACTGCTTTTGTAAAAATAAAGTTAAATATTTAAAAAATTTTTATAGGTTTATTTACCGGTGGTAACACAGGTGGCCAATACAGCAAAATACAAGCGTTTCATTAATTGAATATTTATTGGCTTACAAGAAATCAATTTGTATTAATCAAACAACTTATTATTTGAATATTATTAAAGTTATGTAAGAAGTTTGAAATTTTGGATGTTTGTTAATACGCAATAGATAACAAAAACGATTCCCTTGATTTTCAACCGAAGGATATGCGTTACTATCAAATAAAATTATTAAAAATCTATTAGTATGATTAAAAATTATTGAGATTATATGAGAATTATTGAGAAAAATATTGAGAATTATTGAGAAAAAAATCTTTAATAATGAAAATGAACACAACAAAAACTATTCTTAATTATTAACCCTTGTTTTCGTCTAAAATCTAGTTCGAAAAGCAGTTGTGATAAACATACATTGTGTAAACATTATGTATTGTTATGTTATTGTTATTGTTATTTACTAAAAATATTATTAATTTTTTGTTTTTTTCTTATTTTTATTGCATTTTTTAATAAAATGGGAATTATTTGAAATGATGGACCCCACATATTATATATCATTGAAAAGAGGATAAAAAATGCTATTTAAAAATGTCATATTCAACTATGGTTTCCATTTAAAAAAACACAACTTTGTATTGTAACTCAGAAACTCACTTAAATATTTAAAATCTATTCAGCCTCTTTTGTTACCCTTAAAAAAGTGTCTGAAGAATGTGTCAATACTTTTTTGGCAACTTCAAAAACAACCGAGATATCGACATTTATCGAAAAGTCCAAAAATCGAACTTTTGGCTATAACTCGAAAACAAAAAAAGATAGCGATTTCCGGTTTTCGCCATTGAGCTTTTCTCAAAAAAAGAGATCGAGGATGCGCTATCCATTTTTCGATATCTCCTGTAGTTACCGATTTCCCCATAAGAAGAAGCGAATTTGAGCGACCCTGTAGTAGTAGTAGATTAATCCCTGTTTTCACCAACAATTTATTTCAGAATTTCCTAGTAAAGAATTACTTAGCTAGGATTCCATAAATATGATTGGTGAAATTTGACATAGTATTGACATATTATAAAGAAACTCATGTCAAATGTGACCAATCACATTTATGTAATCCTAGCTAAGTAATTCTTAAATAAATTGTTGGTGAAAATAGGCATTAGTTACCCAATTTTTTTAATTAATTTGTATGTGTACTTACTTTCAAATTTTGATTCTTTGCTATTGCTTAAGTATTTAAAATAATAATATTACAATTATACATAATTAACAGCTGGTTGTTTAATTATTTTTAAATGATAATCTTTATTTTTTAGTCAATAAAGTATGTCTTTCGTTTACGAGTCAAGGACGTCAATTATGTTATCTCTTGTATAATACGTTTCAAATAAGTGTATAAATTTATCAATAATTATAGATAATAAGCTGCTTTAATTAGTAGAAGTCGATTTCGTGTAAGAGAAATATTCAATGAATCAAAATTTTGTTATCTTTTTCTTCGCATTAGCCGCATGTGCTTCAATTGGTAAGTGTTAATTCCAAATTAGTATTTAATGTTCCATAAAATGTTGAATTTCTTTAATATATCATAGATTTTTTGTTGTATTCCTATTTCCTATTAACACATAGGTATTTAAAAGAATTTTGAAATATGACGGATAGACGGACGGACAAGTTTTTCTAATGAAAAAAAATTCTTACAAAAATTTAAATTCTACTTAACCAATAATATTATTATATTTCAGGATCTACACTGCAGTGCTATGAGTGCACCGAATCATCAGCAACGCTGGCTCCATTATGTAGGGATCCGTTTTCAGGTCGAGCTCCATCTAAAGCTTGTCAATATGGCGAAGTATGCATAAAATATAGTACCCCGGAAATTACCCTTTGTAAATATAATTTCAAAATTTTTTAGTCATGTAATGATTATCTAATATTTTCAGCAAGCACTCTTGTTGCTCCAATGACGTACAGAGGATGTGAGGAAGAATCATACTGCGAGAAAATGGAAACTATATCAGGCACTTGCGAAGATTGTTCTTCAGATCTTTGTAATTCGACAATTACTATTTTTCCGTCAATTATTACTGTGATAATGTTAAGTATAGTTAAATTAATTTTTCTGTAAGAATAATAATTAATAAATCAAACCAAGATTTTTGATAATTTATTATGATATTTGTCTTATTGCTTTTAATGAAAAATTCGGATTATTTCTGCAGTTATAGAAAAATTGCAAGCAGATTCTTAGGGGTCAGGTCGAATCCATCAAATTTTAACGATACATTAGAAATTTGTGTTTTAAAGAAGTAATATTAGCTGTGACTCTCGATACAATTTGTAATAAGCAACCCTTAGCTAGCTCAATAAGGCAGCAATGAAATCTTTTTCTCAAAGTCGGAGTTTACGTTTACTTTGGAACAACTTACCTTGCTTATAAAAGGCAGGTGAATTATTTTAGAAATAAAACCAATTTGATTTAAATTTAACATTATAATATGAAATAAAAATTAAATAGAAAACATGAATAATTACGGAAATCAATACAGAATTTGATCATTTACTTTTTAAGTAAACAAATTGTAACATTTAACTGGACATAAAAAATACTTAAACTAACACAATAAAACATTGGTAAGCGTAGATTACTTTTGTTTTTATCTTGGAATAATTCATATTCTTAATTTAATTTATGATTTTAACAAGAAATCTCAGCTTACGACATTAGAATACAATTAAATAAATGTTATTAATGGTACGTACCAAGGTTAATTAACGTAAATTCACATAACGCACTATCGAAGTAAATTGATGTAAACACTTCCTCGATGAATCCATTTGTTTAAATAGATGACGGAAATTCCATAACCATAAGTTCCCATTAACACTTATTATTAAATCTTGATCACAAATTATTTTAGTTAAACTTTTAAATTATTTAACGACACTGTTTATAAATTATTTTACAAATAATTACACTTTAACTGTCGGTAGAATTCAATTACTAGATAATTTAGATGATAACGGCATTTACCTTTAGATTGGTAATTTAGTTGATTAACTGAAGACATTTTTGAACTTAGTAAAATTATTAAAATAAAATTTATTTTTAGAACGACATAAAGACTTCTTACTTAGGTGAAACCTAATGTACAAGTGTGTTAACGTTTAAGAAATGTACCCTTCCTTTCTGTTTATCTTCTGAATGACTATTTCTAATTGGTTGTCCAGAATGACCTGTTAGTCGTGTCCCAATAAGATTAAGTTTTACAAGGAGGCAAGTGAACAATGAATTTCTAAGAAAAATATGAAACCAGCCTGTAGGCTCTAGCATTTAGACTTAAAAATGCAAAATTGACTAATTTAAACATAAAAGAATTTTATGATTATATTTATACAATAACAAATTCCCAGACGTTCTTTATTTAAACACATTTATTAGTTTACCAATGAAATCGAATAAGTAATATTAAAGTTTCATTTATTTTATAAAATTAAATAAGTAAATTAGATTTTTTTTAAAGACGCAATTTTTAAGAAGCGTGTTAATCGTAACAAATTTTCAGATGCAAAGCCATTTAAGCTGATATGAAATTTTAGGCAGCAGTTCAGAAAATCAGATAGACTATCTACTGGTAGATGGTAGACATAGAAGCTCTATACCAGCTATAACAAGTTTTAGAAGCGCAGATACCGAGCAGGGCCACAATAATAAAACTAAGAATAAAAATTCAAAATAGTGACAGCGAAAGAAAGGATTCTTTGCTGAGATCCTACCGAAAAAAGTAGCAAAAGTCATAATGATTTCAGACTTTACAAGAAGAGACGTTTATTATGCTGTAGCAAACCATATCAGACACGATTGAAACGGCACGGAAGAGTAGGTATTCTAAGAAACCCCATAAAAGAAACATTCACTAAAGAGTTTAAAAATAAGATGGAGATTAAAGGTATCATTTCGCTGCTGTTGGTAAAAAAGGGGTGAAAATAATATTATTTAAATAAAAATACAATATATGACTTGAATATCGATAGCGTTGTTATCACTTTGTACAAATCGAGTATCAACTAACACGAAATGAATAACAAAATTTGAAATTAAATTAAACATGATCAAAATTATTGTAGTAATACATAATATAAAAATTTTGTTAAAAATTTGTATTTGTACCATTCTAGTATCTATTAGAACCATTAGGCACCCACACAAATCAAAAATTGTAAAATTACATCGCAGTGAACATCATAAATCGTAATAAACCAAGTGAATAACTCATTTCCTGACTCATAATATTTTATATTACCCTTGATGGAAAAATAAGCTCTCAGCAATTTATATATTGAAATTATCAAATAGAAACTATAAAACAGTATTTTGTAAGGACATTTAATACTTATCAGTTGAAAGGTTCTGTTTTCAGTTGGTCCTTTCAATCGGAAATTAAGTGTACCCAAAATCATTTCCAAAAAATAACTTGGCATCATACATGTGTAAAAATCATCGTTTATACGACGACGTATTACATTTATTCTGTGCAACATATTGATTGACACTGTGTTGTAATAACTATTAGTGAATGCTTAAATGTAATGACATTTTTTCAATAAATTTAAAAACTGCATTTCTATTAATAAGTATAATAAACAGTATCTACCTATAAATTTATACCTTAATTAATCAAAGTAATGCTTGAACAACCACCTCTAAAAAAGTTAATTATGATGAAAGATAATAAATTATTATCTAGGTAGTGTAGACTAAGGGTACGTTCTACTTAAAGCCCACGACGACCACGGTAGATCGTCAGTCCAATCAAATAACCGCATTCGATCTTTAGTCCAATCAAACAACCACCTTACCACGCCGCGGTCGCGTTGGCTTTAAGTGGAACGCACCCTAAAGAGAAGCTAGACCATACAGGTTAGTTGTTGTTATTAAATTGTATTGTATTTTCTATTATAGTAAGCTTTAATTATTTCATCTACTGCTAACCTGCCTAATATAATATCCAACTTGTTTACAATAATATAAAGATTTATAATAATTTTAAATATTCGAAAGGATATGCGAATAATTCACAGTTATCGCACTTATTCAAAAGCATTTACCCCTATTCTGTAACTGTTTCGTTCTAAGTTTGGATTGGCTATGAAGTTTCAAAGGAATATCTCTAAGCATGGTATTATGTAACCTCATTCGTTACGGGGATTGTTCGTATTACGTTATTAATAAGAAAACCTAGGGTTTCTGTACGAATAAATACAAAGTTGTAGTCGTATCAGTCGTTAAACTATTTTAAATTTATTGGATTAATTAAATGATCAACTGATAATCTATACTTAAAGTATTTATTTGCACACTAGGAACAATACATATGTACTTCGTTTAACACATAGTCGTTACAAATGCGAAATCTATATTGGGCACCTTTAACCATAGGATTTAAATCTTTGCTTCACCTAATTAATGTATAAACATCGAAATCTACTACATTAATTTATTATTCGTTAAAAGATTACAACATGGCACCGTCAATGGTGTATCTTATTCGTTCAACCAATGTTGCATTGTTAAGCGTCACCAGCGTGCAAGTTTACAACCCCTCATAATATAGTTAACATGTACCAATTTCGTTTTCTACCCCCACAAGTAACCCCCTAATAAGAAATATATCTAAATATCTAATACAATTTAAATTTAATACAAAATATCTAACATAATAAACAAAACACTTAAAAATCAAAATAATCATCAATTCATACAATTCACCGTCACTACAAGTCAGCTAATACTAAATAAAATAATTTATCAAATCGTCTTTTAATAATTTTACAACCATTATAATTTGCTCCACAAGAAAATAGAAATTATTCGTAAACTTTCGTAGGTACTAGTTTCTTTTTATCACCAAAACGCCTCGAAATATGGTATGCAATCTTCGTTAATTTATATCTCAAGAGAAAAGAAATAATCACAACATGATCATTTATTTTCTTTTCTAGAGATAAACTACGTGAAAAACAAACACTCGAATAACATAAAAAAAATCAGAAATAATTACGGGGCCAAGTTGTAACATGGACGTAGTTTCTTACTTTTTTCCTACCAATATTAAACTCTTATTCCAGTATCCTTATACTGCATTAAATTGTATTAAAAGGAATAAATATGTCGCTCCAGCGCTAATCATCTGTAATAAAAGTATAACATCATTAGTTAATTATATTACCATTTTCGCTATTTTCCAATTGTAGAAAACGCCAAAACTTAAGAGCAGTGAATAATTTAGGTACATACAGCGTATAAGAAACTCATATCAATTCTTATACAATTTCCTGCTGTAACTGAAACATCATTATGCAACAATTGAATAGAAAATGCAAATATCTAAAAGTGAAAAGCAATAATGAAAAAAGAATTAATTTAACACTCGAATGTACTTCTTTTCTTAAATTTTCATTTTTATTTGCTGCGAACAACTTCAAGGACTCTTGCTTTATTAAGTTTATCTGTAATGTAAAAAAAATTTTACAATATTTTTAACTAATTTAAACGATTACCATACATTATGAACTAGATTGTTTGCAACGAGAACAACAGATATTACTTCAACTGTAAAATGAAATATATATCCGGAAATTATATAATAATAAAATGTTAACATATTGTTTCTTTTATAACGCTCACTCACTACGAAGGCATTAATGATAATGTTATAAAAATCAATTCCTAAATTCATTATGATCAGCAAAGAGAACATTTCATTAAAATTATTGAGTATACAGCATATACTTTTGTGAATATCTCGTATTTGTCTTATATAGTAGATTGGCAAAACTCGGTAGTTATTTTTCTTAAAAGTATTATTTAGATTATAAATTCTTTCATTTAAACTTAACATCCAGGAAATATATGTTGCAGCAATAGAAATTTTGCATAGGTTTAAAATACAATATATAATTTTAAAATCTACATTATGAAAATCTTTTGAAGTAGTTTCTGCAACCGTTGAGATGGTATGCAGAAAAACGTTTGAAAAAAAATTAAAAACGATCCATATTGATATAGTAATACATATGTAGAAATTTTTGTTTGATATCTGTAATTGTTCCATTTTCTTATCAATAAGAATCATATCTTTCCATGTCTGTAGAATCAAGTTGCGATTTAAATACGCACCCAAACATAATAAAAGTTGTAAAAGTATATCGCAATGAATATCATAAACCATAATAAACCAACTTATTAAATTATCATTACAGCATCTCATACTTAATTTATCCTTCAAAAAGTAATCTTTGAACAACTTATATATTGAAATTAGAAAATAAAAACTATAAAACAGTATTTTATAGGGACTTCTAATATTTATCGTATGAAAATTTCTTCTTTTAGGTGCTCCTTTTAATCGAAAATTAAGTGTGCCCAAAATCATTTCCAAATAATAACTTGGCATCATGCACGTGAAAAAATCTCCATCCATACGACTATGTACAACATTTGTTCCTCGCACAATGCTGGTTGACATTATGTTATAGCAATAGTAAGTACAAATAAAATTAATTTCTAATGGGCATAAAAGACATTGGTCAGTACACCACCAACAAACTGTATTTCTAATAAACTATAAAGCATTTTAAATTTATGTTTCAATTACTTAATTTAAGTAATTTTATAAAAGCTATAAATATATAAAAAAAAAAACGATTAGCATGAAAGCGTCCCGATTATTACATAATAATAATATACCTTGTACTGTAATATTTGCTATATAAAAATAAAAAATAATTTTAATTACTACAAAAGTGTTCCAAAGCATCGCTTTTTGGTTGCTTCTTAATTTATTGATTTATCAAAAAATTTTAAATGATTTAAGATTGTTATAAGTGCAAAAGCTTTACAATTAAGGGGGTATTCTACTTTATTTTTATTTATTTAAATAGCACTACATTCTATAAGAATCTGGCTGTCCGTAGACTTTCAAAATCAATTTTGCTGAGGTGGATTAATCCTCATGTTTGTTATAACTTATAATACATATTACACGTTTCTATGCGTCTTCGTGTTGTTAATCACACCTCTTCATGCTGTACGGTCCATCACCAACTGTCACCATCCCCTCACTCTTATTCTTTCCAAGTCGCTCATCACCCCATTGGTCTGCCCCTCGCACGCTCTTCTGTAGGTTTCCACATTACTATCGCGTTGATCGTTTCTTCCCTGTCGGCTCTCATGACATGTCCCAACCATCTTAGTCTCTTGGCCTTAATATACTTCACTATGTCTTCTCTTCCCAACTCTTCACTAAGTTCTACATTTGTTTTAATTCTATATTGGCCGTTGTTTAGTCGGGTAGGTCCTACTATCGTTCTCACTAATTTCCTTTCGAAAATCATCAATTCTTCTTCCTCTCTTTTAGTGATGCAGATCACTTCAAAAGCATACGTCAACACCGGTCTAATCAACGACTTGTACAACTTCATCTTGGTTCTCTTCTGTATTTGCTTATCTCTCTGTATCCTTTTGTTTGCGTGGTATGCTCTGTTGCCTGCTTGAATTTTTTGTTTTATCCCTGACCGTCTTTCATTTCTGCTATCAACTACTACTCCGATGTACTTAAAGCTCTCCACCCGCTCTAACACGCTTCCATCAACGGCCAACTCGCCACTACCATCTCCACCTCTTCTCCTGCATCTCATGTACTTCGTCTTATTATCGTTGATACTTAGTCCCATTTCAGAAACCATTCTTTTCAATGCTCTCAGTATCTCCGTTCTTCAACTGGTGCATTGCTTTCATGATTTCTTCATTTGTCGGGTCTGTTGTTATCTTCTCGTTTGATGTGCTTTCTGTGATTTGTTCGATTTCCTCTTCTTCATGTGTATATAACAGTTTACTGAAGTAATTCTCCCATATTCTTTTGATTTCTTCTTCACTATCTTGTAATAATATACCCTCTTCATTTAGCATTCCTCTATTTTTTATCTCATATTTTCTCTTACAGTCCTTTATCTGCTTGTCAAATTTTCTTTGTCTAATTTTCATTCATTCTTCTTTCACTTGTACAATCTGTTTACTTCACCTCGTTTCTTCTTATATTGATCTAAGTTATATTGTTCATTTGTAGTTAGCCATGTGATTCTTGTTTCTGTTTTCGTTTTGATAGCTTCTTCGCATTCATCACAAAACCAGGAGTTCCATCTTCGTATCTTTCTATATCCTATTATTTGTTTTGCTCCTGTTTTTAAACTCTGTCCGATATTGTTCCATTTAACGTCCATATATCACTGCTCTTCTCTTTACTTTCAATTTCCGATGTAGCCATTTCTTCATATTGTTTTTTGCATTTTTTATTTATAAATTTTTCCTTTGCCAGTAATTTTCTTGCTTCGTATTGTGTGTTTTCTATCTTTATTTTCATTTTAATTTCTGTGACTACTTAGTACTACTGATAATCATCCCGAGTGATGTCGCTAGGCACCATAATCTGTTTCCGTTGTAGTTTGTATTTTCATGTATTGTATATTTTCCTGTAACTTCTTCTATATATTTCTCTTTGTCTATTTGTGCGTTGAAATTCCCCATTATAACTAAGGTGTCAATTCCAAGTCATTATAAAATTGTTTGTTCTCCTGTTCTGCGCTGTCTTCGGTTGGCGCGTAAGCATTTAACAACGATAGATTATTTGGTTTTGTTCTAATTCTCAACCACGACATTCTTCCATTCATTGGTTTAAAGTACAATATTTCCTTGATCCTCCTCTTCATGACTATAAATCCTGTACCGTTTCTTCTTTGATTAGATTCCCTACAGTACAAAAACTTAAACCCTATTCCATAAATTTCCCCCTCACCACTCCATCTAATTTCCTGCAAAGCGGCTACCTCTACCTTATATCTCTCTAGTTCTCGCAACCTCTCTCATCTTTCCTGGCCTCAGAAACGTTCTCAAATTCCATGACGCAACTCGCATTATATTCGGTCTAACTAGATCTTACAGTTTTCCTCTGTTATCCCTCTTATTTTCCTCATCCAATATCCTTTAACTTCGCGTTTCCATTATATTTGGCTCATCCATCGAGTGTAGTGTCACCGTTTGAGCCAATCCAGCAGCACCACTTGCACGATCTTCTAGTTTTTTGTTGCTCTTGCTATGCCACAGTCTGGTTTAAGCTGGCCGTCATTTTTATCCCAAATAAATGCCTTTTCATCCATATGAAGTTTCTGGTAACCAACTTTCACCCTTTTCCCATTTTCCATCACCTTCCTTTTCTGGTACCGATCACCCAATTTTGCTACTATTATCCACCTGTTTGTATTTTTGCCGATTTTGAACGCATCCAATACGTTAACTTACGCTTGTACTTCTTCTCTTAAAAATCTCTCCACCTTTACCTTCGTCATGTCTCCTGAAAATGACATATTCTTTATAATTACGTAAGCTGATTTCATCTCTCATTCATAACTTCTCCATTTGCCCTTCCAAAGCGGCTATCTTTTCTTCCATCCTTCTTTCGTCTGATTTCGTTGTTCAGAGTTCTAGTTGCCTTTGTTTGGGGACTTTAATGTCTTTTTACTTCTTGGGAAAATTTCGACTTTGTCTTAGTCTTCTCTATCTAAGTTCCTCGCTATTCTAATCTTCTTCTCTTCCTACTTTAGAGGTTTTTAAATACCGATTATTTCTTTTTGATTTTTCTTCTACTTTATTATAGATACCATTGGAAATGTAGCCTCAAAGCGATTTAATGAAATTCGAGGAGTATGGAAGTTGTAGAAATTTAAATTATAGTAGCTGCGATAAAAATGTACTCACTTCTAAATTTTAACTTCAATTATCTCAGAACATCATTTTCAATCTTGTCATTAGCTGCTATCATCGGTACCAGAATTATTTCAATATTTTCAAAATTTCTATTTCATTTGACCAATGAAAGATAAAACAAAACTGATACTGCCGATAGCCACATTCTTTACAAGCTTAAATTTGTTTTGATTTTAGCAGTAGTTGTGAAAATTTTAGACTGTGTAAAACTCGATATCTTTTCAAACGTTTTCACAAAAATGTTACCCTACGGACTAAAAAACTGTCGATAGTAATTAAGTTAAGTAGTGGAATACACTATTCTCTCTCTTCAGTCCATAACCCTTCTGCAGGATATGGTGAGCCTTTTAACAAAGGATTTTCATGGCAGATTACACCTCGGTGGTTTGCCATTGCCTGCCGAGGGGAGACGGCCACAATATGATTCTTACTTCGCCCGGAGTCGAACCGGGTTCTCTGTGTTAGCAGTCTATAGATACGCTTAATCGCTATGCTAACGACCGTCTCAAATACACTATTACTTATTATGTTAATTTTATTATATTTTATCTAACAACCATCAATATAAATTTTAAATGCTATTGTAAAAAATAGAAAAATAACCTGCACAGTTCAGCAGAGGATGCAAAGGAATAATAACTACAGATGCGTACTTAAATAATAACCAAAGTATTTTGATATAAACACTATATTATTTATTTAGCTTTCCTCTAAGTACACCATTTTAATTTTTTTCATTAAACTTATACTTCGTAAAATTGTATCAGAAGGAATAAATACGTTGCGCCAGCGCTAATAATCTGCAACAATAGTAATATAATAAATTAGTTGATTGCCCAATTTTAAAAATGATTAAGATATACGATAATAATTTACATACGGTGAATAATAAAGTTGTATCAATTATTATACAATTTCCTGCTCTAATCGACACATCGTTATGCAACAACTGAAGAGAAAATGCAAAAACCTAAAATTAATAACAGTAAATAAAAGAAGCAATTAAGTACCACATATTTACTTCTTTTCTTAAATTTCTAGTACTATTTGATGAAATTAGCTTCAAAGACTCCTGCTTTATTAAGTTTATCTGAAATTTAACGAAAAATGTAGTATTTTTTTATTAACCAAACGGCTACCATACATTACGAGTCAGGTTGTTTGCTACCAATACAACAGCCAACATATCAGATGTAAAACAAATTATGAAACCTGCAACTAAGTAATCTTCAAATATTGAAAAATTTCTTTTATATCGATTAGTCAGTGTAAAGGTTTGAATTATAATCACATAAAAATCAATGGCTAAATTGATTAGGATGGGTAGTGAGAACATTTTGTTGAAATTGTTCAGTATACAACACATACTCTTGTGAATATCTCGTATTTGTTGTATATACGTTGGCAATACTTCATATTTACGCTTCTTAAAGTCCCTGCTTAAATTATAAAATCTTTCATTTAAACTTAACATCCATGACATATATGTAGCAGCGATTGAAATTTTGCACATGTTGAAAATAAAATATATAATGTTGGTATCTGTATCTTTCATATCTTTCATTATTGTGATGAAATGTAAAACAATATTTGAAATAAAATTGAATGCGATCCATACTGATATCATAATACATATAAAAAAATTTTTGTTTGAAATCTGTATTTGTGCCATTTTCTTATCTATAATAAGCATATCTTTCCAGGCTTGAAGAATCATATTGCGATTTACATAAGTATTCACACATAAAAAAAGTTGTAAAAATATATCGCAGTGGACATTGTACATATTAATAAACCAATTGAATAAATTATTATTACTATTATAATACCTTGTTACATCGTTTGAGAGGTAATCTTTCAGCATTTTATATATTGAAAGTAATAAATAAGAAAAATAAAACAATATTTTGTAAGGACTTTTAATATCGATTAATTGAAAGTTTCTGTTTTCGATTGGTCCTTTCAATCGAAATGTAAGGATGCCCAAAATCATTTCCAGAAAATAACTTGGCATCATGCTTGTGTAAAAATCTTTCTCCAGACGATAATATAGAACATTTATACTTTGCAATATGTTGCTTGCCATTGTCGGACAACAACAATAATGAACATTAGCACTTACGCGTATTGAAATTTTTCTTTAATAATCACAAAAGGAACTTTTAAAAAAGAAACAGAAACTGTAGTTTACTATGTATGATATCTAAATTTATATTTCCATTAACTTAAGTAATTTTTTAATGACTACAGCTAAAAGCAATCAATTTGTGGTATAATAATTTTCAAAAATACAGATGGTTTGTTTTCTTTAAAACGCTTAAAGAGAATCTAAATTTACCATCCCTTTACTTAATTTATTGTTTTAAAACAAGTTATCTGCATATCTACAGTAACAAACCAGGAACGAATGCAATTAAATAATTTCTCAATTTACCTACTATTACATGAAAATGTACAAGTAGTAGTTGTCGATAAAATGCGACCATAATAACAAAGTTCAGAAGTTATAGTAAACAAGAAGTAGCAAAGGAAAACAAAAAGTTAAAGGTTATTTGTTGGGTGCATTTATAGCACAATCTCAAACAAATTTTTCGGACTAAAAAATTATGAAGATGCAATACAGCCAGATATCAAAATGGATAATCAAAAGAGACTAAACCAAATCCACCACTTACCACTGATATTTATCGTAGGTCTTCAAAATATCAATCAGTTTATGCAGTTTTTAATTGAAATTTCGAAAATTTTAAGTTGTTCTCGACGATTTACTTCAATAAAACTTTAAAATAAAGTTGAAAAAAAAAATTAATTTTCAAAATTAGCAGTACAAATGTAGGATAAAAGGAATAGCGAATGTAGATAAAATCTAATAAATTATAAACTAGCTCAGCGGCTTCTATCGCATAAAAAAAATTTCTTAATTATTTGTTGTTGACTATACTTACTCTTTCAAATAATGCATCTATTTTTAAAATAAATATAGAGTAAGGCAATTCAAAGTTTAAAACACAGCTAAATATTTTGTTTTTTAGCAACTGGATCAAATGATAATATACCCGCAAGGAAGAAGGAATATTATAGTAACTACAGGCATAACATGAAACAATATCCAATATTAATAAGATTTAATAATAAACAATAACTTACTTTGCAATAAAGCATTTTCTATCGAATATAGTACTTTCATATTTTACATATTTTTACTGTAAGTATAATTTGCAATTTAATTAACATTACACTTTACGAAATTGCATTAGAAGAAATACATAGACTGCCCCAGTACTAATCATCTGAAATAAAAGATATATAATTTATATTATCGAATTAACAATTTTGCTAATTATCAATGAAAGAAGTGAACAATTTACATACAGCGTACAATAAAGTCGTATCAATTATTATACAATTTCCTGCTTTAACAGACATATCGTCATGCAACAATTGGAGATATAACGCAATAATCTGAAAATGAAACCCAATAAATAAAAGAAGGCGTTAGGGCCACTAATTTACCTCCTTTCTTAAAGTTGTATCTTTATTTGCTGTAAATAACTTCAAAGACTCTTGTTTTATTAGGTTGATCTGCAAGGTGAGATAATTTTAGCTTATTTCGGATTAGTCAAAAAGAATAACTTACATTATATACGAGGTGGTTTGCGACGAGTACAACCGATAGTACATCAAATGTAAAATAAAATATGAAACCGACAGTTGTGAATATATTAATTATTAAACTGGTATCTTCAGATGCTAGAACACCCAACATAAATATTTCCGTAACAATCACATAAAAATCAATAGATAAATTCATTATAATAGGTAAAGAATATATTTTATTGAATTGATTGAGTGTATAGCATATATTCTTGTGAATATCTCGTATTTGTCGTACATAGATTGGCATAATTGCATAGTTACGATTCTTAAAAGCATAGGTTAAATTATAAAATCTTTCATTTAAACTTAACATCCATGCCATATATGAAGTAACGAATGAAAATTTGCACATATTAAAAATACAATATATAATTTGAAGATCTATTGCGTTGTGATAGCTTTGAGTAATTTCAGTATCTATTAAAATCAAATGCAGAATAAAATTTGAAATTAAATTAAACATGATCCAAATTATTATAGTCGTACATATATAAAAATTTTTGTTTGAAATTTTTAATTGCGCCATTTTAGTATCTATTAGAAACATATCTTTCCATACTTGAAGAATCACAGTGCGGTTTAAAAAGGCACACACAAAAATCAAAAGCTGTAAAATTATATCGCAGTGAACATCGTAAATCATGATAAACCAGGTAAATAACTGATTTCCAGATTCATAATATTTTAAATTATCTTTGGTAAAGTATTCTCTCAGCAATTTATATATTGAAATTACAAAATAAAATATATAGAACAGAATTTTGTAAGGACTTTTAATAGTTATTAGTTGAAAGGTTCTATTTTCAGTTGGCCCTTTCAATCGGAAATTAACTGTACCCAAAATCATTTCCAAAAAATAACTTGGCATCATGGATGTGTAAAAATCATCGTCTATACGACGGCGTATAACATTTATTCTTTGCAACATATTGATTGACACTGTATGGTAATAATAACACAGTGAATACTTAAAATTAATGAAATTTGTTTTAATGTACATAAGAACAATTATAAAAACACGTCACAATAACAAACTTAGGGCCGATTTCATAATCAAAGTTAACATGGCATTAAAATTTAAAAGGAGACTTAAAATAAAAATGAATTTCATAATCAATTTTAACGACCTGTCAATATTTATTTGACTTTTAACTTAAGTCATCGGTTTTTGCGCATTACATTTTTAAAAGGCCTGTTAAACATAACATAACCTATAGAAGTCACGAGTATTATTCTATATTGCGGTTTTTTTTTTTGAAATAATGAATATTTTATTAGATAGCAGTTCTAGTTCTTCTTCAGAAGATGAATTTATATGTTAGGCGTAAAAAATGGTACATGATAAGACAAAATCATGTAGAAGACTTGGACGAGTTAGATTTTTTTGAAAGGTTTCGATTAACTAAAGACACGTTTAATGTAGTATTGCAACAAATTCAAGATCGTTTTGCAACCCAGGACGAGACGATTCGTTACCTCCTCACAGGATGTTGGCTACCATGATGTTGTATTCGTCTTTGTTCTTCGTGAGTTTTGTTGCGACGTCCCGGATATCGAACCATTGCCTCATATTTTTCAGCCAGGATTGCCTTTTTCTTACGAGACCTAGTTTACCCTCTATCTTCCCCTCCATGATCAGCTGAAGAAGAGCATACTTTTCATTTCTGAAAATATGCCCGAAGTTCTTCGTTTGATAGTTGTGAGGACTTCTCGATCTTTGTGCATGCGGCGTAAAACCTCTTCGTTCGTGACATGCTCAATCCAAGATATTCTGAGCATTCTTCTGTACATCCACATCTCGAAAGCCTCCAGTTTATTAATAGATGAAATCTTTACAGTCCATCCTTTAACTCCATAGAAGAGTATCGATAGGACATAATAGCAGTTTGCGACGCGCCAGCTGGTATTCAGATCTAATTCCTGGCCACATAACAAGGTCTTCAACTTAAAAAAGAAATTACGGGCTATCTCTATCCGCTTCTTGGTCTCATCATCGGGATTCCAATCTTCGTGCAACGAACATCCCAAGTACTTGATCTTATCCACCCTATCTAGTCGATCACCCCCTATATTAATATTTATGTTGTTAATAGGTCTCTTTGATATTACCATCACTGTTGTTTTTTCTTTGTTTATGCGAAGACCGTATGCGTTGCTTGTTTCATTTATTTTATTTAACAATATTTGCAGACCTTCAGTGCTGTCGGCAAGTATGAGGGTGTCATCTGCGTATCGGATATTATTGACGATTCTTCCGTTCACCTTAATTCCATGCTGTGACTCCTCCAGAGCTTTCTCAAAAATGGCCTCTGAGTACAAATTGAAGAGAAGTTGTGAGAGCACACAGCCCTGACAAACTCTCCTCTGCATCTCTATGTCCTCGGTTAATTAGTTAAATTAATTATTGTTGTTTATTAAAGAGGTGGAAGCATTTAACCTGTTATTCAATTGCTGTTAACTCTTCGATTTTATGCAACAGGATGTATGCAAAACTCGGTAACGGACTTCTGTGGAGTTTCAACATCTGCGGCATCGAGAATTATCTTTCGAATTTCTGATTCCATTGCTATGTTAGCTCCAATCTACAATAAAATGCCTGAAACCCGAGAGGAAATGGCGAAAACCGCTGAAGAATTTTATAAAATTGCTCGATTTACAAGGTATCAGATTGCTTGTTCTCCACAATGTGCTTCAAATCTTCTACTTCAGTTAACAAACGGAGTTCTTCTTCTTTACTGAAGTTAGAACTTCGAAATCTTCCTGCTCCTTTATCCATTGTGTTAAAAAATTATGTTATTCACAACAATTCAATCATTATGGTCAAACAGTTGTTATAAACAATATTTGCTTTACCACAAATATCTTGGTTGGTAATTGGTATCAAGTATACCTTACGTCAAAAAATTTATACCTGACAGTTTTTAGTTCAAATTCACGAATTATAGTTCTAAATGCTCCATTAGCTAAAATTTTTTTTAAAACCATTATGAAATGCAAAATTTTAACAGAGCACTTAAGTGTCTCGTTAGCCTAAAAAAAATTTTAGTTAAGTGTCCATTAACGTTTTGATTATGAAATCGGCCCTTATTGTTATAATTTATATAATTTAACTAGGGGGGCTCTGCCCTCCTGGCCGCTGACGCGGCCCAACCCTCCAGGGCCGCTTTGCGGCCCTAATAACTTCAAGTTATAAAACTTATTTCCATACAACATTTTTTATGTCGCTTTCACTTTGAATTTGTATTCCATCCTTCGCTCGACGTCTTGATAATGCTACATATAACTGTCCATGACTAAACAAAGGCCTATCGATGTATATACCAACTTTGTTAAAGCTCTGCTAGCATAACAGATCCAATTTTGAGTTTTAATTTGTGTACCGGAAAACCAGGGAAATTCAACGAATTTAAATATTCGACTTCATATTTCAACCGAATGTCCTCATCTGTTTGATCGACCCCTCGATGTTTAGCTGTATCTTCACTTAAGTAGGTATGAATCTCGCCCTCGACCAAATTTAATATTTTATTATTGACTGTGCGAACATCATCATTGTGGCAGGCTAAAATAATTCTGTCGGAGAGATCGTCATTAGAAGCAATTGAATTGCTGTAAATGTCCTGAATTATATTTGTAGATTTCCAGCTATTCGGTACTTTCAATAATATAATGTTGCTTGGCCAAATTGATGTTGACTTTAAAGTATAATTGACTAAATCCACACGTGAAGAGTATTTGATAACAGGTAAAACTTGACGAAAGTCACCACCGAAAATAACAAATTTGCCACCAAACAGATTTTTGCATTTACATAAATCGTTCAATCTTTGTGTTTTCGCGTCGCATGGTTTTGTTGCCTTGCTTTGCGTTTACTTTTTGCTTTTGCTTTTGCTTTGCTTTGCTTTGCTTTGCTTTGCTTTGCTTTGCTTTGCTTTGCTTTGCTTTGCTTTGCTTTGCTTTGCTTTGCTTTGCTTTGCTTTGCTTTGCTTTGCTTTGCTTTGCTTTGCTTTGCTTTGCTTTGCTTTGCTTTGCTTTGCTTTGCTTTGCTTTGCTTTGCTTTGCTTTGCTTTGCTTTGCTTTGCTTTGCTTTGCTTTGCTTTGCTTTGCTTTGCTTTGCTTTGCTTTGCTTTGCTTTGCTTTGCTTTGCTTTGCTTTGCTTTGCTTTGCTTTGCTTTGCTTTGCTTTGCTTTGCTTTGCTTTGCTTTGCTTTGCTTTGCTTTGCTTTGCTTTGCTTTGCTTTGCTTTGCTTTGCTTTGCTTTGCTTTGCTTTGCTTTGCTTTGCTTTGCTTTGCTTTGCTTTGCTTTGCTTTGCTTTGCTTTGCTTTGCTTTGCTTTGCTTTGCTTTGCTTTGCTTTGCTTTGCTTTGCTTTGCTTTGCTTTGCTTTGCTTTGCTTTGCTTTGCTTTGCTTTGCTTTGCTTTGCTTTGCTTTGCTTTGCTTTGCTTTGCTTTGCTTTGCTTTGCTTTGCTTTGCTTTGCTTTGCTTTGCTTTGCTTTGCTTTGCTTTGCTTTGCTTTGCTTTGCTTTGCTTTGCTTTGCTTTGATTCATCCGTTGATGTGATTATAATGTTGATTTGGTGTCGTCCAATAGCTGTTCTCAGCGTTGCAAAAAAACGTTGCATAAAAACGTTGCACAAAAACGTTGCATAAAAACGTTGAATATTTTGTCTTATCTTTTTATATATATAGAGTAGATATAAACAGTATTGGCATTTTACACTACGTGTAGATGGCGCTGTACTACAGCAATATGGTGTAGCTGGGTAGTAGCTCATACAATAACACATACGCGTGATAGGTTAAATCTGTAGTTTATTATATTGTATTTTGTGGTTTTTACATTTGTGATGATGATTTTAAATCAATTTAGTTTATATTAGTTAATTAATAAATAAATAAATAAATAAATAAGAGCTACTATCCAGGTTAGTTACCAATAAAGACACTACGTGGCGCTTCAGCAAGTGCAAAATGCCAATGTGACAAGACAAGACAAGCCGGTAGCTGCTAGCGAAGAATCAACAAATTATTCTTCTAAAATACACGCAAGCAGGCAGCTAGCAGGTACCGGCTAGATTTGACCTTGCTTGTAACCACGTGGTCACTTATATATCTCTTTACATTGAATTATGAGCAAAAGACGGCGAATTATAATTTCGACAACGAAATTTTACTTTTTAAATAAAATAAAAGATGTTACTTACTGTTACTTGTTTAATTCAAGAAAGTCGATACAGAACTGAAGTTATTATAATAAGTGCATGATTCATGCTAATGTCATCGGAATGCCGCCGCCTGGGCAATCACCTTATAGGAAATATCGAGTATCATTACATTTCCGGTGATGTACAGACAGGTCAATATAACTGGCGTTTATAAGAAAAACTGATTGCACTGTGAACACTTCATTCCGATATATACCAGCGCTGATTCTAGAAATCGGTGCCGATATATCTAATCACACTTCCATTTGATACTACGTCGGATTGTCGGTACCGATAATCTGAAACCCGCTTCTACTCTGTGTTTACCTTAAGATATAAGAAAGACAGAGGTCACAATTTTTGTCGAATGATTTTAGGATAAAATTCTAAACCCGTTCTTTAGAAAATTATGTACTGGATATTTTTATTATTTTATCACTCGCAAATTGACCTGCTAACAATTATTCTTAATAAACAGGACACTCGAATATAAACTTCACGATTTTTTTTAAATAGACAAGGAACAACAGAAAATTGCACAAAGTATAAGTTTATTGCAGCAAAAAATAAACCTAAACTTAAAACTAAAAAAGTTTCAAAACTTAATTAAACTCCAAAACCTTAAGGTTAGTAACACATAATCCTTACCCAAAAATGAAAACGTAAATTCGAATTGTGAATGCAAGTTTCCAGCGAGCGGCGTCTAAACATCCTTTGCAGATTTGTATAATTCTGACAAATTATTTTTTGGGTACCTTAATTGGTATATATACTTCTGCATATGCATTCCCGACTCCAATTTCTTCCTCTCTATACAGTACAGTTATTTCTGATTTAAACTCACCAGTTGGAAATAAAATTGGAAATTTAGTTTCATCAACAACAAAATTACAAATGTGATAAACGACATCCTACGATATTTTTCCGTTATCCTTTAGCAATCTTTACATTCCTTGAATTAATCTAATGACGCATATACCTTCACAAGGCGCTTGGCAAAACTGAATTTCGGGGCCTCATATACCATAATGAATAGAGAAATCGAATGTAGATTTCTTAAATTTAATTCAACTTTGACGACAAAACAAACAATTTAAGTAGACAAAGGTTGTGCAGTAAGATGAGGTAACGAGGTAAAACGGGTTACCATTTTACCGACCAAACAGATATGGCGCTTGTCCTGTAGATGATCTAATACAGTTGTTTGCACGAATAATGAAGTTTCGTCATAAACGGCATTTGTATGAAATAAGACGAAAATTGTGAGTCACATAAGTGTTTGATATAATAAATTTAAATCATAACATTTAATAATAATTAATAAGCTTAAAATTTTATTTTTAACAATATTTATGACTTTTATGAAATAAGTGGGTCCACGGTTAAATTCATACCAAAAAAGGTTTGGGAAATCAAAACATTTAAGAAACCCTGCCCTAATGAAATGGAAATATAACCTAAAATCAAACTAATTTGTTAAAATTAAAGTATCTGTCAATATAAAAACTACTTTCATTAAAATTATTATGCACGCTAAGATCTATTGTATCTGGGTATGGGACTTTTCGGCGCCACCAGTCCGGCGCAGGCACTATTCGGCGCAAGGACGGTTCGGCGCAAGGACGATTCGGCGAATCCCGTTTCGGCGCAAAGACTATTCGGCGTAGCCCAGTCCGGCGCAGGTACTATTCGGCGTCGCCAGTCCGGCGCAGGCACTATTCGGCGCAAGGACGGTTCGGCGCACCGAACGGAGCGAAACCAATTGGAAGTATGGACGATTCCATACGTCCGTCGAAAGGACGATTCCATGTAACCCGTTTTGGCGTTTTGCTCAAAACTGCGAAATTTTATTTGCCGCCTTCTTCCTTACGTTGGCAGAGTACAAGTAAAACAACAGAATATGTTAAGTATAAATATATACAATAATTTATTTAAATTAAAAGTACAAATTTGATTACAAGTATTTAAGGTAGTACTGTCGGTCATAGAATTACCGTTCAGAATTTAACGAAATTTGGCATATTAGTAGATTATGATAAGATAATAATCCAGTTAAATTTTTGAAGAGCTACAGAGAACCAGTTAAAAAATATAGACATTTCAAATTTTATGCATTTAGCATTGAACCTTATGGGAAATCACATATTTTATCGAATTTTACAAAAAGTACCGTTCAGATTTCAATAAAAAATTAGAAAAAGAGAGAAAGTAGTATGTAAAACATTTTAGACCCTTAAAAATATAGGTTCAGAGCATGGTATAGTAGTAATTAGCAAATAAATATCAAAAAATGTACTTTTTGTATCGTAGTTTTTAGATGTGGCAACGTCGTAAAATATCACAACTCGCGCGAAATTTAAAAATTCATATAATATGAGAATGTAGTAGGTTTCATAAAAGTCTTTATTAAAATAAACTCGAATGAGATTTTAAAATATTTTATCTTCTATATTATTATAAAATATCTATATTTTATTTAAAAATGCAGAAACTACAACGACTAGCGTTTTTTGGTATAACAGGGACTATGCGTACAATCTCAACTGCGGTTATGGAGTCATTTTTAGATCTGCCACTTCACCTACGAGTGAAAATGGAGGGCTTACACATCCCCATAAAATAACCCAAATTAAGAAATTAAAACCGGGAAACAAAACAGGTCACATAAAAATACTGGACTTCTAGAGTCAAATCTGCTTGAAAAACCTTTGGAATTCATTCCGAGAACTTTTGACTTTTAGACACTGTTTGAGGTTGTCATTCAGGATCACAACATGGCTAGAAGTCAAACAATGCAAGTGGATACAAAATCTTCCAACTGAAATACAGATGGATCAAAAACTGACCAGGGAACAAGGTATGAGGCATCTACAGCTTTAGAATGCCAATATAATGTCTGACAGCCAAGCTGCGATAAAAGCACTGAAAGCCAATAGCTTTGAATCTTTATCCATATAGGAATGTATACAATCTCTCAACAAAATTGGCCAAAGGCAACAAAATTGCACTTCACTGGAGGCCAAGTCATGAGGGAAATGAGATAGCTGACAAACTAGCTTGATCAGGTTCAAAAGCGCCCACGACTGGACTTGAATCGTTCTGTGAGTTATCTAAAACACAGGGGTGGAAATCCATAAGTGGCAAACGGAGAGCAGGAAACCCTCTGGTACAATTCACCAGGACAAAGACAGGGGAAGAAATTATTTATAGAGTACTCGACTGCAGATCATAAGAAACTTCTTCTTTTTTCAAAGAACGAAATTATTATACTTGAATGTTTGCGTCAGTGTTAAGGGTAGTTAACATGAGCTTTCCAGGATTGTTTTTTAATTTATTAGCTAATGCAACCTGTTGCAGTCTTTTCTCGTAAATTTTTTGTGGTACTCTTTTACCTTTCCAATGAAAAATGAAATTGAAATGAAAATTTTGACGGTGAAATAATTTTTATACACACGTATGATGCCGGCAACTGGTGCTGTTTACATTTAGAGTGAAACAGAGTCACTGTACACGTGATGAAGCCAAATCGTTATGATTTAATAATTTGTAGCTATCTTTTTTAAACACTATAGTTCGCTATCTTGTTATCTCTCTCAGAATTCTGAAACCGACGACGTATGTGCAATTTTAAAAATTTAAATTGACATAACCAAAAAATTAATTTGATATGTCAGATAGCTCTACAACTGTCACACCATCGCGACGTTGCCAAGTCTAAATACTGCTTAAGTCAAGTAAGACTGTAAATACATTTGACTCTTGCAGTATCGACAGTACTACCTTAAATGTAGTAACTTCAAAACTTTAATCATGCTTGCATTTGAAAATTATGTGCTAGTCCACGTAAATAATCAATAAGACCTCTATTTTGAAAATCTCTAACTATTGTGAGAATTCGAGCGTCAGCATCTCTAAATTTTTTTAGTTTAAGCGGCGGCGAGCCTCCAGCCACGAGACTTTCGTAAAATATGTCCCTACTTTTTTGAACTTTTTTTAGTCCATCTATAAACCTCCAAATAGTTGGATGAACGACTCCCAGCTGAGTTTGAATACGCCTATTTGCAGCTTCTGCATGGTTATTCGTTCTATCAAAATTATTTAGAGTTCGTTGGTATACATTCCATATATCATAATCGAACAATGCAGGACGCCTAGCATTGCCTGGCGTCGTTCTGGCACCCATATAATAGTTTTCGAACCACTAAAATAGGCCGTACTCGAGGTGACAACTCCGTTTGCAACCTATCGAAAGCAGCTTCTAAATGTTCTCGAGGAACAAATGCTAAACAGGTTACCCTACGACACTGCAACGCAATGTCCCTTTCATTGTTGTAATCAGTTCTTAAACCGGGAATACCCGCCAAATGCCGTTGCATATTTTGGTTTAAGTGAAAGAAGCACCCATGCACATGAACTTGTGGAAAACATTCACGTATTGCTTGAATTGCAGCTAATTCATAGTCGCAAGATATACTTTCTGGATTAGCCGCAGGTTTGTTTGGTATCACAGTCCTAGTGCAACCTAGTGTACACTGTTCTCTCATTGATTGGTGTAAAATCACCAACCCACTTTTTACACCAATCAATGTTCGCAATTTTTTACACTAACTTACTCGGAGTAGTTCGGTGTAACATAACAAACAGACCTATAGATTATCCGAAAAATAAAAAATATTTTTTTTACGCCGAATAGTCTTTGCGCCGAACCGTCCTTACGTCCTTGCGCCGAACCGTCCTTGAGCCGAATTGTACCAGCGCCGAACTGGCGGCGTCGAATCGGATGTGCGCCAAACTGGCGGCGCCGAACCAGCAGCGCCGAACCGGCTGCGCCCAAAAGTCCTAGATAATGTCCATTAATAATGAAAATGTCAGATAATTTTCGACGTATAAGATTTGTAAAATCAGACATTTAAGAATAATTTAATATAGTGTGTCTTTGTTTCACCTATGTTAAAGGTTGTCGGTACTTCAGATGGTTGTGACGTAAGCTTCATTATTCGTGAAAACAACTGTATGGGGCTCCCTGAGTATACCTTTAGTGCCTGCAGGGTTATACGTCACTGGACTTATTTCTATAATATTTTACCTCTTTGTATTCGCAGCTACAGCTCCACCAACGTTAGAACCAACTTTAGGAGCGTGTCAGGCGCTGCTAAAATTAAAAATGTACACTCAAATGAAGAAGTTTCTCGGCGCGAATATTTGAAATCCATAAATTATTTTGTCAAATTGCAGTCACGAAATACGTAAAAAATGTTACCGCAAATATTAAATAAAGCACTTTTGGAATAAATGATAAAATAACACGACACCGAATAACACAAAAAAACCACGACAAATGTAAAAACACGCAATGATTTGTAACTTTTACAACAGAATGTACTTGAGAAATAACTCAACGTTCATTGGTTCATTCAAATTTTTATCAAATTAGTTGGCATATTTGCCGCGTCCTTTCTAAGCTTGGTGGAGCTGTAGTAACATTTCCACATTTCAATGCGTTACGTAGTCCAAACACGTTACTGTTAAAGAATTTGCAATAATTAACTCTGAATCGCGCTGGAAATAATCGATATTCATTACTGGCACGTTTATATGACTGAAGAATAATCTAAAAAAGTAAACATTAAAATTTAACATAACAAAAATGATATAGGCTTTTTTACATCTATTTTATCGGAAGTGTCAACTTTAAGAGATAAAGGTAATATTGAAGGCAGTTACAGTGCGATTAAATTTGAAAGTTTTGAATACCGCACTATGAATATATTTCTTATTTAAACTTACAACTTCGAAGCGTAGATCTCTCAATTTGTATGTGTTTTGTTGAAACTAAAAATAATAGTAATTAATTCTGCAGAAATCGTAGACATATTATTTAAATCATAAGAATGCCTCCATAAAAAAATTAATCAAGTGTAATCACCTCATTTTATCCAATTATAACCTGCTATAATCTTAATTAAAATTAGGTGCATGGTGCCAGCCCCCCCCCCCATATCAAATTTTGATTTCAAAATAGTCTAAATCGTTTGTGAATCGTTTGTACCTGTCCAAGCACCCAAATAGTTTACGATAAATTTCAAAATTTCGCTGAGAGGGGGGGCTGAAGACATGCTAGTACGTATAAGTAATTAGGAAAAAAGATTTTTCTGGGTTAGTGAATTGCTACCATTAACACAATAAACCAGGATACAGACACATCTGAAGGCAAGTCTAGCAAGCTACCTGATGGATGTAAAATATTTATATACTCAAAGTTTCTAACACTGCCAAGGAAACGACGCATGTGTTGGGAAATAACAGAGGCTTTCTACGTCTAGAAAAAAAAGAAGAAGAAGATTTTTCTATGTTCGAGTTTAAGGTAAGCCGTCAACAATAATATGGTTATAAATGTGGATTCGTCGCTAATTTTCTTAATCATAATTTTGTTGTTACACAGAAAACTGATCATTGGAAATAAATAGGTTTGAAAAATTTTAAAATGATCTAATAATTTAAAAAATCATCCCAAATATTGTTAAGGGCATAAAGGAATTCAAGGAATTTCTTTTACTATTTCTTTAATATTTTAGAAAGTATAAACAAGCAAATATATATGGGATATGGTTATTCGGCCTCGCTGGGTGAGAAATGTTGCCATCACGTGACTTGACCATTTTTAGGTTCGATTCGAGCACACCAAAACTGCTAAACATGCATCCAGACGTTGTTCCAAAAATCGTTCAACGTCCAGATGACCTATCAATAGAAATTCTTATCTACCTTCTCAAAGCTGGTTTTTGACTGGATTACAAATACTTTCCTTTACTACATATTATTATGTAAATGGAAAAGTAAAAAATATTAGAGAAAGTAAAAAATTGGGAAGTTTTGGAAAGTTCTGGGAACAGCATCCTCAGACTGAATAAATTTGATGAAAAAATTTGAGATGATTTTTTAAATTATTAGATCGTTATCAAATTTTTCAAATCTATTTATTTCCGATTATCAATTTTCTGTGTAACAACAAAATTAAGATTACGAAAATTTGAGATGAATCCACATTTATAACCATATTATTCCGGATGGTCTACCTTAAACTCGAACATAGGAAAATTTAACTTCCTAATTCCTTAATTGAAAGTTTACATTGTAATTTAGAATTGCGAGTTAAAAGTCGCAATTGATAATTAAAAATTTTGTTGTTTCTCTTAATAACAATGGCTTGCTAGCTAGGCAGTGGAGATTGGGCATGGGCCAAACGACGAGAGACACTGAAATAAGCGAGGGAGGGGGGTGTATTCGAAAACAAGAATAATTTAGTATAAAGGACTCCGCTAGCTGTAACGTTCCGTAACGACTCACCTTTATCATCGAATGTATTAGCTGGAAATACGTAGAAAGCCACAAGCCGCAGGGTAAAGAATATTAGTAACTAATACACAAGAATAAAATAGGTGAAAAAAACAAAGCAATATAATAATGTTAAATAAACAAAAGGTAATCAGATTATATCAACCGTGTTAAAGTCCGACTATTACAGTCTCGCTTAGGTATACAAAGCCACAACTGGCGGGGGAAAGGACTATTCCAATTTTCCACGACGTTTTTATGAACCTCCTAAATATAGCTTGCGCCAGGACTCCTGATGTGTAATTGAAACCAATACTTCAAACCACGAAACCCAATTCACCGGATCGGAAATTCCAACATATAACCAATTTTCTTCTAAATAAACTCATACGTTTTTCGATTTTGCACTTGACCAAAAAAAAAACAAAGATAAAGAAAAACGCATGAAAGAATGGGCCTACAATAAAAAAAATGATCCAAAGATTCGGAATTGATATTACCGGTCAACGAGAATTCCGGTAAATCACAATAGAAGGCTAATACTCCTGTTTTTAATTAACATCACGGCCTTCGTACTTTTGTAATAATCCAAGCAAACAATTTTTTACTATAAAACTTAAAGTTAAATTTCCATATATCATTATGGTTCATTACTATACGCTGATGGTTTAAGGCACTAAAACACTGTAAAAATAAAAAAAAAATTTTATTTGTTTCTTTTTCATTTTCTTAAAGATGCATTTGTTAAGAATGCTCTCACCAAATTTTGTAAAGAAATTCGTAAAATTGACGGAGATACAGCATTTTATGTGAAATGCTATGTATGTTGAATTATCCTGCAGCAAAACTTTGAACGCGTTTTTATCGAAACTACATTTTTCAACCTGGTTGACAACATATTTAGAAAACTATTCATCCGATTTGCATGTACCAAAAAATGAAATGTTCGCAAATCAAGTCTCTATGGCACCACGTAGGGATTTTTTGATAAAGGGCTCCCTTCTATTTTTTTTTTCATAAAAGATGAAAATTTTCTGTAAAAATGGGAAATAAAATTCGCTGGTCCGCCATTTTTTTTCTTTTCTAGATATCGAAATTCCGCTACGTGAAGATATAAACCTATATGTCTAGTTTATAAATATATTTTTTTGGTATTTTTCGGATGAACCGTATGGCTTAATTGCTGTCAACCACTAAGCAGCAGAGTGTAATTTGGAAGCGGTGTACACCGT
The DNA here is from genome assembly GCA_958510855.1 of Rhagonycha lutea. Taxonomy (NCBI): domain Eukaryota; kingdom Metazoa; phylum Arthropoda; class Insecta; order Coleoptera; family Cantharidae; genus Rhagonycha; species Rhagonycha lutea. Next base: position 34,901,899 of record OY294039.1, on the reverse strand, counting down.
AAACTATTCTGAAGGTTCAAATCAAAAAATTTGTGTAGTGTCTTCTATATTGACATGTAATAAACCACCTATAAATTTTAAATTATTGAATTTTCCAACTCGTCTTGGTAAAATTTTTAACTCGGGCGGAGAATCACACCTCTCACCCGGCTGGCTCAATCGGTTATCTTTTAGTTTGTCGCCCACTATCAAGCGACCTTGTAAAATTTATGTTTCCAAAATCAAAATTCTCAAATATTGTACGTTCAATTAACTCCAACTCTTGGATGCTAAAAGATCACTAAAAACCACTATTTCTCAATTTTATTCTTATTTATTCTAATCAACTTAATACAAAATTTCCGCTTTTCGCTGGCACAGAAATCAAAAACCCACCCGCGCCTGTAGGTAAGCGGCGAGTCTCTTATCGTCTACTTATCATTTCGACCTCGACGAGCTCACGTCGTCGCACAAACATCAAAATTTTACAAAATTTGTACAAATTTTTAATTTTAAAAATTGGAATTCCATTATCATATCGACCGGCTACTTTATTACAAAAAAAAACATGACATCAAGCCTTCCTGGGTTTCTACAAATCCAGACGGGATTTGGATAAAGCCATCCGACGTCATGCTTTTGGAATAAAGCACCGATCTAAAACAAAGTTTTCAAAAATTATTTACATTAGCAAATTCAATCAAATCAAAAAATCAAATTAGGTAAATCAAATTTACAACCCAATTCTTCCTATTCTTCTCCATATCCATTGCGGTTGTCCGTTTAGACCAAAAACAACTTCATCGGTTGTCCGTTTATGCCAATAAAATAACTTCATCTTCCTTCTCTGAAATTTTCATCTTCTTTTGCCTTCCACCTTGATCTATGGTACTGCCATCTTCGTCTGGCGGATACCCTCATACGGCGAACCACGTCCATTTTCTTTTGAATGATGCACTTCTTCCTAGAAGACCCACCAAAAACCTTTCTTTTCTTCCCTTTAGTTTTTTTTATGTCCTTACTGTTCTCAATTTTTAACAGCTTTACCGATTTGTGCGACGGCCTTCCATCCTCATTTTCTTCTTTAACCTCTGGGTTTACCTTAGACGAGGTACCTTTTATTTTAATTTTTACTTCTTTGCTAACGTCATCTAACATCACTTGGTTATTAGTTGTGCCTGTAAGACACATTTCTTTATTAATTTCTTCCTCTACTGTCTTGGGAATAATTTCTTCCATATTATTCTTTAATTCTCGGCTAACATCTAATACCAGGACTTGATTATTAGTGTCGCCTGTAACTTTTTCTAACATTGCATCCCACTTTTCATTTATTTCTGCCATTCGTTTGTAATGCCGCTCATCATCTTCCTTTTTGGTTTTATGTAATTCTGCCCACCGTTTTTCGAATTTCTCTCTAATTTCCTTGTTTGTTCTCTTATTTTCTGCCAACCTGTCATCAATCTTTTCCTTCATTTCTTCCATTTCAATTACTTCTTTAATTTCTTTCAATTTTTCATTTTTTTCTTCATCTATAACTTTTTCCAAAACCAGGGCTTCCTTATTAATGTTGCCTGTAACATTTTTTTGTATAATTTCTTCCATGTTATTTTCTTCTATTTTACTTATAATTTCTTCTGCTTCATTTTCTTTTATAATTTCTTAAAATTTTACAATTATGGCTTCTTTTTCTACTTTAATTCCTTCCTGGACTATCATTTTATTTTCAATAGCAATATCTTCATCCAAGTTAGGGACTTCCATTTTTTCTTCACTCGCATTCTTTTCCTTCAGGACTTCTTTAATACTACTGTCGCCTGAGACATCTTTCTCCGTTTCATTTTTTTCTAATTTCTTTTTCCAATTTTTCAACTTTAATTTCTTCCCATTTTTCTTCCAATTTTGGGACTTGTTTAATACTGCCGCCCGTACGACACCTTCTCTTCTTTCTTTCTTCCTCTTCTTTTAAAACTATTCTCCTTGACTCCTCCCAGTATCTATTCGAGTCCTCGCTCATTTCTGCATAATGTTTTTCCATTTTTCTTTTTCTTTCCTCACAACTTCCGATCGGCGCTTCCCAATTCATTTCGAAATTAAATTTTTCCGTTTTTCTCCTTATTTGGTTATCATATTCCTCTTCTAGCCTCATCCTTTCTTCGGAAATACCTTCCCCCTCTCTTTCCATCATCCTTTGATACAATTCTTCAAGTTTATCCATCTCTGTAGCCATGTTGAAATGTACTGATAGATAACTAACTTTTCAAAATTTTAAATTATTATCTCAGGGTCAAATTGTAGGTTCTTGGATAAAACTTTCTCTGTTTTTATCCAGTCCAGCCCCACGTCATGGGCAGGCCAAGTTGACATGTAATAAACCACTTCCGTGATATTATTAATTTATTATAAAATTTTCAAATCGGGCGGAGAATCACACCTCTCACCCGGCTGGCTCAATCGGTTCTCTTTATCGTTTTCCAACTCGCTCTTATCAAGCGACCTTGCAAATTTGTCTTCACAAAATCAAAATTTTTACGTTTACTTTGCAAATATTTTACGTTCAATTAACTCCAACTCTTGGATGCTAAAAGATCACTAAAAACCACTATTTCTCAATTTTATTCTTATTTATTCTAATCAACTTAATACAAAATTTCCGCTTTTTGCGGGCACAGAAATCAAAAACCCACCCGCGCCTGTAGGTAAGCGGCGAGTCTCTTATCGTCTACTTATCATTTCGACCTCGAAGAGCTCACGTCGTCGCACAAACATCAAAATTTTACAAAATTTGTACAAATTTTTAATTTTAAAAATTGGAATTCCATTATCATATCGACCGGCTACTTTATTACAAAAAAAAACATGACATATTGCAATGTAATAAACTACCCTTATAAATTTTAAATGTATTCAAAATAATTACGCTTCCTGAACTGTAATTTTCTAATTTTTCATCGGACGGGTCTATCACATGCATACGCCACGACTATCCAGTGGTATCGTTATCACTCCTAACGCGTGACCTTCTATTCAAACAAATTTCTAATTTTGTTCCAAATTTTTCCAAAAACAATATGTCTCTAAAATAAAACTAATGGTTTCTAAAACAAACGCACCGCTTTTCAAAATTAATCGTATTTATTATTCTCTGATTTAATAAATTTTCACTATTTTACATCATCAACCAAAAATCATCGACTCGCTCGCACGGCGGTCAAAATGCGAGTCCCTTATCTTACATTCGGCGCTCTTTCCTTCATAGAGGCCGCGAAACATACAAAAATTCAAAAATTTTACAAAAAAATTAATTCCTCTACAAAAGCTAAACTGATCGCTTTTTTATTACAAAAAATACACCACAATATAATGAATATTAGTATCTATAAATAAAAAAGCATTCATCGTTGGCTCGAAAAAAATTATTAAAAATACACCCTCATACCGCTCGCGCACAGTGTTTTAGTGCCTTAATAAGGACGTGCTTATCGGACCATGAGCAAAAACTAATGTATCGATTTAGATATTTCCAGCTGCCCAAATTTTTAATAAAATAATATAATTTTTCTTTAAAAATAACATTAAAGCAATGTTACAGAATTTTCTAAATATTTTTCATAGTCAGCTCAGTTCACCATAAAATTATTATTTTTCACACGTCCTTCAATCTTAATATACATAGGTACTATCATATTATTTTTGGGATGAAGAAGAATTACGATTAGAATTTATTGTAAATTGAATATTTTATTAATTTATTTTTTCATATTTTTGGGGTAGTGCCTTTTAATTACTGGTTTTATGTAATTAAATTGTCATCAATTTTACTATTAAATTTATATTACTGACGAAGCTGAAAATAAACATAGCAAAACGTTGAGTTTTACATAAACCAGTTATTCATAGTCTATGCCCCAAAAATAAGAAAAAATAAATTTCTTTGAAGTTTGAAAATTGTATGCGACGCCTATGGGTTTTGTGAAGCCGAAGTGGGGTCGCATAATTTTGATAGAGACTATTGTACGCGACTTTCTAAGTCGCGAAGTGGTGTAATTTGTGATATTGGAGAAATTTGATGATAATTTATTATACCTTTTGAGAATAATAGGTTACTTTACAACAAAATTGCAGTGTGCCATAATCCCAACTATCTCAAGAATCGGCAATATTTAGTTACGTATGCAGTAACACATTGCTGCGACTATTGTAGTCGAATAATCCGTACCGAAAGTATTCCAAATTTTAAATAAACTCCTTCCAAAATTCCAAAATAAAATAACTTTGTCTAGTTGGCTCAATAGGCCTCAAATTTTAAAGGCCCAATAGAAAATATAATAAATTTTCATCTTTGTCCAATATCAAAAATAATATGTCAGTATATTAAGATTGAAGGACGTGCGAAAAATAATTTTATGGTGAACTGAGCTGGCGATGAAGAAGATTATAGAAAATTTTGTAACATTGCTTTAATGATATTTAAAAAAAAAATTATATTATTTTATTAAAAATTTGGGCAGCTGGAAATATATCGATACATTAGTTTTTGCTCATGGTCGGATAACCACGTCCTTATTAAACCATCAGTGTATAATAGTAATGAACCATAATGACACCACTATATGACAATTTAACTTTCTTTACGTAGTCTTCACAATCAGTAACAAAAAGTGTTTGCTTGGTTTATTACAATAGTACGAAGGCTGTGATGTTAATTTAAATCACGTGTATTTCTGATTATATTTCAAGTTTTTATACGCTCTCTGTTGTGCTTTAGCGGAATTTTTGTTTGGTGGTTGATATTTTTATGGTTTTTTGGCTGTATTCTGATCTCTGAATGATCTTCAAAATTTTATGTATAATATTTGTAATTTATTACGTCAATTACGTTTTCTTTTTTGTTTTTTTATTAAAAATCAATAAATGTCTGTACGCCTGTGTGTCACTGAATTCTGTGTGCGCTCTTGCTCCCAAACCAATAAGAATTCCACAACCAAATATCATATCTAGTACTTTTATATTGAGATTTGGAACTGATTAGATTTTGGTTCAAATCTTGAGAGTGGGAGTGAGACGTTGAGGTTAGAAAATGTAATGCATACGTAACTAAATATTGCCGATTTTTGAGACTGGTATTATTTTGGTACACTGCGATTTTTATTTCAACAAGGAGTCGCAACTCCACCCTCAAAGACTTCTGAATGTCATATACATAACTAAATACAATATAAACACAATATTCGGCAATATTGTATTCAATGTGCTTCACATCAAACGTGTCACGAATAAATTCGTTGATTACATAACTAAATATTGCCGATTTTTTTATATAGGTCAGATTTTGACACACTGCGATTTTTATTTTTATTTCAATATTGAGTTTATATGATGTATAAAAAATTTAAATTAATATCTTGATGTAAGGTTTTCGAGTTGATACATTTTTATCTACATATCTGAACCTACATAATATGAATACAGCTTCACATTTTTCAAAAATTGATGATGCAGTATAAGCAAACCGCGTAAGTTAAATGAATACGAATTTAGGTTTCGTGAAGCCCTAAAAGTATCGCGCGCAATTGAATACCTAATTTATTGGTGCGCACAGTCATGATACAAGATATGCTCTTGCACAGATGTCCTTGATTGTGACCTACCTGAGCGACGTTTACAGATGTACGCGAATTCTAAGTTATTGCCGGGTATATACAGAATTTATACGGATGTTTCTTTGACTACGTTTGTTTGGTTTTAATCTTATTTAAAAAAAGTTAACCCCTGCTGTTTTTTCTGCGTAATCTCCTTTTACTGTCTCTCGAGCATGTCCTAATTCTCTACGTTCACACACTATACCAGGACGTAGCCCAAGTAGCATTTTGATGCTGATTTGCAGCAATTTTGCTAGCAATTTGCAATTAAAAATTGCTATAGGCGCTTCCGCAGCCAACTAAATTGCTGCAAAATTGCTAATTTGGCCCCACTATTTTTTAGCAAGCAGCAAGCAACTTTTTCTTAAGCTTCATAACGATCAATGTATCGAAGACAGTTTTGGTTTACTCAATTTAATTAATTAATTAATTTATGGCTTATTAATAAATAATCATTTGGTTCACACATACGTTTTATTATTCGAAATTTACAGCTCTGCATTTAAAGTTAGTTGTTCGATAAGAAACGCTAAGACAAATATTGATAATTTTTTACAATTGTTAGCACACATCAGTTTGTGCAGTACAAAGGCAAGCCAAATTATAACCAGTGCCTCCTCATCAGCTAAGTTTAATCTAGTAAGTTTGGTAAATGAAAAAGAGTCTACTTGGACCATCCCCCGAAAACTTGCAGCACTTTTAGGACTCATAACCCTAACGAGATTAGTCTCGAATATCATAAACAAAACTTTAATTGCCACGGTAATTAAAAAGTTATCTTTGCTTTGCTTCTACATAGCTGCCGAACGCACTTCTACGTTGACAACTTTCCCGCGTAATAATTTTACACGCACAGAGAAAAACGTTACAATGCATACATCACTTGTAGATAAAATGAGTATCATAGAAAGGATTTTTTTATCCGTAGTTTAAATTAATTAATTTTAAAGCATTATTACATTTTCTTTTAGCAGATTAAGTTTTTAAAATAAATTATTTAAAAGTAAATATTTAATTAATGTTAAGAAGACTCGGTAGCAAACCACACAAATCAAAAGTTGTAAAATTACATCGCAGTGAACATCGTAAATAAGAAAAAATAAACCAAGTAAAGAACTGATTTCCAGATTCATAATATTTTATTTTATCTTTAGAAAACTATTCTCTAAGAAAATTATAGATATATTGAAATTACCAAATCAAAAATATAAACGGGTATTTTACAAGGACTTCTAACAGTTATCAGTTGAAAGGTTCTATTTTGAGTTGGTCTTTTCAATCGAAAATTAAGAGTACCTACTTGTGTATTGTGATCTCTAATATTTATAACTGCACTAAACTTTTTGAGTTTCGATGCATTGGAGTGTTTATAATGTTACCTATTATGTATTTGTTGTATATCTTTGTGTGCATTGACAAAATGTGTAATTATTTTTTTTTTTTTAATTTTAAAATAACTAGGTTTTTATCATTTATTTTTGTGCCAAGACCTGAATCTCCAAATAAAGGAAGCCAAGTGACTTTGACATCAGGAAATTCCATAGGTTACCATATTGGTTATTACTGATTCAGCATGTTATTCTTTATAATATATTGTAGCACTTGGAGAAATACCAAAAGTTTGTGAAGGTGGAAATATGTGGATAATGATTTCCCCAAATCTCAAAGCAATTATTTGAAGAAGTAAATAGATATATGGGTTTTTAAACTCGATAGTGAAATAATTTATTGATTTGTAGCCTAGAAAATAAACAAATATAATGTTTGTTGCATCGACAAGGTATTGATTTTGTATTTACTAACCTGCACTTTAACAATATAAATTTCAAGTTATAATAATTATGTTAAAAATAATAATATCTTCAAAAATTATTATATATCAATGGTTTGCATTAAAATAAATATGTATGTTACAGCAGTACTAAACATCTACAATAAAGTATAATATATTATATTAATAATGTTGCTTTTTAAGATTTTAAGTTCAATTATTTATTACATACCGCATACAATAAAGTTGTATCTATGGTTATACAATTTCCTGCTGTAACGGACACATCGTTTTGCGACAGCTGTAAGGAAAATGTAAAAATCTGAAAATTTACAAAAGTACAAAAATAAAATAATATTAACAAAGAAAAGTAATTTACTTCTTTCCTTAAATTCGAATTTTTATTGGCTATCGACAATTTTAATAACTCTTTCTTCATTAAGTTCATCTGAAAAAAATTGGTTTAGTATCTTCTTAGTTAGAAAAGTCACCATATTAACTTTATTCATCAAAAAATCTGCTGCTAACACAATAGCGAATACATCCAACGCAAAGTAAATTAAGAAAGCCAAAACTATATAATTTTTTGGTTTACTTCTTCCTTTACGCATATAAACTAAGTTAAATCCTTCGGTAAATGTCACATAGAAGTCAATACATAAATTCATTATCAGCGGTAAAGAATATATTTGAATAACTTTGCTGAGTATATCACACATACTCTTGTGAATTTCCCTAATTTTTGCTAAGTAACTTGGCAATACTACATAGTTCCGCTTCTTAAAAGTGTAGCTTAGGTTATGAAATCTTTCACTTATACTTAACATCCACGATAAATAAGTAACAGTGATCGAAGCTTTACAAATATTGAAAATGCAAAGTATGATTGTAGTTTCTATATTATTATTAGTATTAATATAGATTGCAGTGGCATCCAATTCGATAATGTGTAAAAAACAATTTGGAAAAATATTCAACACAATCCATACACACATAATGAAAAACACGTAAAAGTTTTTATTCAAAATTCTTGCTCGCAACATTTTCTTGTCCAAAAGAAGCATATCTTTCCATGAATTTAGTATAATATGGCGGTTAATATAAGCACTCCAACATAATAAAATTTGTAAAATTGCATCGCAATGAACATCGTAAAGATCAATGAACCAATTAAGTAATTTTTTTTTTGATATATGGAAAAAATCGCTTTTGATTAATTTGTATACCGTAATAAATAAATAAAATAAATGAGCTATTATTTTATATGGATGTGTAATTTTAACTAATTTAAAAGTTCTCTTTCCATGTGATCGTTTAATTTGAAAGTTGAATATACCAAGAATCATTTCCAAAATATAACTTGGCATCATGGACATGCAAAAATCGTCTTCAATGCCGGGGATGGATTTAATATTGATATTTTGCGACATGTTGACTACCACTGTAAGGCAATAATAGAAATGCAATGAACACAAACTTGACAGTACATAATGTAATGAAATATTTTTATAATGGAAAATTTTCTTGCCAGTATATTTTAATTATCTAAAATATTTTTGTAATATTTCATACACTATATTGTGAAAATTGATCTTCATTTTCATAGTGAAAGATATTTATAGGAAACATTAGAATATTAATTATGAATTTTTACCTTGAAGTCAAAATGAAATACTTAAAGGCAAATTTTTGGTATAAAATTATGACCTTTAGTGAGGTCGAGATATAACTTTTTATTTATAATTTAACATTCAGATGTTGTTTTTTTTTGGCCTTTTCAAGTGCAAATCAAATGGGCAAGACGTTTTAACCTCTTTGTCCGATGGGCAGTCAGTAGATTCACCGCAAGTGGGTTTGGATGATCTTCAATACGATATTGGTATCTGGAGCTGAATGATTTGATACATTCTTCTACGGTGGGAGTGTTTGCAAGTCACGACGTATGCCGTCGTTGGGCACAAACCATTGAGCATCGGCGATGGTTCTCAAGGTTTTTGACTGAAAACACTCAATTTTGGCGATCTTAGAGTTACTTGCAGCGCCCCAGAGCTGAATGCCATTATATCCATATAGCCTTTATGATGGTTTTATATACTAGTAACTTGTTTTCAAGTGACAATTGTCAATGACGATGTAACATCCAAGAATGTTTTCTAAACTCATGGCCCAGTTGGAGTGTCTTACTCCAGATATGTTTATATCCCATGTCAATCTTCGGTCCAAATGCATACCCAGGTATCTAACTTCCTCTCTTTGTGGTAGGAGGTTTCCGTTGAGGTTAACAGGAGGGCAAGTGTCTCTTCTGTTTTTGGGGCATTTGCTTTAATTCGCTATTTTTTTAATCATATTTCTAATTTGTTGAAGTGGATTTGTAAATATGCGGTCGCGACAATTTGATTTGGGTGGGAAGCCAGGATTGGGGTACAAAAAGTTGCAATGACTGTATTTCTAGTAGTTGGTAGGTCAGCTGTGTAGATCAAGTACAGTATTGGGCCGAGGAAACTTCCCTGAGGGACCCCCGAGTCAACGGGTCACAGTGGTGAAATTTCATTCTGGAATATCACAAGGAAGTGTCTATTATATTATTTAAGGTAGGACCTGAGTACCTCGTAGTAGCTGTGTGGCAGGTATGTTTTAATGTTGTACAGTACACCAGGATGCCACACTTTATCAAAGGTTTGAGTTATATCGAGGAATGCTGCTGAGCAATATCTCTTGGTCTCCAGATCATGCCTAATTTTAGTAGCTATTCTATGTACTTGCTCTATCGTAGAGTGCCGTTGGCGGAATCCAAACTGGTATTTGGGAATTATATTTCTTTCTTCAATTAATGGCTGTAATCTTCTCAGAAATAATTTTTCAAATATTTTTGATAATACATGTACCTAATAGACTGATAGGCGTATATGAAGTAACTTTCGTTGGTGGTTTTCCAGGTTTAGGGATTAAAATTATTTGAACAACCTTCCACTGTGCAGGAAAGTATCCCAGTTTCATGATGGAGTTGTAGATCACAGTAATAATTCTGATTGCTTTTTCTGGTAATTCTTTAAGGATTTTTGCTATTATCAAATCAAAACTGGGAGATTTGTTTACTTTTAGTTCGTGCTTGATGAGTGTAGAAACTTCACTCTTCTTGATCTTCTTTATTGGTAAATCCATTTGAAATGGGACTTCGAGAAATTCAGTAATTTTAGAATCTTCATCAAGATGATCTTCACTTGGAAATGGTTTAAACACATTGGCTAGATGGTTAGCAAAGGTGATTGCCTTTTCTTTGTTGCTTCTTGCCCATTCATGGTTGGGGGTTTTGATAGGCGGAATTGTTTGCTGGGGTCCCGCAATTACCCTTTTGTTTGCCTTCCATAGCGAATAATCAGTTGCGTTTGTTGCCGTGAATCCACTGAGGTAGCTTTGAATTTCTTCCTTTTTGTGGTCACTTAGGATTTTTTTTAGCTCTTTAACGGCATTATTGTAGTTTGTTCTATCGTTGGGTTCTCTAGTGATTTGCCACCTTTTTTTAAGTTTCCTTTTTTGGTGAATGGTTTCTTAAATATGCTTAGGGCAGTGGTTTTCTTCTTTTAGAGTTAGATGTTTGGGCGTAGCTTCCCAGGCCGCTTCTTGTATATTTTTAGTTGAAACTTGTATGAATCTAGAAATTTCAAAAATAATGTTTCAAACTTCGATGAAGGATAGAAGCGAGTTCAGTTGTTTAACTTTTTGGAAATAGGGAAAAGGGAGGGATCGTATCAATAGATTTTTTATATGTGGACGGGGATTTATTAGATTTCTTTCATTTATTTTTATGCCAAGTTGTAGCTCTCCACATAAAGGAAGGTGATTTTTATATCACGAAATTCCAGAGTTTAAAAAAAAGAAACAACTATACACATATTTTTACCAAATTAGGGAAGCTTACGGAAACTTTGTCTATAGAAAGATTTAGCGGCCAAATGGGACAATTAATTAAAATATAAATTAAACAAAAACTTAACTAGACGTTAAAATATTAGATTTTAACTGTAAGTAAAGAACAATATACAAGAAAATTTTATTTAAAAACACTTAAAAAACATTTCTAACCTTTTTGTGACCAGGGCCTAACTTCCTCAGTTAGGCCAAAATCTGGCCTAATTGAGGAAGAAAGGGCAAATCTGATTAAAAAATAGCCCCATCCACCAAACCTCTCTAGTTTGGAAGCTCCAAAGCTAAACCTTCAGGTGCACAAAGCCGTTACTTCCATAGTGACGCGCAGGGATTCTGTGTTCTGTCAACGACATAAGCAAATATGAGGTAGTTTATCTGCAATTGGACAACTACTATCAATAATTTTGAAAGAAGAGGGTGCGGGTAATTTGGGGCAATTCCAATCGTTAGGAGACGCTAGTTGCAACCTGATTTACACCCACCATTTCTTGAATAAATCTAGGCAAGAACTCGTCTCCCTCAATCGCAACAAAGATCTAAAGGAGATGCTAAATCATACCTAGACAGATGGCCTAAATATATCTCGCCCAACCCAGGACCACGTTGAAACTCATCTCTACTTTTAAATTATTCTAAGGCTGTTTTCCCTTTACCTTAAATTCTGTGACTGGTTTAGGAAACAAAAATAATAAGTTTATATTTTTAACGAAAATGAGCATAACCAACGATAGTTGCCGAAACAGGTCATTGTTTGAATAAATAGATTGTAATTGATTTATTATTTAATTTGTAAACTTGTGAGAAGATTTGTACGGTACAGTTCTTAAGTGCTATAACTCCAAGATTAATAAAATTATGATAATAATATGTAGGTACTTAAAATAATAAAAAAAAAATATTATCTAAACAAATCACATTTTAATAGTTTGTATTAAAATAAATATGTAGGTTACAGCAGTACTGAACATCTAAAATAAAATACAAAATAATTATTAATTGTTATCATTAATACGACAGGGTCCCAAAAAGTTAAACTCATCTTGCATAAGTTGTAAAAACATCTCTAAAATTAAAGTAAAACTCACTTAAATTGGGGTTTAAAGCAAATATTTAATAAAAAAAAAAAGAAAACGTAACAAAAATACCAATATAGGAGGTAAATAAGACGGTTATATAGTTATTGAATTCAGAAACCTAAAATTTTCGTGTTCTTCACTTTTTGGGACACCGTGTAGTGCGGTAGATATGAACTAATTAATTATTACCTACCGCATTCAATAAAAGTGTATTAATGGTAACACAATTTCCAGCTGTAATTGACACGTCACTTTGGGTCAATTGTAAAGTAAAAGCAAGAACCTAGAAGTTAACTGAAATTAATAAAGAAACACTGATGTATGTACAACAATAATTTACTTCTTTCAGTAAACTTGAATTTCTGTTTGCTACAGATAATTTTAACAACTCCCTTTTCATTAAATTTATCTGCAAAACAACAGTTTTAGAGTCTGCTTAATAGATAGAAAAATTACTATACTTTATTCATCAAAAGATCTGCTACGAGCACTATAGCGACTGCATCCAACCCAAAATAAATTAAGAAACCCAAAGCTACGTAATTTTCTGATGAGATTTTCTTTTTCTGCAGTAGATCCACCAAATTAAATCCTGACGTAAATATCACAAAAAAATCATTAATTAAAATCATTATGATAGGTAAGCAATACATTTTATTGATATTACTGATTATATCGCTCATACTCTTGTGAATTTTCCGAATTTGTGTTAAATAAGTTGGCAATACCACATATTTCCGTTTCTTGAAACTGTTGCTTAAGTTTTGAAATCTTTCACTTAAACTTAACATCCACGATAAATAAGTAACAGTAACCGAAGATTTACAAAAATTTAAAATAAAATATATGGCTGCTGTCTCTATATTATTATTACTACTCACATAAATTTCGGTAGCATTAATTTCATAAATATGTAGAAAAACATTTGTGGAAATATTCAACACAATATATGCACATATTACGATAAATATGTAATAATTTTTGTTCAAAATTCTTGCTTGTAACATTTTCTTATCTAAATGAAGTATTTCTTTCCATGTGTGTAGTATAATATGACGGTTCAAATAGGCACTCAAACATATCAAAATTTGCAAACCTACATCACAATGAACATCATAAAAATTAACAAACCAATTTAGTACATTTTTGTTTGATTTACTTTTATTGAAAAAGCTGTATTTCTTTAATTTGTATACCGACATAAACAAATAAAATAAATGAGATATTAGTTTATATGGATTTGTAATGTTAATTAATTTCAATGTTCGGTTTCCATGCCAGTCTTTAATTTGAAAGTTAAATGTACCAACAATCATTTCCAATATATAACTCGGCATCATGGATGTGTAAAATTCGTCATCGAGCAAGCGGATTGATGCATGGTTGGTCTTTTGTGACATAATTAATAATATTGATTAACACTGCTAGACAATGCAATAAAGAATGCAATGCGTACAGACTTGGCAGCACTTAAAAATAATGAAATATATTTCTAATAAAACTTTTTTGTTGTCAGTACATTTTAATAATTGAAAAGCAATTGTTTTCTGATAATAGATATTGAAACACTGGGTTTAACGCAATAGCATCAAAATATTGTTGGGATATTAAAATAAGTGTGTAAAACAATTTTTACATTTTTTTTACATTTACATTACATTTACGTTGTACATTTAATTTAGCATAACGTAATTGAAGGCAAAACGTTCTGATTGGTCTGAAAAATGCAAGAAGCTAATTATTTTATTTGTAAACCAATCCAAACGTGTTGCGTTAAATTACTTTACGCTAAATTAAATTAAATTTCCTACATAATCAGACCATTAGTTCCTCCTTACATTATTCTCATCAACATCCTCATACCGATCCTGCCTGCATTTGAGGTGATCGCCCATGCATTGCTTGTCGAAGTCATCGACGCTGTGCGAATGAGCATGATTCACGTTATAATGGATTGACCACTTTTATATCTAGTAAAATTGGATATTAGTGTGAATAATTACTATTATCACTAATATTTTCGACGTTGTTTTGTGTGGCGTTGTGGCTAGTCATCACTTCCTAATCTATCTATTCGTATATGGTATGTTTTTACCAACTGGCAAGAATTTTGTCATCGTACGTTTCATGGTTTTGATGCGCAAGTTTCAGCATCGTCATCTGACCAGATTTGACTAGGTACGTTGACGGATTCTGCCTTTATCAGCGAAAAACAATATCACCATCTTTAACTAGCGTTTTGGGTTTGGAAGTGCTGAGTTTCCTACTGTGGGAATTATTTTACATCTGGATGGGTTAAAAATGTCACTTGCTATCCCGTAAAAAGGCTATTTCCGTAAATAAATAAATAAATTAAGCATGCACGGTCTGCGAGTCAAGTGCTTTTGATTATTCGAAACAAATTTAAACATTTTTTGTCATCTTTTGAAGCCGTACGTCAAAAGCGATTGAATAAAACTATATAATGTTACCCTTTATTGTGTATACTTACAACTGCAGCACTAAGTATAGGGTGTTTTTTTAGCTGCATGAGAACTTCAAAATGAAATAAAACATTAAAAACCTGACGGAATGTTTTGGTTATAATTTTTTTATGAAAGTACAGTTAAAGGCATTTATGATTTGAACATGACTTCCGGCATGTGACCACCACGACTAATGGTTACGAAGCGCATCCGTTCAGTCCAATTTTTGACCACTTTTTCCAATATTTCTGGCTTTATTTCATAAATGGCTTGCTGAATATTAGCCTCCAATGCTTCTAGAGTTGTTGGTTTGTTAGCATAAACCATGGATTTAACATACCCCCACAGAAAATAATCTGGAGGTGTCAAATCACACGATCTTGGAGGCCAATTGATAGGACCACGTTTTGAAATAATGTTGTCACCAAATTGTCCTTTCAATAAATTGATGGTTTCGTTGGCTGTGTGGCACGTAGCACCATCCTGTTGGAACCATAAGTTGTCAATGTTTAGCTCTTGAAGTTTTGGAAACAAAAATGTATTGAGCATGTGTCGATATCTCACACCATTCACCGTAACGGTAGCTCCTACCTCATTTCGAAAGACATATGGACCAATGATGCCGTTGGCGTGTATTCCACACCAAACGGTCAATATTAATGGATGCAATGGAGTCTAAAGATAATGTCCCGGATTGGTCTCACTCCATATACGGCAATTTTGTTTGTTCACATACTCATTTAACCAGAAATGTGCCTCGTCACTGAACAACATTTTACGGTAAAAAAAAATGGATCCACTTCCAATTGGTTGTGAGCCCAATTTGGTAGCGTTGTTCAATGGTCAATCTATGCATTATCAAATGCCAAACCTTGCTAAACACAAATGTCAAAAAACTGTTTCCATAGCAATCTTTGTTCAATTGTTATCCCTATTGAAAGTTCTCATGCAGCTAAAAAAACATCCTATATGTACTATTACATTTTTCCAATAATACGTGCAAATTATGTTTTATGTGGTTTTTATTGATATATATTATTATAATTGTTAACAGTAACATATTACACATTATTTGAAAAGATTTTCAATCAATGGTTTGTATTAAAATAAATATGTATGTTATACCAGTACTAAACATCTAAAACAATAAATTCAATATAATAATGAATAATGCTACCAGTAATACAGAGGGCCCCAAAATATAGAAACTACGGGTTCTTAAGCTTTAGCTATTAATATTTTAATATTAGAATTTAAATATAGTGACATATTATTATGAAAAGGAAGAATTTAAACAACGTTTAATTGCTCGAAGAAAATATTTTGCATTAGAAGATAGTAAATTGTCGGTTTGTGCGCAAACTACTTAACTCCATTCTGTTTAAATTTAGAAGAGATGCAAAAGTCTGAATCACTCAAAATGATGAGTAAGATTGTTTTCTAAGATTTTATAATTTGATATTAATTCTAACAATTACCCAGATTTCTGAAGTTGTGCATTCGATATAGTTGGCCACTAGATAACACAAACATCTATATTTGGTGGTTTAATAATTCCATTTACTCCACTTAATGTGGAGTTACGCCAATTTGCAGATTAAGTCGATCAAATACAACTTACAAGAAGGGAATGCAGTAGTACTTAATATTATTTATTTATTTTCAAAGATATCCAATAATGAAGAGTTTTTAAGGTTTTCTCTTTGTTTAGAGTTTACGTTGTAATTATTTTTATTATTATGAATTAGCGAGAAGTGACTGAGCTAATTAACTTGCACTTAATAATGCAAACAGTTTAATTCCCAGCAGTACACTATGCCGCGACTAGGAATAGAACCACAGAATTCCGCTCTCTAGCCTGCCGGTATGCTCAACGCCACACTGCTGGCTAATTGGTTTTGGTTTAAATATTTTAATAATAAACCCAGTTTATCCAGCAGTTTGGGGTAAATCAAACACGAATAGACTAGAGAGCGGGAAACCGTGGTTCTAATCCTGATTCTGTCGGATATGTGCTGTAATCTAAAAAGTCCAAAATCGATCTGTGGACTATGGGGAAGGTCACCACCCCATTAACATGTTCCTAGTAAAGTCTTCTTGGTTTAGCCAAGAGGATCGCCAACATCCGAAATCGGATAGGCACCTGAAGAAGAATTATGATATATGTTCATATAGTTATTATAGAGGTAAGATGAGTCGGGTCCTAATATTTTGGCTTCAAGGAAGTAGCAATAATTGTGTGTTCCTTATATTTTGGGAAACCTTGTATTGTTGATAGACAATAACAATAAATTGCAATTCATAATATAAACATGATAACATACCGCATACAATAGAGCTCTATTAATAGATACACAATTTCCAACTGTTATCATTACATCGTTCTGTGACAGCTGTGAGAAAAACGCAAAAACCTAAAAGTAAACAGAAATAAGTAATGAAACAATGACGAAGAAAAATAATTTACCTCTTTTCTTAAACTTGAATTTCTATTTACCATAGACAATTTTAACAACTCGTTTTTCATTAAGTTTATCTGCGAAACAACCGGTTTAGTATTATTCTCTTATAAGGAGCACCTATATCTGATGAATCACCAATTTCCAGCTTTCTTTTTCATTGAAGTAGTATATTATAGAACTAAGAGATAACTATTTTAACACAATTTTGGTAATAAATAGCAATTATTGTTAACTTTATCGCAACGTAGTTATATTTTATAAATTAAAGTTAATTTTACGATTGTGTTCTACATACTAAAATAGAATAAATAATGCGACAGCTATCCGAAATTTGCAATCTACTTTCATTAAAACAAAAAGTTATCAAAATTAGTGATTCATAAGATATAGATTCCCCTTATTAGTTAAAAAATTACTATACCTTACATATCAATAAATCTGCTACCAGCACCACAGCGATGACGTCCAACAAATAATAAATTAAGGAACTCACAGCTAATATGAATTTCTCCGGAGTGTGATTATATTCACTAAATGCAACTAAGAAATATCCTTCCATAAATATTACAAAAAAATCTATTAAGGGGGTAGGATACTGTGGACAAGCGTAAAACAGTATGAATTTTGAAAATTAATTCCAGAAAAACTACAAATGCGTTTACCTTAATTTTTGGGTATATAATAATATCAATCTTATTGAGTATACATGTAAAATTTTATTGCAAAATATTTATAATTGTAGAAATAACGTGAGTTGGCATACGTTCGCACGTACGGTGACGGTGTACATCGATTTTCAATTTGTAGTGAATGAATTTTGTTGAAATTTGGAATATAAGTTCACAGATGTAGTAGTTATCGTGTATCGAGCCATTTTTTTGAATTTCTTTTCCGTTAATTTTTTATTTAAGAAATACCGTAGAAAATATGCACTATTTTTACAAAAATAAATTCAAAAATTTTTTTTTCAGTAATTAAAATGAAAATTGGAAAAATGGCTCGATACACGATAACTACTACATCTGTGAACTTATATTCCAAATTTCAACAATATTCATTCACTACAAATTGAAAAACGATGTACACCGTCACCGTACGTGCGAACGTACACCGTTGTATGCCAACTCACGTAATTTCTACAATTATAAATATTTTGCAATAAAATTTTACATGTATACTCAATAAGATTGATATTATTATATGCCCAAAAATTAAGGTAAACGCATTTGTAGTTTTTCTGGAATTAATTTTCAAAATTCATACTGTTATACGCTTGTCCACAGTATCCTTCCCCCTTAATAAATTCATTGTCATAGGTACGGAATACATTTGATTAATTTTGTTAACTATATCGCTCATATTCTGGTGAATTTCACGTATTTGTGTTAAATAAATGGGCAATACTCTATAGTTATGTGATTTAAAAGTATTGCTTAAATTGTGAAATCTTTCACTTAAACTTAAAATCCAAGATAAATAAGTAACAGTAATTGACAATTTACATACATTTAAAATGCAAAATGTGATTGCAGTTTTTATATTATTATTATAATAGCTTGGGGCAGCAATAAACTCAAAAAATTGTAAGAAAACACTTAACATAATATTTAGCACAATCCATACACATACTATGATAAAAATGTAACAATTTTTGTTTATTATTCGTGCTCGTAACATTGTTTTATCCAAATGAATCAAATTTTTCCATGCCAGTAGTATTTCATGCCGGTAAATATAAGTACTTAACCATAACAAAATTTTTAAAATTAGCTCTCCATGTTTATCGAAAACAGCAATATACCAATAAAGCAAATTTTTATTTATTGTACTTCTTGTGAAAACATAATTTTTCTTTAGATTGTATACCGAAATAAATAAATAAAATAAATGAGTAATTATTTTATATGGATTTGTAATGCTTATTGGTTTAAAAGTTCGGTTTCCATGTGATCCTTTCACTTGAAAGTTTAATCTACCAATAATCATTTCCAAAACATAGCTTGGCATCATGGATGTGTAAAAATCATCGTCAATTGGACGGATTGATATATGGTTGGTATTTTGCGACATATTGCTTACCACTGTTGAAAAACTAAATTAAAGTAATACACGCAACGTTGGCATGACTTAATGATAATGGGGGTAAATATTATGTTTGGTTGAAATATTATTAAATACGTATTTTATTTTTAATTATTTTTAATTATTTAAAATATACCAATTAATTTACTCACATCTGAATGCTAGCCTAGCAAGCTGCTACCGGATGTAAAACAACTATAGTCCAAAATCGATCTGCGGACACTCACCAACCCGTCTGGCCAGCGTGGTGAGTTATGGCCAAACCAAACCTCCATAATATGGAGAGGCTAATGACCAGCAGTGGACGGAAAAGGCTGATAAAGAGAAAGAGAAAGAATTAATTTACTCTTACAAGTTAACAACGACTGAATGGTTGAAAGACGAAATAACTACCTAATGTGGGCACGAAGTAAAAAGTATTTATAATAGCTCTATTCGCGGTAACAATCCCGGATACGTTTTATCCTCCTGAGTCTGCGGATTTATAATAAAATTGTCATTAAAGCTCAAATTAGATGATAAAAAGTATAAATCCGCAGACGCAGTAGGATAAAACGCATCCAGAGGTGTTACCGCGAATAGAGCTAATATTAAAAGCAGGAGGGATCGACAACCTTTATCCATGTTCTTCGTCGAGTTAAAACCCAAGGAAAACAATAAGGAAGTATACGAAATAACAAAACTGCAAAGTTTTAAAGTTAAAGTGGAGCCGGTGCGCCAAAATAGATACATATAAGTATACCACAATGTGCTAGATGCCAACGTCAGAGACACACTAAAAACTACTGCATGCGTCAACAGAGATGTGGTATATGTGATAACAAAACATGCAAAGTCATTGAACGCAAGGATCTAAAATGTACACTGTGTGGCGAGAACCACCCTGCTAGTTACAGGGTCTGCAGGGTTTATAAGAAACTCCAGCAATATCAACATCCACCTCTATGACAAAACAAACAACAACAAGTAAATACGAATATTCAAAGAAATGATGAGGAATCAATGCCTACGAAATCTAATGTCGACAATAGAGTTCTTACTTATGCCTCAATAACACAAGAAAAAGAAGTAAATATAAAAAATTCCTAAATTACCGCTACAGAACTAGTGATGGGAACTATCAAACTTTTTTGACTATCGATAGTTAGTTACTAATTACTTTTTATTATCGATAGTTAGTAACTAAAAATTTAGTTACTAAAATTTAGTTACCGAATAAAAACTATCGAATAAAACTATCGAATAAAAACTATCGAATGAAACAATCGAATAAAAACTATCGAATAAAACTATCAAATAAAAACTATCGAATAAACATTTTTTTTATAATTTTTATATTATAAGTTATAGGGTGCTACTATAGTATGCGGTCTACCATAAAATTTCAGTAGCTGAATAATTCGATAGTTTTTATTCGATAGTCCCATCACTATACAGAACCAACACAAAATAAATCAAAAAGTAGAATTTCTAAACTAGAGAACTTAATAGAGCAGTTGTCCATACGTATGGACACGATGATGAATGTCGTGTCAAAACTGACTGGAAGTACAAACCTTTCTGGGAGAAAATGACATCGCTATCATGCTTATCTCAGAAGCACATTATACAAATCTCAGCTATTTAAGGATTCATAATTACACCATCTATGTTACAAAACACCAATACAGGAAGAGGTGGAAGCGCCATTATTATCAAAAATAAACACCATGAAGGACCTAAGGGACCTAAGTCCTTTGACCTTTGACTTTGATGGCTGTCATGCAGTGACAGGGCTTTCGCCCTTTAGAACTGCTTCATCGTATTGACTTTGGTCGTGCATGTTTCTCGAGGGGTGCCTCGGATTGAAAGGGACCTAAGTACCAAACAGAGCATATCCAGGTAACAACGGTGGTAATCAAAGATATGCGAGGACAAATATCACCATATCGGAAATCTATAGCTCTCCAAGACATGCTGTGAAAGAAGAACAATACAAGGACTACTTTAATTCCTGGGGAAGTAGATTTCTGGCCGGCGCGGCGGAGACTACAACGCCAAACATTCTAAATGGGGGTCATGCTTACTAACAACTAAAGGCATAGAACTGGTAAATCGTATGGATAAACTCAACTTTAGGAGTCCTGTCTAGAGGAAAACCCACATACTGGCTAAGCGACACAAATGAGATCCCTGACGTCATAGATTTCTACGTGACAAAAGGTATTTCATCGGACCTTCTCACAGCGGCACAAAGCTTTGATCTATCATCAAATCACTCACCTATATTAGTTTTACCAAGATCAACAATTGAAAAAAAAAAAATGAAAACCACTATCTCCCAGTAATAAGTGGATAGACTGGGAACTGTTTAGGTCGTTGATTGATGAACAGATTGATTCTAATGTTCCACCCAAAACCTCAAAAGACATTGACTCAGCCGTAGAAAGTCTCATAGTAACAATACAACAAAGCGGGAGACGAACAACTCGGCACCGGACAACTCGGTACCGGGGAAATTCAGCTCCGGGATAACTTGGTACCAGTTGAATAACTTTAAAAAAATTTATGAGGATCATTATTAAAAGGTAGATCCCGGTCGAGGCTAGGTTAGTGTTAGGAAACGACTTTTTTTAAGCAGAAGGTTATTAAAAGGTAGATTAATTGCTACTTAAAAATATTTGAATATTTGAATGTGTGACATAATATAGTCCGGTACCGAACAAAACGCGAGATTTACCCCATTCCCAGTAGCACAATTTGCTGAGTTGGAAGGCCCTAAGGGAATGCTTTTAATGAGTTTAGTGCAGCAAAAATGGCTCTGGAGCGGACTCGGCACCATCACAGCTCGGCACCAGTTGAAAAACTAAAAAAAAAATATTAAAATATAAAAAAATTTATTATATTAAAGAAATTATAATATATCTTTTTGTACATCATATTAGTCCATTACATAATTATGGGATAAACCGCGCAAATACTATAACATATTCACGTTCTCATAATGTGTTACTTTATAAAGGATACGGTCATCTGCATCCTCATAGCGTTTGCATTTTTGCGATCCTTCATAACCTGCGACAAAACGCTCGTAATCGGCATCAAATGTCCTTTGTATCTTTATTAGATTACTAAGTATTAGTAAACCAACTTTTTCAATGTCATCTTCCGGAACAAACGCTACCGAAGTTATCATACGTGACTTTGTGACGGAAATGGTCTTAAAAATCCGAGGTGCCGAGTCGCCGGTGCCGAGTTATGCCGGTGCCGAGTTTTCCCGGTGCCAAGTCACCGGTGCCGAGTCGCCGGTGCCGAGTTTTCCCGGTGCCGAGTTGTCCTGTACCGACAACAAGCAGCCTGGAGCGCGACCCCTAAGCTGAATAATAAAATACCAAAGCAAAACCACTCAGAGACAATTATTAAGGAAGCAATCCGGGAAAATAGAAGATTGAGGAAGAATTGGATGATCACCAGGGCACCTCCAGATACAAGCACCTCTCCAAATGGCACTACCTATCACAGCCATAAAACTAATTGAAATCAAAAAGCTAATTAAAAATAACCTTAATCCTAAGAAAGCTCCAGGCTACGACCTTATTATAACAGGCATGGTTATTAAACAACTACCAGATGGAGCACTCATCAACGTGCACACATTTTTAACTCTATTTTAAGGACTGGCCATTATCCATTACAATGGAAAGTGGATCAAATAATACTAATTCAAAAACCAAGAAAACCAACAGAAGAGGTACTCGTATCATCGTATAGGCTAATAAGTCTCCTTCCAATATTGTCGAATCTCTTTGAAAGACTGCTCTTGAAGAGATTAAAGCCAAAACTTGATCAGCTCAAAATAATCCCGCATCACCAGTTTGGATTGCGCGAACGGCACTCTACCTTAGAACAGGTGCATAGAATTGTCGAGATAATAAACACTATCTTTGAGCGTAAGAGATATTGTTCTGCTGATTGTTGGGATATTGTTACATCAAAATTTAGCGCTAACACCATAAGCTAAATTTACCAATTTATTAGTTACAAGATTTCGAAGCACCCTATATACCTTTGTTTACGTTTATTGTTTATAACAACATTTTGGTAATTTTGATTTGGAACTAAACAAAAGGATATGGGGCTGCATGAATTTTGTCAATTTGGTTGATAAGCGCTGATTAAGAATAAGCAAGCGATTTTGCATGTTGGTTATTAACGACGATCCAATATAGAAAGTGCGAATTTTACAATCGATATCGATTTTTTTGTTAAATTAACGTTACCAATTTAACTCCGGTTTTCGGATTACGTAATCGTATCGGTTATTATTTACAAGGGGCCGTCAAAAGTTCAACGGGACGTTCCACGTATTTTTCCACCTGGTGTGGGTTCAATTCTGTAAATTCGAGGCTGCTATTTTGGTCCAAGTTAGTGTGCTGCAACCTCTTATCAAATTATTCTACCGACCTCCTAAGTACGAACACCTGTATTTCGTCCGAGTGCGACCCTGGATACGAGATCCATTAACAACTCCACCTTGCTATCTTCTGTAGGAAGCGATCATTTATAGCAGTTGGCTGTATCCAGTAGAGCAGGGGCATTATAGAGGCGCAGCGACTTGAAAAGGGTGAGCCTTGCATTTTCATTTTTATTCCTGTGTGTTCGAAGCGAATTGCTTCGAGAGTTTCGGTACTACATATAGTACACTTAAGTACGCGGGCGATTTTTCGGCGTAGAAGATAGAAGATTTGCTATCTTCCTAAATTACCATCTTGTTTGATAAAATCGGAGCGAAAGTTCCGATTGTATGATTTTTGTACGCCGAATCAGATCTGACGCGGTATTTAATTATTATCAGCTGTGCCTGACAAAGATTACTGTGGAGTATAATTGTATTGGTTTGACCATACCGTCGTTTCAATTTATTAAAACCATCTACTTGTGCCCTGGAGTTTTATTTCTTTACTTTCGTGCTTTCAGGCCTCACCAACAACTGATAAGCGGCGATAAGCACGTGGCGCCTTTAAATTTTCTTTGTGTAGGTTTTTTGATAGAGTCGAGGATCTCCTCGGCTTGCAACCCCCCCCCCACAAAGTGTTCTACACTGAGCTGAGCCGTAGCGCCGCTTTAGAGACCCAGGAGTGCAGGTAAGGTCGAAAGGTTTGATAAATTGGATCTTGTGAGCGCAGAGTTTTAGAAACGCCACAATATTTTGCAGGCGTTTGACAAGGTGTGACACGAGAGTTTGCTATTTAAAATAAAGGCAAAACTGCCTGCACCTTACTACCTACTCCTAACATCATATATAACTGATAGATATTTCATGGTAAAATACCAAGAAGAAGTGACCCAACTACGCAAAATACATGTCCTGGGACCAGTATTATATCTCCTGTATACTGCAAACATCCCTACTACAGCAAACACTATAACAGCCATCTTTGCCGATGATACTGCAATCCTCGCAACAAGTGAAGTGCTTGCATATAGATCTGAGAAGCTCCAGGAGGCACTTGACAAGGTTATAACTTGGCTTCGAAAATGGAAAATTCGAGCAAACGAAGGCAAATCCCAACACGTGACGTTTACTCTACGGAAAGATACATGCCCCAGCGTTACTCTCAATGGACAACAACTTCCTCAAGTGGAAAGTGCAAAGTACCTTGGGCTTCATCTCGATCGCAGAAATTATCCAAACTCTACTGGTTACTTGGTAATAAATCTAAGCTTTCACTAGAAAATAAAATAATCGTGTATAAGGTTGTTCTTAAAATGCAAACATTGAAATTCTGCAACGATTTCAATCAAAGGTCCTACGTATAATTACGAACGCCCCGCGGTTCGTAACCAACAAATATATACATACAGAGTGACTTAGACGTTTCTTCTGTGCTTCAAGACGCTAAGTGCGCAAGTGAAAGCGCTCGATTAATTATTGCACCTTTTGTTTTAAAGTTGAATTCCATCGCCTGAAAAACCGTAAATAATTTACTTGAAGCAGACCCGTAGCCAGGATTTCATTTCGGGGTGGAGGGGGCACTTGTAAAATTATCGGTTGTTCCTCTTCCTTTTTATTTGTATTTTCAACATTTCTTTTGGGCGGGGGGCACGTGCCCCCAAGTGCCTCCCTTGGCTACGGGCCTGACTTGAAGCATGCAAAGGTAATAATATAAAGTTTAATAAAAAATAATCCAGTAAGATTCATTAAAAAACATTTATTAATTAACAATAAATGTAGATACTATTAGGATTATATTATATTGAAGTGTGCAAAAGGTCGGTGGATTTTGCCTGTTGAATTTTGCTTTAAATTAATTGTGTCGAATTGAAGACATCAAAGCTGGATGCAAGTTGACGACACAAAAGAGATATTTTGTAACCCATGACACATAAAACAAACAAACTTGATTTTTTGTATTTGTAACTTGGTGCGAATTTTGTGATCTGTTCTGAAAAGTGGAGAGTGATTTTTTGAATTAAGGCGGCAAAATGATCGTGCATACTCACATTTTATTGTTGCAAAGATTTATTGTTCTCTTGATGATTTTGAGGTCTTTTTTGCAAAAGTAATTCTCCCTGAAAATTAACCACACCTTTCTAATGCCAATATGTCCGTATTTCAAATGCAAATGTTCACAAATTTCAATGGTAGCAGTTTCGTTTACCACATATAGTTCTAATCCCCTTAGCAATTTTACGATAAATCCATTAATGATTTTAAATGACTTTAAAATTTTAGCATCCTTTTTGTTTATTTTATCTCTAAGTTCGGCAAAACATTCATCCCCTTGTATATTTCTAACGTAATCATTCGTGTGCGGGACCTCGTTAGTGCATTTCCATCTCACTCTGTGATACCCCCACTTCTGCAAGGAAACTTCTCGCATTTTCACTAACCCCACTTGTTTAATTCGAAGACCTTCAAAAATTTTCTTCATTTTAAATATTCTTGAGATTTCTACCCCCTCGCTTGATAAAACTTCTATACCCTTTAACCTTTCCTTAATGCCATGTACCCTTGCATTAACTGTTTGCTTTAAATTTTCTATAGCCGATTTTTGTATACCCGCATTTTGACCTAGATTTACAATTTCATCCTTATTTTGATTTACATGGGCCCTAACTTTATTATTTTGTATAATACAACTTTGTAGATCCCTTTTAACAATTTCTAATTCTCTGAATTTTTCACAGACTTGTGACTCAGGATCAAGAGTTATATCCAAAGCCTCTCTATTTACCTTATTCAAAATTTCAATTTCTTTTTCCTGTAATAATTGCGTGAAATTAACGTTACATTTTTCAATACTTTCGTCTACATTAGCCTTTGTAACCCCATCTTTAAGTAACGCTTCTAAACCAAATTCTACATTTTCGACACGTTTGATAGTTTTATTTAAACCTTCCCTTATCAACCTATTATCACCCTCAAATTTCGCGTCTAGACTCTCAATTTTATTATCAAAAAGATCTTTTGTCTCTTTGTTGACCTCATGTAAATCCTTTAATAAATCTGCCCTTAAATTTATCATTTTGTCCGTTATTTCCACAGACATATCACTCATTTTACTGTTTAAATTTTCCATTTTACTTTCCAACTTCCCATCTAAATTAGTTAAAACCTCCTTAGTTTCTTTATTTTCTATTTTTAAATTATCTAAAGCCTCTTTATTTTCTTTCATATCCACCCTTATTTGACTCATATTGGCATTCATATTTGCGTTCATGCTCCTCAACATCGCCATTATATCATCATCTTTTTTTTGTTTTTGTTCTACCGTCCCTAAATTTACTTCCTCCTGCATCTTAACATCCCCCATTTCCACAGTACCCCTTCTTGTGCTAGTCATTTGCGGTGAGTCTATGGTACCAATATTGAGTTCCCCTTGTAGGTCCTCAACTGGATCATGCCCATCGTGCACCCCTTCTGTACTCATGGCTATGGGTTCGTACTGCTGTTCGTCAGCCATATCACCCCTAAATTGACTTTACAAATTCCTAACTGACCTATAAATCGAGCCCCACTTCTGGTCGCCACAAAAACTATTTTTTGGCGCCACACTGAGCTTTACTACCCCTAAATTAACCCTTTCTCGAGTCCCACGTTCG
The DNA here is from genome assembly GCA_958510855.1 of Rhagonycha lutea. Taxonomy (NCBI): domain Eukaryota; kingdom Metazoa; phylum Arthropoda; class Insecta; order Coleoptera; family Cantharidae; genus Rhagonycha; species Rhagonycha lutea. The sequence goes on along the minus strand of OY294039.1, from coordinate 34,874,410 downwards.
TGTGTGCACAGTGTAAACTGGATGGTATTATTTAAATGCAAACAATATTCTATACCTCCACTTAACACAGTGTAAATGTAAAATGTGTAATAAAATAGCATAAAATCAATAATGTTCACAAATATAAAATTTTGTACCTCTAATTGTTTAATGTGTAATAAAATAATATAAAATTAAAAATGTTCACAAATATAAAATTCAGTACCTTTTTCATTAAAATCTTGATAAGACACAAATCTTTGAATCACCTTGTATCTCGTAGTCTGAATTATAAAATTTTGTACCTCTAATTGTTTAATGTGTAATAAAATAATATAAAATTAAAAATGTTCACAAATATAAAATTCAGTACCTTTTTCATTAAAATCTTGAATTTCAATTTTTCAATTCAATTTCAATCAATTGGATGCCATCGCGTCTAAAATATCCTGAAAATCGATTGTTTCATGATTACTGCGTTATATAAATCAAGATTTATCCTATTTACCGATTTTGATGCTCAAGAAATTGAATGATTTTAACCACGATAGAAAATTTGGAGGTTAGATTTCTCAACACATGTCCGCATTTTTGTTTGTTCGACACAGAAGCCGTGCAACTTTATTTAAATCGATTCTCGAGATTTGAATACCACTTGAGAAGATTTCACTCTCAAATTCAGAGTGCCAATTTGTGGCACACGAACGTGGGACTCGAGAAAGGGTTAATTTAGGGGTAGTAAAGCTCAGTGTGGCGCCAAAAAATAGTTTTTGTGGCGACCAGAAGTGGGGCTCGATTTATAGGTCAGTTAGGAATTTGTAAAGTCAATTTAGGGGTGATATGGCTGACGAACAGCAGTACGAACCCATAGCCATGAGTACAGAAGGGGTGCACGATGGGCATGATCCAGTTGAGGACCTACAAGGGGAACTCAATATTGGTACCATAGACTCACCGCAAATGACTAGCACAAGAAGGGGTACTGTGGAAATGGGGGATGTTAAGATGCAGGAGGAAGTAAATTTAGGGACGGTAGAACAAAAACAAAAAAAAGATGATGATATAATGGCGATGTTGAGGAGCATGAACGCAAATATGAATGCCAATATGAGTCAAATAAGGGTGGATATGAAAGAAAATAAAGAGGCTTTAGATAATTTAAAAATAGAAAATAAAGAAACTAAGGAGGTTTTAACTAATTTAGATGGGAAGTTGGAAAGTAAAATGGAAAATTTAAACAGTAAAATGAGTGATATGTCTGTGGAAATAACGGACAAAATGATAAATTTAAGGGCAGATTTATTAAAGGATTTACATGAGGTCAACAAAGAGACAAAAGATCTTTTTGATAATAAAATTGAGAGTCTAGACGCGAAATTTGAGGGTGATAATAGGTTGATAAGGGAAGGTTTAAATAAAACTATCAAACGTGTCGAAAATGTAGAATTTGGTTTAGAAGCGTTACTTAAAGATGGGGTTACAAAGGCTAATGTAGACGAAAGTATTGAAAAATGTAACGTTAATTTCACGCAATTATTACAGGAAAAAGAAATTGAAATTTTGAATAAGGTAAATAGAGAGGCTTTGGATATAACTCTTGATCCTGAGTCACAAGTCTGTGAAAAATTCAGAGAATTAGAAATTGTTAAAAGGGATCTACAAAGTTGTATTATACAAAATAATAAAGTTAGGGCCCATGTAAATCAAAATAAGGATGAAATTGTAAATCTAGGTCAAAATGTGGGTATACAAAAAACAGTTGTAGAAATCTTAAAGCAAACAGTTGATGCAAAGGTGCACGACATCAATGAAAAATTAGAAGAGGTAAAATCGGGTATGCACAACTTAGAGTCGAGCGTAACAAATCAGACATTTGTGTATGACAGGGGTAGTCATAGTATGAACAGATCGATGCAGGAGGTTTCTGCGATCATTAGTAAAGATTTGAAATTAAGATTTCACGGTCAGGGTTTAAAGGGAATTAACCCTAGACAATTTTTAAAACATGCTAAGGTGGCGGTTGAAAACCTTGGCATTGACCAATTAAAAAGCGCTCTAAATTCAATGATGAAGGGCAACGCAGAGGAATGGTTTGGGATCGTACAGGATCGCTTCCATAGTTTTGACGAGTTTAGTACTATGTTCCTAAATAGATATTGGGATCAGGATACACAGTGGTGCGTGCGTCAAAAACTAGTTTCAGGTGTATATCCGGGCTATGGTAGTCTAAATGAATATGCGGAAAGCATAATAAATGTAGCCTTGCAATTGGATCCACCTTATCCCGAAAGTGAGATCGTGAGGTGTTTATCGAAACATTTTGAGCAAGATTTCTTGAATATTGTTGCTATTAAAGATGTTACGACGATAGAAGGGCTGACCACTGTCCTGAGAAGGTTGGATGGCACGGGGAAACCTAATGTGGCCAAGGAAGAGAATTTCGGGGCTAGAGTGTGGAATTATCCCGAACGTAACGAGGAAGGTATGCGAAATCGTAATAGCGGCAATAGATTCAATGGGGGAACATTTAGGGGCGCTTCACGACAAAATGCCGGGGGTAATCGCGGAACTCCGCATAATCAAAACAGTGAGAACAGGCATCATCGCGATAGTCCTCACCAGGGACGCGGAGGTAATTTCGGAGGTAGTCGCGGGGGATTCCAGAATTGGAGAAATCGCAGTGGGAATGAGCGACAAGGTGAGTCTAGCCATGAGAATAGACAGTATAGTAGTTCGGACGCGAGGCCACAATTTAATAGGCCTCCGGGAAACTCGAATTCAGGCAACGACAGAGGGAATGTTCGTGTGAACAATGTCAATATCACACATGACGTTGCAGCTACAGTAGTTGAGGGGAATGAGGATTTTCAGTAAGAGACAGTTCAGTAGCGTTGAGGGTGAATTCCTATCAGCACCCACGGGAATTCATTCTAAATGACGAGGATCAGCTTTCGGAGGCTGAGGGGAAGTCCAGTTTACCGTTTATTACAGTGAACGTAAACAATGTCAATTTCATCAGTTTAGTGGACACAGGTTCGGAACTGTCTCTAATTTCTGCAGAACTTATTGAAAGCAATGTGAGAAATTTTAAGAATTTGGTGGTCAGTACAAAGCAAGTACAGTTAGTTACTGCCAATAACAAAAAGTTTGCCCAAGCCAATAGAAGTATTATGGCTGACATTAAAATTGGTAAAGTCACGGTGCAAGAAAATTTGTTAATTATTAAAGGGTTGTCAATGGGGTGTATTATTGGCATTGACCTTATCGAAAAATTGGAAATGATAATTGATGCTACTTGTAGAAGGATAATTATTGGAGAGGAAAGTTTTCCATGGGAAAGAGGTTCATTAATAGGGGATGATATTAAACCAGTTTTGAAAGTTAATAATGTTAATGAGGTTCAGGATATGGACAAGGAAAGTTTTGTTAGTCAGGGGATAATTAATAATATTGGCCATGGGAAGTTAAATGTTAATAGGAAAAAAGAATGCCAGGTAAATCAATGTTTATCACTGGAGACATGCTTCTATAAAAGCAGGGTTAATAATATCGATGTTAATAAAGGGGAAGTTCTAGATGTAGATGGTCAATTCCTCGCGAGAGTAGAACACTTGTTAGGACAGTACGGCAACTTGGTAAATGAAAAATCAGGGGTAGCCAAGGGTTATTTACATAAACTCCAGGTGGTAGAGGACAAGCCTTTTAAATGTAAGACATACCCAATACCACACGCCTACAAGGATAAAGTGATGGTAGAGATTAAAAAGATGTTGAAGGATGATATCATTAAAAAGGCATCTACCGCTTATATTAGTCCTATCGTAGTAGTAGGGAAGAAAGATGGAAGTTTTCGTCTTTGTTTAGATGCTAGGGGGATAAATGCCATCACCAAGCCACAACATGAATCTCCAGAGGAGATGACTAGTTTGTTTTCTCGATTGGGAAACAAGCGTTATTTTTCAAAACTGGACTTGAAGAACTCTTTTTGGTTAATTCAATTACATCCAGATTCGCAAAAGTTTACAGGGTTCTGCATAAACGGGTCTACTTATGTATTCAAGGTGGTACCGTTCGGTTTATCTACGAGTTCGGCAGCATTGGTGAACGCGATGCAAGGCATTCTAGACAAGTATTGTCATTTTAGTGGACATTACATAGACGATATCATTATTTTTAGCGATACTGAGGAAGATCATTGGGAGCATTTGCGCATTATCCTACATGTCCTTAATGAATCCGGTCTAAAATTAAATTTGAACAAATGTGAGTTTTTTAAAGCTAAAATCAATTATCTGGGGTACGTTATTTCTGGATCTGAAATTGAGATAGATGAGAGTCGTGTGAAGGAAATTAAGGAATTTCCAAGACCATTCAATTTGCGCACACTTCGGGGTTTTCTAGGGTTAATGAACTATTACAAAAAGTTCATACCCGATTACTCAAAAGCTACGACACCTCTATTACAATTATTAAAAAAAGGGGAAAAATGGACTTGGGGTCCAGACAAAGAACTTGCGTTTTCGGAAATAAAAGAGGCCATGTATAAAAATTTAAAACTCATCCATCCCGATTTCAAAAGCAAATTTATTCTGCGCACAGATGCAAGCGATAAAGCTATTGCAGGGGCTTTGATACAATTTAAAGACGATTTAGAGGTGCCAATATCATTCGTATCGAGAACATTAAGGGGGCCTGAAATTAGATATTCCACTACCGAGAAAGAAATGCTTGCAATTGTGTACTCGTTGTTAAAATTGAAATTTTACTTAATAGGGAATAAATTCGAGATTCAGACCGATCATTCTGCTCTCACTTTTTTAATGCGAACTAAATTCACGAATAACCGTATCTATCGATGGGCTTTGTTGATTCAAGAGTTTGATTTTGACATCACTCATATCAAGGGGAAAAGTAATGTAGTGGCTGATGCTTTAAGCAGAAAAGACTTAGGAGATTGTGCTAAAAATGTTTTGATCGCTTTAAACCGTTTTCACACTAACGAGGTCCCGCACACGAATGATTACGTTAGAAATATACAAGGGGATGAATGTTTTGCCGAACTTAGAGATAAAATAAACAAAAAGGATGCTAAAATTTTAAAGTCATTTAAAATCATTAATGGATTTATCGTAAAATTGCTAAGGGGATTAGAACTATATGTGGTAAACGAAACTGCTACCATTGAAATTTGTGAACATTTGCATTTGAAATACGGACATATTGGCATTAGAAAGGTGTGGTTAATTTTCAGGGAGAATTACTTTTGCAAAAAAGACCTCAAAATCATCAAGAGAACAATAAATCTTTGCAACTTGTGTGCTTTAGGGAAGTACAAAAATTTTCATAACCAAAATTATTATAAAAGCGTGCAAACCTCAGAACCTGGAGAACTTATAGCATTAGATTATATAGGAAATCTGATACCCAGCGGGGCAGATTACAAAAACGTCTTGGTAATTGTTGATGCTTTTTCAAAATTCATAAAGTTGTATCCTACGCAAACTTGCACTACTGATGTCACTATCCAATGTTTGGAAAAGTTTTGTAAAGATGTTATCACGCCTCAAACCATTCTGGTTGACAACGCTAGGTACTTCCAAAGTTTAAAATTTAAAACGCACTGGCACAATAAGGGGATCAGGGTAACTTTTTGTTCTGTTAGACATCCTCAAGGGAATATGAGTGAAAGATACGTGCAGGAAACGATCAAGTTCCTTCGTTTGTTGACTTTCCAAGATCAAATTTCATGGTCCCAATACATTCCTCTGGTGGAGCGATTCATCAATGAAACCCCTAGCACTGTAACGGAATTGCCTCCTGTATTCGTCATGTTCGGGAAACAGCCTGATAGACCCTGGATTGTTGATCACGAGATTAACTACAGAGAACATTTAATTAAAGTTAGGGAACGCCTTAAAAAAAGGAGTGATAGATACTTACAGGGTGTAAATAGTAAGATTAAGAAAAAGTGTAGCTTTGCACTTGGGGATCTTGTGATTATTCGAAGCTTACGAGTTGGTTTGAGATCCAAGGATCGTTGTCAAAAGCTTCAGCTTCCATTTGAGGGTCCTTACATTGTTGTTGAGAGAAATGAGAATTCGTACACGTTGAAATATCCCAATTCAAATCGAATGCGTGGAAAATTTCATCTCGACTCTATTTATTCATACGAAGATAGAAAATTTCTTGATGGAGAGGTGGTAGACGAATTTGATTTAAGCCCTGATGAAGATTAGAGATAAGTTAATGTTAAGGAAGGGGTTAGTTTTGTTAAATTTATTAGTATAAGGGGATTTAAATTTTACTTTTATTATTGCAAGTCATTTTGTAAATTAGTTTGTTATGACTTGAGCATTATTTTTAAGAAGTGTAGGTTTTTGCATGGTTGTGACGCAAATCACAGGCAAGCCACAACTTATCAGTTGGAATAACATGTCTAAGAAGTCCACGTGTAATTTTTAATAATTAAAATTTATAGTTAACGAAGGAATCTGTCTTAATCCGGCCCTGTATTTAATCTGCATTTTTGAATATAAAAAGGGAAAGTTTTTAATTTTTTAAAAAAAAAAAATTTTTATTTTATATGACGATTTTGTCAGTTTCAAATGAACGATTTAGGTTAAATAGTATGGGTGTTTAATTTTAATTAGGATTGTTAGTTGTTTATTTAAATTAGGAATGAATAACAGAGTCAAGCTAGTGAAACGAGAACGAAGTAAGTTATCAGTTTAGCATTTGAGTGGGTTCATCTTGTTGGTTTTTTTTTATGTTTAAAAAATTTTACCTGTTTGCAAATGATTATACGATTTACGCACGATGCAATTTTTGAAACAGCGGGGCAAAGTTGAAGTGTGCAAAAGGTCGGTGGATTTTGCCTGTTGAATTTTGCTTTAAATTAATTGTGTCGAATTGAAGACATCAAAGCTGGATGCAAGTTGACGACACAAAAGAGATATTTTGTAACCCATGACACATAAAACAAACAAACTTGATTTTTTGTATTTGTAACTTGGTGCGAATTTTGTGATCTGTTCTGAAAAGTGGAGAGTGATTTTTTGAATTAAGGCGGCAAAATGATCGTGCATACTCACATTTTATTGTTGCTATAATTTATTGTTATTTGGATGGTAATAGCGACTTTTGAGCAAGAATTGTGGCGAGCTGGTTGTCTTGTGCCATATGTGAAAGGAGACGCGTGTAAATTGCGAACGTCTTCGCGATTTTACAAAAGAAGACCTTTCTGCAAGCTTTTGTTGCCACAAAAGCTACTATATTGGCGATTAATAGAACAAGTGAGTTTGTTGAATATTTTACTGTGTAAAACTGAGGTTTTTACACTATTTTGTGAATCGAACACGTTTTTCGATTTGGTTATAAAATTCACGTTTTGGATGCCATCGCGTCTAAAATATCCTGAAAATTGATTATTTCTTGAATGCTGCGTTAGATAAATCAAGATTTATCCTATTTACCGATTTTGATGCTTAAGAAATTGGATGATTTTAACCACGATTAAAATTTGGAGGTTAAGTTTCTCAACACATGTCCACATTTTTGTTGTACGACACAGAAGCCGTGCAATTCTATTTAAATCGATTTTCGAGATTTGAATACCACTTGAGAAGATATCACACACCACTTTCACTGTTTTCTTGCGAATAAAGAAGATTTGAGCAAAATACGGGAGCTGAACACTACATGTGCGTTCCAGAGGTGCATGTCCCCAGCCCCCCCCATTTCGATTTTTGACTCCAAAATAGTCTCAATCGTTTGTGCTTCGTTTGTGCCTGTTTGTGCAAACAATTTTTTCGTTTGTACCCAAATAGTTTTCGAGATATTTCAAAAATAAGCTGGGGGGGGCTGGAGACATGCTAGCCCCCCCCATTTCGAATTTTGACTCCAAAATAGTCTCAATCGTTTGTGCTTCGTTTGTGCCTGTTTGTGCAAACATTTTTTTCGTTTGTACCCAAATAGTTTTCGAGATAATTCAATTTTAAGTTGGGGGGGGCTGGGGACATGCTTTTTTAAAATTCGAATTTCGGATTCATAATAGTCTCAATCGATAGCACTTCGTTTGTGCTTGTTTGTGCAAACATTTTTTTCGTTTGTACCCAAATAGTTTTTGAAATATTCAAGATTTTCGGTAACACGTTGTAACATAACGGACATGGACGCGCTGAATGCTTTAACGAGATTCTGCGAAAAACTTGCAGCATGAAGACCAAAATAGTCTCAATCGATAGCACTTCGTTTGTGCCTGTTTGTGCAAGTTTTATTTTCGTTTGTACCCAAATAGTTTTTGCAATATTCGAGATTTTCGGTAACATAGGTGCATGTCCCCAGCCCCCCCCATTTCGATTTTTGACTCCAAAATAGTCTCAATCGTTTGTGCTTCGTTTGTGCCTGTTTGTGCAAACATTTTTTTTGTTTGTACCCAAACAGTTTTTGAGAATTTTAAGGAAAACATAAAGGACATGGACGCACGTGCATGAATGGATTAACGAGATTCTGGGAAAAACTTGAAGCATGAAGACCAAAATAGTCTCAATCGATAGCACTTCGTTTGTGCCTGTTTGTGCAAGTTTTATTTTCGTTTGTACCCAAATAGTTTTTGCAATATTCGAGATTTTCGGTAACATCGCACGTGCTAACATAAACAGTTATTTTAGAATTTCGGATTCAAAATAGTCTCAATCGACAGCACTTCGTTTGTGCCTGTTTGTGCAAACATTTTTTTTGTTTGTACCCAAACAGTTTTTGAGAATTTTAAGGAAAACATAAAGGACATGGACGCACGTGCATGAATGGATTAACGAGATTCTGGGAAAAACTTGAAGCATGAAGACCAAAATAGTCTCAATCGATAGCACTTCGTTTGTGCCTGTTTGTGCAAGTTTTATTTTCGTTTGTACCCAAATAGTTTTTGCAATATTCGAGATTTTCGGTAACATCGCACGTGCTAACATAAACAGTTATTTTAGAATTTCGGATTCAAAATAGTCTCAATCGATAGCACTTCGTTTGTGCCTGTTTGTGCAAACGTTTTTTTCGTTTGTACCCAAATAGTTTTTGAAATATTCGAGATTTTCGGTAACGTCGCACGTGCTACCATAAACAGTTATTTTAGAATTTCGGATTCAAAATAGTCTCAATCGATTGTACTTAGTTGGTACCTGTTTGTGCAAACATTTTTTTCGTTTGTACCCGAACACTTTTTGAGAATTTAAACGAAAACATAAAAACATTGACGCGCATGAATGGATTAACGAGATTCTGCGAAAAACTTACAGCATGAAGACCAAAATTGTCTCAATCGTTTGTGCTTCGTTTGTGCCCAAATAGTTTTCCAAATAATTCAATTTTAAGTTGGGGGGGGGGCTGCAGACATGATTTTTAGATATTCGAATTTCGGATTCAATATAGTCTGAATTCAGCTCCGTAGATACGGGGGGGGGGTTAGAAGAAACTTTTTTTTCGGAGGAACCACCCCCCATGACCAATGTCTAGCTACGGCCCTGTCTGAATTGTTTGTACTTCGTTTGTGCAAACATTATTTTCGTTATACAAGAAATTGATAATTGTTATGCAAAAATATTAATTAATAAAAAAAAGTCAGAACACTATGAAACGTCAGGTCATAAAAATTTAAATTATTAAAAGAAGTTTCATAGGTATTATTTAAATATGAATTTTAAGCCTGGGGGGGGGGGCTGGAGAAATGCTTTTTTGAAATTCGAATTTCGGATTCAAAATAGTTTCAATCCTTTTTACTTTGTTTGTACCTGTTTGTGCAAGTTTTATTGTCGTTTGTACCCAAATAGTTTTCGAGATAATTCAATTTTAAGTTGGGGGGGGGGGGACTTGTTTTTTTTGTAATTCGAATTTTTTTCGAACATATTTTTTTTAACAGACTGGGCATTTTGCAAATTGCTTTCATAAGAAAATTTTAAAAATTTGTTTATTAGAAAAATGGATAATAATAAAAAGATTACACGATTAAAAATAAATAAATAAATAAATTTTATAAATAAATTAATTTAAATTTTTTAATTTTGGTATCAAAATCTTGCACGTCGGTCAGACCCGTAGCCAGGATTTCATTTCGGGGGGGGGGGGGCACTTGTTAAAAACCTTTTGTAAAATGTAAAATTTTCGGTTGTTTCCCTTCCATTTTCTTTGTCTTTTCAACATTTCGGGGGAGGGGGGCACTGGCTACGGGACTGACGTCGGTTGCCGGTATGGTTGTACTTTTTTTATGATTATCTCGAATACTATTTAGATATTTTTTTTTACACAAACAGGCACAAACAATCTAGCCTATTTTGGATTCAAAATTCATGAACTATTTTGTCACTTATCGAAAACATATTTTTAAATGTGTTGAATTGTGTTTTACTCGAATAGTGCAACTGTAACTAAATGTCGATTAACAAAATTTTTCGCAACAAATCAAAATTAAAAAAATGTAAGAAATAATTTTAGTTCAAATTTCAAATGTACATAACACATATAATTTTTGTATTCATTTTATTAATAAATATTGTTAAAATCGAGTAATCTTTTTATTATTATCCATTTTTCTAATAAACGAATCTTAATAATTTTCTTATGAAAGCAATTATCAAAATCCTTAGTCTGTTAAAAAAAATATGTTCAAAAAAAATTCGAATGTCAAAAATGCATGTCTCCAGCCCCCCCCCCCCCCAATTTAAAATTGAATTATCTCGAAAACTATTTGGGTACAAACGAAAATACGACTTGCACAAACAGGCCCAAACGAAGCACAAACGATTGAGACAATTTTGGTCTTCATGCTGTAAGTTTTTCGCAGAATCTCGTTAATCCATTCATGCGCGTCAATGTTTTTATGTTTTCGTTTAAATTCTCAAAAAGTGTTCGGGTACAAACGAAAAAAATGTTTGCACAAACAGGTACCAACTAAGTACAATCGATTGAGACTATTTTGAATCCGAAATTCTAAAATAACTGTTTATGGTAGCACGTGCGACGTTACCGAAAATATCGAATATTTCAAAAACTATTTGGGTACAAACGAAAAAAACGTTTGCACAAACAGGCACAAACGAAGTGCTATCGATTGAGACTATTTTGAATCCGAAATTCTAAAATAACTGTTTATGTTAGCACGTGCGATGTTACCGAAAATCTCGAATATTGCAAAAACTATTTGGGTACAAACGAAAATAAAACTTGCACATACAGGCACAAACGAAGTGCTATCGATTGAGACTATTTTGGTCTTCATGCTTCAAGTTTTTCCCAGAATCTCGTTAATCCATTCATGCACGTGCGTCCATGTCCTTTATGTTTTCCTTAAAATTCTCAAAAACTGTTTGGGTACAAACGAAAAAAATGTTTGCACAAACAGGCACAAACGAAGCACAAACGATTGAGACTATTTTGGAGTCAAAAATCGAAATGGGGGGGGCTGGGGACATGCACCTATGTTACCGAAAATCTCGAATATTGCAAAAACTATTTGGGTACAAACGAAAATAAAACTTGCACAAACAGGCACAAACGAAGTGCTATCGATTGAGACTATTTTGGTCTTCATGCTGCAAGTTTTTCGCAGAATCTCGTTAAAGCATTCAGCGCGTCCATGTCCGTTATGTTACAACGTGTTACCGAAAATCTTGAATATTTCAAAAACTATTTGGGTACAAACGAAAAAAATGTTTGCACAAACAAGCACAAACGAAGTGCTATCGATTGAGACTATTATGAATCCGAAATTCGAATTTTAAAAAAGCATGTCCCCAGCCCCCCCCAACTTAAAATTGAATTATCTCGAAAACTGTTTGGGTACAAACGAAAAAAATGTTTGCACAAACAGGCACAAACGAAGCACAAACGATTGAGACTATTTTGGAGTCAAAATTCGAAATGGGGGGGGCTAGCATGTCTCCAGCCCCCCCCAGCTTATTTTTGAAATATCTCGAAAACTATTTGGGTACAAACGAAAAAAATGTTTGCACAAACAGGCACAAACGAAGCACAAACGATTGAGACTATTTTGGAGTCAAAAATCGAAATGGGGGGGGCTGGGGACATGCACCTGCGTTCCAGCCGGAAGCCACATTGCCGTGCGGTTTGCCTACCATTCTACCACAATAATTTCGACTACGAGGTACAGGGTGATTCAAAGATTTGTGTTAATCAAGAATTTTATGAAAAAGGTACAAAATTTTATATTTGTGAACATTATTGATTTTATGCTATTTTATTACACATTTTAGAGATTACCAGAGGACATGTGTTGTACCTCAATCAAGTTTTTGTGGCACACGAACGTGGGACTTGAGAAAGGGTTAATTTAGGGGTAGTAAAGCTCAGTGTGGCGCCAAAAAATAGTTTTTGTGGCGACCAGAAGTGGGGCTCGATTTATAGGTCAGTTAGGAATTTGTAAAGTCAATTTAGGGGTGATATGGCTGACGAACAGCAATACGAACCCATAGCCATGAGTACGGAAGGGGTGCACGATGGGCATGATCCAGTTGAGGACCTACAAGGGGAACTCAATATTGGTACCATAGACTCACCGCAAATGACTAGCACAAGAAGGGGTACTGTGGAAATGGGGGATGTTAAGATGCAGGAGGAAGTAAATTTAGGGACGGTAGAACAAAAACAAAAAAAAGATGATGATATAATGGCGATGTTGAGGAGCATGAACGCAAATATGAATGCCAATATGAGTCAAATAAGGGTGGATATGAAAGAAAATAAAGAGGCTTTAGATAATTTAAAAATAGAAAATAAAGAAACTAAGGAGGTTTTAACTAATTTAGATGGGAAGTTGGAAAGTAAAATGGAAAATTTAAACAGTAAAATGAGTGATATGTCTGTGGAAATAACGGACAAAATGATAAATTTAAGGGCAGATTTATTACAGGATTTACATGAGGTCAACAAAGAGACAAAAGATCTTTTTGATAATAAAATTGAGAGTCTAGACGCGAAATTTGAGGGTGATAATAGGTTGATACGGGAAGGTTTAAATAAAACGATCAAACGTGTCGAAGATGTAGAATTTGGTTTAGAAGCGTTACTTAAAGATGGGGTTACAAAGGCAAAAGTAGACGAAAGTATTGAAAAATGTAATACTAATTTCACACAATTATTGCAGGCAAAAGAAATTGAAATTTTGAATAAGGTAAATAGAGAGGCTTTGGATATAACTCTTGATCCTGAGTCACAAGTCTGTGAAAAATTCAGAGAATTAGAAATTGTTAAAAGGGATCTACAAAGTTGTATTATACAAAATAATAAAGTTAGGGCCCATGTAAATCAAAATAAGGATGAAATTGTAAATCTAGGTCAAAATGTGGGTATACAAAAAACAGTTGTAGAAATCTTAAAGCAAACAGTTGATGCAAAGGTGCACGACATCAATGAAAAATTAGAAGAGGTAAAATCGGGTATGCACAACTTAGAGTCGAGCGTAACAAATCAGACATTTGTGTATGACAGGGGTAGTCATAGTATGAACAGATCGATGCAGGAGGTTTCTGCGATCATTAGTAAAGATTTGAAATTAAGATTTCACGGTCAGGGTTTAAAGGGAATTAACCCTAGACAATTTTTAAAACATGCTAAGGTGGCGGTTGAAAACCTTGGCATTGACCAATTAAAAAGCGCTCTAAATTCAATGATGAAGGGCAACGCAGAGGAATGGTTTGGGATCGTACAGGATCGCTTCCACAGTTTTGACGAGTTTAGTACTATGTTCCTAAATAGATATTGGGATCAGGATACACAGTGGTGCGTGCGTCAAAAACTAGTTTCAGGTGTATATCCGGGCTATGGTAGTCTAAATGAATATGCGGAAAGCATAATAAATGTAGCCTTGCAATTGGATCCACCTTATCCCGAAAGTGAGATCGTGAGGTGTTTATCGAAACATTTTGAGCAAGATTTCTTGAATATTGTTGCTATTAAAGATGTTACGACGATAGAAGGGCTGACCACTGTCCTGAGAAGGTTGGATGGCACGGGGAAACCTAATGTGGCCAAGGAAGAGAATTTCGGGGCTAGAGTGTGGAATTATCCCGAACGTAACGAGGAAGGTATGCGAAATCGTAATAGCGGCAATAGATTCAATGGGGGAACATTTAGGGGCGCTTCACGACAAAATGCCGGGGGTAATCGCGGAACTCCGCATAATCAAAACAGTGAGAACAGGCATCATCGCGATAGTCCTCACCAGGGACGCGGAGGTAATTTCGGAGGTAGTCGCGGGGGATTCCAGAATTGGAGAAATCGCAGTGGGAATGAGCGACAAGGTGAGTCTAGCCATGAGAATAGACAGTATAGTAGTTCGGACGCGAGGCCACAATTTAATAGGCCTCCGGGAAACTCGAATTCAGGCAACGACAGAGGGAATGTTCGTGTGAACAATGTCAATATCACACATGACGTTGCAGCTACAGTAGTTGAGGGGAATGAGGATTTTCAGTAAGAGACAGTTCAGTAGCGTTGAGGGTGAATTCCTATCAGCACCCACGGGAATTCATTCTAAATGACGAGGATCAGCTTTCGGAGGCTGAGGGGAAGTCCAGTTTACCGTTTATTACAGTGAACGTAAACAATGTCAATTTCATCAGTTTAGTGGACACAGGTTCGGAACTGTCTCTAATTTCTGCAGAACTTATTGAAAGCAATGTGAGAAATTTTAAGAATTTGGTGGTCAGTACAAAGCAAGTACAGTTAGTTACTGCCAATAACAAAAAGTTTGCCCAAGCCAATAGAAGTATTATGGCTGACATTAAAATTGGTAAAGTCACGGTGCAAGAAAATTTGTTAATTATTAAAGGGTTGTCAATGGGGTGTATTATTGGCATTGACCTTATCGAAAAATTGGAAATGATAATTGATGCTACTTGTAGAAGGATAATTATTGGAGAGGAAAGTTTTCCATGGGAAAGAGGTTCATTAATAGGGGATGATATTAAACCAGTTTTGAAAGTTAATAATGTTAATGAGGTTCAGGATATGGACAAGGAAAGTTTTGTTAGTCAGGGGATAATTAATAATATTGGCCATGGGAAGTTAAATGTTAATAGGAAAAAAGAATGCCAGGTAAATCAATGTTTATCACTGGAGACATGCTTCTATAAAAGCAGGGTTAATAATATCGATGTTAATAAAGGGGAAGTTCTAGATGTAGATGGTCAATTCCTCGCGAGAGTAGAACACTTGTTAGGACAGTACGGCAACTTGGTAAATGAAAAATCAGGGGTAGCCAAGGGTTATTTACATAAACTCCAGGTGGTAGAGGACAAGCCTTTTAAATGTAAGACATACCCAATACCACACGCCTACAAGGATAAAGTGATGGTAGAGATTAAAAAGATGTTGAAGGATGATATCATTAAAAAGGCATCTACCGCTTATATTAGTCCTATCGTAGTAGTAGGGAAGAAAGATGGAAGTTTTCGTCTTTGTTTAGATGCTAGGGGGATAAATGCCATCACCAAGCCACAACATGAATCTCCAGAGGAGATGACTAGTTTGTTTTCTCGATTGGGAAACAAGCGTTATTTTTCAAAACTGGACTTGAAGAACTCTTTTTGGTTAATTCAATTACATCCAGATTCGCAAAAGTTTACAGGGTTCTGCATAAACGGGTCTACTTATGTATTCAAGGTGGTACCGTTCGGTTTATCTACGAGTTCGGCAGCATTGGTGAACGCGATGCAAGGCATTCTAGACAAGTATTGTCATTTTAGTGGACATTACATAGACGATATCATTATTTTTAGCGATACTGAGGAAGATCATTGGGAGCATTTGCGCATTATCCTACATGTCCTTAATGAATCCGGTCTAAAATTAAATTTGAACAAATGTGAGTTTTTTAAAGCTAAAATCAATTATCTGGGGTACGTTATTTCTGGATCTGAAATTGAGATAGATGAGAGTCGTGTGAAGGAAATTAAGGAATTTCCAAGACCATTCAATTTGCGCACACTTCGGGGTTTTCTAGGGTTAATGAACTATTACAAAAAGTTCATACCCGATTACTCAAAAGCTACGACACCTCTATTACAATTATTAAAAAAAGGGGAAAAATGGACTTGGGGTCCAGACAAAGAACTTGCGTTTTCGGAAATAAAAGAGGCCATGTATAAAAATTTAAAACTCATCCATCCCGATTTCAAAAGCAAATTTATTCTGCGCACAGATGCAAGCGATAAAGCTATTGCAGGGGCTTTGATACAATTTAAAGACGATTTAGAGGTGCCAATATCATTCGTATCGAGAACATTAAGGGGGCCTGAAATTAGATATTCCACTACCGAGAAAGAAATGCTTGCAATTGTGTACTCGTTGTTAAAATTGAAATTTTACTTAATAGGGAATAAATTCGAGATTCAGACCGATCATTCTGCTCTCACTTTTTTAATGCGAACTAAATTCACGAATAACCGTATCTATCGATGGGCTTTGTTGATTCAAGAGTTTGATTTTGACATCACTCATATCAAGGGGAAAAGTAATGTAGTGGCTGATGCTTTAAGCAGAAAAGACTTAGGAGATTGTGCTAAAAATGTTTTGATCGCTTTAAACCGTTTTCACACTAACGAGGTCCCGCACACGAATGATTACGTTAGAAATATACAAGGGGATGAATGTTTTGCCGAACTTAGAGATAAAATAAACAAAAAGGATGCTAAAATTTTAAAGTCATTTAAAATCATTAATGGATTTATCGTAAAATTGCTAAGGGGATTAGAACTATATGTGGTAAACGAAACTGCTACCATTGAAATTTGTGAACATTTGCATTTGAAATACGGACATATTGGCATTAGAAAGGTGTGGTTAATTTTCAGGGAGAATTACTTTTGCAAAAAAGACCTCAAAATCATCAAGAGAACAATAAATCTTTGCAACTTGTGTGCTTTAGGGAAGTACAAAAATTTTCATAACCAAAATTATTATAAAAGCGTGCAAACCTCAGAACCTGGAGAACTTATAGCATTAGATTATATAGGAAATCTGATACCCAGCGGGGCAGATTACAAAAACGTCTTGGTAATTGTTGATGCTTTTTCAAAATTCATAAAGTTGTATCCTACGCAAACTTGCACTACTGATGTCACTATCCAATGTTTGGAAAAGTTTTGTAAAGATGTTATCACGCCTCAAACCATTCTGGTTGACAACGCTAGGTACTTCCAAAGTTTAAAATTTAAAACGCACTGGCACAATAAGGGGATCAGGGTAACTTTTTGTTCTGTTAGACATCCTCAAGGGAATATGAGTGAAAGATACGTGCAGGAAACGATCAAGTTCCTTCGTTTGTTGACTTTCCAAGATCAAATTTCATGGTCCCAATACATTCCTCTGGTGGAGCGATTCATCAATGAAACCCCTAGCACTGTAACGGAATTGCCTCCTGTATTCGTCATGTTCGGGAAACAGCCTGATAGACCCTGGATTGTTGATCACGAGATTAACTACAGAGAACATTTAATTAAAGTTAGGGAACGCCTTAAAAAAAGGAGTGATAGATACTTACAGGGTGTAAATAGTAAGATTAAG
This sequence comes from Rhagonycha lutea, assembly GCA_958510855.1. Taxonomy (NCBI): domain Eukaryota; kingdom Metazoa; phylum Arthropoda; class Insecta; order Coleoptera; family Cantharidae; genus Rhagonycha; species Rhagonycha lutea. Next base: position 34,856,860 of record OY294039.1, on the reverse strand, counting down.
AAAAAGTGTAGCTTTGCACTTGGGGATCTTGTGATTATTCGAAGCTTACGAGTTGGTTTGAGATCCAAGGATCGTTGCCAAAAGCTTCAACTTCCATTTGAGGGTCCTTACATTGTTGTTGAGAAAAATGAGAATTCGTACACGTTGAAATATCCCAATTCAAATCGAATGCGTGGAAAATTTCATCTCGACTCTATTTATTCATACGAAGATAGAAAATTTTTGGATGGAGAGTTGGTAGACGAATTTGATTTAAGCCCTGATGAAGATTAGAGATAAGTTAAGGTTAAGGAAGGGGTTAGTTTTGTTAAATTTATTAGTATAAGGGGATTTTAATTTTACTTTTATCATTGCAAGTCATTTTGTAAATTAGATTGTTATGACTTGAGCTTTATTTTTAAGAAGTGTAGGATTTTGCATGGTTGTGACGCAAATCACAGGCAAGCCACAACTTATCAGTTGGAATAACATGTCTAAGAAGTCCACGTGTAATTTTTTTATAATTAAAATTTATAGTTAACGAAGGAATCTGTCTTAATCCGGCCCTGTATTTAATCTGCATTTTTGAATATAAAAAGGGAAAGTTTTTAATTTTTTAAAAAAAAAAAATTTTTATTTTATATGACGATTTTGTCAGTTTCAAATGAACGATTTAGGTTAAATAGTATGGGTGTTTAATTTTAATTAGGATTGTTAGTTGTTTATTTAAATTAGGAATGAATAACAGAGTCAAGCTAGTGAAACGAGAACGAAGTAAGTTATCAGTTTAGCATTTGAGTGGGTTCATCTTGTTGGTTTTTTTTTATGTTTAAAAAATTTTACCTGTTTGCAAATGATTATACGATTTACGCACGATGCAATTTTTGAAACAGCGGGGCAAAGTTGAAGTGTGCAAAAGGTCGGTGGATTTTGCCTGTTGAATTTTGCTTTAAATTAATTGTGTCGAATTGAAGACATCAAAGCTGGATGCAAGTTGACGACACAAAAGAGATATTTTGTAACCCATGACACATAAAACAAACAAACTTGATTTTTTGTATTTGTAACTTGGTGCGAATTTTGTGATCTGTTCTGAAAAGTGGAGAGTGATTTTTTGAATTAAGGCGGCAAAATGATCGTGCATACTCACATTTTATTGTTGCTATAATTTATTGTTATTTGGATGGTAATAGCGACTTTTGAGCAAGAATTGTGGCGAGCTGGTTGTCTTGTGCCATATGTGAAAGGAGACGCGTGTAAATTGCGAACGTCTTCGCGATTTTACAAAAGAAGACCTTTCTGCAAGCTTTTGTTGCCACAAAAGCTACTATATTGGCGATTAATAGAACAAGTGAGTTTGTTGAATATTTTACTGTGTAAAACTGAGGTTTTTACACTATTTTGTGAATCGAACACGTTTTTCGATTTGGTTATAAAATTCACGTTTTGGATGCCATCGCGTCTAAAATATCCTGAAAATTGATTATTTCTTGAATGCTGCGTTAGATAAATCAAGATTTATCCTATTTACCGATTTTGATGCTTAAGAAATTGGATGATTTTAACCACGATTAAAATTTGGAGGTTAAGTTTCTCAACACATGTCCACATTTTTGTTGTACGACACAGAAGCCGTGCAATTCTATTTAAATCGATTTTCGAGATTTGAATACCACTTGAGAAGATATCACACACCACTTTCACTGTTTTCTTGCGAATAAAGAAGATTTGAGCAAAATACGGGAGCTGAACACTACATGTGCGTTCCAGCCGGAAGCCACATTGCCGTGCGGTTTGCCTACCATTCTACCACAATAATTTCGACTACGAGGTACAGGGTGATTCAAAGATTTGTGTTAATCAAGAATTTTATGAAAAAGGTACAAAATTTTATATTTGTGAACATTATTGATTTTATGCTATTTTATTACACATTTTACATTTACACTGTGTTAAGTGGAGGTATAGAATATTGTTTGCATTTAAATAATACCATCCAGTTTACACTGTGCACACAAGTACACAAATTTACTTTCTCTTTGACAATTGTGTCAATTCTGTCTCAATTTGCTCCAGTTTCGCATCAAATTAATTCAAATAAATTACCGCTTGACTCTTTGCACTTTTTAATTGATCTTATCTCGCCGATACCTACAACTTGCAGATACTGTGGCCTTAATTTCGCAAACCGACGTAAAGCTAGCTGGGATTCACTTGTTCGAGTGTGCACATTAGGTGAGATTTTATTCCCGGTAGTATTACTTGGGGGTTTGATTGAGCCGTGTTTCACGACAACAGTTTTTGTGGCGCCCAACGTGGGGCTCGATTTATAGGTCAGTTAGGAATTTGTAAAGTCAATTTAGGGGTGATATGGCTGACGAACAGCAATACGAACCCATAGCCATGAGTACGGAAGGGGTGCACGATGGGCATGATCCAGTTGAGGACCTACAAATTTGTGAACATTTGCATTTGAAATACGGACATATTGGCATTAGAAAGGTGTGGTTAATTTTCAGGGAGAATTACTTTTGCAAAAAAGACCTCAAAATCATCAAGAGAACAATAAATCTTTGCAACTTGTGTGCTTTAGGGAAGTACAAAAATTTTCATAACCAAAATTATTATAAAAGCGTGCAAACCTCAGAACCTGGAGAACTTATAGCATTAGATTATATAGGAAATCTGATACCCAGCGGGGCAGATTACAAAAACGTCTTGGTAATTGTTGATGCTTTTTCAAAATTCATAAAGTTGTATCCTACGCAAACTTGCACTACTGATGTCACTATCCAATGTTTGGAAAAGTTTTGTAAAGATGTTATCACGCCTCAAACCATTCTGGTTGACAACGCTAGGTACTTCCAAAGTTTAAAATTTAAAACGCACTGGCACAATAAGGGGATCAGGGTAACTTTTTGTTCTGTTAGACATCCTCAAGGGAATATGAGTGAAAGATACGTGCAGGAAACGATCAAGTTCCTTCGTTTGTTGACTTTCCAAGATCAAATTTCATGGTCCCAATACATTCCTCTGGTGGAGCGATTCATCAATGAAACCCCTAGCACTGTAACGGAATTGCCTCCTGTATTCGTCATGTTCGGGAAACAGCCTGATAGACCCTGGATTGTTGATCACGAGATTAACTACAGAGAACATTTAATTAAAGTTAGGGAACGCCTTAAAAAAAGGAGTGATAGATACTTACAGGGTGTAAATAGTAAGATTAAGAAAAAGTGTAGCTTTGCACTTGGGGATCTTGTGATTATTCGAAGCTTACGAGTTGGTTTGAGATCCAAGGATCGTTGCCAAAAGCTTCAACTTCCATTTGAGGGTCCTTACATTGTTGTTGAGAAAAATGAGAATTCGTACACGTTGAAATATCCCAATTCAAATCGAATGCGTGGAAAATTTCATCTCGACTCTATTTATTCATACGAAGATAGAAAATTTTTGGATGGAGAGTTGGTAGACGAATTTGATTTAAGCCCTGATGAAGATTAGAGATAAGTTAAGGTTAAGGAAGGGGTTAGTTTTGTTAAATTTATTAGTATAAGGGGATTTTAATTTTACTTTTATCATTGCAAGTCATTTTGTAAATTAGATTGTTATGACTTGAGCTTTATTTTTAAGAAGTGTAGGATTTTGCATGGTTGTGACGCAAATCACAGGCAAGCCACAACTTATCAGTTGGAATAACATGTCTAAGAAGTCCACGTGTAATTTTTTTATAATTAAAATTTATAGTTAACGAAGGAATCTGTCTTAATCCGGCCCTGTATTTAATCTGCATTTTTGAATATAAAAAGGGAAAGTTTTTAATTTTTTAAAAAAAAAAAATTTTTATTTTATATGACGATTTTGTCAGTTTCAAATGAACGATTTAGGTTAAATAGTATGGGTGTTTAATTTTAATTAGGATTGTTAGTTGTTTATTTAAATTAGGAATGAATAACAGAGTCAAGCTAGTGAAACGAGAACGAAGTAAGTTATCAGTTTAGCATTTGAGTGGGTTCATCTTGTTGGTTTTTTTTTATGTTTAAAAAATTTTACCTGTTTGCAAATGATTATACGATTTACGCACGATGCAATTTTTGAAACAGCGGGGCAAAGTTGAAGTGTGCAAAAGGTCGGTGGATTTTGCCTGTTGAATTTTGCTTTAAATTAATTGTGTCGAATTGAAGACATCAAAGCTGGATGCAAGTTGACGACACAAAAGAGATATTTTGTAACCCATGACACATAAAACAAACAAACTTGATTTTTTGTATTTGTAACTTGGTGCGAATTTTGTGATCTGTTCTGAAAAGTGGAGAGTGATTTTTTGAATTAAGGCGGCAAAATGATCGTGCATACTCACATTTTATTGTTGCTATAATTTATTGTTATTTGGATGGTAATAGCGACTTTGGAGCAAGAATTGTGGCGAGCTGGGAGTCTTGTGCCATATGTGAAAGGAGACGCGTGTAAATTGCGAACGTCTTCGCGATTTTACAAAAGAAGACCTTTCTGCAAGCTTTTGTTGCCACAAAAGCTACTATATTGGCGATTAATAGAACAAGTGAGTTTGTTGAATATTTTACTGTGTAAAACTGAAGTTTTTACACTATTTTGTGAATCGAACACGTTTTTCGATTTCATTATAAAATTCACGTTTTGGATGCCATCGCGTCTAAAATATCCTGAAAATCGATTGTTTCATGATTACTGCGTTATATAAATCAAGATTTATCCTATTTACCGATTTTGATGCTCAAGAAATTGAATGATTTTAACCACGATAGAAAATTTGGAGGTTAGATTTCTCAACACATGTCCGCATTTTTGTTTGTTCGACACAGAAGCCGTGCAACTTTATTTAAATCGATTCTCGAGATTTGAATACCACTTGAGAAGATTTCACTCATCACTTTCACTGTTTCCTTGCAAAGAAGGAAGATTTGAACAGAATACAGGAGCCCACTACTGTTTGTACGACCGGGTCGGAAGTCACATTGCTGTACTTTTTGCCTACCATACCAACCACAATAATTCAGACTACGAGATACAAGGTGATTCAAAGATTTGTGTCTTATCAAGATTTTAATGAAAAAGGTACTGAATTTTATATTTGTGAACATTTTTAATTTTATATTATTTTATTACACATTAAACAATTACACAGTGTTAATTGGAGGTATAGAATATTGTTTGCTTTTAAATAATACCATCCAGTTTATACCGTGCACACAAGTACACAAATTTACGTTCTCTTTGACAATTGTGTCTATTTTGTCTCGATTTGCTCCAGTCGTATATCAAATTAATTCAAATAAATTACCGCTTGACTCTTTGCACTTTTTAATTGATCTTATCTCGCCGATACCTACAACTTGCAGATACTGTGGCCTTAATTTCGCAAACCGACGTAAAGCTAGCTGGGATTCACTTGTTCGAGTGTGCACATTAGGTGAGATTTTATTCCCGGTAGTATTACTTGGGGGTTTGATTGAGCCGTGTTTCACGACAATATATATATATATATTGTTAGAAGAAACAACTATTTTATTATAAGCAAGTAAATTTTTAACATTCAACAACTTAACATAATAATCACACATCAGTACACCCGTAAGCGACTCCAGCTCCACTGACTTCTTCCCCACCATTCTCTATTTGTGCGCACCAAACCATCACGCAAACGTCCCGGGGAATCCCCATCTAACAGTCGGCCACCCTGATGCTGGAGCGGCCTCGCGACAACAACCATCTTGACATCAGATCACATGGCCACAGGGTGGTGCAAAATCAGGCCACGGAGTGGCGCTAAACCAAGCCACCGTGTGGCGTTAAACCTTAACACCAAGCGGTGCTAAACCTTGCCACCAAGTGGCGCAAAAACCAAGCCATCAAGTGGCGCAAAACCAGGCCACCAAGTGGCGCTAAACTTTCTATTATGCTCTGAACATCTTCAGGCGGTCGCTCGCCATGACGCCTTTAAATCGCCTTTTATCTTTGGAAAACGATGCCACCTTGTAGCGATCATTTCCTAATACCTCTGTAATTTTTACAGGGCCAATATATTTCGGTACTAATTTACCACTAGTCAGCCCTTTTACTAACAGGGTTCTTTCTACTTGGACAACATCACCGACATTGTAACTCTTGCCTTCTTTCTTACTTTTATCATATCTTACCTTCATTTTACGAGCTACCAAATCGCACCTTTGCTTTGCCTTGTTTCTCAGATCTTTCAAATTTTGTCTGCGCGTGTTTGGTAATCGTACTTCCTGGTTTACCTTAGGGGTAAAGCCATATAACAATTCACTTGGAGCAATACCTGTCGAGGCATTTACAGTACCATTTATACCACGCTGAATATTTACTAAGTGTCGCTCCCAAATATCATGTTCTTCACCAATACTAGCAGTTAATGACTCCAAAATTGTTCTGTTTGAACGTTCTACCTGCCCATTACTTCTGGGAGAAGCTATTGCGTTCTTCACATGACGTATGGAATAAGATTCACAAAAGCTTTTAAATTCTCTGCAATCAAATGCATTTCCTGTGTCAGTTATAACCCTGATAGGAGCGTGAACTAATTTGATCAGCTGATCTAAAGTGCTACAAACATGTTTACTACTAGTATCTGGCACAGCCTCCAACCAAACGAACTTAGTAAAGCCGTCGATTATAACTAACATCTGAGTATTTCCTTTTTCTGATTTACAAAAAGGTCCCAGATGATCCAAATGGAGTGTATGAAATGGCTCGGCTACCTTTTCTATAGGATGTAATTTTCCCACTCGCTTACCAGTAGGCCGTTTTCCCACCATGCAGCCTATGCAACTACCGATATACTTTTTCACGAACTTTCGCATCTCCTTAAACCAATAAGTTGCCTTGATTGCACTTATTGTTCTTTCTATACCCGGATGACCGTTGTCATCGTGAAACATTCTCACTACTCGCCATTTTACGTCACATGGAATTATTATTTTGTGCTCACCATCTACTATTCTACACACCTTTTCGTCTACTAAAATATGGTGTTCTTCGGCTTTACCATCTAGAATTTGGCTTTTTAATAACTGAATATCTTCGTTTTGCGATTGAACACCGTGAACCCAGTCGTTTATTTTGAGAGAACAAACCTTCACAGGGTTTCTACTGAGGGCATCTACATGACTCATCCTACTACCCGGTCGATGTTCTACCGTGAAGTAAAATTCTTGCATTGCCAACCACCATCTACCTACACGAGGAGTTATATGTCCATGTGAGTCTTAAAGCATTGCAATCCGTAACTATTACGAAATGACGACCATACAGCAAATTTCTGAACTTTTTAACGGCTTCGCACACAGCCAAGGTTTCTAATTCATAGCTGTGATACCTTGTTTCAGCATCCGTGGTTTGCCTACTCATATACTCTACAGGTTTCCAGCAATTTTCGCCTTGATTTTGCAACAACGTAGCCGCTACCCCCACCTGACTCTATAATTGAGTTTCAGCAGCATGATTGAAAATTCGTCGTGAAAATTCGTTAATTCGTTTTTCAGCAATTAAAACGCAACTTTTTGCTCTGAGTTCCAACACCATTCTGAATTTTTCTTAAGTATTGAAGTTAATGGCTTAGCTCTTACAGCAAAGTTCTGAACGTACTTTCGAAAATAAGAAGCCAAACCAATGAATTGCCTAGTCAATTTCATTTTTCAAAAATTCACATTTCTCTAGATTCAAAGTTAATCCAGCTGTATTTAATAATTTCAAAACCTGTTCCAATCTTTCGATACCCTCTCGTACATCACTAACAAGCTAGTGCAAAGTCGAAACGCAAGGGCCCCAAAACCGTATTGATGGCGCGCTGAAACACGGCTGGCGCATTGCAAAGCCCAAACGCAACTCTGGTATACTCATAATGAGCATCAGGCGTCACAAAGGCTGTAAACTTGCGACTATTTTCAGCCATTCTCAATTGGTGATATCCCGACTTTAAGTCTAACGTGGTGAACACCTTACTTCCCGATAATCGTTCGAGTTGGTCTTCTATTAATGGAAGCGGGTATTTGTCTTTAACCGTGATCGAGTTTAATTTTCTGTAATCAACCACCATGCGGTAGTCGCCAGTTTTCTTTTTGATCAGGAGGATCGGACTTGCGTAGGGTGAAATTGTTGGTGGTATTATGTCGTTGCGCTGTAAATCATCTACAATTTCTCAGACTTTCTCCCTTTCGAACATCGATAACCGGTAGGGCTTATACACCACTGGTACCGTGGATGTTAGCTCTATTTCCATTTCTACATCGACGTTACTTAACTGAATAAATTACCCCCAACCTGGAGATAATTTATGGTGGACGACCTTCTGCTTAGTGCAATCCAGTCTCAGATTGCAGGGTGTGGAAGACTTGGAACTGAGCAGAAGTCGTCGTGATGGAGCCAGAAATGAGTACTACTAGAGCGTTCAAAGCTGACTGAATTTTATTATGAAAATATCGGTTTATATACAATTTTCTAATAAAGAATATTTACAGGTTTCAATTACATCTTGCTTATCTTGCAGAAATAATATAATACTTTGAAGGTGCATGTCGCCAGCCCCCCCCAAATCGAATTTTGGGATGAAATTTGTGTCAAACGTTTGAGCATCGTTTGAGCATCAATGAGCTTCCAATATTTTCGTTTGAGCCTCAACCGTCGCGGAGTTATTCGCGAAAACTTTTGGGGGGGGGCTGGAGACATGCTGGCCCCCCCCAAGTGGAATTTCGGGGTGAAAATGGTGTCAAACGTTTGAGCATCGTTTGAGCATCCAAACTTTTCGTTTGAGCCTCAACCGTCGAGGAGTTATTCGCGAAATTCTTGGGGGGGGCTGGAGACATGCTGGCCCCCCCCAAGTGGAATTTCGGGGTGAAAATGGTGTCAAACGTTTGAGCATCGTTTGAGCATCAATGAGCTTCCAATATTTTCGTTTGAGCCTTAACCGTCGCGGAGTTATTCGCGAAACACTTGGGGGGGGCTGGAGACATGTTTTTCTATTTTCGTTCCTATTTCGAATTTTTCTGTGAAATTGATGTCTATCGATAGAGATTCGTTTGAGCTTGAATGAGCTTCCATTCCCATCATTTTATTTTCATTTTCTGCAAAGTTACGAGTATTTCAAATTTCGAGTACTCCGAGCAAGTTCCGTTCAATAACCCTCAATTTTAAATCTATTTTATAAGATTAAAATTTTCGATCAGATTAAGAAAACTTAATCCTGCTTAATCTGTTAAGTGGTCACTAGATTGATGGAAAAATATTGAAGTTGAAATTTTCAAAAAGAATCTGTTTTTATAGAATATCTTTGGTGTTTATCAATAAAACTTGGTGAAAAATGTTGGCTTTTAAGACTAGAAGAGTTGGGAAAAGTTTATGTAACGCAGAAAAACGCATTAAATGTTTAAGCAATGTAATAATTGTTTAAAATAATTTAAGAATTTAAAAAGAAAAAGAAACATGTAGCTGACGGCTCCTAAATCGAATTGAATTTTTCAGAAAAATTTGTTAGAAAAACATTTTAGCATATTTGAATTTTCAATATTTTTATTTGAGCGTCAACCGTCGCAGGTTAATGTGCGAATGAATTGGAGGGGGGGGCGTAGACACGTTTATTTTATCTCCTCCAAGTGAACTTTTTTGTTGAAATTTATGTCAAACATTTAAGTATAGTTTGAGCATCAATGAGCTTTCAAATTGTTTTTTTGAACCTCATCCATCTCGGAGTTATTCGCGAAGCTCTTGGGGGGGGGGGTACTGTAGACATGTTTTTCTATTTTCATTCATATTTCAAACTTATTTTGTGAAATCAATGTATATCGATAGATATTTGTTTGAGCTTAAATGAGCTTCCATTCTCATAATTTTAATTTCATTTTCTGCAAAATGAAGAGTATTTAAAATTTCGAATCCTCCGAGCTAGTTTCGTACGTTAATCCTTAATTTTAATTTGGAATAAATCTGTAAAAATTAATTTTACCACAAAAATGTAATTTATAAAGAATAGGTACTACCTATAACAAAATAATAAAATGAAATTAAAATTTTTTAATGTCCTAGAACAACACTGTGGATCAAAACCAAATTTTGTCGTTTGAGCGGCAACCGTTACGGAGTTATTGGCAAAATAGGTTTGGGAGGGGGGAGCATGCACAAGTCGAATCTTTATGTGAAATTGGTGTAAAAAGTATGGGCATCGAAAAATGTATACACTCTTTGGGGCTCAAACGATTCTCAAACGTTTGGCTACAAATTCACCCAAACTTTCCACTTGGGGGGGGGGGCAGCATGTCTACCCGTCTACAGTCCCTCCAAGTATTTCGCCAATAACACCTTGACGATTGCGGATCAAACGAAAAATTTGGAAGTTCTTGTGGCTCAAACTATATTCAAATGTTAGACACCAATTTCACCCAAAAATTCTATTTGGGTGGGATAAAGTTAAACATGTCTACAGCTCCCCCCCCAACCCCAAAGTTTTCGCGTATTAACCTACGACGGTTGAAGCTTAAACAAAATTATTGGAATCTCATTGATGCTCAAACATTTGACACAAATTTTTTTGAACAATTCGATTTAGGGGGCGTCAGCCCCGTCTATGTACCTGTATAACCATAAACTTTCAGAATATTGAAAGTTGGCTTGATTTCGGGCTTCAAAAATTTTTTTAGAGAAAAATACCGTTTTAACCTATTTAGTCTATGCCCTTTTTAAAATTCTTCTCAAATTCTTAAATTATTTTAAACAATTATTACATTGCTTAAACATTTAATGAGTTTTTCTGCGTTACATAAACTTTTCCCAACTCTTCTAGTCCTAAAAGCCAACATTTTTCACCAAGTTTTATTGATAAACACCAAAGATATTCTATTAAACAGATTCTTTTTGAAAATTTCAACTTCAACATTATTCCATCAATCTAGTGATCACTTAACAGATTAAGCAGGATTAAGTTTTCTTAATCTGATCGAAAATTTTATTCTTATAAAATAGATTTAAAATTGAGGGTTATTGAACGGAACTTGCTCGGAGTACTCGAAATTTGAAATACTCGTAACTTTGCAGAAAATGAAAATAAAATGATGGGAATGGAAGCTCATTCAAGCTCAAACGAATCTCTATCGATAGACATCAATTTCACAGAAAAATTCGAAATAGGAACGAAAATAGAAAAACATGTCTCCAGCCCCCCCCATGTGTTTCGCGAATAACTCCGCGACGGTTGAGGCTCAAACGAAAATATTGGAAGCTCATTGATGCTCAAACGATGCTCAAACGTTTGACACCATTTTCACCCCGAAATTCCACTTGGGGGGGGCCAGCATGTCTCCAGCCCCCCCCAAGAATTTCGCGAATAACTCCGCGACGGTTGAGGCTCAAACGAAAAGTTTGGATGCTCATTGATGCTCAAACGATGCTCAAACGTTTGACACCATTTTCACCCCGAAATTCCACTTGGGGGGGGCCAGCATGTCTCCAGCCCCCCCCAAAAGTTTTCGCGAATAACTCCGCGACGGTTGAGGCTCAAACGAAAATATTGGAAGCTCATTGATGCTCAAACGATGCTCAAACGTTTGACACAAATTTCATCCCAAAATTCGATTTGGGGGGGGCTGGCGACATGCACCTATACTTTGATATCATGTTACATTCATTAAATGATGAGTTATTTTTTCTTGTAATTAGTTTCGCAATTTACCTATTTGAAGTTATTTGAAGTATAAACAATTATTAAAATATGTTGCAATTGCATTATTAAGAAATATTAATTTGATGAGTAATATGATAATTTGTTACATACATTTGTCTTGCAGAAGTAATATGATACTTTGATTTTATGTGATATACATTAGATTATAAACAATTATTATTAAAATGTGTTGAATATGTTGCAATTACCTTATAAAAATACTAAGAAATCCTAATTAAAAACTATTTTAAGCAAATATAAGAAAACATAATTCTGTAATGGAATTATGTTGCAAGGTTAAAATTTTAATTTTAAACATAACAAAGCATTTTTACCTTTAAAGCACAATGGATATTTGGATATTATGCCCCGTAACTTTTTTGTCTCATCTTCATTTACTGTTTCCCCTACATTAGATATTTTAAAATCTGCGAGTCCTCTAACAAGACAAGTGTCTTTTTTAACCATAATTTCTCGCGTACTAAAAACTCGTAGAAGGGCGCTACCATCTCGAACTTGTACCTTATGCTCAGGTATTATTACGCTACTATTATCTCGCCAATGTACTGAATTATTCGCGCACAATACGCCATCTTTAACGTCTGTATTAACACGAATTAAATTTATTCCCGGTTTTATCACCGTATCATTTTCCAACTTTAAGTTAATTTTATTACTTTCAAAAATATTAACGTCCAAGTCTTTTATGCCCGTACTAATAGTCGCGGATCAAGCCGAGATCAAGGATTGACCCTCGGTTAAACCGTAACCGGGTAACGAGATTGAGAGAGAGAACCGAGGGTCAATCCTTGATCTCGGCTTGATCCGCGACTATTGGTACGGGCATAAATCAATTTACTTCAGTGAGTTTTAATGCTGAAGGGCTTTTATACACAAAAACACTTTCATTTTCAGTAATAGGCCTCCCAAGTAGCATTTTTGACTACCAATTTTCAATTGCTGCAATATTGCTTGCAAATTGCTGCCTATTTTGGCGCAATGTGCAAAATTGCTACAGCGGTGCATAAATTGCTTGCAAGTTGCTAGCAAATAGCGCTTAAAAATTGCTGGCAAATTGCGCTTCAAAATTGCTAGCAAACTGCTTGCAAATAGCGCCTAAAAATTGCTAGCAAATTGCGCCAAAATTATTGATAGCAAATTGCTTGCAAATAGCGCTTAAAAATTGCTAGCAAATTGCGCCAAAAATATTGCTAGCAAATTGCTTGCAAATAGCGCCTAAATATTGCTAGCAAATTGCTTGCAAATAGCGCCTAAAAATTTCTAGCAAATTGCGCCAAAATTATTGCTAGCAAATTGCTTGCAAATAGCCCCTAAAAATTGCTAGCATATTGCGCCTAAATATTGCTAGCAAATTGCTTGCAAATAGCGCCTAAAATTTGCTAGCAAATTGCGCCTAAATATTGCTAGCAAATTGCTTGAAAATAGCGCCTAAAAATTGCTAGCAAATTGCACCAAAAATATTGCTAGCAAGTTGCTTGCACATAGCGCCTAAAAATTACTAGCATATTGCGCCAAAAATATTGCTAGCAAATTGCTTGCAAAGAGCGCCTAAAAATAATTGTAATAGTAAATTGCAAGCTGAAATAACATGCAAACAATTCATATTATCATTGTCACATATTGGTGGATTGACTGTCGGAATATCTGTTTGTATGTTTTTCATATGTCTTTTATATGTGCCACTTCTTTTAAACTTTTTGAGAAGACTGATAAAATCGATATTATTTATAAATTAGAGCTTTTGATTCCCGCATTTTGTATTCTATAGTTATCCCACGATCGTGAGTTATTCATTTTTACAATTTTAGTTGTATTTTGTTTGATTTGTGTCTGTAAGAATTCATTAATTCCATTTACCTATACTATAGTGTTTTCCTAACATGGATTATCCGATCAGCCATTTGCTAACATGTATTTAAAAAGATTAAGAAGAAATTTAAATTTCCCTCAAAAATCCTTAATTAAAACAGTTTCTAGTTATTGCTAAAGCAAGAGTAAATTAAAAAATTTAGTAAAGTTAAAATATAAAGTCTTCAATATTTAAACTTAATTTAACGTAAGCCTGCGTGGTCGAATCGATTAAGCGTCTGATATGCGTATACATCCAAGCGGTAGGTCCTAGGTTCGAATCTCCTCAGCATTTAGGTAAGAGTATAATTTAATTTAAAAATTATTTCATCTATGTGATTTTTACAGATACTATATTTCCAGGATTATTCATCGTGTAGGACAAAAAATGTAGGTATAATTTAAAAATAGATTAATAAAATTAATTAATAAAATAAAAAGGTAGGTATAATTTGAGATATATTAAATAATAAAATAAAATGTTAATAAAAATAAAATGTTCATTAAAAATAAATTCTAACAAATTAATATTTGAATAAAAAAATAATAAATATATTTTTAAAGGACCCCGCAACGGTCTTATGGGAATTAGGTCCCGGTCAAATTTCACAAAAATTTAGGATATTGTAGTTCATAACATGCCGATAAAAAGTGTCCATGGGCACGAAGCCAAAAAATGGACAGTTTCCGAGATAAAGACAATCAAGAGTGAAAAAATGGGAGTTTTAGGTTAACATAATGCTCACTGTTTTTCAGCTTTGAATGATGTTATAATATCTGTTTATAACATTTATTTCCTTATGTTAACAGTGACATCACGTAATAATTCGCAATATCTCATATTTTAAATTTAAATCCCTTTAAAGTTCAATAATTGCAACTGTATAAGTGTAATTCCCAATTTTAGTAATATTATATTTTTAATCAAGTAGTAGTATATCAATATAGGTACTTTTCCTACATTGCAAAAATTCACATTAAGTAAATGATTCTTGCTTGTTGTACATGTTAGTCGATGCAATACCATTATATTAAGTTTGGTTTGAGCATTGACTGGACCTTAGACAGGACTATGTGTACAGGCATACTGTACAAAAGTATAATTCATCCAGTAAATTCAGTAACCTAACACTTCCATTTTCCACTTTTTAATGCCTTTATCTCGGAAACTGTCCATTTTTTGGCTTCGTGCCCATGGACACTTTTGATCAGCATGTTATGAACTACAATATCCTAAATTTTTGTGAAATTTGACCGGGACCTAATTCCCATAAGACCGTTGCGGGGTCCTTTAATTAATAATTTTTTTATCCCCAAAAAATTTCTTTTTCATTAAAAAAAAACCAGCAATATATTTTGTAAAATTATAAAAGCAATATTGCATACCTAAATTGCTTGCAAGTTGCTACCAAATACTTGCTTGCAATTTGCGCGCTGTCAGCGAGCAAAGTTGCTAGCTGCTTGCTCAAAAATAGCGGGGCCAAATTAGCAATTTTGCTGCAATATTGCGGGAATTTTGCAGCAATTTAGTTGGCTGCGGCAGCGCCTATAGCAATTTTGAATTGCAAATTGCTAGCAAATTGCTGCAATTCAGCATCAAAATGCTACTTGGGCTACCCACAAGGATATCAAAACTCTGAACGTCGCCGTCGCGTCGTTGGGTACCACCAAAAATGTCCTAGTCATCAATTTGAATTTTTGTAACAACCGTACCTAAGGACGAAACTACGGCGCCTCCATAACCTTGTATTACTACATCGTTCACGTCACTTTTTGTGATGGAAATGCATGTAACAATTTTACCTTCCATGCGTCCCAATTTAAATTAAAATCGTGCTGGTTATCGTACCAAATTTTTGCATGTCCAGTTAATTTATTTATCATGCAAAATATCCTTGCCTTGTCGTCCCATCCCAGTATATCACCTGTAGCGTCGATTGAATGCAGCCACTGCGACATCGTAATGTCCATAAAAACTCCTTTAAAGGATGGTACACTGTCGATTTTTCCTTGATAACCACCACTAGTTGTTTTACTTCTTAATTGTCGTTTTAACCTTTTCACATTTTTCCGAAAACACCTTTTATTATCATCGGAAGAACTTGAGGAAGTTGAGGAAGTTGTAGATTCCGAAGAACTATTTTCATCATCGTGACGAACGCGTTTTTGTTTATTTTTATTAGGCATATTTTATGGTGAATGTCAACAGCAATATGAATAATTAATGCGCACTTCGGTGCAGTTACACAAAACAATTAGATTGTTTAATGATAACCGTAAATAATCACAACAAGCACATAGGTTGAATCCCACTTCTGATTTGTTAGAAGAAACAACTATTTTATTATAAGCAAGTAAATTTTTAACATTCAACAACTTAACATAATAATCACACATCAGTCCACCCGTAAGCGACTCCAGTTCCACTGACTTCTTCCCCACCATTCTCTATTCGTGCGCACCAAACCATCACGCAAACGTCCCGGGGAATCCCCATCTAACAATATTTACAGAAAACCATAGCAAATCATATTGGAATGGTTTGTATTAAAATAAATAAGTATGTTATAGCAGTACTAAATATCTGAAATAAAATAAAATGCAATAATAATTATAATTATTATTATTATTAATATTGTTGTCTATTATAGAAGGAATCCTAAATATTCGGGGGTACAAAACTAGTGTGTGTAAAAATTTAAAGCTGCGTTCCACTTAAAGCCTACAATAATCGCAGTCGATCATAGGCGATCTTCAGACGTTACACTTAAAACCGTAGTTGTTGGGATCGAAATCAAAACGTTAAAAATATTGAATGATGTTATGGATTATTTTCATGAGAAACCCATGATGACCGTCTAATAATGTGGGTTGCTGTGGTAGTCATTCGTTCTTTACGTGCAAGGTTCAAAAGCATGAGAATGGATTCTGAAACAATTCCTTTTTCGGAAACGGAAACTATAAATATTTTTAAGCAATAAACAGAAATATTCCAATTAAATTTTAGCAATAATAAATATAGAAATTAACATAATAAAGATTAATATCAAGGTAAATATGAATAATACTAACTACATAAATAACAGGTTATATGGACAATGTTTTCTAATGTCCTATTTAAATTTCAACTCTGAAAAGTAAAAAATTGTACTTTAGATAATTTGCTAATCTGTAAATTCTTGACACATGTGAAAAGTTTTAACCGTATGAGCTCCTGTGGTACTTAACATGAACAGAGGTGGAGTGTTAACATTGAAAAGGCTGACTAAAAAGTTGTTACTGCTCAAAATTGGTAGACTGTCAAAATAATTATAAAAAACTTTGTAGAGAAAGTTCAAACTGAATATAAGGTCTTCTTGTGCAAAGATTTAGAGATACTAAAATATTTTAAGGTATTATCATAGTTTCTATTATGATATGAAACTTTCGATGTGTTAGATAAATACTTTGCAAGTTATTTTGTATTTTGTCTGTTCTTTCCTAAGATTTTGATATTATTAACATAATTTTGAAGGAAGACTATAGTTTGTAAAGAATTCATTTTAATATAATATGAGGGGTAAACTGAGGACCAAATCTTATAAGTTGGTTTTAGGAAACCCTAGCAAATCTGTGTTATCACTGTTTGGGACACCATAAATATTGTAGATAAATAGACAGCAATAAATTGCAAATTATTACATACCGCAGATAGTAAAGTTGAATCGATAGTAATACAATTTCCAGCCAAAATCGATACATCACTTTGTATCAACTGTAAAGAAAAGGCAAAAACCTAAAAGTTAACTGAATAAGTAAAAATATATTAACAAACAAAACAATAATAATTTACTTCTTTCCTTAAATCTGAATTTCTATTTGCCACAGACAACTTCAATAACTCTTTTTTCATTATGTTTATCTGAAAGCCAACTTGTTTAGTTTCTCTTTAGTTGAACAAGTGCACCATACCTTATTCATCAAACGATCGGCAGCCAGTACTACAGCGAGTGCATCCAACGTAAAATAAATTAAGAAACCTACAACTAATATATAACTTTCTGATGAGGTTGGCTTGTTAAGTAAATCAATTATGTTAAATCCTTGCGCAAAAATTACATAAAAATCAATCGATAAATTCATCAAGACAGGTAAAGCATACATTTCGTTGACACTGCTGAGTATATCGCTCATACTCTTATGAATTTCTCGAATTTTTGTTAAATAAATTGGCAATACTGCATAGTTCCGCTTCTTAAAAGTACTGCTTAGGTTATGAAATCTTTCGCTTATACTTAACATCCATGATAAATAAGTAACAGTGAAGGAAGTTTTAGTAATATTTAAAATGACTAGTATTACTGTAGCTTCTATACCGTTATTACTATTAATATGGACTGAGGTGACATAGATTGCTACATAGTGTAGAAAAAAATTTGAGACAAGATTCAACACAATCCAAATACATATGATGAAAAATACATAAAAATTTTTGTTCGCAATTCGTGCTCGTAACATTTTTTTATCCAAATCTACCATGTTTTTCCATGTATCTAGTATATTATGTCGGTTAATATAAGCACTCAAACATAGAAAAATTTGTAAAATTATATCGCAATGAACATCGTAAAGATTAATAAACCAATTAAGTAAATTCTTGTCTGATTTATTTGATTTGAAAATGTCAGAATTCAGTGATTTGTAGACCGAAATATATAAGTAAAATAAATGAGAAATTATTTTATAAGGATTTGTAATGTTAATTAATTTAAAAGTTCGGTTTCCATGTGACCCTTTAATTATAAAGTTAAATGTACCAGCGATAATTTCCAAAATATAACTTGGCATCATGGATGTGTAAAAACCTTCATCAAGAGAGTTTGATAAAACGTAGGTCTTTTGCGACATAATGATTGCCACTGCAAAGCAATAATGGTAGTCACTTAAACGTAATGAAAATTTGTTTCATAAATTATGTAGAAATATTTGTATTATTAGTATTAATCGCTTCGTAAACCCAACGGGATCGATAAGGTTGTTAAAGTTTGTTGCGCCCTTTAATGGATATATTTTTAAACCTATTAAAGACAAAAATAAATCAAAAATAGTATATCGATTGTTTTTTGCTCTTCAAGTTCTGTTTCCAAATAATCATTCTATGTTTTATATAAATAATGTTGTGTAGTGTTGCGGTTCCACGTACAATTAATTGCAATGATTGTATTTAATAAATACAAAATTACAAAGTTTTCCTTTTATGTCTCGGTTGACTACCCAAAATTTTAAGAACACAGATATCTTTTCCACCTGTCGTACCGATAAACTCTTTCTAATCAAGAATTGAAATTAAACCAAATAATCAAGTATAGAAATATATCCTTTTTATAAAAATTTTAAAAATGAAGAAAATTCAGCTTTCAAGAAATGATCGCCTAATAATAAAGAAAAAACGGTGACTCTATATAAAGTAGTTTCCTCACTGACCCACTCCTTAAAAGCGGAAACCATCAACCATAGACTAATCAAAATACTTCAATTGCAATGTTTGCTTATGTCACTGTTTTACTCAACTCAATTACTTTACTTTTTTAATTATCATAGTAATGCTTACAGTAATAGTCCTCGCAGTATTTTATCCTCGCTATGTTATCTCGACGATAATTTGACTTTTGGTTATAATGGTATATAAGTTATGAGTTTTATAGCTTGAGCATATTGTACTGTTATTTCCCCCTTGGGACCGAATAACAATAATCCAAAAACTTACGGCACGCTATGTTCCCGGAAACAAATTGATACTCAACTCTGGGTCGTGGATTCAGGTCCCTTTATCTTCTGAGTGTGTGTGTCCAGCCTTAGTATGGACCACCAAAATAAATTGGCTATTCGCAACAAAATAGATGTAACAGCCCCACGTTGGTTAAGCCAAAATAGATGTAATACTCCCACCATTGGTTAATCCAAAAAAAAAGGAAGCAACCCGGGCTTGAATTTGATTCAAAGTTCCAAATAGAGTCCCGCCTTAACATGGACCAATTGAGATTAACCTTACTACTATTGTGCAGGTAATACGCAATAAAAACCAAGTCCTTGATTCCGAAGAAAACACCCCGTTTTTCACTTATTTCTGCGGACTCCGCAAATCTGCGTCCGTTCGGCTTAACCAGCAAGCAGAAGTCTCCAAGCCTGTTCCAAAAACTTCAAATTACTACCATAAGAAACAAAATTTCAAAAAATTCGCTCTGTATCAAAGGGAACTTTCGCGGCAAATATTTGAAATGTTCACATAATTCTTTTCCAGATTCGTCGGCACAAATAACTTTAAAAACACTGGGTTTCAACAATGTTCCTCACCAATAGTGTAAATGAATTGAAACACAACTTTCCACCCTCTGATCTCCAGCCCCTAATGGGAGAGCTGACCAAAAACCAAAGAATAGTAGGATGGAAACAATCCATAAAAATCCTGGTTAAGAAGTAGTGTTGTCCCTTTTCGATATAGGCTAAGCTTTCTTTTTTTACACAGAAAAAAATCCTTGATGTTAAATTCGCACAATATTGTGTTCTTGAAATTGTGTTCTTGTTAATCCCAAATTGAGTTCTTGATAGGTACTGGGCTTGTTAGAAATATGCAAATTTTTGTACCTGGAAAATTGTATTGTATATGGTAACTATTGTTGTTTAAGTTCCACCCAATAATTGTGTTCTTAAGATTGTGCGAATTGTAAACGTAAAATTTTACTTGAATAATTATTATTAAAGCAGTAAAATTTGAAAAAAATTTTCATTTTTAGATTATATACATTTAATCCGTAATTATGCAAACGATTAAAATATAATTTAAATATTTACCGTTATTTATAGTTTTAACACGTGGATAATAATTTAAACTTAATAATTATTATTAATAATTCTCTTTGCTTAAAATTAACGAACATTTTAAGATTAAAGAATTTACTGCAATTAGAATTAAATGTTAAAAATTTAATCTAAAGAAGTGTGATAATCGTATTAATTTACTGTAAAATTATAAATTCAACAAAAGCTTAAGTAAACGTTAAAACATTAAAATTTTAACCGTAAGTAAAGACAACATACAAGAAATTTTATTTAGAACCTTTTATCACAAGATAGAACCAGAAAATATTGGAAAATATGAAAATTTCAAATACGTGGGGGGGGGGGGTCAAACAACGTGTTGTTTTTTAAAAAAGGTGAAAAATATAGTAAAATTATTGAATAATTTACAAAAGTATCTTATTACTTTTCGTTGTATCGTATTTATTTTTTAAATTCTACAATAATTTCACTATATTTTTCAACTTTTTTAAAAAACACCACGTTGTTAGATCCCCCCCCCCCCCGTATTTGACATTATTTCATATTTTCTGGTTTTCTTGTGACAAAAGGTTAAAACTATTTCTAAATAAAATGACTTGCATGTTGTTCTTTAATTAGGGTTAAAATTTTAATGTTTTTAAATTTTACTTAAGTTTTTTATAAGTTAATAATTTTAAAATAAATTAAATACGATTATCACACTTCTTTAGATTGTTCTTTTAACATTTAATTCTAATTACAGAAAAATTCTTTAATCTTAAATTTTGAACTTTCAGCAAACAGAATTATTAATAATTATTAAGTTTAAATTTTTAAAATAAAATTATAACCCACGTGTTTAAAACTATAAGTTAGGGTAATTGTTACGGTAAATATTTAAATTTTATTTTAATCGTTTACGTAATGTAATATTTTAACGTTTGCTTAACGTTTTGTTAACTTTATATTAAAATTTTAAAATTAAAACAATTTTAATGTAAAGAATTAAATGTTATAAAACAGAAATCTAAAGAAGTGTGATAATCTGATATTGTAAAATTATAAATATAGAAAAACTTGAATAAGCGCAAAAATATTAGAATTTTAACTATCAGTAAGAATAACATTGATTAAATTTTATTATTTTTGAATTATTTCATTTTTGTTAACTCGATATATTTTATTTATTAAATTTAAAATTAATTCTCCAAGCATAAGTATAACTTAAGCTTATTATTATAATTCCCTTCGTAGACCAGTGAGTACAGCGTACGCCTATAGATCCAGAGGTTACAGGTTCAAATCTTCAAAATCAAAAAAAAGGTAAGTAAAATTTGTCAAGTGTTTTCCCCTACTGCAATTAAAATTTATCGCAATTTAAAAATGAAAGTATAATAATAAATTAAGATCTGTGAATACAGATTTTTCTAATAATAATTTATTTATATATTAAAAATTTTATTTTAATAAATTTTCTTATCAAAACACAAAATTGTGTTGTGGACTAGTAAAAAGGTTTTACCATAAGAAGGCATAATTTGGGTTGTATGCAGGTATAGATAGGTTGACCCAAAAGTTTACCTGCTTGGAACACAATGTTTTACTTGTAACCTATTTCAACCCAAATTTTACCTGGAGTATGCACAATTTTACTTACGTTTAGCACAATTTTTTTTCTGTGTACAAGTAGGGAGAGCCGGAGTCATAGGAACTGTAAAATAATCTTAGTAGCTTCCGAAATAAAACAGGTCATCAAACAATAACAAAGTTTATTGATAAGGCAAATGCAAATGTAAATGTACGACGTGTTATTAACAAGCAAATACAAATTATTATAATGCTGAACTAAAATGGTCCAGCTAATTTTAAAACGGTAGCAAAGTACCTCAAACAAATGATGAATCACACCAGTGCGTGAATAATTATAGTACATCAAAGTTTGAATGCAAAGGCAGTTATTATGGTCTAAGTTACAAAAGAAAAAGCAAAAATAGGTTACCTTAAGATATCTGTCGGTACTCACACAATCAAAAATGACAATCAATGTTCTTCTCTCGCAACAGACCGTGCCTAATAATTGAATCAACACTGCATTGGTATCAAAAACAAACAAACGGCGCACTGTCACCTTTATCGCGATCGTTGGTGGTTTCACCTGAGCACAAAGCATTTGTTAACTATTCGTAGTCGGGTTGAAAACGATGGTCCTACTTGCATTTGAAAGATGAACTTGAATATTCCAACAAGGAACATCAACGAAGTAAATAAACTATTTACTCAGATCTCCCGCCATTGACAAATTGAAGATCGTGATCAACAACAACACTGCGCATGGATGGTAACAAAAGACAGCTGTTACTCCCAATGACGAAAATAAATTCCAGATATTCGGAATGCTCGAGTCATAAGAACTGGTATAAAACAGAAAAACCGCTTAAACTAATACTGCACACATGGTAACACAGTAGTTACAAGACGAGGTAATGAACTTTTTACTAAAAGTTTGACCACGGGTCGATGCGGTTTACCCTGAAGCTCGAGGTAGACTGAATTAGAATCGTCGAAAAATGCAGTATAGGCACTGGCAAGGCCACGCGCTAATATTCTATTGGTTGGGGCAGGTCAGGTGATTTGATAAGACTGCAGGTAAAGCGGCCTTGAAGAATAATGCCGTTCAAAAATAAAATGGTGCATTATAAAAAATAGGGAAGAAAGGCAAAAATAAGGAGGAAAGGCAAACGAAAACCATTAACAAATTTTCGTTACAGAATGTCTTCGCGGTATCAATTTTTGACCATTTTATCACAAAATTATGCTCGACTTTTGTGTGGGTAAATGGCAAAATACAAGTTTCAAGCACTTAATTTTTTACTTTCACGTTCGATACATCAACAACGATCAACGGTAGGCGAAAAATTCGTATAAACTAAATTGTACAGTATAAAATGTTTAACAAAAAAGTATTGATTCACAATTTTCGTACCATAACGGAGAGTCGATTTATCGCAAGAAAACAAAATTTATCCCTTTTTTCAAAGTGGCGGAGGAAGCTCCCAGGAAATCTTGGTCGAAAACTTCAAGTTAAGCTTTTCTAAGCCTCCCCTACACAATATATAAAAATCAGCCAGTTCGGTTCATTTGCATTTATATGCCATTTTTTCGGACATAATGACTGGACTATAAGTCTAATTTCATTCTTTGTCAAAAGAAGAAGCTTTTTAGCCTCTGCAGTCGAGTACTATATGAATTTCTTCGCCTGTCTTTGTCCTGGTGTAATTTCCAGAGAGTTTCTTTGCTCTCTGCCTCCCATTTTTGGACCTCCAGCTCCCTGTGTGCTTTGGTTAACTCACAGTATGGTTCAGGTCCAATCGGGGGCGCTCTTGAGTCTGATCTAGCCAGTCTACTATCTAGTCAAAAAAACAAGCCAGAATAATTCGCCCACGAAAGGCTTCAAGCATACAAAGGTAATATAAAGTTTAAAAAAAAATCCAGTAAGATTCATTAGAAAATTTTTATTAATTTTATCAGTAAATAATAATTAACTATTAGGATTATTATATTACAATATGTGGTGGTTCTGTAGAGTGTAGAATATTTGAAGAAAACCATAGCAAATCATATTGGAATGGTTTGTATTAAAATAAATATGTATATTACAGCAGTACTAAATATCTGAAATAAAATAAAATGCAATAAATAATTATGATTATTATTATTGTTGTCTATTTTATAGAAGAAATCCGAATATAAATATACGGGGATACAAAATTATTTTAGATTCTTAAGGCTGCAAATACCTACAATAACAAACCTAAAACCGTAGTTGTTGGGATCAAAGTCAAAACGTCAAAAATATTGAATGATGTTATGGATTATTTTCTTGAGAAGCCCATGACGACCGTCTAATAAGGTGGGTTGCTGTGGTAGTCATTGGTTCTTTACGTGCAAGGTTCAAAAGCATGAGAAAGGATTCTGAAACGATTCCTTTTTCGGAAACGGAAACTATAAATATGTTTAAGCCATAAACAGAAATATTCCAATTAAATTGTGCCAATAATAAATATAGAACTTAACATAATGAAGATCAATATCAAGATAAGTATGAATAATACCGAATAATACTAACTACATAAATAACAGGTATTATTGACAACGTTTTTCTAATGTCATATTTAAATTTCTGCTCTGTAAACTAAAAAATATTCTACTTTAGATAATTTGCTAATCTGTAAATTCTTGACACATGTGAAAAGTTTTAACCGTTGAGGTCCAGTGGTACTTGATTATGAACAGAGGTGGAGTTGTCACATTGCAAAGGCTGACTAAAAATTTGATACTACTCAAAATTGGTAGACTGTCAATATAATTATCAAAAACTTTGTAGAGAAAGTTCAAACTGAATAAGGTCTTCTTGTGCAAAGATTAGAGATACTAAAATGTTTTAAAATACTTTGCAAGCTATTTTGTATTTTGTCTATTCTTTCCTAAGATTTTGATATTATTAACATACTTTTGAAGGAAGACTATAGCTTGTAAAGAATGCATTTTAATATAATATGATGAGTAAACTGAGGACCAAATCTTATATGTTGGTTTTAGGAAACCCTAGCAAATCTGTGTTATTCACAGCTTGGGACACCATAAATATTGTGGATAAATAGACAGCAATAAATTGAAAATTATTACATACCGCAGATAGTAAAGTTGAATCAATAGTAATACAATTTCCAGCCGTAATCGATATATCGCTTTGTATTAATTGTAAAGAAAACGTAAAAACCTACAAGTTAACTGAATAAGTATAAATATATTAACAAGCAAAACAATAATAATTTACTTCTTTCCTTAAATTTGAATTTCTATTTGCTACAGACAACTTCAACAACTCTTTTTTCATTAAGTTTATCTGAAAGCCAACTGCTTTAGTATCTCTTTAGTTGAACAAGTTCATCATACCTTATTCATCAAACGATCGGCAGCCAGTACTACAGCGATTGCATCCAACGTAAAATAAATTAAGAAACCCACAACTATTATGTAACTTTCTGATGAGGTTTGCTTGTTAAGTAAATCAACCATGTTAAATCCTTCCACAAAAATTATATAAAAATCAATCGATAAATTCATCAAGACAGGTAAAGCATACATTTCGTTGACACTGCTGAGTATATCGCTCATACTCTTATGAATTTCTCGAATTTGTGTTAAATAAGTTGGAAATACTACATAGTTCCGCTTTTTAAAGGTGCTGCTTAGATTATGAAATCTTTCGCTTATACTTAGCATCCATGATAAATAAGTAACAGTGAAGGAGGTTTTGGTAATATTGAAAATAATTAGTATTACTGTAGCTTCTATACCATTATTACTATTAATATGGACTGAGGTGGCATACATTGCTACATAGTGTAGAAAACAATTTGAGACAAGATTCAACACAATCCAAATACATATGATGAAAAATACATAAAACTTTTTGTTCACAATTCCTGCTCGTAACATTTTTTTATCCAAAACTACCATGTCTTTCCATGTATCTAGTATATTATGACGATTAATATAAGCACTCAAACATAGAAAAATTTGTAAAATTATATCGCAATGAACATCGTAAAGATTAATAAACCAATTAAGTAAATTCTTGTCTGATTTATTTGATTTGAAAATGTCAGAATTCAGTGATTTGTATACCGAAATATATAAATAAAATAAATGAGAAATTATTTTATAAGGATTTGTAATGTTAATTAATTTAAAAGTTCGGTTTCCAGATGACCCTTTAATTAAAAAGTTAAATGTACCAACGATCATTTCCAAAATATAACTTGGCATCATGGATGTGTAAAAACCTTCATCAAGAGGGATTGATAAAACGTTGGTGTTTTGCGACATAATGATTACCACTGCAAAGCAATAATGGTAGTCACGTAAACGTAATGAAAATTTTTTTAATTCATTTTTCATAAATTATGTAGAAATATTTGTATTAGTATTAGTCGCGTTTAGCTTGAGCTTATTGTACTGTTATTTCCCCCTTGGGACCGAATAACAATTTTTTTTTATTTCAATTAGTTCTTACAATCTGTCTATACAATAAACATTATTAGGTCTCGTAGAAATTTTCCACTGAACATTTTCTTTTAATAACAATTTGGGTGTTATAAATTTAATTTGAGACGGTCATTGCCTTGCAGCTAACGCAGTTGGATGCAAATGCGGGGCACCGAGTTCAAACCTGGGGAGAGTCAAACTTTTTTATGACTGATCTCCGTGCTTCGGAAGGCACGTTAAGCCGGTGGTCCCCTCTGGGTTAGTGAATTGCCACTATTAACATAAAAACAAGGATACATTGTAACGTGCCAAAACGGCCTTACGACACATTGTCCCAAGATGGAATCGGGACATTCTCTCGACACTTCGGCGGCCGTCAGCTCAGTGTAGACGGGGGGAGGGTTCATTTCAAGGACACCGGAGGCGGAGGTCAAGAGTTTAATAAAAGAAAATCACAATTGGGAGGGGAGGTCGAAATCTAAGGGCGCCACCAACAAAAGCAATCGGTCGCGAATCATCGTGAGTATCCGTTGGATGATACTCACGACCAACATTCACACCGTAGGGTAATCTCAAAACAATCAAAATCTGTGATAAGATAGCATACATATAATGAGAAAATAAACATAACCTATTAAAAATAAACAAATATAAAATAAAGACATAACATAAAAAAAATAAATATAAACTATTTGACAAACTAACCTTCCAGTAGACTATTAACAGTCTCGCTTGAAATCGAAATCTCTAGCTCTGAAAGATCTAACCCAAAATTTAAGGCAACTACCTTTTGTTTACTCTAAAACCTAAATAAAATTATTAAACCCAAATTTAGCGTTCACACCTCAAACAGAAGGGACGCTTTTGTAAATCCAAAATTAGAAGATATGACCTGAATATGGTTCGCCCAAAACTTTAGTAGCATAAAAAAATACACTAACTTAACTCTAACGCAACTATGAAAACTAAAATTTATAAGCAAATACGAAAATACTTAAAATCAATGAATCAATAACGCAAATATAACATACAAATGAATATAAAAAATTTAAATAAGGTATGTTTCTCGAAATGAATATCCACCAGTGAATCGCGATAAACAGGAAAGCCGAACGGTACTTGATAAATAACACAAACGTAAACTAAACTGATTTTGTAGAATTTTACGACGAACAAAAATGTAATTGAATAATTTAGTATGTTTATAGACAACGCCAAAACTCCGACATTTAATTTAGAGTCATAAATGAATTTGAAATCACAGGGAACGCCTACACATAATCGGGGGGTCGTTTTGTTGGGAACTAATACACCAGAGTAATTTTGTAACACAACGCGAGAAGAATCCGCGAAAGTCAATCGCTTAAAGAAAAATAATAAAGTTATATTACCTCCATTTTGTAAAATAAATTTATCGATATCAGGTTGAACGTATGTCCTAAACGAGTCCTACAGAAACGGTACAATTTTCTAAAGTACGGTCCTGTGTACACCATCTGACGGATAAAACGATGACTCACCATGACGTAATAATAATATGACGCAATAACCTGAAGCAACATTCCCAATTCCAATCGACTATAAAAAGAAATTCTAAATTTCCAAATCTTCATACCAAAACAACAAATGGAAACGAATAACCAAACGACGACATCCTTTTGTGACCCCCTCAAGGTAACCAACCTAATGCGCACATACTAATGGCGGAAGCTCGACATAATGCAAAACCAAGGTTACTTTCGTTTAGTCAAATAATTCGCAGTAAAGCGGTACTTCGGGGGCGACAAAACCAAAACGAAATCACAATTTCGCCACCGAACGATTCTGACTAATTTTACCATCTTCAACCCATAAAAGGAACACAAAAAAAATCTTTCACAACAACAAACACATCCATCGTGCTTCAAGTTTCAAACATAAAACGACGTAATTTTCACACTTCTCCACGTCATTCATTACATCAACCATCTATGTTTAATCTGTCAAACTACGAATCTGTATGAGGTTTTCCTTTCAAACAAAACTAGAGGTCGGTAGTAGGTACATAATTAAAACTAAATTATAAATTATTGAATAAATAAATGACTTGGATAAAATTTTGAAATCAGAATCGAAAAGGAATTTATTTGTAAGGATCGTAAGGATGTAAATTAAACATTGTTACGGCTGAAAACTAAATTAACCAACAATTTCAATGCTATACCGGGTGTTTCAAAATAAATGAGTCTTACTATTAAAATTAATATTACAACATGGCACATCTGACGGCAAGTCTAGCAAGCTACCTAGTGGATGTAAAATTTGTATATGCTCACAGAACCAACACTGCCAAGGATACGACGCAGATGTTGGTAATAACAAGCCTTAAGGCTTAAACTAAGAAGAAGAAGAAATTTAATTCATTGGGCAAATCGAGTAGCTAGATCAGCTATCTTGAAGCGCTTCAATATTTATTTTGTCTTATTTCGTTTGAGTTGTCCAGTTGGCTAGTTCATTGGGATGGTTTTCCAATCTGTTTCTGTAGTTTGTGTAATTCTTGTGGATTTCGTCCCGAATAGAATTTAGACCCAAGTCCTGTTGTATGACAAACGAATACAAAAACTTACGGCACGCTAGGTTCCCGAAAAAAAATTGATACTCAACTCTGGGTCGTCGATTCAGGACCCTTATCTCCTGAGTATGTGTGTCCAGGCTTAGTAGGGACCACCAAAATAAATTTTCTCACCCACTGTTGGCTATTCGCAACAAACTAGGTGTAACAGCCTAACGTTGGTTAAGCCAAAATAGATGTAGTAGCCCCCAAAAAACGGAAGCAACCCGGGCTTGAATTTGATTCAAAGTTCCAAAAAGAGACCCGCCTTAACATGTACCAATTGAAATTAACCTTACTACCATGTACATACAGGTAATACGTAATAAAAACAAAAAACACCACGTTTTTCACTTATTTCTGCGGACCCCGCAAATCTGCGTCCGTTCGGACACAAATAATTTTAAAAACACTATACTGAAAAAAGTGGATGTAATTTTACAAATATTTTACGTTAATATATGTGTAATTTTCCATGAAATATCATGTAATGAATTTTTTCCATATGTTTTACAAGTAAAATAGTCGTGTTTTAGTAATTTTACAATAATTTTTATAACCTTTCCTCTACTAGTATAATTTTACTGGCAAATGACAAGTAAAATTTACAAATACTATGTAATTTTTAGAAAGTATGTAAAATTACGTAGTTAATGTAAAATTACGTAGTTAATGTAAAATTGTGCACCTTAATTCAAGGAATGCTCAGGAATGCAGACGATATATTGTCGCCTATTTGCCCGGCATCTTTTCAATCTGTGATTGTGCTTTGTACTTTAGTACGCTTTGCGGTGTGCGAGTTATTAGACGTGAAATATAAATTACTAGCGGACCCGGCGAACTTCGTACCGCCTGAGAATCAATAAATGTTGTGTTAACGTATTAGCCGAATTAAATTAAGTTTTTTATCAAGATAAAATGAATTTTATTAAAATAATACTAAAATAATTATATAAAGTAAGTTCAATACATGCACAACAAAAATTAAAATGCAATGTATTTTAATAATTACGTGAGTTACATTCATTTCAATGTATTATTACTAAGGCTGGGAATCAAAATCGAATATAATCAACTAATCGAGTATTGGAATATTTGAATATGAATATTTTCTCAACGGCACTATTCAAATTATTCGAATATTCAAATTATAATCGAATATTAAAATTATTCGAGTGACTATTCGAATATTCGAGTAATTTGAATGATTCGAACAAAAAAATGTTAAAAATTCCCAGCCTTACTCTATACGGGGGTGGTTTTGAGGGTTCAAACCCCCCCATGGGAGAGCAAGAGGTTAAAAAAATGGTCTAAAAATTATTTTGTGCAAAAAATGGAATATAATCAAGTAATCGAGTATTCGAATATGAATATTTTCTCAAGTGCACTATTGAAATTATTGGAATATTTAAATTATTCAAATAATCATTCGTATATTCGAATAATTTGAATATTCTTGTGATTTCTCGAAGAATATTCGAATACAAAAATGTTAAAAATTCCCAGCCTTAATTATTACATTGAAATGAATGTAACTAACGTGGCAGCAAGGCATTTGCTTTATTGAAGCGAATTGAAATGATTTGTTGTAACATTGTTGCACAACTTCCTGTGAAAAGTATTGGTTGATTGGGTTGCACTCGGGTTAATTCCCTTCATTGAAGCACCGTGTGATATACAACATTTTTTGTTTTTTTGTCAGGTGCGAGAACGAACAAAGCGGATGGTTTGCCGACACGTGAACATGCTACGTACATAATATTATAATACATATTCATGCATATGACGGGGGCTGCCAATGTAAGTCGCCGGTAAAATAGTCAATCGACCAACATTAGCTTCATCTCCTTCGGTGTTGATTGCATCACGTAAATGAATGTACTCCTCCGATCGCAGTTTAGCTTGGTTAAACCGAATGAAATTGACACGCTCCGTTTCAATTCATCGAGCTAACATTCTTGGTAGTCATTTGAAATGTATATAGGTGAAATTAGTGTAATGTTAAAATTATTATATGGAAACTCATCGCTTAATGGATTTACCATTTTGATATTCAAGTGATATCCATCGTTCCCTTGCGAAAACATCAGCGGGTATTGCAATGCATCGTATGCAATGCCAAATTATTAACAACCTTTCACTGTTCACTTTATGTTATTATTATAAATAACACTATAAAATTAAGCACACAATTAAAAATTACTTAATAAAGCAATTATCGATGCTCGCAGAATTACATCATAAGACTGTAAAAATAATCACACAATTCAAAATTACATAATGAAGCAATATTATCGATGCGAAAACCTGAAAACAATCACATAACCTCACAAAGTGAAAAACTTTGAAGGCAACTAACCGCATGTATCAGAGATGGCGCGTTGTACACCGATTTAAATGTTTTTAGATTTTTTGTAATAATTGTTTTTAGTGAAATTTTCCCATGTTTTAATAGTTATTATCCTAATGAGGGTGGAGACAAATGCACCAAATCAAAAATCATAAAAATCGGTCCAGCCGTTCTTGACTTATAAAGGGACAACATACACGACTTTGTTTTATATACCGTAAAACGGGGTAACTTTGGGACTGCAGTATTACTTTGGGACACCCGCATTATTTTTTACTTCTCCCTCTATATACCAGTAATTCTAGTACCAATCGGCCCTTTTATCATTTTATCACCAAAAGTAGAGTATTAACTCTTAATTTATGTGATTTAGCAACAGTTTATTTTTAGCAGGAATCCCCTAGAGGTGTAAAACTGACCTTCACAGAAACAGGTGTTTAGTGCATAGTGTGTATAATTTCTATCGGTGGAGTGAAACTAACAACATTAATTTAATTCGGGTAAGAGGATCGAAAAATTCAATATTCTGTCACAGTTTTACAATAAAGAAAAATCTTAAAAGTCGAAACACATGTGAAATATAAATAATTTTATAAAAAGTTGTAACCTTCAGGGGTAACTTTGGTACATGTCTTAAAGCAAAGAAACAACTCATCGGCCGATGTTCCAGAATGAATGGAGATTATTTAAGTTACCTAGGTGTTGTATCTACCTATATTATTTAAGTTTACCTAATTTGTTCCTTTTTAATAAAGAAAATGTTGTTTTTTTTTTAATAAAACAAATTATTTGTTCAAGCACCATTTTTCTAATTCCCGTTTCCTTGTCCCTTTACTGATTAAAAAAAATGCAACTTTTCCCTACCGAAATCAAATTTTTAATCTACTTTATCATAGTTAGGTTTATAATTGATAAAAATGTATTTTAAACAAAGATATCCATAAAAAAAGTTCCTGTCCCTTGGTAGTCATCTGAAATGTATATAGGTGAAATTAGTGTAATGTTAAAATTATTATATGGATACTCATCGCTTAATGGATTTACCATTGGGACACTTTTAAGGCCCATTTTCTTAGTTGTGAAAACGATAAAATAATAAATTCTATGTAGATTTTATGTAGTCCCAGTAGAACTTTTATACAATCCTACTGCCAACTAAATTTTATAACTAATTACGATTTTATAACCAAAAAACTATAAAAATTGTACCAAAGTTACCCCGGTTTACGGTATATAGATTGTAAGTGTGATTTTGTGACCTTCAAACGTCGACGTCGAGTAATACAATCAAGTAATTATTAATAGTCCACTACCTGAAAAAAAGAAAAATAAGTTGTAAATTTACTTATTACATGTGAAATAACAAAGTAAATTCACATAGTTAATGCGAAATCACAAAGTAAAATCACATTATTAATGTGGTAATAGAAGATGATATGTAAAAATGATGTTACATGTCTCAAGTTCTTTTACATGATCAATGTAAATGATTACATGTATTATGTAATTTTACATGACTAATAGATGGCCACTGGTGACCATCTATAAGTAACGTAAAATTACATAATTTTTTCTTTCAGTGTAGGTTTCAACAATGTTCCTCACCAATAGTGTAAATGAGTGTCATCGGTATCAATTTTTGACCTTTTTATTACAAAATTATGCTCGACTTTTGTGTGGGTAAATTCACCCTTCTTATGACAACAAATTACCTGTACAACCTCGCACTGTAATTCGTTTCACTACAATATATTTGCCGATATTGGAAAGGTTCTTCGTAATACCAACAAAATTTGGATTTTTAATTATGGATTAATTATAAATTCTTATTTTTAACCAATGTCAATGTACCAAAAATATTAGACGCGAGATTTATGATCGCTTTTACACCAGATCCTTTGTAGGCAGTTTTGGTAGTCGTTTGATACCTACTGTTTGCTTTTGGGATCAGTATGCGTCCAGACACACTACGACAGGTGGCGTCAGATGACCGGGGTATCTTTCCAACTTTTAACGTTATGGATTTATGTGATTGATAGCTCGTTTGCATTGTACCGCAAAACCAGGGTGCATCTGATGAGACTATGCCGTTTGGCTAAAGTCGAAATCAGCTGATAATCCAATGAGGTTTTTGTAGGTTGGTGTTTTCGACTTCTTTCGCATTTCATGCGTCTTTTGTTGGTGAAGTCTGGTTTATCTTAACTAATTACACTTTGTCAATCGTGTGTGTTGGTCCATTGTGATGATGGTTGTGTGTCGTTAAAGAGATCTTCTTCCTGAATACCAAAAATAGTTTCCGAAACTGGTCATTGTTTGAATCTATAGATTGTTATTGATTTATTATTTAATTTATTAAACTTGTGGGGAGATTATTACACTAAAGCTCTAAAGTTTTATAACTCCAAATGTAAACAACAATACAATATGTACCTACCTAAAATATTTGAAAAATATCCTAAGAATTCACATTTTAAAGCTTTGTATTAAAATAAATATATATGTTACAGCAGTACCAAATATCTAAAATAAAATACAATAAATTAATATTGTTTAATACATCATAATATTATTGCAAATAAATGCACTAAACTAAAGAAATAGTAAACTTAGCAAAAGTTTTGTAACGAAAGATGTAAACTTGTTCAAATAAATCAGTACGTAACAGGAACTTGTGTTACTCTGTAATGTTATTCTATAAGTTCTGTGGTAATCCACGTCTATCTTCAGTGTATTGAGACCGATACCCGCCAAATAAAGTTAGAAGAAGTAATTTGTAAGTCACGCAATAATTATTCATAGTTACATATTTTGGGTTTCAGGGACCTAGTAGTTCTGCATTTTTTACTGTTTAACACACCATGTTGTGTTGCTGATGGGAATTAAAAATATATTAGAAATAAAACTATTATTGCATACCGCATTCAATAAAGGTATATCAATGGTGATACAATTTCCAGCTGTAATTGATACATCACTTTGTGCCAACTGTAACGAAAATGCAAGAACCTAAAAATTAACTGAAATTAGTAATGAAACACTGATGAACAACAATAATTAACTTCTTTCCGTAAACTTGAATTTCCATTTGCTACAGACAATTTCAACAACTCCCTCTTCATTAATTTTATCTGGAAATGAACTGATTTAGTATCTGTTAAATAGAAAAGTTAGCATACATACTTTATTCATCAAATGATCTGCTACCAGCACCACAGCGACTGCATCTAACGCAAAATAAATTAAGAAACCTAAAACTACGTAATTTTCTGATGAGGTTTTCTTGTCAAGTAGTAAATCCACTAAGTTAAATCCTTCCGTAAATATCACAAAAAAATCATTAATTAAATTCATTATGATAGGCAAACAATACATTTTATTGATATTGCTGATTATATCGCACATACTCTTGTGAATTTCCCGAATTTGTGTTAAATAAGTTGGCAATACCACATAGTTCCGCTTCTTGAAAGTGTTGCTTAAGTTATGGAATCTTTCACTTAAACTTAACATCCACGATAAATAAGTAACAGTAATCGAAGATTTACAAAAATTCAAAACGAAAAGTATGATTGCAGTTTCTATATTATTATTAGTATTCATATAAATTTCGGTAACATTCATTTCAATAGTGTGCAGAAAAAGATTTGTAATGCTATTCAACACAATCCATACACATATTATATTGAATATGTACAAATTTTTATTCACAATTCGTGCTCGTAACATTTTCTTATCCAAATGATGCATTTCTTTCCATGTATGTAATATTACATGACGGTTCAAATATGCACTCATACAAAACAAAATTTGTAAACCTATATCACAATGAACATCGTAAAAGTTAATAAACCAGTTAAGTAAATTTTGGTTTGATTTACTTTTTTTGAAAAAGTCATAATTCTTTAATTTGTATACCGAAATAAATAAATAAAATAAATGAGAAATTATTTTATATCGATTTGTAATGTTAATTAACTTAAATGATCGGCTTCGATGTGACCCTTTGATTAGAAAGTTAAATGTACCAACAATCATTTCCAAAACATAACTTGGCATCATGGATGTGTAAAAATCGTCATCATTCAAGCAGATTGATACATCGTTTTTCTTTTGCAACATATTGATTACCACCGCTAGACAATAATAAATGCAATGTACACCACCTTGGGAGTGCTCAAAAATAATGAAATGTGTTTGAAGTGAAACTTGTTTGTTGTCATTATATTTCAATTATGCTAAAACGTTACTTTTAAATTTTTTGTACTCTGGTTAATAGTTCTACTATAGACCAGTGATTCTCAACCACTGTGCCGCGGCACTTTTGTGTGCCGAAAAATTCTAAAAGTGTGTCACCAAATTTGAGATATATAGTTATATTGATATTTTTGTTATAGGTCAGTAAATAATTTTGTGCCGCCAAATTTTTGAAATCATTAAAAGTGTGCCGCAACAAAAAAAAAAGGTTGAGAATCACTGCTATAGACTTTGACAACTGAGACTAAAATTGCAATTTAAGTCTGGGGTGTATAAAATTCTTTGATACTGTCATGTAATTTTGACACTAAGAACAGTGGAAAACTGTGGAAGGATGCCCGGGAAAATGTTTCAAGTATTTTGTTTAAGAAAGTTTTGGCAAAGATAATAATTTGAAGGAGTTCGCTTTGGTTTGTGTTAAGTTGTAGTTTTCTGTATTGGGAAGACTCTACCAACAAATCATTTTATTTTATAAGAAGGAAAAATATCCTTCTTTTTGTTGTTTGTTGTTTTCAAATGCATAATTTTCCTAGTTTTGCAGTTGTAAAACCCTACCCTTAATTGATTAATTGAAAATCTAGTTATAGTGAGAAGAAAGACAATTAATAAAGAGTTCAGTTTTTCTTTGATAATAAAAAAGTTGTGTTTTTGATATAATATTATGATCGTTGTAATTAATTAAATAAAGATCTGAATATAAAGAATAAATAAAGGTTGAAAATTAGGTATATGATAATCATATAATACTGATATGTTTAAAATACTGAACATATTATTTAAAATACTGACCATTTATTTAAAATATGTAACGAATTTTTTTCAATTTGTTACTTAGTTTTCCTTTTCATACCATTTCGCAATATTCCTGAGTAAATTTATTGCATTTTGTTATGCAGATGGTCGTGAACTGCGAACGTTCGAATTTGATAGGAATATTTCCGGCGTAGCATTTTTAATTGAAGACAGTTACCTCTGAGTATCTAAGAACCGAGAGATCATATTTTTGTTGCGACAGTTTTCTGAGTGCCGATTTGGAGTGTGTTTATTTCGTAATAATGCTTTTCTGGCTCTCTGGCTATGTTTTTGGTGCTACTGTATAACATCTGACAGTAGATAGGGTAACTCAAAAATGTGCAAGGATGTGCGACCATTTTGGATTTCTTCAAGTTGGCAACATCCTATTGTTATTGTTTTAGAATGATCACTTGAGAACTTCTTTCCATCGTTTGGTTAATTAAAGTTAGTATCAGCAAATCAATTACAAATATTTTGGCATTAGAAACCAAGTCGACCGCTCAGAAAATCGGAATTGTACTTAATCGCACGACTACATAGGAATTTTTTTCAATTTGTTGCTTGGTTTTCATTTTCAAATCATTTCGCAATATTCCTGAGTACGCCCATGCATTTATTTTAAATGCAATTGTAAATTCATTGCATTTTGTTATGCAGATTTTCGACTAATATTTATTGTGCTGTAATCCGTTTCGCAGGGGCAAGTTCTCTTCGACTTAAACAGATGTTTTAACACCATCCAAACGATGGAAAGAATTTCCCAAGTGATCATCCAAAAACAATAACAATAGGATGATAGATGTTATTAATAATTATTAATTAAAATCGCACATTTGAGTATCTACAAAATAGATGATTGTCATTTTGACAGAATGCAACATCAAAATTTAGCGCTAACAGCATAAGCTAAATTTGCCAATTGATGGTTACAAGATTTCGAAGCACCCTATATACCTTTGTTTACGTTTATTGTTTATAACAAAATTTTGGTAATTTTGATTTGGAACCAAACAAAAAGGATATGAATTTTGTCAAGTTAGTTGATAAGCGCTGATTAGAATAAGCAAGTGATTTTGCATATTTTGGCTATTAACGACGATTTAATATAGAAAGTGCGAATTTTACAATCGATATCGATTTATTAGTTAAATTAACGTAACCAATTTAACTCCGGTTTTCGGATTACATAATCGTATCGGTCATTGTTTACGAGGGGACGTCAAAAGTTCAACGTATTTTTCCACCTGGTGTGGGTTCAATCCAGTAAATTCGAGGCTGCTATTTTAATTCAAGTCCCAAGTAACACCAATGTCAGTTTTGTGCCAGTTTAGTATTGATTTATGACGAATATGTACATATTTTTTCATAACTGAAAAATATGTACCAAAATGGTACCTTAGTGGCACATAATTTTTAGTTCATATTTGCACCGTACTATTTATGTACAGTTTTAATGCATATATTTTCATACCGTTTTTTTGAAGCAAATTACTGTATCGAATCAGCATTGAAATTTTATTAACTAAATAATATTAGATTATATGGTATCGTTTCGGTGCTGTAAAAACATTAAAATTTTGTTACTATAATTTCATTGTCCAATATGTACAGGTATTTTATTAATTGGAGGGTACGATTTTTACTTTACCTATTTGATGCATATTAGTAGTTACAATTTCAGCATATTATAATTTATAAATTTACTTTAATTATAAAAATTATTTATGATGTTTAAATTTATTTAAATCTTATTAAAACATTAAATATATTTGAAATGTTTTTATTACTAGATACTAATAATTAATAATTATGACATTGAAGTAATAATAATTAAAAGAGTATACGTTTTTCTTAGAAATGGAACAAATTTCGGTGACACGATGCGGACGCTTTACCGATTATGATCTAAAATGCATTGAAATTTTATTAACTAAAAAATATTTGCGTATCTTGTAGGGATTAGGCACTTCTTTTTTATACTTAACGCGTTTTTATTGAATTATTTAAAAATATATTAATTCATTGAAGATTAATACTAATTATAACTTAAATAATTGATATAATTATTATATTGAATTGAATTATTCAAAGCTGAAATTTATTAATATTGTGCGGTTTGGTAATGGTAAAATATAATATAATGTCATAATATTTATGACACGTGTTTTGCCATTTTCTGCATTTCATATACTAGGTATCTAGTAATAATTTTCATTTGTTAAAACTAAAAATATTTTATTTATTTTAATTTAACAATGATATTTTAAACTACGAAATTAAAAAATTGTAATAGTCAAGCATTGCATTGTATAAAATGTATAGTAGTAACCTCTAGATAGGTCTGAAGGTTAACTCGACGCCTACGACGCTGACGCAACATGGTAACCTAGGTTCAAACCCCACCTCGGCTGGATTTTTCTAGTAAGTACATAAGTATAATTTAACGATATTTTTCAGATACACTGGGCGCATGGCAAACAAATGGATTAAATTAAAAATGATAATTTAATATTATTAGGGGAGAGGTTTGCAGGTTGCCACCCATTAGCTTTTTTGCTCATAGCTCGTCACAAAATCAACATATTGTTGATATTATAATATTCGTTGGAAAGAGGAACTCAAAAGGCACAATCCTGACGTAGAAATTATTTGAATTTTCAAAAAATAAAAGTTATACAGGAGTTTTTCAAAAGTACCTAAAATTGAGCTCTTGAAATTTAGACTTGCAAGTTGCCACCCATCGAGAAATTGCTGAAAATGTAGAAAAACGGAAAGAAAACCAACTGATTTATAAAATTTATGGGTTTTTATTGACACTCAGTGGTCGTAAACATAAAAAAATTAGTGTAAATTGGCATAAAAAATCAAAATTTGATTTTTCATGTTAATTTGCATGATTCCATATTATCTTGCAAATTTAATTATTTAATGCAATAAAAACACTTCACTTTTGACTCAATAACAATTGTAAACATCAAACAATCATAAAAACGGGCATATGAGTGTAAACAAGCGAAACACGATAGGTAGTAACCTGCAAATCGTAAAGGGTG
The DNA here is from genome assembly GCA_958510855.1 of Rhagonycha lutea. NCBI lineage: Eukaryota > Metazoa > Arthropoda > Insecta > Coleoptera > Cantharidae > Rhagonycha > Rhagonycha lutea. The sequence continues at coordinate 34,817,414 of OY294039.1, read as the reverse complement.
GCAACCTGCATTCTAGCACTATTTTAGAATTATATCTGAAAAAAATTGCTATTTCATGATATGTTTGAAATTTTGTTAGGATAATGTAAGTTGAATGTAAAAGCAATACAGAAAAAATATTTACCTTGATTTCTCGATTAAAATGTTCAATTTATGACCACAAAACAAAAACACAATTTTAATTTTTAAATTTTTACGATACAACTTTTCAAACTTTTGTCAACACACACTGTCTTAGTGGCTCTGTCCGCTCCAGAACTAGTTTAAAAGTGATCACACCTCCTTAGGTTTCGATTTCAGTCAAAATTTAGTTTATGACATTGATCCAACACCAAAATCCAAGATAGGTGGCAACCTGCAGTAGGTGGCAACCTGCAAACCTGTCCCCTATGTGTAAAAATTAAAATAAAACAATAAATTGTCTGTAAAAAGTATAATGCATCGATCGCATCTAAATAAAAAATTACAGAAATCAAATTTTTTTTTTAATTTTTAAAAATTATTAAAAATAATAATAAAATATCAATACATAATCTGTACATAAACGATGCACCAACACAGTAACAGAAAAATCAATGCCGAAACGTTACGAAAATTTATGTTACCTATATGTACATAAACGATGCATACATTTTAGTAATGACAAAATGGGCAAAAAGTCACAAAATCGTCACAATATCGTAACGAAAAAATATGTACCGAATAAGTACATAAAATCAATGCCGTTACGTTACGAAATCGTTACGAAGATTTATGTAACCTATATGAACATAAACGATGCATACATTTTAGTTATGACAAAATGGGCAAAAAGTCACAATATCGTCACGAAAAAATATGTACCGAATATGTACATTTTTGACGGTTTTGTGTTACTTGGGGTTAGTGTACTGCAATCTGTTATAAATTATTCTCCGATCGACCACACGAGTTTTGTCTTATCATTGATAAAAATTCGATCTGTAAGTACGAACACCTGTGCTTCGTCCGAGTGCGACCCTGGATACGAGATCCATCAACAACTATACTCCCTCTTGTTAACTTCTGCAAGGAGTAATCGTTCATTAAGTAGCAGTTGGCTGTATACAGTGGAGCAGGGGCATTATAGAGGCGCAGCGACTTGAAAAGGGTGAGCGTTTAAATTTTCACATTTATTCCTGTGTGTACGAAGCGAAGTGCTTTGAGAGTTTCGGTACTACATATAGTGCACTTAAGTACGCGGGCGATTTTTCGGCGTAGAAGATAGAAGATTTGCTATCTTCCTAAATTACCATCTTGTTTGATAAAATCGGAGCGAAAGTTCCGATTGTATGATTTTTGTACGCCTAATCAGATCTGACGCGGTATTTAATTTTTATTAGCTGCGCCTGACAAAGATACTGTGGTGTATAATTGTGATTGGTTTGACCATACCGTCGTTTCAATTTATTAAAACCATCTACTTGTGCCCTGGAGTTTTATTTCTTTACTTTCGTGCTTTCAGGCCTCACCAACAACTGATAAGCGGCGATAAGCACGTGGCGCCTTTAAATTTCCTTTGTGTAGGTTTTTTTGATAGGGTCGAGGATCTCCTCAGCTTGCAACCCCCCCACAAAGTGTTCTACACTGAGCTGAGCCGTAGCGCCGCTTGAGAGACCCAGGAGTACAGGTAAGGTCGAAGGTTTAATAAATTGGATTTTGTGAGCATAGAGCTTTAGTAACGCCACAAGAATCACTTGAAAATATTCAAGCGAATGGTGATTGTAAGTATAATTCCAAGTGGCAAACACATGAACTGTATTCCGTTGTTGTCTTCTTTACTTTTGTTTTCTTGGCTTTTCCTCATTCCTATTTTCTCTTGCACTTGGGATACTTTATTATCAAGATTCACAATCGAAAGAAAATATTACGAGTTAATTTTGTTTTCAGTTTTTTGAGCTGATTTTAAACTTTATTGTAATATTGTAAATCTCTATCCGATATCTGAAAAATTGCGTTCGAAATCCAATATGTAAAATGGCTCGATTAATTTGCACCTTTAAAGTTAAAGTTGTATTCCATCGCTTGAAGAATCGTAAATAATTTACTTGAAGCATACAAAGTTATATTACAATTAAGATAAAATTTCAAAAATAATGGAGTCCGATTCATTACAAAACTTTTATTAATTATCAATAAATTAACTATTAGGATTATACAATGTATAAATGGTTCATGTACAATATTTATAGAAAACCATAGCAAATCATATTGGAATGGTTTGTATTAAAATAAATATGTATGTTACAGCAGTACTAAATATCTGAAATAAAATAAAATGCAATAATTATAATTATTATTATTGTTGTTGTCTATTATAGAAGGTATCCTAAATATTCGGGGGTACAAAACTAGTGTAGATTCTTAAGGTCGCAATAAATAAGAATTTAAAGGTGCGTTCCACTTAAAGCTTACAATAATCGCAGTCGACCATAAACGATCTTAAAGGAACAGTTGTTGGGATCGAAATCAAAACGTCATAAATATTGAATGATGTTAAGGATTATTTTCTTTGAAAGTTCCAACTGAATAAGGTGTTCTTGTGCAAAGATTAGAGATACTAAAATATTTTAAGATATTATCATAGTTTATATTATGATAATATGAATCTTTCGATTTGTAACATAAATACTTTACAAGATAATTTGTATTTCGTCTATTCTTTCCTAAAATTTTGATATTATTAACATACTTTTGAAGGAAGACTATATAGCTTGTGAAGAATGCATTTTAATATAATATGAGGGGCAAATTGAGGACCAAATCTTATATGTTGGTTTTAGGAAACCTTAGCAAATCTGTGTTATTCACACCATAAATATTGTGGATAAATAGACAGCAATAAATTGAAAATTATTACATACCGCAGATAGTAAAGTTGAATCAATAGTAATACAATTTCCAGCCGTAATCGATACATCACTTTGTATCAACTGTAAAGAAAACGCAAAAGCCTAAAAGTTAACTGAATAAGTAAAAATATATTAAAAAACAAAATAATAAAATTTACTTCTTTCCTTAAATCTGAATTTTTATTTGCCACGGACAACTTCAATAACTCTTTTTTCATTAAGTTTATCTAAAAGCCAACTGGTTTGGTATCTCTTTAGTTGAACAAGTGCATCATACCTTATTCATCAAACGATCAGCAGCCAGTACTACAGCGAGTGCATCCAACGTATAATAAATTAAGAAACCCACAACTAATATGTAACTTTCTGATGAGGTTGGCTTGTTAAATAAATCAATCATGTTATATCCTTGCGCAAAAATTACATAAAAGTCAATCGATAAATTCATCAAGACAGGTAAAGCATACATTTCGTTGACACTGCTGAGTATATCGCTCATACTCTTATGAATTTCTCGAATTTTTGTTAAATAAATTGGCAATACTACATAGTTCCACTTCTTAAAAGTGCTGCTTAGATTATGAAATCTTTCGCTTATACTTAACATCCATGATAAATAAGTAACAGTGAAGGAAGTTTTAGTAATATTGAAAATGATTACTATTACTGTAGCTTCTATACCATTGTTACTATTAATATGGACTGAGGTGGCATAGATTGCTACATAGTGTAGAAAAAAATTTGAGACAAGATTCAACACAATCCAAATACTTATGATGAAAAATACATAAAAATTTTTGTTCACAATTCGTGCTCGTAACATTTTTTTATCCAAAACTACCATGGCTTTCCATATGTCTAGTATATTATGACGGTTAATATAAGCACTCAAACATAGAAAAATTTGTAAAATTATACCGCAATGAACATCGTAAAGATTAATAAACCAATTAAGTAAATTCTTGTCTGATTTATTTGATTTGAAAATGTCAGAATTCAGTGATTTGTATACCGAAATGTACAAATAAAGTAAATGAGTAATTATTTTATAAGGATTTGTAATGTTAATTAATTTAAAAGTTCGGTTTCCAGGTGACCCTTTTATTAAAAAGTTAAATGTACCAACGATCATTTCCAAAATATAACTTGGCATCATGGATGTGTAAAAACTTTCCTCAAGAGGGATTGATAAAACGTTGGTGTTTTGCGACATCATGATTATCACTGCAAAGCAATAATGGTAGTCACTTAAACGTAATGAAAATTTTTTTAATTATTATTTCATAAATTATGTAGAAATATTTATATTATAGTTTATTTTTCTTTTTTTCAGATATTGGACTATTAATAATTACTAAATTGTAATACTCCAACGTTTCGCTAATATATTTATAACTTCATCAGGAAGTACAAAGTTCATAAAATAAAATAAAATGACAATTTAAAAGTGAAGTTATAAATATTGAAAAAAGTTTTTTGAATGTAAGATTAAGTAAACTAGATGAAAATAAAATACAATATATGGTGATCTTTAATGAAACAGATCACCATAGATTGTGCTTAGATTATTCGTATCTTCTCTAAAATTATCATTATTAATAGTTAACATGGAACATGTTTTAGCGCTCGTTATCTGCCAAAAAACGACAGAAACCAAAAAAAGGCACCAAAAAAGCAACACCAAAAACCGACACCAAATCAACATATCGCATCGACGGATGAATCAAAGCAAAGCAATGCCAAAACAAACCAACGACAATACTTAGCAAAACCCAAAAGCAAAACACAGCAGAGCAGAGCGAGCGAAGCAAAACCAAAAACAAACGCAAAACAAAACCAAAGCTGAACAATACAAAACAAAAACATAACATAATATCCTAAATAATAGACGGCTGGCAAGCTGTAGCTGCTCCAGCGCTAGCGTGTCATATTTTTAGAACACTCAACATACTTTGATTGGTTATTGTCGTTGGTCGTACCAACTTAAAATCACCCCCCCCCCTTTCCTGGGAACGAAACGCACCTCAATCGGGTTTCCAACTTTGACGAGCTCACAGCTATATTCTAGTATGGTGACTATGTGCTGAGTTTACTAGGTTGAAATTACATTTTTCTGTGCATACATAAATTTTAACTAAAAGAAAACACAATAATATTCTTTCATCACTCTTTTTATTACATTATATATTTATTTGGGGTTAATTATGCATATCAACTTTCAAAATAAAATAAAAATTATCCATTTTCTCAATCATCAAAAATTAAACACAACTTCGTGACTTAACAAATCGCATGCAAGTCGCCCTAAAATGTTTTCTCAACGGTTATTAAAACCAGGGGCGTCACATAAATTTACAAATTTTGCAAAATATTATAGAAATAAAAATTCTAGTAAAACTAATAAAATCCAAATCTTCTTCATCCCAAAGTAATACGGCATCAAATACTACTCAAAACTGGTATTTTATAATAATGTGATGTACGTTTTGACTTATAATTAATTGTAATAGATTACAATCTTATTTGTTTATATTTAAACAATATTTTAATCAATCGTTTGCACTAAAATAAATATGTATGATACTGTAGTACTCAACATCTAAAATAAAATAAAATTAAATACAATCTAATAATCTATATATGTGACCTGGTCTATGAAAAGGGGGTTTAGGTGTCAAAAAATTATTTTCCATTTTTTTGCCGATTCGGATAGAGTATGAGACGCTCTTTCAGATGGTGAAAACCAGAAAGTCATAATTTGTGGAATTACCAGGCAACGCAGATAAACGGGAACACCTAATGCGAAATTGATGCAACGAGTTGTTACCTTTAACTGCTGTTTTCTCGGTAACTTATTAGATCATTTTCCACTTTTTTGCCGATTTTGATAGAGTATGAGACGCTCTTTGAGATGATGAAAACCAGAAGGTCATAATTTGTGGAATTATCAGACAACGCAGATAAACGGGAACAACTAACGCGAAACTGATGCAACATTGTTTCCTTTAACTGTTGTTTTCTCGATAACTTGATTTCGCACGTAAGCTCCCTTTTCATAGACCAGGTCACATATATAAAATAATAAACTGACTGACTGACTGCCTGATTGACTGACTGACTGACTGATATATCAACGCACAGCCAAAAATACTGGGTCCTTAGCGATGAAATTTTGCACAGATGTTTCTGTTATCACGTAGGCGAGCACTAAGAAAGGATTTTATGAAAATCCTATCCCAAAGGGATTTATCACCTATTATCTAATTAGTGGTGACGCGCATGAATGGATTAACGAGATTCCCACTGTCGCCGTCCCTCAATTTTCCAAAACACAGCCTAAACCGGTGGGTCTACGTTTAGAAGCATGGGATTTTCTTTATAAACAAAAATATACATAAATATGGGATTTATCACCTAATATCTAATTAGTGGTGACGCGCTCGAATGGATTAACGAGATTCCCACTGTAGACGTCCTTCAAGTTTCCAAAGCACAGCCTAAACCGGTGGGTCTACTGTCCAGAAGCATGGAATTTTCTTTAGAAAGGAAAAGAATAAACGTTTAGAAATTAAAAAATAAAAGTGTGAGATAGGTTAGGATAGAACGAGAACCTCCGAAAAGTTGATTTGGGTTGTCGTTTCTAGCGCGAGTAGAGAGAGAGAAATGAAACGTCAAACGGAATGGAAAGAAGAAGGGAAAATGAGGAAGATACAAAGAGTACGAGAGGTGAAGGTAGCCGGAAATGGGAACTGATGGGAATTGGAGGATGGAGTGCCACAGTAATGTTGACACCAGGAGTAACAAGCGAGGTACGATTTGGGAGCTGTAGAGGTGGATGAGTGGAAAGAGAGCGTGCAGGACAGGACTGCATGGAGAAACTGTGGACAACATACCAGGAGAGAGAGACCGATGGAGTAGATTATAGAGTATAGAGACGGAAGGAAAAAGGTTTAGGCGCAAAAAAGTGAATTCCACGCGGACGAAGTCGCGGGCAACAGCTAGTTATTAATAAAATTATCTGTGATACATGGGTCCCCAATTGAACTACGGAGTTTTGAAGATAAAGTAATAGAAAATAAGTACGATGACATATCATACAATATTATTTAATAATCAAAAGTTTGTAGTACTGCTTATCTTTTAACACAGCTGTTATGTCCTGTAAGTAAAGTTTATGTATTTAATATAATCTGACAGATTTTTATATATTATTGAAGTCCTAATATTTTGAATTCAGGAACGTAGTAGTTCTGTTTCCCTCACTTTTTGGGGAACCTTGTATTGCTGATAGTAATATAGCAATAAATTGCAAATTATATTATAATAGTATGTACATACATACCGCATACAATAAAGCTCTATTAATGGTTATACAATTTCCAACTATAATCTTCACATTGCTTTGTGACAGTTGTGAGGAAAACGCAAAAATCTAAAAGTAAACATAAATAAGTAAAGAAAAACAAAGACCACGAAATTTAACTTACTTCTTGTCTCAAACTTATATTTCTATTTGCTATAGACAATTTTAACAACTCTTTCTTCATTAAGTGTATCTGGAAAATTAGTAATTTTAGTATGCTCTTACTAGGGGAACCTATATCTGATGAATCACAAATTTCGATCGTTTGTGAAACGAATTCAATACAGATTATAAAAAATGATATGCAATGTACGAACAGTGCGCCATTTGATGATAATATATTTCGATTATTGGCTACCGCTATGTTAAGCTGGGGACTGACTTGTAACTGAACGTTGTAATGTAACATAGTCCGCTCTCGCTCCTTCGCGTTCGTTTATATATAGTTTATACTGCTCTGACTATCGAATGCTCTAACGTTCAGTTACAAGTCAGTCCCCAGCTTTAGGCGCTCGTGTAAGGTCCACACAGTTTGACACTTCACTACCACGCGCGTCGCCACTTTGTTTAACATTCACTTCTTACAATTTATGTATGCATGAAGTGGTTAATATTGTGTGCTTTTGTTGCATTACAAATGAAAATTGCTTATGGTTTTTGACACAGTGTACCCACAACCCGTGATTCCAAAGATTAAAACACTAGCAAGTTTACGTCAACCGATTTTAACCAAAATCTAATCAGCACTAAGTCTCAATATAAAAGTACTAAATATAAAATTTGGTTGTGAAATTCTTATTGTTTTGAAAGCTATAGCGCAAACAAAATTTAGTAACACACACACACACGCGCACAGACAGTTCTTGATATTTCATCTTTTTCAACTCGTTGAAAAGTTTTTTCGACTACTTACACAAACTTTCTCATGCTATATATACTTTATATACTACTTATGCTGATATTGTATAATGGTAAAGTTATCGAAATTGGTGATTCATCAGATATAGATTCCCCTTGTTAGTATAAAAATCAGTATACCTTATTCATCAATAAATCTGCTACCAGCACTAGAACGATGATATCAGATGCACAATAAATTAAAGAAATTATAACTAAGGACAATATGTAATTTTCTGATGAGGTATAATATTGATACATTTCAACCAAGTCATATCCTGTCGTAAATATCGCAAATAAATCAATTAATAAAATCATTGTTATAGGTACAGAATATATTTTATTGACATTGTTTACTATATCGGTCATACTCTTGTAAATTTCCCGAATTTGTGTTAAATAAGTTGGCAATACTACGTAATTCTGCTTTCTAAAAGTGACGTTTAAATTACGAAATCTTTCACCTAAACTTAACATCCAGGATAAATAAGTTACAGTAATCGAAACTTTACAAATATGTAAAATGCAAGATATAATTTGATTTTCTATTAGATAATTACTATTCATATACATTTCACTGGTTTCTTCATTATCAATAAAATATAGAATAAAAGTGATAAAAAAATGTAGAAAAACATTTAGCAAACTCCATACACATATTATAATAAATACGTAAAAATTTTTGTTCACAATTCTTACTCGCAACATTTTTTTATCCAATTGAAGCATATCTTTCCATATAAGTAGTATATTTTGGCGATAAAAATAAGTACTTACACATATCAAAATTTGTAAAATTATTTCGCTATGAACATCGAAAAGATTAAGAAACCAAAAAAGTAAATTTTGTTTTAATATATTTTTTTTAAAAAACTGAATGTTCATTAATTTGTATACTGAAATAAATAAATAAAATAAATGAGTTAATGTTTTATATAGATTTCTAAAGGTTATTAGTTTAAAACTTCGGCTTCCAAGTGAGCCTTTAATTTGAAAGTTAAATGTACCAACAATCATTTCCAAAATATAACTTGGCATCATAGATGTGCAAAAATCTTCGTCAATTGGACGGATTGATAAACTGGTGGTCTTTTGCGACATATTAATTTATTACCACTGCAAGATTACAAACCAAAGTGTACAAAGTTGACTACTGAATAGAAACCAAAATAATTATTATGTTTGTTTGAAACATTGATTGTTTGAACATTGATTTTCTGTAGGTACAATAATTTAATTAATAAATATATATTTTTGGTTGAAACAGTTGCCCAGAGTATATTTTAATTATGCTAAAACATATTGATTAATATAATGTTTAATTAATAATTACTAAACATCCTTAAAACTGAAATGTCGTTAAATAAGATAATTTCGTAAAACATTTTTTATTTGTGCACAAATTCGATAGTTCTTTTGGGGAATTCGATAGCTATGTACAGGGTGCGGCAGGGGAACTTACTTATTTTAAAAATGAATAACACAAACAGTATAGGAGATAAGAGTTTAATTATTTTTTCATATCACAGAGACACCTTTAAAGTTTTTATTTACTATGTTTTAAAAATTATATCATTAAGGTGTCCTCCGTTCTGGTCAATGCAATGAGATAGTCGAGTTTTGACGCTTCTCTCCACTCTTTCCATTATATTGACGGGTATGTTATCGATAACAGCTTGAATATTTTTTTTCAGTTGAGCTGAGAGTTGAGAAAGATGAAAATGAAACTCATCGCTGAAGAACACAAGGGCATCATGAGGCATATTGTTAAGAACGGCTTTGCATACATTTTTTTCGTAAAAGAAAATCGCTTGGATTACGTTTTACTACCAATACCAATTTATATGGATGAAATTGCAGTTATTTATGAAGAATTCGTCTGACAGAACGATCAGACATCAACAGCAGTTCCATGTTTGCGTCCAGATCGCCTAGGAGATCGCAAAATTGACTGCCTAACATGCTCAATATTTTCGGGTATCCTGATCGTCCTTGAACATCCAGAATCTTTTTCTGCACAGCACCGGTTTTCCTCAAGCTGTCCACCCATAATAGAATTGATTTCCGATCAGAAACACGACCCGCGGGCGCGATATTGAAATGATTTTGGAATGCACGTTGCGTAGTGATGATTGAACAGCAGTTTGAAAAGTAGGCTTCTAAGGCGAACGCTCACTCCTCCCTTGTCCACTGCATGATCGTTACAAAACCTACATGACAGAAAACTTTAAGATCCGATCTTTCGAATGAACGCCACCCCAGCCTTCTCGGATTAATTGTCGCTTCAGGGTGCGCGTTTCAAATAAGTAAATTCCCCTGCCGCACCCTGTATAAGAGATAATATGAAAAAAATAGATGGCGCATCCTTTATCTCCTTTTATGAGTGAAACTTAATAGCGAAATACCCTAATTTGCAATTTTGTTTTTACAAGCTATAGCCAAACGTTGAACAAACCTGCAGCTGATCGTCGGCTGGATATTGAGAGAGGTGTAGATTGTCTGGGTAACTGTCTTTGTTAACGATACATTTAAATTCTGTCCGCTAGCAAGTCACGTGATGTTCCAAAATGCACAAATGTTTGCAAGGTCAAATGCATTTGAAAATGCATTGTGGCCAATCGATGGGCCGCATTTAGGGATATTGATATGATATTGACAATTTTGTCACCAAGGTGTAAAATGTTCATAAAAATAACTATGATGGTAAAGAAGCACCACCATCGTAACTAAATCTATCAAAAATTAAGTTACAAATAATTAAAACTTCTAAATTCGTCCATTGCGGAATAACGACTTACCCATCCATTCAGAATCTATGAAGAACCTAATGGCTGGTTTCAGAAACATATAAGAGAATGGAAAACATACCATGTAATAGCGAGCAAATATTTTCTTTACTGTAATACCAAAAGACCTATATCCAGGAAAATCATTTCATACATGAAACACCACCGCGTTTTATATCTGATGGAATCCGGATAATTGCATGGTTTCCCATTCTTCTATAAATATTATAAAAAAAAATTCAAAAATCAAACTCCTCATGGAAGCATTTCCAGATAAATAATGTTAGGTTAGAACCGTTTTTCATTTATAAGTTTACCCAGTAAGATTCGAAAAATGTATTTTAAATTTAAAGAAATAATTAATCTTATGACCGACCTAAACGTTACTAAATAATTTAGCAAAATACAACAAAACTTTAAAAGAAGAAAAAAATTCTGTTTGTTAAATAAAAATTAATTGTAATTTGAAAGAATTTATTTTCAAATTTTAATATGTGAGTGCAAAATCAATTTTGTATTGTATCACAGGTTATCAGACGAACCACATTTTAAATATCTTCAATGTCATGATATCTACTAGGTATATAATAATATACTTTGAATTAGTTTCCTCTAAAAAGTGAAAAAAGTGTTTTATTTTGTACAAAAATAACTAAATTTAAATTTAATTTTAATGATACGTTGATATTTATGTCTCATTACTAATCTAAATTGTCGAAAATGTCGGATCAATAAAATGCTCCCTTAACACCACAAGGTAAGAATCTGATAGAGGAAAATCCCCAGTTAGACGCCCAGTTAAGTATTCCAGTTACTTGGCCACAACCACCCGAACATGTGTTTAAAAAACCGACGTCACGAGCTCCTCGAAAGTCATCATCACCGAAAATGCCTCAAGGGGGAAAACGAGAACCTGATCAAAGGGAACAAAATCTACAAAGTAAAAATTTAAAGCCACCGGACCTTGGCAAAAACCAATAGAAAAAAGGTGTGAGTTCGTTGAATGTAGAATGTTCAAAATTTGAAAAACCCATAGTTCCTGTGCAAACCAAATTGTACTGATATTCCATGGCGAGTGAAAATTTACGATGATGAGTTTGTGTGTATTATTGTGAAATTTTATAGTTAGAAAATTAGTGCTGTTATTAACTTGTTGTTTTAAATTGTTTACTAATTTGTTTTAATTATACCGACAGTTAATTATAAAAATTTGTCTAATTACTTCAAATACTTGAAGCGTTGCAAAGCTAATTGATCTAAGTGCCAAAATTTGAAATTTTAGTTTTTTGCATTAAAATAATCTAGATACCAAGGCGAATACAGTGCTATATGATCTAAGCCACATTTCAATTTATTTACAGTTTGAAATGCGATAACAAGGTGACGCAGCGTTTATGTCAACGCGCCGCAGTCTATAGTCTAATTAATTCATTTCCAAATTTGTTGTTTTATTTTTTCATTTAAATTTCTCCTGTTGGGTTTAATATCAAAAATGACTTTTAGTTACTTCATGTATAATGTCAATAAAAATTAATATCATATAAAATATAACATTTGTTTTATTACTTTCTAACAACACAGTTTACTACCATTTACTATGTTTAACACCACTTTCCCACAAAAGTACCTTTTGGCGCTTAGATCAATTAGCTTTGCAACGCTTCACTTATTGGTTTTGTTGTATTCTTTATTGTTAAATGAAATGTTTTGTATCTTTTATATTTATTACAAGCGCCTTTATGCAAATTAAAATTATTTTGAAGTTGCTTTTATTCGTTTAAACCTTTTTTTTATTTTATAACCTCACTTATGAATAAAATGATAGATACGAAGTTAAATAAACACTAATTATTGAAGCGATAATTGTTGTCCGTGCTAAGGTTTCCTCGCCACATAGAAAAAATTTACCAGATATAAGAAATCATTTGATCCACAGATTGGATAGTTTTTACATAATTTGTAAGTTTTTACTTAGCAATTTTTTTTCTGGAAATTTGAGCTACGATCACGATACGAGAATTTGGTAAGTATATCTGCAGGCCTAGGTTGATCATTATTATAATAGCACTTTATTTCTTATTAACTTTCATTATATTACTGTAATGTTCAATTCTATGAAAAGATCCTCGGTGCACAAATGCAGTCAGTAAAGTGTGAAAAATGGTAGCACGAAGGTTGAAAATTGCGATCTTGTATGATAATAGCCAGGAATGTTACGTTACACATACACAAAAACAATAATTTTATGTTTTATAATAATTAAATTATACGGCATATTCATGCAAATTTTGTTCACCTGCAAGAAAAAGCAATAGTGAAAGCGATTTGAATTTACCATCAAAATATAGGGTATCCCAGTAACACCGCTTATTTTGAGTTTAGCGCCATTTTTTAAGTGTCGGTCGTAGAGTGCTGTTTTTTGATAGGTATCATGTGTGAACATTGAGGTTTAGTTATAGAGAATTTCACAGATGCACAACGCATAGAAATTGTGAAAATCAACTATCAAAATGGTAAAGTTTTTTCAGAGACGGTTTGAAAATGTCGTGGATTTTTTGGTCACCATAACGCACCATCTTGCCATTCAGTGGTCCGATTAATAGAGAAATTGGGAGAGATTGGGTTAATTCAAACCCAGAAGAAATCTGTCCGTGTTCGTGTAGCTCGGCGTAATGAAATCATTTCAATAATTAGTAAGAGTGTTGACCTTCCACCTCAATTTGCCATCGGTCTCAACAACAAGCATAACTTCTTCTGGCCTAAAATTGCTGAAATGGATCTCAAAGATATGTGGTTTCCACAGGACGGCACAACCTGCCTCACAGCGAACGAAACGATGAAATTATTAAAGACGCAATTTGAAGGGAGAGTAATTTCGCGCGGCGGCGGCGATGTGATTTGGCAACCAAGTTCACGCGATTTGATGCCCTCAGATTTCTTTCTTTGGGGTTTTTTGAAAGGAAAGGTGTATGCCAATATTCCAAGAACAATTTCTGAACTGAAAGACAAGATTCGATGCGCCATTGATGAAATTGAGCCGAAACTATGCCAAAATGTCATCGAAAATTTAATCAAAAGAACTAACGAGTGCCATCAGACACGAGGCGACCATTTATGAGATATTGTGTTCCATATATAACCTCCATGTCTACACTTCTTATTACAATAAAAACATTCGAATTTTTTAAATAGACACGGCGTTTTTTTCAAAATAGGCGGTGTTACTGGGACACCCTATAGTTAAAGACTGGAACGGAAACAAATGGGTCACTTTATATTTTATAATAAATGAAAACGAATTAAATTTTTCAGTACTTAATATTTTTATTGGCAATGTATAATATCAATCTACATAAAAATTACATAAAACAAAATTTTTGTATTAATGGCCATACAAATTTCGGACCTTTCTTTTTATACCTGCCATAAGGGTTTGTACATCGGCAACGCTTATGGAATCGGCAGCTTTTTTATATTTTTTTTTGAATATATTAACATTTCCTGCCGTACTTTTGGTTTTTTTTAACTTTTTTTTAATTTGTGCCCAATACTTTTCGATCGGGCGTAGTTCAGGGCAATTTGGAGGATTTGCATCCTTAGGTACAAATTTTATTAAATTTGCATTATAAAATTCGATGCTTTTATTACTGTAGTGGCAGGTAGCTAGGTCGGGCCAAAACAATGGTGGAGTGTCATGAGACGCCAAAAAGGGCAGTAAACGTTTTTTAATGCACTCCTTTAAATAAATTTCGGTGTTTATACTGCCCATTGTTATGAAAGATGCGGATTTATGACCGCATGAACAGATGGCCTGCCAAACCAGGTACTTTTTTGGAAATTTAGATATTTTTTTGGTCTTAAATTTGTCGTCAACTTGTCCTCGACCTTTTGAAACATAATATTCCTGTCCTGGAAGCTGCTTGAAATCGGCTTTGCAGTACGTTTCATCGTCCATTACCACACATGAATTTTTGCATAAAAAATGTTCGTACAATTTGCGAGCTCTGGTTTTAGCTGTTAATTCTTGCTGTTCTGATCGATTTGCCACTGTTTGTACTTTAAAACTTCGTAGTCCAGCACGAATTTTTATTCGTTGCACCATAGTGTGCGATGTGCCAACTTTGTCAGCAATGTATTTGCGTTTTTTAGCGAAATGTTAGGTTTCTGCTTCAATTCCGCGATTACCTTCTTTTCCAGTTTTTTATCCGATGAACCTTTTTTTCGACCGCCACCACTTTTTCTCTCTACACTAGCTTCTTTTTTAAACTTGGCCACAACACGTTGCACCGTTGATCTCGGCAAATTTAATGATTTTGCTAATTGCCGGTGAGATAATTGCGGATTTTCAACGTGTCCGGAAATAATCCTTTTACGGTTGCTCACTTGTACACTTTCCATCTCGTTACTTGTTAAATACTAAAATACGACTGAGTAGGTATACTTTTGAAAACCTATTTGGTACCCCACAGTCATAAAATTTTAGTGGTTTAGTCATAAATTACGGTTTACACCATAAATTTAGGTGACCCATTTGTTTCCGTTCCAGTCTTTAGTTAGTTTTTGGAAATGTGGGGACCCTTTTTTGAAAGTTTTTGGATGTGCGTGGGAGAGAACGAATCGAGATACTTCCGGCCACCATTGAGAAGAATAGGTGTGCCAATTTGATAGCACCTAAGAATGGCGAATTAATAGTGTTTTCTTTGCGGCAAGTTGGGGTTATCGTAATTTTTGGTTAAATTTTCACTGAAGTGTAAATTGTTGGATAATTAACGATCTTAATGTTGTTGATTGTGTTAAAACGTAACTTGTTCGACGTTTTATTACGGGATGAGTCTATAAATTGGAAGAATTAGGAAGATTTGTAAAATTATTTTTAAGGTTAGAATTACTTGATAACGAAGCGAGGCGAATTAAATGTGGATGTTTGTAACCGGCGAATTTGCGTCTGATGAACGAGTGTTAGTCCGTGGATTGCAACTATAATCAATTTCACGTGGAAGAAAACTTGTTAGTTTGGACGAATGTGTGGGTTTTATCCGAGTACACACAATATTTCAATAGGCGTCTCGATCGAATTGGATGACCTCATCTCACAGTGGTGTACCACATTGCGATCTTCGAAAGGGTTTGTTAAAAACAATTATTTATTGTAACAACATTTTTATTTGTAAATTTTCATATGCTCACACATTAACATTAATCCTTTTGGAAGAACATTAAGATTATTAAACATTAAATGTAATGATTTTTCGATAAGAACACACAATTGTACACGAGCGGCTAACGGACATTTATGTGGTCGATAAACAAGATCAATTTTTATAATTCCAAAGTCAAAAACAATAAAATTCCTCATTGCCAAGGATTTTTTCTTTTAATCACTTTCTGGAACCGGCTATCTGCAGATAAAGGGTCTAAAAAGAAATCATACGCGAACCGACTAATAGCCACCGGAGTACTTTTTTTTGTTGGCGTTAAGAGCACATCAGCGTGTTCCATTGCCCGACTCAATAGGGGGGTGGACGGTTGGCTTGAAACACAACATATAATTTTGTTTAGCCCGGCTAGGTGAGATTGTCTCAAAAGAAAAGCAAGATTAGCCGCACAAAATCTGAATTAGAGCTAAATGGTATTCCTCCGACGACTATAATATGGAATTACGACGAAACGGCGTTGTCCAATGACCCAAGGCAAAAAAAGAATTACAAAACGTGGTACCAAATATCCAGAAGTGATATTGAATAGTAGCAACCAGAATGTTTCTGTAATGATTTGTGAGAACGCTGCAGGCAAAATAATGCCACCCTATGTTATTTACAAATAGGCTTGTATTTGGGACCAATGGATTCAGAATAGTCCAGACAAGGCACGCTACAATCCATCGATCGAATTAAATTGTACACTAATTCTTTCATTTTAATCGTTTTATATTTACCGTATCAAGCTTATCTATTCACAAATAAAATTAAATATCAAAAACCTCCAACAACAAACAGCACTCGATATAATTCGTAGGTAAATCTTCTCTCAACTAAGGGTACAAAATCACCACTACGTTGAAGCATTCTTTTTTTTTTTTTTTGATATTGCATAAATAGTGCAGATATGCATTCTGCCGGGAGGAGGAAATCTCGTCTGAGATTTTTTGAATGTTGAAGCATTCAATCTTAAAATATACTTCACTTGAATTTTTGTATCGATATGAAATTAATGAATGTCAATACAATTTATGTTGGTGTGTTCACTTAGAAAGAAAAGGAAAACATCATCTCTACTCATTTAACATAGTACCCAGAATATTCCAAGACAATATATCGCCAATGCTAATCAACATGATTTTAATAACTACTGATATTCATCAAATCATTAACCAAGGTCAAACAAAAGCTGATATCTCTTCAATTCCTTCAACTGGCAGCTCAGCGGAGTAACATTCATTCAATATTCAACATGGGAAAAATTATTCAGACTGTAATAACTTTATGTTAGCTCTAGTAGGGTTTCAGCAATGAGACTCTTTGTTATATCAAACTTACGGATTCTTTATAATTAAAAGATAAATTTTATAAAGTAAAATAGGTAAAATTTATTAACTCTAATCACCACAATTCAAGGAGAACTTCGACAATTCCTGGAAAAAGGTAAGTTTGCTTGTGCGAGCGGCATACGGTAAAACTAACTCTTATTTTTTATTCGGAGAGTTCTCTAAAATAAATAATTATTGCTCACAGAAATAATGAGAAAATACTGTAAATCGAATGCAAAACTTACATTTTCCACCTGTAGAGTGCAGATGTTAATTCATATGTTACATGTATTTAGCACATCCATCTATTCTTGGAAGACATTCTATTCCCCCTAAACCTTCCAGGCTGAAAAGTGCAGGAATAACATTTCGTGTTAGGATTTGCTTAACAAATAGTAGTTTACATCACAACGCCGTAAAAAGATATTTTGACAGCCGCAAGACACTTTACGGCCGAGTTGGTGTAAACCGCTTTTCGTTGTGCCGGGATTAGGTAATTTTTATTGGTTACCTCGTCTTTTTACTCCTTAGGACGTAAAAAGGCACTTTTCGTACCCCAAATGAGGCCGTAAACCGCTCACTTTACGGCCGGAATAACGAAAAAATATTTGTTACACACTATACCACTTTATTCATTACTATATTACAACTATCGTAACTCCAAGATTGATAATAATAATTATAATAGGAATCTAAGGTAGTACTTGAAATATATCGTAATAATTTACATTTCAATGGTTTGTATTAAAATAAATATGTATGTTACAGCAGTACTCAATATCTAAAATAAAATATATTACAAGAGAATGTTGTGTGATAATAAATGCGGTCCAAAACAAAATAACTGTGGTTTATTAAAACTAAGACAGCAGAAAAGTATTTTTGATATAAAGAAAAATTTATGTTCATTAACTTTTAAAGGCCCATTCAGTAGATCAATATAATATATTGTCAATATTGTTATGATTATTCTTGCTTTAAGAATAACCACCCCAAAAAAGCCCCTAAAACTAGTGTATTATCGGAGTAGAGTTTTTCTCTTGCTCAAAGTCAGTGGATTCAGTAGACGAAATAAGAGGGCAATTCATTGTAGACATAATTTATTGAGTGGTAAAAGAAATCAATAGTAAAAATTTGCATCAAATTACTTTAGACAATAATTTTGTCTGAAACCAATGTGTTATTTTATGTGTAATAATTAAAGCATCCAAATTACATTTAAATCCTCAATTTTAGGAACTAAACTTGGATATTTCATTATTAGTGTAATCATGTAAACAATTTATAATTATCAATTTTAATAAAGTCCTTTAATCAATCTAAAATCAACACAAATCGTTGATTCAGAATTTAGATTCATTAAAAATAAAAAACAAATCTTGTACCTTGTTATTTTCTACTTGACCTGGTGTATTTCCATCAAACAGTTGGTAAGTACCATGTTGCCTATTCTGTCAGGAGCCATTGACGTCGTTACAGCTACTGTTGAAAACGTTCCAAATTTGGTGATAAAAGTGCTGCTTCAATCCTTTTTCTTTCGTTGACCAACTTTTAACCTGTTGGTTTAAACAATCTTCGTGTTTACTTACACTTCGGTAAGTAATCAATTAATTCATCAATCTTAACCTGTCCACCACGTGTGAACATAACCTGTAATTCGTACCGATTGTACAAATATCTGTAGTTCGCTTTTATTTCAGATATTCAATTCACAAATATCCAATTACGCACGCAATACACAACTTTCATCAAATACTCGAATTCCGTAAATTTATTTACTTCCGTTTAATTAAGTAAATTAATGCTTTGGTCTTTTTGTACCAAATAATCGTAATTGAGTTCCTTAATTGGGATTTTATCGAGAAATTTACACACTTTCTCAATCGACGTCTCCCCAAGAACTCCACGTGCACTCAGCTTGAGTTTCACCAAGGAACTCTTCTCCGCTTGGAGGTCACTTAGGAACTCTTCTCTACTTGAGCTTCACTCCGGAACTGCTGTGTTTCTGTTCCTTTTCCAAAATTTGATTTTGTGGTGGGAATCTTGTTGCTGGTAACTAAAATGGTCTTTCTAGCAGGTAACACAACGTTGTTAATTGCTCGCGCACCAAACTGATATTAACACTTTATTTGCAGGAATCTGTTCTTGTTTTTAAATTTAAAAATCACTTACAGGATGTTACAAAAATTCTGTATCTCACAAATAAACTCAAAATTGTGTTTCATGTGTAATTAATCGTTACATGTGATGGTTTTTTGTTTTTGATGCAAATTCCACTTTCTTGTCAGTTATATCGACTGACTACTGAATTAAAAATTAAATAAAATCAAATTACTCTCTTATTTGCTTGCTGTCACTCTTAATTGATCAAAATACCACAACAATATATTGATTTTGTCAATATTATTGAACGTGTAAGGGTCAATAAATATTTATCGTCTGAGTCAAATGCACTGTGTCAATATTTATTGATAGTATTGACAATATTTTATTGACATTATATTGATCGTCTGAAGGGCCCTTAAGGCCCTTATAAAAAATATTATGAATGAAAAATATGAAGGAAAAATATTGACAATATCAATATATTGACAATATATATTTATCGTATAGTATTGACAATATATATTGTCAATACTGTCAATAAATATTGACACAGTGCATTTGACTCAGACGATAAATACTTATTGACCCCCACACGTTCAATAATATTGACAATATATATTGATCGTCTGAATGGGTCTTTAGTATGTCTATCTTCGCCACACTGCCAAGTTAAAGATCTTCAAATTTACGGATAAGTCGGATTGTGACTATTCGGATACACATTATGAACAATACTCAGTTTACATGATCATTAAATTAACCAGGAATGATTGAACAAGTATGTCGAATAGTAAAACGAATCAATGATGATTTAGAATGTAGGAGATACTTCTCTGCGCCATTCCTGGACAAGCCTGGCTGCCTGGCGTTCGATAAGATATGACATGTTGGCTTATTTTATAAATAAAAATTAATCTACCATTATCAGTACCACTTAGTGCTATCAATTGTTAAAATCTTATTTGGGCAATAGGTACTTTGTGATCAAACCTGGGGAGAACTATACTGATCTTTGTCCAATAGATTCAGATGTCCCACAAGGGAGCGTATTGGGTACCTGCTCTACACGACAGACCTATCTAATACTAAATTAACAACAGTAGCAACATTTATGGGGAAGGCAACGGGAAACCACCCCCTTAATATTTCCCTAGTAAAGTCTTCTTGGCTTAGCCAGGAGGATCGCTAACATCCGAAATCGGATAGGCACTTGAAGAAGAAGAAGCAACATTTATTTAGTAGCAGAACTACATAATATTCTAATGGGGGGGGGTAAAATTTTGCCTAAAAGGAACCCTAATGATCATTAGTTTGGAAGCGTCTCGAAGGTAAAAGGTGATAGGTCGAATCTTAATATTTTGGATTTAAAAACCTAGTCAATTTCGTTTTGGGAAAGCTTGTACATTGTTGATTGGCATGCAAATAATTTTATACATACCGCATACAATAAAGCTGTATTAATATTTATACAGTTTCCAGCTGTAATCGACACATCGCTTTGTGACAACTGCAACGAAAACGCAAAAATCTAAAAGGAAAATATTTATAAAGATCAATGACCAATAAAACTAATATTATACTTCTTTTCTTAAATTTGGGTTGCTGTTAGCTACACATAATTTCAACAACTCCTTTTTCATTAAGTGTATCTACAAAACAATTGGGTTAGTAGCTGATCTACTTATTAGTTGAAAAAGTTACCATACCTTATTCAGCAAAAGATCTGCTGCCAGCACCACAGCGAAGATATCCCACCCAAAATAAATTAAGAAACCCACAACTACATAATATTCTGACGGAGAGTTTTTCCTTATAATCAGATGAAATAAGTTAAATCCTTCAGTAAACATAACATAAAAATCACAACATAATTTCATTAGGATAGTTAAAGAATACATTTTATTGACGTTACTCAGTATGTCGCACATACTCTTGTGAATTTCCCGAATTTCTTTTAAATAAGTTGGCAATATTTCATAGTTATTATTTTTAAATGTTTTGCTTAAATTTTGAAATCTTTCACTTAAACTTAACATCCATGATAAATAAGTAACAGTGATGGATAATTTACAAAGATTTAAAAGGCAAAGTATTATTGCAGTTTCTGCACTATGATTACTATTCATATAAATTTCGGTAGTATCAATTTCGATAAAATGTAGAAATAAATTTAGAAATATGTTCAGAACAATCCATACACATATTTTAACGAACACGTAAAAGTTCTTGTTTACAATACGTGCTTGGAACATTTTTTTATCCAAAAGAAGCATTTCTTTCCAAGACTGTAGTATTATATGCCGGTTAATAGAAGCATTCAAACATAACAAAATTTGTATAATTATATCGGAATGAAATTCGTAAAATTCAAGAAACCAATTAATAAGTAACTTGTTATTTTGACCATTTGTTTTGAAAAAATTATAGTTCATTAATCTGTATACCGAAATAAATAGGTAAAATATATGAGATATTAATTTATACGGACTTAGAACATTCAGTAATTTAAAAGATCGGTTTCCACGTGGCCCTTTTATTTGAAAGTTGAATGTACCAACAATCATTTCCAAGATATGGCTTGGTATCATAGATGTATAAAAATCTCCGTAAACTGGACGGATTGTTATAGTGTTTGTATTATGCGACATATTGATTGCTACTGCTAGAAAATTATAATAAAGTATACAGCACAAAATTGGATGGAATTTAATGGTAATGAATTAATTTATTATGTTTGGTTGAAATGTTGTTACGCCCCATTTTATTAGTTAAAATATTAACATTTGTCGCTCATGGAGCCATATGAAAATTTTTACACAAAGGCGGTTTTTTAAAAAAAATTTCATTCATAATTTGAATAAGAAAGATATTCGTGTTTTACATTAACAAAACACCACGACATGGAATAATTTCAAACTTCATTCTGGACTTACACTAGTATGATAAAATCTCCAGTGTGCTTACGCCGGGTATTTCGTGTTTTATTTTGTGTAAATATACTTAAAAAAACACGATTTGAAGTTAAGTAAAAGCTTGTAATTTATTGTATTTTAATTGTAATCGAAGAATTCATTCGCGGCCAAGCCATCTAGATATGGATAAATATGCATCCGCTGGTCCTAAAACTCAGTTATAATGGCGCCTAAAACTACCTCAAGCATCAAGGACCGAAGTTCCACCTGAAACCACTAAAGCCAAATAAGTATGAGATGAGGATTCAGGAGGATACCGAACACGCGCTTTTCACCATAGCCATATTCTTTTTAACTTAAGACTGCGTTGTTAAATTGAAACCAATTTTTCTCTTTTGAATTTTCTTTTTACCTGGCCCAGCTTAGTGCTATTTTCTTGGGTAAAACTCAAGTAGTAAACATAACGTTCGCTATTCCGCTAAACACACGAAAGAGATTATATGGCCCTGCCCTGGCACTCCTCAAAAGTCTTCAAGTTCATCGTCAATTCATACCTACCAACACTTTTGATTTCAATGTAATGGTTTTTAAAATCTTAAAAGAATAAACACATATCAATATGACTCTCTTTCAGTTTTTTTACCTCTCTTTTGACCTGAAAGCGTCGATTTTCCTATCCAAAGAACTATATAAATTTCAAAGCAAAAATACAATATTATTATATATCAATATAATTAGTTATAAGCTTTTATTTACAATATCATATAAGCCAGATTAAGGATTTCATCATTTATTCTGAGTTTGAGCTGAAGTTTTTGTATATGGTCATTATCATCAATTTCGAAATATGACAATACATAATAATTATGTATAATATTCTCTAATGATAAGTTAATATGCAACAATGCTACTAAGTAGGTAGCACAGTAATTATAACAAATAAATGCCACGATAAAGAAAATTCAGCTTTTGACAAAATATATCAATTTTATATTAATTAACAAATAAAAATACGTAGATATTAGCACGAAAAGCAGTAAATTTGATATACAAGTACTGGATTGATGAAGTAAGTGGTATCGTAGCTGATCGAATAAACTTCAAATTTTGAGGGTGATTAAAAATCCTTGAACAGGTAGGAAACATAATTTTGATTACCCAGTTGATTATTATATTAATTCTGAATTATATTAGTAATTAGATCTATGCTGAATCCGTTATCAAGCTTTATTAAATCTGAAATTTTTTCACCAATCATTACAGTTGGTGCACAAGGATGATTAGTAGTCGCAAAAGGAATAATACTAGCATCAACCACCCTTAAATTATTAATACCGTGAACTTTTGCCTTATTATCAACAACTGAGTTTATTGGATTTGGACCCATTCTGCAGGTGCCAGTTTGATGATTACCAGATGATGTCAATAATCGCAACGCACAAATCCAGTAGTCTTTACTTCCCATTTTAAAATCACGACAACTTGGATAATCGGCATAAATTAAAGATGCGTTAATTTTTCGTAATGGTTCTGTTTTTATTATGCGTTCCAGTATTTTAAGTCCTTCCAACAGCTTTTCAACATCGCACTGATTACCTAGATAATTTGTAGCAATTACAGGATACTCGAATGGATCTTTGGAATGGAGTGAAATTGTGCCAAGAGAATGCGATGTAAGTAAAACAAGGTAAACAGTTATAGTGGTTTGTGGATTTAGGTTTTTGAAAAGAGCATTATATACTTCGTCCGTGACTCTTAAAGTTTGTTGTATAAAATTATTTTGAAAGCCACCTCCAGTATTAACTGCTATTTCAATATCTGGTTGATTAAGGACTTTTTCAAATTTACTTTGATAATAACCAAGACCTTGAGCTGTAATTGTTAAAGGTCCGTAATCGTGTAAAAACTGCTTAATGCTTTCTCTTAAGCTTAATTCAGGTTCAGATGAGTTTGTGCTCAAGAGTGCACCGTAAAATAATGGATGATCGAATAGAGTTTTCCCCACTGGAAGATCGTGTATGCATGTTACAGGAACAATCATGTTATTTAGGTGCCTCCGTGGTCCGATTCCAGATAACATAAGAATTTGGGGAGAATTAATTACCCCAGCTGATAGGATAACTTCCTTTCGAGCTTTAACAAAATATGTTTTACCATCTCTTGTAAATTCAATACCAGTCGCGGTTTTTGTTTCACAATTTACAACAATTTTTGTTACATAACTATGAGTTAAAATTTTTAAATTTGGTCTTTCTTGGACAGGCTTTAAAAAAGCTTTATAAGCACTTTGCCGAAATTGTCTAATATTATTAATTTGAGGATAAAATGTTCCTAATTGTTCCTTTCCATTGTAGTCTGTACTCCAATGTTTATATGCAAGTTTGCCACCCTCTAGAAATGCTTGATTTTGTTTATTATTTGGCCTATTATATTTTACATTCCAGTAGCCACCTCGTCCATGATAGCCAGAGTCTCCATTAATTTGTGAATTTTCTGATTTGATAAAGTAAGGCAGGACATCTTGATATGACCAACCATCATTGCCTTCATTTGCCCATTTGTTGTAATCATTTTTATTTCCTCTGGAATATATCAAATCATTGATTGCAGTAGTACCACCCAACGCTTTTCCTCTGGCCATAGGACATTTTTGACCTACCAAACCTTAAAATTGTTAAAAAAAATACTGTTATATAGACTTTATGCTACTGTATCAGTTCTAACAATAATGAGACTCCAATAAAATACAAAATCTTTGATACCAAAAAGGTCTTGGTTACAGGGCCAACTTAGTGCTAGCTAAGCTATTGGCTTTATGTTAAATGAATGGATGTAACATTAAAAATCGTATGTAATACGCCAGTTGCTTATGACGTTTGATTTCAATTTGAACAGCCTTATCTAATCAAGTTGAAATCAGTAGCCTTTATATAACCAGATTATAAAAAGAGATTAATATTTATGTTACCTAAGCATGCGTTCTTCTGCCTTGTAGTGTTGAAACCCCAATTAAATCTTGAACGTTGTAAATAAGAGTTCACTCCAGGAATAATAGAAAAATTAGACTCGGGACCACCAGCTTCGATCAACAATACATTCCATTGCGTTATTTCTGATAATCGACTAGCCATGACAGATCCACCAGGACCAGAACCCACAATAGCAAAATCGTAACTTCCAAAATCTAGTAGAATAGTAATTTTATTATTGCTTTTGGTATCATTAAATGGATTTTATCCATATAATATTATGAAAAATTGGTAGAATTCTGACAACACTGCCTTGGTTACTATATATAGTAATTTATTAATATGTTTGTTTGTTTTATTATAGTCTGAGATTTTACCTTCCATTTGATTAGATTTTGGTCTATGAGCTTCCGCACTGTTGGGCAAATTATAGTAAAATGCTTTGTTTATTTCAGTTGTGATTAGATTTTCGTAATAATTTATTTGATCTTCTTCGCCATTACATCCAATAAATACAAATTTAAAGTAAAATAATATACTAATAATTTTTAAATTTTTCACTATTTTATAATTGAATAACATTATTGTGGTGTTTCAAAATCCATAGGAATACTGAGAACTTATGGTAAATTTATGTTATCTTGCATTTGTAAAACCGTTGTATTAGCATTAAAAATTATTCATATGTATGCTGTCCTATATGTAAATGATTCAACACAGACAATACAGGAAAACTACTATTTTTAATTTTTGATTGTAATACAAATAATATTCTATTTGATAATAATACACATAGATATTATATAAGCACAATTAACTGTGTACTGGATACATTTTTAAGTAATTTTGTAAGTAAACTTTGATTATAAGGTAGGTATAGTTACATAAATATAGGGTGTCCCAGTAACACCGTTCATTTGAAAAGTTCGAATGTTTTTATTGTAATAAAGAGTGTAGACATGGAGGTTATGTATATGAAATACAATATCTGATAAATAGTCGCCTCTTGTCTAATGACACCCGTTAGTTCTTTTGGTGAAATTTTCTATAATATTTTGGCATAGTTCCGGCTCAATTTCATCAATGGCGCGTCGAATCTTTTCTTTCCGATCAAAAATTGTTTTTGGATTATTGGCATACATATTTCCTTTCAAAGAACCCCAAAAAAAGAAATCCAAAGACGTCAAATCGCGTGAAATTGGTGATCAATTCACATAGTCGCGGCGCGAGATAACTTCGCTTCAAATTTTGTCTTTAATAATTTCATCGTGTCGTCCGCTGTGTGGCAAGTTGCGCCGTCCTGCTGAAAACACATATCTTCGAGATCCATTTCAGTAATATTAGGGCAGAGGAAGTTATGCTTATCATCTCACGTCTCAATTGTTTCTGAGAACGATGGCAAATTGAGGTGGAAGATTCTGGTCAAAACTCTCACTGATTGTTGCAATGATTTCATTACACCGAGCTGCACGAACACGGGCAGGTTTCTTCTGGGTTTTAATTGACCCAACCGCCTCAAATTTCTCTATTAATCGGACCACTGTATGGCGAGAGCGTGCGTTATGGTGACCGAAAAATCCACGACATTTTCGAACCGTCTCTGCAAAAATTTCACCATTTATGCCTTTGATTTGGGGCCGAAGTCGATCTTGATTTTATTATTTTCAAAAATTCAATATTTAAATAATTTTATTCTCACTAAGGGCGCAGGTGCCACCGTGTCCCCTATATGGAGCCGGAGTTCTTTGCACACCCTGCATATGGCTAGTTATGCCACTGTTTCGGCGGCATATGTCACTTTGACTTTGAGTGGAAGAATTAAGGTTATTCAAGGCCAAATTCGTGTTTTAAATGAGAACACCTATTTTTTATTGCCAATGAGTCATTCCATATGAAATCATCAAATCGGCAAAGCCAGCATATTTCCAATTTTGCTCCAATGTCTCAGCGTCAGTACGGGTGCCCGGGTCAACCCCTCGAAGGAAATCGCACTACTGATTAAAAACTTCTAAATTTTGAGTTTGTTAGTCTTTCGTAAAATGTCATTCCGCGTTATCAATAACCTCACTTTTATTATGTGTTATAGTTATTCACCTTTCTTAGTCTTATTACGCACTTTCACCTCCAGCTGTCTTTCCGATCGTTAGCTACCACCTTTATCCGATCTTCTACGCACTTCCGCCCGCCGTCTCACATACACTTTAAAAAAACACTCTTAAAATCAGGAGCCACAAACCACCATCACATACAAAAATAATTTTTTTATTATTATTATATTATAAGCATTTCAAGCTGAGCCACGTTTCTACACGTGACATTGCTATCATCAGATCCGTACTGGTGTTATGAAAATACAATTTTACTCACCAATTTTCCAAAAATACATAATCCGGTAACAAGTTCTTTGATTTTATAATTTTTTTGCTAATTTTTCAATATAGTACGTCGAATCCTAATGACGGCCCTGGTTTTTTGGTGCTTTTGTGTTATTGAACTGTAACTATAACTTTTTTTTATCTTAATAGATAAATAATAGCTTGTTAGTAGAATTTCTAAGTTCGAATCCTACTCGTGTGTTGTGTGGTGCTTATGCACTGCTCCCTGAAAAATATATAGTAATATAATAAACTTGTGGGCTTGGTCTTTTTACCTTTTATTTACATTTATTTAATACGTTTAATATTTACACTTTTACATGTTATTACAACCGATGACGAGCAGGACAACGCCTTGCATCGAAACAACAGAAGCTGTTGCACTAGCAGTGCAGGGTTCTGACTTCAGAACGATAATGTTCTTTTGATGTGGATGTGGGGTGTTTATATATGAAATCTCTTCATTGTTCCATTGTTCTTCTAATGGTCATCCAAGTTCATGTATTCCGCTGACTAAACTAAATTTTAACACTTATTGTAATTATCCTATAAACTAAACCGCTTATATGTGCAATATTTAATATATTGCAATACTTGCAGAAACACGTATCTTTGTAACTTACATTTTCACACAGTCATAAAATGCAACAAAGTAGTGGTGAATTATTTTAACATTGTAAATATAAGTACATTTCTTAAATTACTTAACAATATGAAAATTGGTGAATTTACCTATACTCTACACCTCTCCCCTTGAAAATAAAAAAATTAAAATTACAATAAATTTTCATTTTTTTGTATAATACAATTTTATTCTATTCTTATGCACTAAATATTCCTTATTATCTACACTGATTAAAACGTTTGGAGTCTCTATTCCTATCACTTTATAAGGTCCTTTATAGATTTGCTCCACTTTATTACCCGCACTGTTTCTTACCATAATTAAATCCCCTACTTTATAATCTACAAATTTAGCTTTCTTATCATAAGTCTGCTTTCTTTTATTCTTTGATTTGATCAAATTATTCTGTGCATCTCTACATGCTTGCTGTAACCGATATTTTAATTCGATAGGGTAATTATCAAAGTTGTAAACCGGTTCCGTTCCGTTCTGAAGATTCGAAGGTAATTTACAAGATTTTCCGAATACTAACTCGTATGGTGCATAACGCGTTTCTGTATGTACTGTTGTGTTGTAGGCAAAACACCAGTATGGGAGCCATACAGACCACGACTCGGGTTGTTTTGAAATCTGCATCCGCAAATATGCCCCTAAGCACTTTTGTGAGTTTTCGAGTGCGCCTAACGTCTCATGATGATAAGCAGTTGAATTGAGTTTTTCTATTTGTAATAATGAACAAACCTCTTTGAAAACTACCGCTAAAAATTCCGTGCCTTGATCCGTAACAATCTCGTCAGGAATTCCGTACCTTAATATGAAATTTTCCACGAAAGATTTTGCAACAGTTTGCGCCTCTTTATTCTCTAATGGATATCCCTCAACAAATTTGCTTAATTCGCATTGAATAGTTAAAACGTACTTTTTACCTTCATTATCTTCTTCAATTGGCCCGACCAGGTCTAAATAGATTTTTTGAAAAGCTGATGAAGCAGTCGTTGTGATTGACATCGGTTCAATGTTCGGCTTCGAATATTTGTACCTTTGGCAATCGTCACAACGCCTCACAAAATTTTCAATGTCTCTACGCATTCCTGTCCAGTAGTAATATCTCCTTATCCGGTAAAACATACGATTTATTCCCGCATGTCCTCCCGTAGGTAAAGTGTGATAGTCGTTTAAAATAATCTGTTTTTGTTTATAATCGTCTATAGTCTGAACTCCTTTAATGACCGAAATTTTTATTCCTTCCTTACTGAAAATTTGTTTATATCTCAATATAGTAATTAATAAATTGTGGTGCGCACCGTCCTTTATTATTGATAATTGGAAAATGTTATTTGCTAAACAACATTCCCTTATTTTAAGAGCCATTGCTTTGCTATCGAAGATAGAAAGCATTCTGGTATTCTCTTTAAAATATATTATTTGTAAAGCTTTACTATATAAAAACCATTCATTTATATAATAATTATTCCCTTCTTTTTGTAATTGCAATTGTAATTGTTCGAACCTATCTTCATCTATTATACATAATTCAATAGCGTCTTTAGGACGTTTTACAAGTTCAACGATTTCTGGTTGATCAATCCCGTTCTGTCGTTGATTTGAAGTAAAACCCTCTTTGACATTGCTATTGCTAACTAATTTCTTACTTTGAGCCCTAGTTATAACATTCATCGTTCCTTGTATTTTGGTGGTCATATTCTTTAATTCTTCCGAATCAATCTCTATTCTAGATAAAGCGTCTGCCGTGACATTATCTTTACCCTTTACATAATTTACTATAAAATCATACTCTTCTAAAACGAGCCTAAACTTAGTTAATCTACTTGAAGGATTTGACATTCCAAACAAATATACTAAAGGTTTATGATCCGTATAAATAGTAAATTTTCTACCGTATAGATATGGCCTAAAATGTTTTACCGACCAAACTATTGCTAATAATTCCTTTTCTATGGTACAATATCGACTCTCCCCTTTGTTCAAAGTTCTACTCGCGTATGCAATGGGTCTACCATTTGCATTTGCCAAAACTGAACCTATAGCGAAACCTGAACTATCTGTAGTTAATTTAAAACAATTTTCTGCCGAAAAATCTGGGTATTGTAATAAAGGTGGATTCATTAATGCTAATTTTAACTTTTCGAAAGCGTTTTGACATGTTTTTGTCCATTCAAATTTTACTCCTTTTCTTGATAATTTATTTAAGGGTGAAGCTATATCCGCAAAATTTTTGATATACCTCCTGTAATAATTTGCAAAAGCTACAAATCTTTTTGTTTCGTTAGCATCCTTTGGTATTGGGTAATTTTTAATAGATTTGACTTTATCTGGATCTGGTGAAATTCCGCCTGCAGAAATCACATGACCTAGATATAAAATCTCCTTTCTTAAAAATTCACACTTACTAGGATTTAATTTTAAATTTACTTCCCTCAATATTTGTAAAACTTTTACCAAATTTTTATTGTGCGTAAGCAAATTATTTCCGAACACAATTAAATCATCTAAATAAATAAAGCAACTTTCATAATTAAGCCCTGACATAGCTATCGTCATTGCCCTTGAGAATCCCTTTGAACTAACTTTTAACCCCATAGGTAATCTTTTCATCTGATATTGACCTCTATCCGTCGTAAATGCTGTGCATGATCTACTTTTTTCGTCTAATTCGATTTGATAATAACCTTGTGACAGGTCAAGATGCGAAAAATACATTGCACCCGAAAGAGAATCAAGAATTTCCGTAATACATGGCAAAGGAAACTTATCGTCTTCAATCCTATTGTTTAATTGCCTATAATCAATAACAACGCGCCATTTTTGTATTCCGTTCTCGTCTTTTTTCTTGGGAACTACTAGAAGAGGTGAAGACCACTCTGATCTAGTCTCCTCAATAATCTCATCTTCGATCATCTTTTCGACTTGCTTATGTATTTCCTCTTTTTGTGAATGAGGCAATCGATATGGTTTTATGTAAGAAGGACTTGAACCTTTCTTTAAATAAATTTTTTGCTTGTAAACATTCGTTACCGTCAGTTTGTCGTCATCAAGATGAAATACGTCATCATATTTCGCGCAAATCTTTTGAATTGAAATGCTTTCCTCGTTATTCAGTGGTTTTGTTTTAATAATTTCTAATAATTTTTCGACCCTTTTAACCGTTCTATTACTTTGTTCAAAGCTACAAATATTATAATCTTTCATACATCCTAATTTTGGCTGAAAGTTTCTTAATCTAACATCCTCCTCTCTTACATTCAAAATTTTCACAGGTATCATACGATTTTGTGGTTTCACGATCATTCCTGCTACAAATATGCCTTCTGTTAACTCTTCAGATAACACCAAACATTCCTCATTCGTACCTATCCAAATATACTTGATAATTTCACACCGTGCTGGTACCGTTGTCCACATTTCTTCTCCTCTCGATTCCATCGGAATTGAAATATCAATGTCATTCACTCGAAAATTAAAACTAAATTTTTCATAATTTAAATTTGCAAAATATTTTTGAAAAAAGTCTGAACCTAATACTCCGTCCAAATTTCCTTGATTAAATTTGTTTATTAAATAAAATCTGTGACCTACATTCATATCATTCACTCTTAATTCAATATCAGCTAAACCGTGGGAACAAACCGTTCCTGAAATTCCTTTGATTTCTATCTTTCTTGAATAATCAATCCTTTCATCTTTTGCTAAAATATTTTCAAAAATCACACTAATTGATGCACCGCTATCTAATAAAAATAATAAATCTTTCTCTCTATATTTCATTCGTACAAAATTTAAACCTTCTAAACTTAAAATTACTGCCTCCTTAACATCATTACATTTACTGTGGGCCTCGAAAAAATTCTGCTGGGTTCCGAAAATCATTTTCTCCTGAACTACCCTGTTCACCCGTCATTACGTTTATTCTCGCCTTATTATTTCCGAAACCTCTTCCTCTATTATTAAAACCACTTCTGTTATTGGAATTTCCTCTGAAATTGCTATTAGTAAATTGTCTCGAGTTATTATTAAAATTACCCCGATTGTTCGAAAAATTTCTATTATCACCTCTAAAATTTCCTCGGTTAAAATTTCTAAAGTTTGAATTCAAATTCTGATTTTGATGGTATGAACCACGATTGAAACTTCTAAAATTTTGAGAGTAATTAATATTATTTCGCCCAAAATTCTTATTAAAGAGGAAAACCTGATGATTTTGATTCATTTGTACCGATTCATCCTTAGCACCTCTAATTGCTTCGTTCAATTTTGTATAATTTCTACCTTTCACAATATTTTTTAAATTTTGATCATTTAAACCATTTGCAAATGTATTCAAAGCAATTTTTTCATTATTACTTTGTAGGATTTCGAAAGAATCACAATTCCCGTTTGCCTGCGTGATCGTTAATTCTGACATAAGTTGTTCAACACAACTACCGAAATCATCAATTGATCTGCTACCTTGTTTTAAATTGTGTAATTTTATCGAAATTGCCGCCGAAGATTGTTGCGTTATGAAATGTTTTTGTAAATCGGCAACTAACTCGCTAATATTGGAATAATCTTGTTTCATTCTAATTTTTGCTTTTTGTGACAACCGCATTTTCAAAACGAATTTTATTAAGAAATCTTTACCCGATTGATCTAAAATCGATTCATAAAGCATGATTGCGTCGATCATTTGTTTTACCGTTTGTTCTTTTTGATCAAATAAAGGAATCAAAGAAGATGCAGTTTTCAAATCAAATTTTTCCCCCATGTTTTCGGTTTTTAAATTAAAATTTGTCAATCTATCGTTTAAAATCGACTCTATTTTTAAATTTAATTTGTCAATTTCGTTAGCTAAAACTTTTATTTTCGCGTAATCGTCTTTGTCTATTTTTGCGATATCATCGTTTACCTCACTTTTTAAATTACTGAATCTATCTACAAAATCATTAAAACTTTTTTTCTTACTCTTAGTGGTTTCCAAACACTTCCGACGTTCTAGGTTGTCCTTTGTGAGATTCTTGTGAAATGATGCGAGCTCCTCCTGAAGTTTTTTGAATTTTTCCAACATTGGTTTAGATATGAGATCTGACATTAACTCTTTTGCTACGAATATTGTCGTAAGTTCCGGGACGTTTTCTTCCTCCATGTGAAGTCACCATTCCAAAAATATTTGTTTGACCCTCGTCCATGAATTATGCAACCAATTATTAAACCATAACAACTTCTTTGCAATCATCCAAATTAAAATTTCCAACCATAATAATTTTTACCAATTTCATCCAGTTCCAAATTTTTAATTTAATTAATTATTTAAAAATCCATACCATTATAATGTTGATTCATTTATACCATTCCAATTTGCGTCAATTCTTCCAAATAATTTTTATTGAACGCTTTTTCCAGTGGTCCGCCCAGTTAGAATCGCCATATAATAAACTTGTGGGCTTGGTCTTTTTACCTTTTATTTACATTTATTTAATACGTTTAATATTTACACTTTTACATGTTATTACAACCGATGACGAGCAGGACAACGCCTTGCATCGAAACAACAGAAGCTGTTGCACTAGCAGTGCAGGGTTCTGACTTCAGAACGATAATGTTCTTTTGATGTGGATGTGGGGTGTTTATATATGAAATCTCTTCATTGTTCCATTGTTCTTCTAATGGTCATCCAAGTTCATGTATTCCGCTGACTAAACTAAATTTTAACACTTATTGTAATTATCCTATAAACTAAACCGCTTATATGTGCAATATTTAATATATTGCAATACTTGCAGAAACACGTATCTTTGTAACTTACATTTTCACACAGTCATAAAATGCAACAAAGTAGTGGTGAATTATTTTAACATTGTAAATATAAGTACATTTCTTAAATTACTTAACAATATGAAAATTGGTGAATTTACCTATACTCTACAGTAATATATCAAATTAACTTTCCTGTTATTGGGTTCGCCTGTTGGAAATTTAACTGATTATTATTATTATTATTAATGTTTAATGAAGAAAAAGCCCACAAAGTGAAGACTGTAATTTTATTTAACAAAACATAAAAAAAAAGAAAGTCGAGAAAGAAAGAGAAAAGAGTAAAAAACAACCATCTAATAATGGAGACTTTTTTAAAAAAAAAATACCTGCAAGTAAAATAACTTTTACATTGACATTTTCAAGCAACCAAAGTGGAATTTTATTCATTAGTGAGCGAAAGTGAAGTTTTCGCTCACTAGTGAATAAAATGAGTAAAATCGCAGTATTTTATTAAAACTCAACCAAAAGTATAGAGTGTCAAATTGATTACTGTCACAAGCAAGCAATATAATTATGTCATTTAAAATTTTTGATTTTGAAAATTTTCATTTTACTTGCAGGTTTTGGATAAAATGTTGTATGCCACTCTTGAGTAAAGATATATTTATCCACTTATACTTTGTGGATAAAAATTATCTTTACTCACTGGTCCCATAAATTACTATTATTATTAGTAGTACAGCAACTCATAAAAAACATGAGTGCCTTCTATTGCAAAATAATCACAAACTTTGTAGAAAGGCAAAACTTGAATAGTATTACAGTAGATGTTCACTCGAGGTGAAAGATTTTAAATTCAAAATTTAACATTGAAAATGTAAATAATTTCATTTTGTTTAATGAATAAGTCACATTGTTACAGTAAACCAAATTAATTTTAATTAGTTACAAAAATGTAACTTTTATTTTACAAATATATTTTCATAAAACAAATTAATAATAATTAAGGTTTACTTTTTTCGACAATTATTTCTCCTTCCCAGGTCCCATTTCCAAAGAATATTACATCATCGACATATTATATTATTATACTTCCACAAATACTTTGTATTTTCCCAAAGGCACTTGAGGCGGAAATTTTTCTTCTTCTAACACATAATCTTTTATGTAATAGTTTCCCTATAAATAAATTTCATCAGAGAATTATTCATTTAAAATGAATAATTTATAACAAATTTGCAAAGTGCCTGTTAATAAAATCTTATTTGTAGCAATTAAATCTAGGTCAAACATTGAACTTGCAAAGGAAATGTATAGATGAACTCAATTAATTAGTTTACTTTTAATATTATGAATCACTTCTAAGTTTGCTAGACTCAAAAATTGCATTATGAATCAGTTTGCTGGTTTCATTGAATTGAATTTAATGAACTCAAAATTATTAACTCATCAAAATGCAAAATCTACATACCAATCATGGAAATACCTTGCATACTTATAGTATTATTTACACTTACCGGTACAGTAGGACAAGATTGCATATTTGAATGTTTTATAGCAATGTTAGTACCAAATTTGTTTAGATTGAATTCCTCACAGAGATCTATAGTTACATTCATGGGAAAGCTTCTGTATTGGTCTCCCAACATTCTATAGGGTGTTTTTTTAGCTGCATGAGAACTTTCAATAGGGATAACAATTGAACCAAGATTGCTATGGAAACAGTTTTTTGACATTTGTGTTTAGCAAGGTTTGGCATTTGATAATGCATAGATTGACCATTGAACAACGCTACCAAATTGGGCTCACAACCAATTGGAAGTGGATCCATTTTTTTACCGTAAAATTTTGTTCAGTGACGAGGCACATTTCTGGTTAAATAGGCATGTGAACAAACAAAATTGCCGTATATGGAGTGAGACCAATCCGGGACATTATCTTGAGACTCCATTGCATCCATTAAAATTGACTGTTTGGTGTGGAATACACGCCAACGGCATCATTGGTCCATATGTCTTTCGAAATGAGGAAGGAGCTACCGTTACGGTGAATGGTGTGAGATATCGACACATGCTCAATACATTTTTGTTTCCAAAACTTCAAGAGCTAAACATTTACAACTTATGGTTCCAACAGGATGGTGCTACGTGCCACACAGCCAACGAAACCATCAATTTATTGAAAGGACAATTTGGTGACAATATTATTTCAAAACGTGGTCCTATCAATTGGCCTCCAAGATCGTGTGATTTGACACCTCCAGATTATTTTCTGTGGGGGTATGCTAAATCCATGGTTTATGCTAACAAACCAACAACTCTAGAAGCATTGGAGGCTAATATTCAGCAAGCCATTTATGAAATAAAGCCAGAAATATTGGAAAAAGTGGTCAAAAATTGGACTGAACGGATGCGCTTCGTAACCATTAGTCGTGGTGGTCACATGCCGGAAGTCATGTTCAAATCATAAATGCCTTTAACTGTACTTTCATAAAAAAATTATAACCAAAACATTCCGTCAGGTTTTTAATGTTTTATTTCATTTTGAAGTTCTCATGCAGCTAAAAAAACACCCTATATATGGTAAAATTGTAATCTAAAGCAAACTAAACTAAAATATTTTTTAAGATATTGTAATTTGATACATACCAATATATTTCTTTGAGGTGATGTGCTAATATCTGCAGATGCATTTATTACTACACTTGAGCAAGTAGAATTAAAATCTTTGGAAACTATGGAAGGATTGCTTAGTGCTGAGCGATTGTAATGTTCAATTACTACCGTACCATGGGTAATATGATAGGTATTTTGATGAAAGCCCTAAATAATTATAAAAGTTTACGATATACCTTAGATGTTTCAAAGTTGGGGATTGAGTTACAGATTTTTGACCAAATTTGCTTTTTCGGATGAAATAGAGGGTATTGAAATACAATTTTAGGGTTAAGTAAAACAAAATTATAAACAAACTAGATTGTATTGCATAGAAGTTTAGGGAGAGTATTTTGAATAAAGTAATTTATAAAAATTAAGGAGATACACAATAAAATAAATTAGTAGGTTTATGTACTTATTTATTTCCACCTATTCCTTTTCGATAATCTTATCAAATTACATTAATTTAATAAATTTAGTTTTTTATTATTAGAATGTTGAGCTTTATTTCAAAAGATTTATCCCAGTTTTTATGTTTTTAATAATAATTAAAAAATAAAAACGGACGAAAAATTACTATTTAATTATCCTACCTATTAAGACAAAATCGTTGAAGAGTATCTACTAAAAATATTTTTTGTTCTAAGTTGGTTATTTACTAAAATATCATAAAAAAAAGAATGGTGGGGTCTCTGAGATCTCACGGTGACGGATACATTCGAAAAATTGTCAGTGACGCTCCAGGGTTAAATTAAATCTTTAAAATTTTTCAATACACAAATTTTACAATAATTACCACTGAACTGTTGGGAATAAAATTTTCTCTTTAGAGAAAAAATCTCTTAGATTTTTAATAGGAAAAATAATTTTTAGATATTTTTAGAGATAATAATTAGTAGGTATATTAGGTTTGTTCGTTTGTATGAACTAACTTGAACTGGGTTATCTTTCGAGATTAAAATACTCCACCACAAAAGTTAGATAGTGTTCTAACTTGCACTGCCTACTCCTCCTATAGAGGTCGAGCAAGAAGTTCATGTTCGGTCATGAACTGAGCAGCCAAACGAACACAGTCATTTGCACTAACTTGAACCGAGCAAGTTAGTTCATACAAACGAACAAACCTATTGATTAATATTGAAAATCAGTAAAATACAAAAGAATCAAAATTTCAACCATAATTCACTTCTCTCTCTCAGGTTCCATCGTTCTACGTAAGAACATAGTGGCATCATTACGATAGTGCCTTCAGTGAGGTACTCCATGCTTCTCGGTCATGTGCTGCGTGAGTCGCCACATGCATAGTCTGTCCCGTCAGGGTCTTGATCTGGTCTATCCATCTTGTTGGGGATCTTCCTCTCGGACGCTTTCCTTCGATCTTGCCCTGGATCATCAATTTTTCATTGCCTCTGGTCTTCTTGCAATGTGTCCGAAATATCGTAAGACGGACTGGCTGATCTTAGTTGACAACCGCGTTTTGACCCCCAGCTCATTCAAGATGGATACGTTTGTGCGGTGGGCCGTCCAAGGTATTCTCAACATGCGCCGGTATGCCCACATCTCAAAGGCTTCAACTCGTCTTCTGTCGTCCTTTTTCATTGTCCACGTTTCGGCCGCGTATGTGGCTACAGGGAATATCAGTGCCGACAGCAGCCTCATTTTCGTTGCTCTGGTAACGGTCGTGTCTCTCCATATATTGACGAGTTTAGTGGTCGCCGTTCTTGCCATAGCCAGTCGTCTCCTTATTTCTGGCGTACTTCCTTCTGAGTTAAAGATCGTGGAGCCTAGGTATATAAGGTATATAATTCACTTCAGCTGGTACATATTTTTTATAATAAGATTTTTAATCTTACTTACCAAACAAGAATATATGGTACAAAAAGTTAATATTAAATAAACCAACATTTTGGTCATTTTGTACAAACTGTGACCAACTTATGCAACTTAATGAATAATTAACCATAGTTTCTCTATGTTTAAATAACTTTTCGGTGTATGAAATGTGCAATTAGAAAATCATCAACAACTATTCTTCATTATAAATAATCACTTAGATAATTTACCTTGAACGAAATTTATAGAATTAAAACGAAGTGATAATAACAAAATCTCAAAAAATAGCAATCAAAATTTATATTATGTAGGTATCGTGTAGGTATTAGTTGGCAGAATTATGAAATAGAATTTGACTAACTTGAAATTACTAAAAATGATTTTTAATGATTTAGGTTGAAAAATATTAAAATATGCAACGCAAATTATCATTTGGAGAATGTTTGACAAGAAAGAAAAGCAAAAGGTAAATCAGACTATGTAATAAATAATAAAATGAAAAAATTAAATTAATGAAATAAATAAATGTAATAATATTAATGTCTCCGGAGATAATCTCTTTGATGATCCCAGTTAGTGCGGTCAAGTTTCCTTACTCTTCCTAGCGATATCGCGCTAGCAGTCATTATTATATTATGACTATAGTAAAGAATACTGATAGTGTATTAACACGAGGGGGATGAAGCTTAGAGGTCACGCGAGTTGACTATGAACGCTAAATACCCGGTTCGAATCCGAGTAAAGTAAGAAGTTTAAGGTTTAAGCACACTTGTACCACGCGACGCGACATAAAATTGACTCGAGAGAGAGAGAGACAGCTACATTGAGGTGTACAAGCTATCTCTCTCTCTCTCTCGAGACAATTTTATGTTGCGTCGCGTCGCGTGGTACAAGTGTGCTTAAACCTTTATTCTGGCCGTCTTTCCCCTCGGAAGGCAATGGCAATGGCATATGTAAGCTGCCATGAAAGCCTTTGTCAAAAAGGTCACAACGCTTCTGTCAAGAAGTTTTCTTAGTCATACTAAAAAAAATACGACTAAGAAGAATATTAAAAACAAAAATATTATATTCTTGTAGTTTCGAGTTCTTCTTGTCCCCCCTCAAAGAAATGATCACCACAACCCTCTTCATTGTCATTCACAACAAGAAAACCTTCTTGAATATTCACAAATTTTTAAAAAAAATTCAATTATGGTAATGAGGTTATAATTTAGACTTAATTTATGCTACACATGACTCCGGATTGTCATGTAAACAAAAACATAAATGTAAATACCAACAGCCGAAAGTCTATAGCGTTGACTTACTTTACACATTAATTTAAAAGTTGTTTAAAATAAGTAAAAAAATATTTTGACCGACCAAAACTCTTTAAAAGAATGAACTTTAGAACTAAATTATTAAAAATTATGCATTTTAAACAAAAAACACATATTTTCATTAAGGGCTTACGTGCACTCAAGATTTTCAAAAATTCAGATTCCTGTTTAGCATTTTCTTATTATACAGTAGGTAGTAGGATACTTCAAGAATATTCTGTGAAAATTTCAAGTCGATCCGATAAATAGTTTTACAGATATCCTTTCGTTTTTCATTCTTCCATTTTTTTCCATCTTTCACAACTTATATAATATAATTCATTCATTAATTCAAACTTCAAACACATTTTTCTCAAAACTACGTTTTCAGATACGGTGAACACTATATTTTAACATATTCTAGACATTCAAAACTCATCGGGCCCGATCGAAGGATTTTGTTTTTAACCAAAATTTCTAGTTTTTATTAACAATTAACGAGCGATTTTTCCATCAAAATTCATAAAAAAAAAATTCCAGAAGCTGCCATTTTGTGAAATTTGAATAAAAACAGAAAACCTTCCATCCGGCCCGAGATATACTATATTAAACTAAGAATTCCTTTTCTATTAATTGGTTTTACATAAACCACTAAGAAGTTCTGATGTTCACCGCAAAGCACTGTTTTAAAACAAGGGTCTACAATCGAGTTGATAATTTGGTCCAGAATACATATTTTTTTTTAAGTTTTCGTGAAAGTTACTTAAAATATAGTGTAAGAATTTGATATTATTTATACAATAATAAAACTATCTAACAGTTAAAAAAAAATTGGTTATGGTCAGAGAAAGTCTTAGCATAAATCACATATAAGTTTTGTGATAAATCGGTGAGTATGCGGTATATGGTATTGAGAGACATCATATCGCAATATAATGTGTTGATGTTCATTATAGTGAACATTGTGAAAGTCCCCAATTCAAATTCAGAATTTTTGATTTGTTATAAACAATTATCTCTAGAACAGATAAATATTTATAAATTCTAACCCCACTTTGCCAATGTGCAAAATTTTTATGTTGAAAATACATGCAGAATGCATTTGTTGTCGTAACGCCATTTTCTTAAGTCTTCGTATTAGTATACGCAAAGTCTACTTCTCGCAAAATTAATACGTCATATTTATTAAATCTAAATTAAAGAAGCAATTTTTCATATTGTAACAACTGAGATAGGGGGGGGGGTTGATTATTTATTTATTTATTTACAATAATAATAATTTGTTCTTATTTAGTTATTATTATTAGATTTTTAGTTTGTCCTTGTGACTAACTAAAAATTTGAAAAAAATTTAATTTTCCAAGTTTTTAATTTTTGATTGTTATTAACAATTTATTTGTTATTAACAATTAGATTGTTTATCGCTGCCACCACTGAGACGTTTTTACTGAGGTAAAGGTCGAATCAGAACCCAATTAACTAATTAGTTTTAATTAGTTAAATTAATTTACATAATTTTAATTGTTCTTGGTAAACCTGGGCTTGGTTTTGAGATGCCAGCCGCTCAAAAGACGCAGGAATAAAACATACACTGATCACTTTTCTGCCCATCAGGTTCAGTCATAATAAAAAGATATTTTAATTTAATATAATTACTTTAATTCAACTTTACTT
This sequence comes from Rhagonycha lutea, assembly GCA_958510855.1. Classification (NCBI taxonomy): domain Eukaryota; kingdom Metazoa; phylum Arthropoda; class Insecta; order Coleoptera; family Cantharidae; genus Rhagonycha; species Rhagonycha lutea. Next base: position 34,775,769 of record OY294039.1, on the reverse strand, counting down.
CCATTCATATTTATAATAGCATTTTTCAACAACCTCGTCCTTCAGATTAAGGAATTAAATCATTATAAATTCATTTTATATATTATTATTCATACGAAAAAAATATAGTAATAAATTAAAGAATTTCTTTCCTTTTATAATTTAATTGAATTTGTGTAACAAATTCAGACATTTTTAATATCACAAATTTTTAAATGAGGAATCAATTTTGATTCTATTTTTGTTAATATTTTTATCCAATGGAAAGAAAACATTTAATTTCAATTGTTTTATGTAATTAATAATTTGTATTATTATTTTTCAAACATCATTCACATAAATCAGGTAATTTCATATAATAATTTCTAATAACATTTAATCTATAAATTCTACATTAATATTATTTATTTCAATTACTTTCATTTGCATTCATTTAATTAACCAAACAATTTGTTACTTTATTTTATAACAATTTTAAATTTTACGTTCCAAAACTTTTCGTAATTGTAATAAATAATATACTAAATTCTAACAAATAATAAGACTTACATAAATTACATCATTAGGGTTTTTAAGTCGGTAGGACGTTGAGTCCTGCACGACTTTTGGCACTTAACCGATTACATTTCACAACCCGACACTCGCACCGACTGACTCTAGTCTATTTGCCGATTGACTCTGCTGATTGAGCGAGGGTTAATTTTGTCTCTGTTACCATTTTTATAAACTTTTTGGGACTTTTTTCCCTACCTTCAAATTTTATCCTATTGGTCTAGAATAATTCCCTTTCTTAAGATTCTAACTTTGAACTTTTAGTAATTGGTCCAAAATTCAAGTTGGTGGTAACAGTTTTATTCTAGGATTTTACTTCCCCTTAATTCCAATACTACGTGTGTGGTACAAGTTTTAGTTCTATATTTATTTTGACAACTATCCTTTTACTAACGTTTCGTTGCCTTTGTAATTTTTATTGCAGTAGAAATACATAACTTTTCTTAGGAGATGAAAATCTATCGGTCTCACCTTAAAACGTTACAAAGGAACATGCAGGTGTCCGGTGCTTGGCGTTTTACGCTGTCGTTCAAAATGGGTCTAGAAAAATTTATGGTCGACTTTCGTACATGTTTTTGATTTCGAAAGACTATTTTTCCCATGTTTGAATAATTAACATTGACTTGTAATCAACAAGTATTCGTTTAGTTAAAAATTAATCTTGAAATTTGAAATTAAAAATCTATATGATTTTTAATCAATTTGAATTGTGAATAGTTTAATAATTATTTAAAGTTGATTTTCCGAATTAATAACTTACTTAACAAATTACTATATGATTTGATAAATGTTTTATGTGATTAATTTAGAAGTAAATACATTAGTTATTTAACTTGTCCAAAATATAAATGATTTTAATTTAAATTCGTCGTCGCTATTTAAGTCCTATACCGAGTGTTTGAAATGTGTTAGAGTATTTTGAGTTTTAGCGACTTTTTCGCAAATAATCATTTAATTTCTGTAATATCGATTTTCATTTAAATAATTTCAATTTATTAAACTTGCATTTAAAATTTCATTTCTTTCTTCTTTGTTGCAGTAAAGGTTAAAATTTCTTTGTTTGTCGCTTCATTAAATTTTATGTCAAACACGAGCTAGTTTTTTTACGTCTCCCCTATATTTTTCAAAATTTTCTCAGCGCGTGTAAGTAATTTCAATAAAATAATCAATTAATTTTCTAAAATTTATGACATTTTTAAATAATTTTAAAGTAGTTAAATTTTATTACCCTACGCGTGGACGTAGTGGTGTTTGGTGGGAATAGTGGTCCAGAAATTTTAGTCAACCACCATCCATGGACTGCACTAGTTGAACTCACAAATTGGGGAAATGTTTATTCATAAAAAATATAAGCATTTTCCTGTATTTCTGCCGGTTGCTATGTGATAAATAAAGTTTAAGTAAAAATAATACCAGTAGCATAATTTTATCGTAAGTCGGTCTTTCTCTGTGAAACTTGAGTATGAAGTTTAAATTAAATTTTCCGATAAAAGTTATATCGTATCGTATGAACATTTAACGTCCAATTTTGTGAATATCATTCACATACTCCCTTTGGAGGATTTGTTTTGGAGTGTTGCGAAAATTTAGTTATGGAATTAAACATTCATTTATTTGGAGGATTATCGATTAATTATAAAGAATCAAGTTATGCAGTACTATGCCAGATCACGCTCTCATCCAGTGGAACTTCCATAAGTTATCAAGTATGTACCTAGTTTTAAGAGTGAGTGCTTCGATAATTACCGTTTATCGGGATAAAATTCAAATTTAAAGTACTTTTGAAGTTATCGTCAGGTTATCATTTTTTTTTAATGCATTTGGATTTAATTGTTAATGTTTGTTTGTTAACAATTAATTATTTCGTTAATAATTTTATTTTAATAGTTATTACTTTGTCATTTTTATTTAAGTTAAGTAGATTTTCCGTTTTGGCCAATTCATTTCAATTTAGCGATTTAGTTTTTAAGATTATCTCACCTTATGGTGAAAATTAGTGTGTTTCTTTTATATTGTACCATTATTTGGGTTATATTATATTTTTATTTAATGTTTATTTATGTGTTTTCTTCACAACCATTAGGTTGTGATTTTCTATGTTTATATTAATTTGCAGTTGTAAGAAGTTCATTGGGAGAGACGATCCTGAAAGCATAGTTGGTAGGTTTTTGGTATTTTTGATAAGGTTTAAGATCAAGTTGTATTTGCACATGGTGGAATGTTTGAATCTGCATTTTCCCCCGAGTGTGTAAATTACAAATTATTTCCGTGTTAGATTCTGGCGCCCATTAATATCTTTTCTTGTTTATGTCATTTTTGCACTGATACGACCTCATCCAAATACCGTACAAGAACCACGGCCTAACGACTTGAGTGGAGCTGGCACATTTCTGTTAGGATGAGTGTCGTAGTGCCAGTTGAACCCGTAACAAATGTTTCAACATTTTGACTGATTTTCGTAGTTGTTGAATTACCAATTATTAATTAATTAGTGAGGATTGTTACAATATTATTTTCTATAAAAAAATCGAGTTTTTTCTACATTTCTGATATCGCATATCTTTAGAAGTTATTTTTTCGGTCACCACAGTTGACTATCTAAAATCTACATAAAATCGATATTTTTTAGAATCTCTTTAATATTATTATTTGTGAGATTCATACCGATTAAACTGACAATCGTTTCCAGCGTTTTCTTTCCATTTTCACATTTAGAAAAAGAATCTTGCGATAAAATCGATAGTATTTCAAAATTCACTAAAGATTTATGGTTTCATCCTCTTTCTAAGTACTTACGAGTAGTAACATAACTAACTGCTGCATCTACTGAAATTTATTGATGCAACCATGATAATTTTAATTTTTAAAATTTGTAAATATATAATTTTACATATTTCATTAAACATCAGATCGGTACAGCTGATACGCATTGATACTTTTTTACCCGTCGACATTCATTTATTGTATAATTAAAATAAAAGCAAAAGATTGATATTATTAGCTTTATTAACTACTTGAATGAATTATTATTATTTTGTATTAACATATTGCACTTGTATAATATAATTAATTAATTTTTCTTAATTGTTAATATTGCGAGCAAGGAAGCAACATTGCTCGTTTTGAGGACAATTTCCCCATGCAGGACCAAGTTCGCATTCTGCTTTGCAAACTGTCAATGCTAAATTAACGCCAAATAATTTACATGTTTGACCTAAAAATTTCGAGGATAAAATCAGTTAAAAGAATAATTTTGCTTACCTATTCCCATAACAGTGAGAACTGACGTAAATAATACCACCATGAAAATAAAGGTATGGATCTTCATGCTTCTGAATTTCTGCTAAGAGTCGTAATGTTTTCTATTTATACTTATAGTTTTTACAAGTTATTTATTATCTAAATGTATTTTATCTGAGATTTTATCTGTTCATGAATTAGGTTACAATAATTTATGGATTTGTTATATTGAACTTTTAAGTGTAAATTTCCCGTCTCTATCTTGCAATATTCTGCTACTATTTGAGGTTGGCTCGTCTATTGTAACCAGGAATTGTAAGGTTTAAGTGACCCCTTCAGGAGCTGTGAAAATTTTATAAATTTCATTTAAAAAATTTGGAACACTAAATCAAAAAATTTATAAATATATTTCAATTTTGATAATATTTGATAAAGAAATATTCTATTCAATCTTTCTTCACATTTTTTGAAAAATATAATATGTTATTTTTTCGGATTTTACTTTTCGTCAAATAACCACTTTATGATATTTTGATTTTGTTTAGCTTCTTAGCACAATTCGTTGGGTTATAAAATTTGAATAGACATCAGTGCCCTAGCAGTACTTAATAGTAAGAACAAAATAAGATACACTTTTAGGTAACTCCAATAACCTATTTTATTGTCAAAATAAACTTAAAAATTTTTATTTAAATTTTTTTAAAGGTTCACATAAATAACTCATCTTATTTGGGTTCAATTTTGAGCTTACGATTGTCAGACATTTTGAACTACGACTACGACAATATAATATATCTTTTTGAGGGCAGATTGGATTACATGTCTCGCCATTTAATCTAAAGCTCTCGACTATATTATAAAAAACAAAGTTAATTAATGTAAATAAACTAATTTAATAAATTAATCATTAATAAATTTAATAAGTTTTTTTCGAAAACGAAGCACCTTAAATTCAACATTGAGACACATTATTTTCTTATTTTTTCTTTACTTTTTTAAATTACTGAGCATTAAAAATATTTTTATAGCTATCGTATACTTACCAGTGGAAACAGAAGCTGCCAATACAACAAGGAAAAAACAAAAGTGTGATTTATTGAATAACTTTTTTTAAACGAAATCGACTTCGCCTTCACTAAGCATCAAATGAACATATTATTTTAAATACAAACAAATTGAGCGCATATTGAACTAAAATGCAAATAAAACTCTATGGTTTTATTATTTTAATATTGTACTCAAATGCAAGGCTTTTCAATAATAATAAAAATTAGCAATATTCTTATTAATTCTAATAAAAATTTTAAAAATAAAATAACGATAAATAATTAATGGAATCTGTCTTTACTTAGTGAAAATTCATTTTAAATTAAAAATTAATAAGAAACACACATCTATTTTAAACACACAAACAATTTTGTAATAAAATAACGATTGGCTTCATTATATTATTTATGAATAAAATTTCTAATTAATTTTTTTTGATATATTTTATGCTTTAATTTCATTATTGTAATCGTTGAAACCTAATTGTTTAATTCAATTTTTTAATAATGACCAAATTTTAATGAAGGGTATAATAATTAATTTTTTTAATTAAAAATTAACAAACCTGATACCTCATCAAATATTAAATAATGACATATTTTCAAATTTGCAGTTGTAATTTGAATAGAATTGCAACTATAGAATGATTAAACCCTTGCTAGTTCTGTTTGATTGAATTTTTTAAAACTTTTATGTGTTACCGGTGACCCTGCTATGGGATTTTATAAAATCGTAAGTTGATATTGCTATTTTCTTTTTTAGTAACATCAAAAAGTCAAATTACATTGAAATTATTGCAATTTTTATTAGTTGTCCGTGAACTTTTTCGACTCACTGTAGCTTTCACTGAAATGGACTCCAATATATTCAGATAAAACTCACAAGAAAGAGAACAAATTGATTTATTCAATAGACACGAAGAAATTAGAACAGGTAATTGGTAAAGTAGGTATTAATTTATAGTGTGTAAATATGGTGGTGTACAAATTACTGTCGTATTGAAAGGGTAAACGGTTGTTACTGCATAAAGGCCTTCTATGCAAATATTGAAGATAAGTGCGTTATTTAAAAATTTTAGAACATATTCAATCAATTATTGCATATTTACTTTCATCAGTGCTTTTACCAAAGGATGTGCTGCTTAAGCCTATAAGTCAAACTGAACTAGCAAAATTATGTACATAGCACCTGCTGTTAACATCTAAAAGCAATTGTTAAGAACTTCATGATCGATATACCAAATTGTACTTACTAACTTACAGAATATAATAAAGTTAAATTAATTATGAAGAAATCTCCAGCAGTAACGTTGAAATTGTCGTGCAGTAGTTGCAATGAAAATGCATTTATCTAAAAATATTCGCATTTGCGGTTATAGCGTTGGTAGAGTTTATACATAGGTACCTACTTCTTTCTTTAATTCCAAATTATAAGTCAGTAGAAATAATTTAAATAACATTCGTTTTATCGAATTGGCCTGAAAATATAAATTCTCAAATGTTAAATAAGAAAAAGTAGAAATGCGAAACCGCTTTAGACAGTAGCTACACTAGATCCGAACCCATTCCGTTTACTTTTGGTATCACCCGCCTTTTGTGATTGCAGTTTGTCGGAACATATTACCTGGACCAGGGCCGTAGCCAGGATTTCATTTCGGGGGAGGGGCACTCGTAAAAAACCTTTTGTAAAATGTAAAATTTTCGGTTATTCCCCTTCCATTGTCTTTGTCTTTTCAACATTTCGGGGGGGGGGCACGTACCCCCAAGTGCCCCCCTGGCCACGGACTTGACCTGGACGGACCTAATATAGCCACAACCCTAGCCTCCTTAAACAGTGAACGCTGGTTTCCCATCCGGTTTACCCGCTTTGATCTTTGTAATTAAATATCTCTCCGATTGTCACCGTCTCTTGTGTTCGTTTACATTAATTAACATTGGAGGGAAATGAGCTGGTAAGCCGGCGCCGGTCAACCTGCCTTCACTGTGGAAGCAGCTGTATACATAATTATATTGATGAAACTGTAACTTACGGATGTTGTAAGCCAAGAAGACTGTAAAATTAAAGTAAGTGCATCAATGGCGTTAATAAATAACCACAATATTGCCACAAAGTTTAATTCATCATTGACAATATTTAGGAGAAAAGACGCAGAATAGTCGTACAATATAATTGTTACCGAAATTAAATTCACAGATAAAGAAAGCAGAATAGAAAACGTGAAAAATTTTGAAATCGATTTAATAACTGTGCTTAACGTATAGTAATATTTTGCAAGTTCTAGTAAATTATATCGATCAATTCTGAAAATTCGATAGAAATTATCATTTAGTTGTTGATTACATACCACTGCATTTAAAACATTAAGTCGTTCTCGAATAATAATAATCCATGACATGAAAGAAAAATGTATCGACATTCTGCAGAGTTCAGCGATAAAATATTCAAAATTAACCAAAATGTCTTCTCCCGTTGTATTATTTGTGAGATTCGAATTAACATAAAATATTACCGTAATTAATGGTCTTATAATTAAACTGATAACAAAACTTGGTTCCAAATTATTAGTTAAATTGCCAAATTTTTTCCCCATTAAATGTTGATCTAATTTGAATATTTTTTCCAAATTATCCTTGATCACATTTTGATTTAGTCGGTAAGAAGTATATGTAGCAAAAATTAAAATTAAGTGCTGATATTTTTCATATACTGCGACATACTGAAGAAATTGATTGAATTCATTAATATTGTGATAAAAAGCTGGCGTTTTCCGTATCGTGGTTATAGTTGTTGTAGTTAAAATTGTATAAAATACAAATTGATATAAGTAATTCGTTTTGGATTTAAGAACTGTAGGTCGCGTGTTGGTGCAAATTTCAATTTTAGATAAACAGATCCATTTCTCCAAAAAATAAGAAATTTTAAAGTAATTGTAAGCAACTTTAGATTTAATTGGTTTAATCATGGTTAGAAAGGAGAAACTTTTTGATCAGCCGTAGTAGATTGTAATTTTAACAAACTGCGTTACATTATTATTAAGTGTGCTTTTAATATTAGAAATGCAATAAAGGAAAAATTAATAATGAGGTTGCAACAAAACACGATAAAAATACTTTTACAATATTACAAATTAAATAGGGGAAGGTAGAGAGAAATGAAGTACTTTGAAGAGTATGGGAGGGTGAGGAGGATAAAATATGTTTTAAATAACTTATCAGCGTAAGTAAAAGTGCCAGTTGCTGGCGTAATAATTATAATTTACTTTTAGGGCAACGTCAGGTAAAAGTGCGCCATTCTCTAACAATTCACAGTGCCCACTTCTCTACTGGCGATTTGTTAATTATATGCTGATGAATGACGCTAAATGAGGCATTCCCTCATTTCCCCTTTCCCTCATTTCATCCCTTCGGGCTCTCGTGTCTATTGCCTGGCAACAACTTTTCGAAAATATGTGAAATTATTTTCAATTTATTCTCACTGTCTTGTGAAATTATAATATATGACTATAATTGGAACAGTTAAAAATATGTGTTAGCAAAAATATTTGTAACAGGTAAAATATGTGTTGACACTGACAAAAAAATACATATTAAGGTTAAGTCTACGACAATTTCTAATTATACTTTAGCAACAAACTTGAATAGTCATAATTAGAGAGGGTATATAGTAAGAGTGCGGACAACGTTGGTCATCTTTTTTATTGGTCGCGCCATGTTTTTCTCATTAAGGGCGCGAATTTTAAAATATTTTCAAAAGTCGTTAAGATAGACGTCAAAATGACAATTGTACGTTACAAATTACACGGTTAGAATACATTTTTTTGTGAAAATGCCTGATTGTTGTGTAATTGGGTGTAATAATAATGACAAAAAGGGTTTTTTGATGAAAATATTTTCCATAATCATGCTTTTATGAAATTCTAAAATTTATTAACTTACTACTACTGAAAATTTTTAATTTGACGTTGTAAAATTCAATTTTTGTGTATAATAAAATCAAGTGAGTATCAATAATTATTCTAACTTAGTTCTATGGTAATGGTATATATCCACGTACTGTTAACCATAGAAACTGAGAAAAACATGGCGGCGAACTACACGTTGGCCGCACTCTTACTATATACCCTCTCTAGTCATAATAACCTACATTAAACAGATGACAAGGGAATTACAAAATAGCATAGTATGCACTGACCATTTAAATGTTTATATTATTAACTGTGTATAAATAGGATAGCAATTTTATAATAAAATCAGTATTAACTCTATTAACTCTAAGTTTTGTGCTTTTTACTCCACCTTTGTTACTGCTAGCGAAAATTGGTGGTAGCAACAACCCTCAGTTATTTGACTTGAGATGGTTCTCTTGTTCTATTTCTGACAATTTACTTCGATTGTCCCGATCTTGAAATTTAAATTACCCTCAGGGCCGTGGAAATTGCAAAATTATCAAAATACGAGAAATGAAAAGTCGACCATTCAGTGAATTATTATCAGTATAATTATTCAAAAAATTACACAATAATTCTATATTAACAAATTACAAATACAAGGAAGAAAAACAACAAAATACTAATTAAAATTACTAACTTTACCCCTGTCCTGAACTACCGTGTGATCACTTTATTATGCTCGTTTCCGCGCGCGCACTACGTTGAACTTTTTATACCCTAGATTGGCCTTAATTCGGTTGAACGTGGTTTTGCTTGTATGGTAAGGTTATGGCTGTCATCTACTTGTAGTTAGCATGTGAGATGATCCAAACCTCCTCGATACCGATGTCGATAACGCTGTACTCTGGTAATTTGCCGACCGTTACGTGTCGGTCTCGAATAGCTACTTGCACCTTGCAAGTTCAAAACGCCACTTGCTCCTTGCAAGTTCAAAACGCTACTTGCTCCTTGCAAGTTCCAAACGCAACTCATTCCTTGCAAGTTCCAAACGCAACTCATTCCTTGCAAGTTCAGAACGCAACTGCCTACTTCCCTGTAACCTGTAACTATACTTCGGGGTAGTTGACCATTTTAATTGGCTGAAGATAGCCCTAACAACGATGATTGGTAGTGTCGTAGGTAATTTCCACCACCACTTCAAGAAGTCTACAAACCGATTCTTTCCCACGCACAGCAAGTGACGTGGTTTTCCAGATATTATCAAACAAGCATATTATTTCATCATAGAGCCGCCTTAATGGTATTATGGCCATAAAATAACAATAGGTGTCCAATTGACAAGTGTACCGCTCGGTTATAAAATTCTTCTACTTAACCGTTAGGCTAAGTACTAAAATGGGGTATTGTTAACCCTTAACAATAATTTAAACATTTAACACCTATTTCTACCAATTCTAGGGAAACTCTAAGCCGAACTTAAAATATAGTGACCTAATTGAAAGGTCGCATTACAGACTTACAACCAGATTACTGATTATCTGCCAACTGAATATCCAAAGGGCAGCCTTAGCCGCCATCGCCTTCATACAAAGATCAGTAATAACTTATCTTGTTAAGGCGCTTGAGAAGTACAGGAAGAGTACTCCCCCCTAACGATAGCTTGTTATGACAAGCCTTTTGATTTTTATGCATCCAATCAATCTTCATAATTCACTTTAGTAGTGAAACTGATCCATTTTGTAATGGTGGCGAGAACATTTTAGTAGTCGATGTGCCGCATTCATACTTTCAAAGGTGACTTTGTCAAAACTTCTTTGAATGTCAATAAACGCTCCTTCGATGGTCCAGTGACTTCTCTGTACGCAACGTTTTTAAAATCGACCTAAAAGACTTGGTCAGGAAGTAATCACTTCTATATGGCTGGTGCTCAACACCAGAAACTAAGTCACTTATTTCCTTCATCTGGAGAGGGGTGCACTGTATAGCGTATAAATGTCCATATGATATATTTAGAAAGGTGAGTAAAACAAAATTTGGTCGCAATATAATACAGTTTAGGCTTTAGGGGGCCCAATAAACTGGGCCCGGTGGGGGCAGAAGTAATTGAGTTGTATATGTTTGATGGTGGCATCATGAGTTTGATTTGTTTTGGTGCTGTTTGATCGCTGGAGGAGGGGGAAAATCATGTTCGCTTGATGGTGTTGGTTTCTTCGGGGGGAATCAAAGATAACCCATGTAGTTAGCGGTGTGATCGTCAAATCAGTTTGCATATGTGGGTTTGTCATTTGACCGGCGAGTGCAATGCGATTATGGTTGATCGCCTGCACATTTGACATACTTCGCAACTGAGGAGCAGCTGTGTTGTCGCAAACCGGTATAGCACAGATGAAAGTTATCCTTTAGGTTCAGATGATTTGAAGGAGCCAAAAAATTTAATTGCCGCTCTCGTTTTGGTTTTGTTAATGAAATTTTTGCAATATTGAGTTGTAATAATTACAGTACAGTCAAATTTGAAGTAGTTTTAATATCGGGAAAATATGATGAGTTACAATATAGGTGAGTGGATGGAGTGATTATTTTTATAACGGATGATGTGAGTTTTTTCCCATCTCTGACGAGAACTTGAAGCAAATTGATATTTTGTTTAAAGATACTTTACTACTGGGTAGTATGCAAATTGATTTACAGTTGTAAAGAGTAATTGTAGTTACTGATGCATAATGGTATTCCATACAAATACTGTTAAATAGTATAAATGTGTTAATTAAAAAGTATGAAGTACAATGGCAATGGGTGCAAAATAAACTAAGTGATGTACTTTTATATTGAGTCTACGTCAAATTGAAATAGCAAAATTATGTACATAGCACTTGCTGCCAGCATCTAAAATAAAATAAAAACGGTTAGAAATATTTATACAATACCAATGTATCAAATTTTACTTACAGAATATAATAAAGTTAAATCAATTGTGAAGAAATCTGCAGCAGTAACGTTGAATTTATCGTGCAATAGTTGCAAAGAAAGTGCATTAATCTAAAATATTCCATATTAGTATAATAATCAAACAAGGCAAGAACAACAAATGCAATTAAATTTAGTTAAATTTTAAATATGTTAAAAGAGGGGGGAGGCAAATCAGAAAATAATGATATCCAAATCGGGTAGCTGCACCGAAAAGTTCTAGAGCCTAAGTTTTCAGTACCCAAGCCCCACGTTAAAAATTTCGATTAAGTATTATGCAACAAAATATTACACTTACTATTATTATACTTACTTCTTTTCTTACTTCCAAATTTTTACTTATTTGAGATAACTTAAATAATCTTTGTCTTATGGAATTAGTCTAAAAGAATAAATTTTAGAAATCTAAATAAAACAGAGTAAAGAAACTACTTCTTTCAAAATTATTAAGGTAAAATATTAAGTATAACAAAAATAAATGGTAATGAACCCCCTAGTAAGCAAGGTAATGACTTCACAAGTGAAGTAATGACTTCATAAGGTGTGGGGGCGACTGATCGGTGGACAGTCACAAGCAAAGAGTAATGGGTCGTGATTCGTTAGTGGAAGTAGTTAATCGTAAGGGATTTGTTAATTAGGTGTTTTCAATGAGGTATAATTTACATTTAAATTTCAAATTAGAAAAATGTTACTTACAGATGTTTTTAGCTGCTGGCAAGGTAAAATCAGAAACCATATATCTACTACACTGTTTATTAACCATACCGCGCCAATAGAAAATTGTAAAAAACTTCTTTGAAAATTAAATAAAATAAATGAGCAGTAAATATATATTTCTACTATAAGTCTAATAAAAGTTATTGACAATGAGATAAGAATTGGGAACGAATAAAATTTGCTAACGGATTTCATTATGTCGTTTAATTGGTTGTAAACTACCGAAATCTCCTTTAAAATTTTAGAATTGTCATTGGTAAAGTTTCCGTATTCTGTTAATGCTCCATTCAGTAGTTCCAATCTCTCACGGACTACAATAATCCATGATAAAAAGGAAAAATATATTGAAATATTGTAAATCGTGAATATCAAATACTGACAGTTTGCAAACGATTTTTCAGATGCTTTGATACCAATGTAAATACAACCCATAAGTACAATGATTATTTTATACGAAATCCATGCACTCAAACTGATCACAAATAAAGTATTTCTTCTGATTTTGAAGTTTAAGTTCATTTGTTCTAATTTTCCATCTAATTTAAACAAATTTTCTAAATTTGGTATTATTCTGATTTTTTTCTTCAGAGGCGATCCAATAGTTACAACAAAGAAGAAAATGTACTGATATTTTTCAACGACTACCATATATTGAAGAAATTGATTCGTTTGTGATACATATTGAAGAAAGGTAAATTTTCTTAATGAACTTATAATAGAAATTGTAATGACAATGTATGAAGTCAATATAATTAAATAATTTGGTTTATATTTTGCACTTGTGGTAAATTTATCTTTTTTAATTATATGTATTTGTGATAAACCAATCCATTTTTCTAAATTGTATGCAGTTTTTAAATACTTGGTTGTTGCATTTATATATTTAAACGTAATACTTTCTGAATTATTCATTTTAAATTGGTATTTTACTGTAAATGTGTCGGCTATTTATATAAAATTTTCTATGAGCTATTACATACAATTAATTACATTAAAATATACTTTAATTGATTAATTCTAGTGAAAAGAATTTAATAAATTAAGCAAATTCAAAATAACTATATATAATGTAAAATAACATAATACGTTTTATTATTTACATACTTAGCTACACGTAATTTCTTTATTTCATTTAAAAAAAAACTTAACAAAATGGATTAAAACAGATATCAGATCTATGATTACTTCGATGTTTATAAATTTGATTTGAGTTACATAATAGCCTATGATTTGTGTTCAGGGTATTCTGCATTTAATTTTCTGGGTATTAAATGTTTAAATTACTGGAGCTGTATCTGCGCTTGAAAAGCTAAACATTGTCAAATCTCACCTTTACTTTATTCTTGTTTATAAAGAAAGTCAACTTTTTGAATTTCTCGTATTTTATTTTAAAAAACTTTCGCCCAAATTATTATTTCTTATGTAATTGCCGAGAAAAACATGAGCCACATCAATTTAAAGAGAAGTAAACCCTAGTTAGTCTGTCCACTTCCCTGTTTGTGAACCATCGCGGCCGATTGGTATAAATTTTTAATATAATTTGTTTTATATTCTAGTATTTAATTACGCAATACAATACAACAATGTACACAAATATTAAAACTATAAGAAACATTACTTACGGACTGTTTTAAAAGATGGCACGGTAAAACCAGAAACAATATATCCACTATATGGTTAATTAACCATAACGAGCCCATAAGAACTTCCATTATTTGATTTTCTTCAAGATCCATAAATAGATATGAGCAGGAAATGTAGACTTCCACTGTAAGTCCAATTAAAGTAATTGACAATGAGATAAGAATTGGAAAAGAATAATATTTGTTGACAGATTTTATTATTTCGCGTAATTTGCTGTAAACTACCGAAATCTCCATTAGAATTTTAGATTTGTCGTTAGTGTGGTTTACGTATTCTGTTAAGACAGCGTTTACTAATTCAAATCTCTCACGGACTAGAATAATCCAGGATATAAAGGATAAATATACTGAAATATTGTAAACCATGAATATGAAAAGTTGAAATTTAAAGGCATTTTGAAATGCTTTGATACTAATTTGTGTTAAATACAGAAATATCAGGAATGATTTAAACGAAATCCATCCGATCCAACCGATAAATATTTTAGTATCATTTTTCAATTTGAATTTCAACTTCAGTTGAATTAGTTTTCCATCTAATTTAAACAAATCCTCAAAATTTGGTATTATTATGTGTTTGTTCTTCATGGATGACGCAATAATTGCACAAGTTAATAAAATGTCTTGATATTTTTCAAAAATTGCCACATAATGAAGAAATCGATTCGAATCTGCTATGAGTTGAAGAAAGGTAATTCTGTTCCATGATGTTATAATAGAAATTGTAATAACAATGTATGAAATTAGTATAATTAAATAATTTGGTTTATTTACTGCGCTTGCTTTAGATTGATTTAGTCTGTTTATTTGCATTTGGCATAAACCGATCCATCTTTCTAAACAGTATGCAGTTTCTAAATATTTGTATGTTTTATTAATATATTTTTTAGTAATACTTTCTGTATTAAGCATTTTAAATTAATATTTTGCATACTATACCTACTTTAATACAATATAATATATTATATTGCTTGAGCTGTAGGACATGTTTACAAATTAAATTAATTGATATTAATATAATATTATAGCAGTCAAAATAACTGGGAAAGTAATATTATGGTATATTTTTAATTTATTAATTTTTAAAGTGATTATAATTCTATAATCTATAACTAACCTCGCTCAATACAATTTCTTTACAAATTAAAGCTATTGCTGTTTTGTGCATTTATAAATTTCCTATGAAAATTAAAGAAAACTAATTATTAAATTAATGTCGATTACAACTTCAGTGGAACTTTATACCAGAACACAAATTAAAAATAAATATCAAAAATTTAATATTTCTGTACCGCTTTTGGTAATCTGTTAAACTTGTTACTATTATTTCAATGTAGAAAACGATTAAAAATTTTATTAGTTGGCATGATAACCATTATTTGTTATTAATCATCGCAATTTGATGCTGCGACTTTATTATTTCTGCTGAGTTACGTTACATGTGATCAATTCCCAGTTTAATATTAAGAGGAATCCTCAAAGTTGGAAAATGCACTTTTGTAATTCGCTGTTATCGTGTTATCTTGCTTATTACTCAAAAAAATTGCACAAAAGTATATATCTTTTCAAAGAGGACACTAACTTGGACGCAGGCTGTATTCTTTTTAATTGTTTTAAATTCAAATTTTTTGAAAAAATAATGTTGAAATAATAAATTTGAATGGCCGATGCCTATATGAGAAGGAAAACCTTTTTTTTTTATATAATTGCTTATTAGGCAATATTCATAAATACATTTCAGTAAATATTACCTAAAAAAGTGAAGGGTCAAAAAAAATATTAAAAATAAAAAACTCCCATTAAAAAATGTTAGCTAAATAGGTTATTATTTTAATATAACAGCTTTAGTAATTTATTATATTGCTATAAATATAATAAATTAAATATTATAATATTATGTAAGATAATAAATTATTAAAACTATTAACAAAATGAAATATTTCAACTAGGTATACAATAAAACATTTTGATTAAAGTTTCTTTAGTATATAAATATGAATTTGGATCTTTGGGGATCATTGGCGCCTGTATATTTGCCAATAAAATGGACGTTAATGGCTCATTTTACTGTAACAGGAAAAACTAATAAGCGACAGTTTTCTGCTATTAATTTACGATCTCCCTATAAAATTGTGGCACATCTAATTAATGTTATTCTGTTATTTCTTATTTTCGTATCACAAAATTATGATTGGTATCAATCCAATACTGCGATAAATCGATATTTGGGATTGATTCAAATTTATACTTCGATAACAATGCTTATAGTAGCATTACATTTTAATTATAAACATGGCTTAAATATATTAAGAACAATAGAAGATCTTATAAAGATTGACGAGGGGTTACAGAAACTCGATATTGTGGCAAACAACAGATATGCCCGATGGATAAACATTTTTTGGATGATAACTATTGGAATACTTTTTGTAATGTTTGAAATCGTCCGAAATTTTAATGGCGATTTTGCAGTATTCCTAATAAAATTTGCATATTTATTACTATATGCCCAAAAATTCATCATTTCAAATTTATTTAGAAGCTTAGTGTATGTACTACAAAAACGATTTTCTATTATTAATGATTATTTTGAAAAATCTCTTTATGGAGCAATGAATGGGCTAACTGCTGACAAGTTTCATTGCATCAAACTTATTCATCAGAAGTTGTGCCATATAGCAAAACAATTTAACGACAAAGGATCTTTGTGTGTTTTATTGTATTTTGGGATAAGTACTTTTACCATTGCTTGTACTGTCTTCCGCCTTATAAGTGAAGAAAGACAGGATATATTCGGTCACATAGTATTTATGTTAATACATGCTGTTGATACTATAGTATTAGTCATATACTGTCATAAATTGAAATCAGAGGTAAGTATGTTTAAGGCAATTTATAGTTTCATCTTTTTTATAGCTCGAAAATTTCCCAATTATTTTTGCATTCTTTCTTTTATGGTAAACTTTCAGGCAGAAATTATTAAAAATAGAATGTTTAAATTACTGGACCAAAACATGAACGTGGAATTAAGGAAAGAGGTAATTTTACAAGCTTTTTCTTAACTTCACATCGTCGTTTCACAATGTTTGTTAGAAATCTTGTAATCCAATTTTGACCTACTTCCACATGCCCGATTGTCTTGAAATTTTGAAAATATATGTGGTTCTATTGACAATGCAATATTTTCAAAACATTTGAGTTAGACTGAATTTTTTCTTTAGCGGTTGGGAGTGGCTAATGCGCAGAAACGTATATTTGTTATTTCGGTTCTATGTTTATGTCAATTGGTGGAATTAGGTGACTTGTAAGCCCAAGTCACGTGCCAACCACTAAAGAAAAATTTACCTATACCTACATGCACCATTTAAGGCAAACCCAGCCATTTTGTAATTTAGTAATTTTTATCTAAAATAACCCATGTAATTTCAAAAATTTAAATTTTAAAGTTGATTATAGACCCTAATTTGATGGAAATCAAAATTTTTTTTTTTTTCAGATAAATTCATTTTCGTTACAACTTCTACACGAAGATACGAGAATTTCGCCATGTGGTTTCTTTACAATTGATTTACCATTTCTATTTTCGGTAATAATCAAACTAACGTAATCAAATTATTTATTTAATATCAGCACGAATTTATTTTAGCTAATTGGAACTACATGTACTTATACTATAATTTTTATACAATTCGAATATTCTTTAATTTAACCATTTGTGTTATTACACAGTACAAAAATCAGAAATCAAAATTCCAAGGTAAAAATTTAAATTATAAACTATAAAAATTAAGTTGAACTTGTTCAATAATTTGTAGTCCAAATGCAACTATTAAAATTCTTCTTCTTCAGGTGCCTTATCTGATCTGGATATTGGCGATCCTCCTGGCTAAGCCAAGAAATATTCACTAGAGAAATGTTAATGGATGTGGTTTCCCTTTGCCTTCGCAATAGTACACAAATTGATTTTGGACTTTTTAGATCACAGCACATATCCGACGCAATCAGGATTAGAACCGCGGTTTCCCGCTTTTTTGTCTATCCATGTTTGATTTACATCAGACTGCTGGTCTGCTATTAATTATTAGTTTGTATTTTTATTGCACATGATGATAATAAAACCTTATAAGGTAGACTGCTACGATTTAACATTGGTTTCTTAAATCAACAATATCAACAAGCCAAAAGAAGTAAATGTACACAAGTAATCAATAAACCTTTATCTTGATAAAAACATTCTTGTTGTCTGTAATATTATTGACATTAAAAAGTTACAAACACATTAATAAACCAATACACAGAGTGTTAATGTGTTCTTCATATTTACCTCTAACCCTAAAGCCTGGTTTACACGGGTATAGTAATCAGTAGAATAGAGTATTTAGTAGAGTAACTCTACTTGTAGAAACCCGAAAAAAAGCTCCGTAGAGTAGAGTATGGAGTAGAGTAGCGAGTAGCTGGTAGAGTAAAGTACTTTACTGGCGGCGGTAAAGTAACTATACTCTACTTAGCCCCAACCACAACTGCCACTCTACTATCCTCCTCACTTTACCCGTGTAAACATCTTCTCCCCTACAACAGCCAGTATCAAGTAGAGTTTAGTTGCAGTGTACACGTTGTTGCGTTAAAAATGGTTAAGTTCTCGGAGGATGAAACAATTAAACTTGTTGATTTATTTGTTGAACAAGAGTGTCTGTCGAATTTAGGCAGTATACGCTATAGAACAAGAAACAAGGACATGAGGATGGCCGCGGAAAAAGAAATGATCGAGAAACTTGGAAAAACCGGCTTTGGTTTATCTGAACTAAAACAAAAGATTAAAAATTTACGATGTACTTATAACCAAGAATGTCTTGAAGTAAAGAAATCCACTAAATCAGGTGCAGGAGCAGATGATATCTACATTCCACATATAAAATGTTTTGATACATTTGACAAAACTCTACTTGGTACTCTACTATGTGTAAACGAAAAAAAATCAAAAATGGTAGAGTATCTAGTAGAGTGAACTATACTAGCTACTCTACTCTCCTGATTACTATACCCGTGTAAACCAAGCTTAAAGCATGGTGACTTGATACAACCAGTATCAAGTAGAGTTTAGTTGCAGTGTATACGTTGTTGCGTTAAAAATGGTTAAGTTCTCGGAGGATGAAACAATTAAACTTGTTGATTTATTTGTTGAACAAGAGTGTCTGTCGAATTTAGGCAGTATACGCTATAGAACAAGAAACAAGGACATGAGGATGGCCGCGGAAAAAGAAATCATCGAGAAACTTGGAAAAATCGGCTTTGGTTTATCTGAACTAAAACAAAAGATTAAAAATTTAGGATGTACTTATAACCAAGAATGTCTTGAAGTAAAGAAATCCACTAAATCAGGTGCAGGAGCAGATGATATCTACATTCCACATACAAAATGATTTGATGCATTTATGTGTAAACGAAAAAAAATCAAAAGTGGTAGTGGTAGTGGTAATCAAAACTCTCCTGATTACTATACCCGTGTAAACCAAGCTTTAGAGTACAAACATAGTAAACGCTGGTTTCCTAAACCGGCTTACCCGCTTGGATATTTGCATTGAAATCTGTTCTGTTCTGTTACCAGCTTCGTTTTTCCTCGGTTACATTAATTAGCATTGGAGGGAGACAAGCAGGTAAGTGAGCTCTGATAAACCCGTCCCCACTCTGTAAACAGGCTAACAAGGGCAAGGCCAACCCTTCCCGTCACAGATCTGCACAAAAATTTGTATACGATTACAACCCAATTAGAAGTCAATTTGATGAAAGTTTAAAGACGCGAAAGTCAAAAATTTTTTTCACAATTTTTAATATAGACTATTGGTAAAGTTGATAAAACGTACCGTAGTTCAAATGTACTGAACATAAAAATTTTATCAGTGATGTATCATAACCTCAAATAATAATTAATAACCTCGACATGAATAATAATTTATTCAATATAACAAATTTAGTATTTCAACTTTGAAGTAGTAGGTACCTATAATTACACACGGTAAGCAAAATTGAGTGAATTTTGTTTCGATAATTTTTATTTACATTGCAGTTTGAAAAAATAGTATGATTTATTACAGCACTACAAAGCACAAACTATTACAATAAAAATTATATTCAACGCTATAGTAAGTAGGTATTGCGGTGGAAACCTGAGACAAGAATGCTTAACACCGGTCAAAGTCACGGTCTTGCAGACTGTGCGCGACAAAGAGAGGATTACTCAGTTCAGGACAACTTGGAACAAAATTCACAATATGACGAACTTAAGTTGACCTGAGCTGAGGAAAAGTAACTTTGGGAAGAGTGGTCATTGGACGTGCAATTATTGCAAAAATTGCATGTTTCCTGAATTAAAAGTAATAAACCGGATCGGGGTACTGCGTACAAAATTAAATGAAATTGTTATAAAAAAATATGTTATGTTCATTGTTGTTGTTGTTACTATGAATTTAGATAGGTATTCTTAATTTACGGTAGTCGAGATAAAAGAATGGACCAGGAAAATTTGATGAGAGAAAAATAAACATAAAAACAAGTGAAAAACGAGGTCGTGATGGGAATGAAAAAGATAAACAAATTAGTCATTAAAAATTGCCCAAGGTGAGCAGTCGCTCGTTGGGGAGAAGAAATAAGATAGTCAGATCATATCACCCACACGGAGAAGACGTGTCTTGGGGGTGTAAGAAAATCAGTTACGAAAAGCGATCCAAGCCAAGAAGTCGCATTTTTGGATAAAGAAGTTATTAATTGAAAAAACATTGAAATTTCAAAGAAAATTATTGAACACCATTAATGGGATTCGTAATGGAGAATAAAAAATAATGGATTAGTAATTCAAGATAAATAATTGGATCCGTACTTGGACATAAATTGTTGGATTAGTAAGTCAAGATAAATGATTGGATCCGTATTTGGACATACATTGTTGGATTAGTAAGTCAAGATAAATGATTGGATCCGTGCTTGGACATAAATTGGTGGATTATTGATTGAAGATAAATTACTGGGTTCCAAGTTAGAACGATTGTGGGACCGTAGCTGAAGCAAGGGAAGAATCATTGGCGTTGGTGGAATTGGTTGATGTTTGTTCGTGACTGGAATTGCGAAAGTGGGAAGACTACCGGAAATTAAGGATACCGAGGTAGCTAGTTTTTTTAAACATTTATTTGGGGATAAGAAAATTGTTTGGTTGTATAAGGGATTAAAATTAAGTGTTATATAAATAAATCGAGTCGAAATTAACATGTAACCGTTTCATTGTTATCATTGTTGAATTAAGGAATCTTGACTCAAGGTTACGATTGGAGTAAAACGTTAGCGGGAAGTAAGACGAGCTGCAAGGTTGGGGCAAACCAGGGTTAAGCATTGTTGTCTCAGATAAGTAGAGACAACCGAGGTAAGTGTGTAGCGTTCGTCGGGGATAACGAGCAATCCCGGTGGACACTACAGTATATATGATTTATTATTATTTATTCACTCTCAATTTCCTCAGTGACAAATTTATGCCAACTGCTGTTTGCCGACACAAAATGTAAGTTTGACCAGTATCGTCTGTAATTGGTTCTTTTGGCTTGTATCTTGGGTGTCACTACCAGTAGCGTGTCTTGTAGGATTCATCTAATATATGTACAATATGGTGGCTTACACATATGCAGTCATTATGAAGAAACCGTTGAAGTGTGTCGAATGACCCCAGGATTGAAGACCGTGCACCATTCTTCGACTGTTGTTTTTATTCTTTGTATTGCAAATAGGGCTGTGCCTAGTGAAATTAGTAGGTTTTCAGTATTGTACCGATTGTTGTTTATTAGACGTATTTGTAGTAAACGTTATTCTTTTTGTCTTCGTTGTTTAGTAGTAGTCGATTTGATGCAAACCATTGTGCTGCAGTGTTTATCGCTTGTAAATAGCTGAGCATGTGCTTTGTTACTGTCCAGCGCTGACTTCAATGAGAAGATCGATGTTGACTTGGCCAGATTCAATGACAGATTCGGGAAAAAGCTGAAAATCAATAGTAGTACAATGAGCTTGATTTGGATGCCTAATGCATGTGAATTTAACTTACCCTTCACAACAAATGCGCAAAATTCACTCAATTTTACTTACCGTGTGTCATTATAGGTACTACTACTTCAAAGTTGAAATACTAAATTTGTTATACCTATTGAATAAATTATTATTCAAGTCGAGGTTATTAATTATTATTTGAGGTTATGATACATCACTGATAAAATTTTTATGTTCGGTACATTTGAACTACGGTACGTTTTATCAACTTTACCAATGGTCTGTATTAAAAATTGTGAAAAAAATTTTTGACTTTCGCTTCTTTAAACTTTCATCAAGTAGACTTCTAATTGGTTGTAATCGTATACAAATTTTGGTGCAGATCTGTGACGGGAAGGGTTGGCCTTGCCCTTGTAAGTATAAACCCAATATAAACACGAATTAAACATTGGTGGTTAATAACCTGGCTATTGCAAAAATTGCACAACAGAATTGCTAATTTTGCATAAATCAAAATTTTTTTTCAAATAATTTAGTTTGCATCATATTATGGATAGATTTAGCTGGACCAATTATGTAAAATAGATGTAGTTTAAAAATAGGCAAAAAAGCAAGGGAAACCAAGAAAATATTTTGTAAAGTAAAAGCTTGCCCTTGTAACAACTTGCTCCACTCTCCCGTACATAACTGTGTGCATAATATTGAAATATGAGATAATAATGTTATAAATAAGAATAATTTAGTTTAATCCCATGTAAGTGCACATGTACAAAGCACAGTATTTTGTTTAGCAAAAGATCATACGTGTAAAAGGCCAGCACGCTCCTCCTCCTCCTCCAGCGTGCCATTTCTTTAGGAAAAGCAACGAACTCTAATGGTCGTTATAGTTGGTTGTACAAAATTAAAATCACAACAAAAGAACAAACAAACCAAAGACAAAACGAAGCAAAACCTAAAAGCAAGCAAAGCAAAGTTTTGCAAACAGTAACACCGTAATAATCTGTCCGACAATTTAATTGGTCCAACTTTACTTCCGTTAATCCGATGATAATAGTCTATCCAGAAAATCGACTTTTACTTATTTCAATAAATGTATTAAAATATTATCATCAATTTTGTACGTGAAGACGTTTGAAATGCTAACAACTAAAATTTTCGGTATTAGTGGACTTTTCTTTCTAATGAAATTTCTATTTTTCTTAATTCTTTTTAATGACGCCTATTAAAAAAGAGATTCACCAGTTGAGCTTAGGTTAGTGTTATCAAACAATATTTTTTTAATTAATATGCCACTATCAAATCGAGATCTACCGCTTAGCTACCCGTCCGTGGACGGGCTTTCCACCTAGTTATAAATAAATAGATATTTTTTATGGTCGTTGATTTGTACAAAGAAGTATTTATTTTAACATAAAATGTGTACAAAAATTTTACTTTTAACAAATTTTAAAAAGCCAAAAAGAATTATATTTATTTGTATTTATACAAGGTGTCCCCGCACTCACTTTACATAACTTAGTTGGTGATAGAGGACACTTTTCTAAGAACAATATTTAACAAAAAAAAGTCATATTACAATTTTTGGTCCGCAGCTTAGGCAGAATCAATAACTTCAAAAAAGGAACGCCTAGGTGTCTACAAACCAAACTAGACAAGGATCATCCTAAAGTATAATTTATTTAATGTTTTATAAGGAAAATTTTCATTTTGTTTGATTTTGTAAATGGTAGGAAGGTGAACATTGTTACAATTAATTTTTGAAGAGGAATTGATGCAGAATTTTGGAAAATTTTGGATTTCCTGGCGTGACAGATAATTTCCGGAAGATAAGAAGATCTTGGTGGAACTGCATCGCATACTGATGTCCGTCATTCGTTCCTATTAATTTTGAATGTCCAAGTTTGGACTAATTTGTGTTTTCAGAATGAATTATTTTCTGGAGAGAATGTCTTAAAATATTGGAAGAATGTTTTTAGTCTTGGAGAACTGGGAAATTTTTTGCGTTCTAGTATAAGGCATCGTGTTAAATATTGGAAATTCAAGAATTGATGGTGTGAGTCTAATGCTTGAATTACATTATACTTTTTTCGTCTAGATTTCTCGAATAGAAATATGCAGCCCGTCCGAGTTTTCGTTCGGGTCGGTCCGAGTTCGGGAGTGCCAACATCCCTATTGGCGTAGTATAGGTGAGAGGTCCGTGATAGGTAGTCCCTTTTGGCGCCATCTATACTAAAGCAAATGAAATAAAAACTCGAAACAAAATCGAACGAGAATCTAGACGAAAAAAGTCGAAAAAAGTATAATGTAATTCAAGCTTAATAATATTCCGTTCTTACGATCCAAATATGTCATTCCAATTCAGAGATTAGGTGGATGATTCTATTTTTTAATTTCAAACCAATCTGCGGTGGAAGTTTTGAAGTTAGATTTTTAATAAGCAATTTTTGTTATTTTTGAATTGTAATTTTGAAGTTAATGAAATACATTCTGCTGTTTTTAATAATTTCAACTTGGATTTTCGTAGCAGTTTCTACGAATGATTTGGATAAAACGACCACTGATGTTTTTGTGTGCAAAAATTACATGGTTAATTTGCCTGTTCGATACAGTGGTGTATACCCAACGACTTATTATTATTATAATACAATTTTACCAATTTTCTTTTTGAGGATTTTCATTGTTAAATATCCGCTTATGGGTGCATCAAGGGCATTTGTTGGTTTATAAACTGTATTTATGTGGTCAACTACTGCAACTGAGATATTGAGTTATTTTCGTCATTTTATAATATATCGAAGTTTACAGAAATATGATCTTAACCTTCGCATGGCATACTGGGGTCCCTGGGACCCCACGACATCTTAAAAAGCCTGTAGAATGTTCTAATATTTTTTTTTGGCAAATCGACACCTTTGTAATTTAGCATCATAACCCTCTCGACATTTTACACACTATGCTACTGTTAGTTGTGGTATTCCCTTCAAGTTTTATACGATTTAAGCGAGCTTGGGGTCCGTGGGACCCCAGTATGCCATTTACGTAACTATTTTGTTAAAGGGGAAATATTTTTTTTAGTCATTTTGGCCTTTGATAATAATAATTTAGTGAATTAATATTACCTAAATAGTTAAGTTTTTAACTTTAGATAATTAATTAATAAGATATTTCAAAATATAAGAGTTTATATTTCATTTACATAGGTGCGGAGTGCGATGATTACATTGAATAAATCGCAATTTTAAAAACGTCATATAAGACTTTTGTGATAACATAATGATGATTTTTTTTTTATTTTATAGAACTATATGCTACATGTCTAGTTTATAGTATAGAATAATTTTCGGTTAAATTCTTTTTCATTTTTGTGTAAATAAATTATATACTAAAAGGTTGCTTTTGATTGATGAAATTTGCCATATTTTACTAAATGTCGAATATAATTAAAAGTTTTTCTGTTTTAGGTGGATTATTTATACTTTTCAGTGACAAATACACTAGTTTAGTGTTTCTTACAAAAATCAGTCTTAAAATTTTATTTTCTCTATTGATTTAATTCCTTTTACCGTTGGGGTCCACAGGACCCCAGTATGCCATCTAAGTAACTAAAATATAAGTATGCCATGCGAAGGTTAAAAAAGAAATTTTTTCAAGAATAGAGTGTGATTTTAGTATGTTACATATAAATTAAACAAAAACTTAACTAGACGTTTAAATATTACATTTTAACTGTAAGTAAAGAACAACATACAAGAAAATTTTATTTAAAAACACTAAAAGAACAATTCTAACCTTTTTGTGACTTTTATAAAACTTTTATAAAAAACACCACGTTGTTTTTTACCCCCCCCCCCCGTAGTTTCAGTTTTTTCATTTTTTCAAATATTCTGTTTGTACCTTGTCACAAAAAGGTTAGAATTGTTCTTTTAGTGTTTTTAAATAAAATTTTCTTGTATGTTGTTCTTTACTTACAGTTAAAATCTAATATTTTA
The DNA here is from genome assembly GCA_958510855.1 of Rhagonycha lutea. Classification (NCBI taxonomy): domain Eukaryota; kingdom Metazoa; phylum Arthropoda; class Insecta; order Coleoptera; family Cantharidae; genus Rhagonycha; species Rhagonycha lutea. Next base: position 34,749,727 of record OY294039.1, on the reverse strand, counting down.
ACGTCTAGTTAAGTTTTTGTTTAATTTATATATCGAAGTTTACTCTTTTTACTAATTAAAAATTTTGTTCTAATTAAAGAGTCTTTTGCTTGTATAAGTCAATTTAGCGCTTATGGTGCTTTATTTTCAGAGTAAGTTAATTTTGGGTCCACAATTATAATAACTAAACTAGCCGAGGTAAAAACAAGACGTGACCTTGCTACTCGCGATAAGGTTTTTCCCCATTTATTTTTATTTATTTAGAAACGCAGTAGCAGAGTACATTATATTATTGTCATCTTCCATTTTCGACATAAGGAATTTGAATCATAGGAATGATAAAATAATAAGACTTTTAATTACTCTAATTGAATAATTTTTATAATTGGATTTTTCTTTTGTGAGAATCAGACGACTTTACAGAAATGAGTGGCTTATATTAATCTTGGAATTCCCACAGGGGAATCCAATTTCCTGAGTATAATATTGAATCGTTACGTGAGCTAAAAGCTAAAGTACTAAATTAAATCCAAGTCAAACTGAATTAGCCATATTATGTACATAGCACTTGCCGCTAGCATCTAAAATATAAAAATCACATGTTAGCAAGACTAACCAATATTCAAAATTTAACTAACTTGCAAGAGGAGCCTGCACCTCATGAATCGCCAATTTTGATAATGTCTCAGCATTTATTCCACTGAGCCTAATTTTGGAAATAAATCGCATTTAAAGTAAACTTTATTGCATTCTTATTTAGACAGTGGGAATTTTCATTCATTGCAGTAACGAGATTTGTTACTCCTACTATTGTCTCTATTCCAAATTCGGGCGTATTATAATAAATGCGGAGATAAGTATTTCTTTATTTTCGATTTACTTTTATTAAAAAAAATTACCGAAATTGCCGATTTATCAACTGCAGGTTTCCTTTGCTAGTAATAACTTACAGAGTATACTAAAGTTAAATCAATTGTGAAGAAATCTCCAGCTGTAACATTGCAGTCATCATGTAATAGTTGCAATGAAAATGCATTTATCTTAAAAATAAATAAATTATAAAACGAAAAATTTAATTTTCGTTAACAGATCATTTTAATAAGGCCATAAATAATAAATTACAGGTAGTAGAGTGAATTTTTTCCTTAGTGGTTGGAACGTGATTGGAGCTTGCGCGGCAAATGTGGAGGGAGATCGCGTGACGCCCAATTCCACCAATTGACACAAACATAGAACCGAAATGACGAATATTCGTTTCTGCACATTAACCACTCATCCTAACCACTAAGGAAAATATTTGCTCTACCTTCTGTTTGATTAGATTCTTGCCATACTTACATCTTTTTTCAATTCCAAATTATTAGTTAACTGATGTAATTTAAATAATTTTTGTCTTAGTGAAGTGCCCTAAAAATAAATTGTAAAATGTTAAATAAAATAGTAGAGTCAAATTACAATTATTTTCTAATGGAAATTAGTTTAAGCGTGCTAGCAGTGGTTAATGTACAAACAGAAGGCCAGTATATATGTTTCCTAGATAGAAGTGCTTATACGCAAGATACTTATGGAAAATGCCATCGGGAAAGCTGGAGTACAGCTCAAGATAGTCTGCGTGGTTTGGCAAAATCTGTACAAGCACCTGCTTAAGCTCCTGAACAGGTATGCAGACAGCGGAACTAACAACCCTAAGTAAGTCTCTTGACTATGTTATGTTGGACCCATCTTCACATATGCCAATATGCCCATTAAGGGCAATATTCTTGAGAGGGTCATGATGATTAATCTACAAACCTTGGTTGGTTAGTCTATGAGGAGCAACCAATTTGAATTTGTTGAATCAATGACCTGTTATCTGGCGCATATATGCCGATGATTCAAGCCCCCATTTTTGAGTAGACATCTTTCGGTTGTCGAGGGGTGCAGTGTTGCTCTGCATTGATTAATTAATCAAAAATCATAATAATTAATACTACGTAAGGCTCTCGAGGGAGCCTGAAACCCATAGAGAACGCGTCCCCAGGTGGCGGATAGGGGAACGCCTCCCAGATATGGGTGGTAGGAGGGAAATGAAATACCTCCCGCGGACCAACAGGCTAGTAGCGTCTGTCTCAGTGTGAGCGGCTACAAACAGCGTCTGTACCCAAATTGGGCGGCTGATCTAATGAAAACTCTCCAACACGTTCGGCAAGCGTGGCGTTTTATTTTGCCAAAACCTCCCTTTTTAAATAATGATCATGTCGAATTTTAAAACGAAACTACCCCAGGTGAGTAGAGTTTACTCAGAATCTCACACTGATACTTCAGTCAGCCCCGCGGATTCTGGGGGGGGGGCAAACATTCGAGCACGTCAAAATTTTCCCAATCAAATAAAACACCACTATTCATCGCAACCTATAACATCATAACAATGAGACTGGAGGAACATCTACAAGGACTCCACGAAGAACTAAAACACATAAAATGGAACATCGTAGGTCTTTGCGAGACACGCCTCCCTGGAGAGAGAAGTACACTATTAAAGTCGGGCCACGTATTATTCCAGAAAAACCTAGATACAGACCACCACATAGGAGGCATAGCCTTGCTAGTAAATAAAAATATAATGCATCTCGTAACAAAATACCAAGCGGTTTCGAATCGCGTTATGTATATCATGATCCAGATCACAAACCGTTATATAGGGTGTTTTTTTAGCTGCATGAGAACTTCAAAATGAAATAAAACATTAAAAACTTGACGGAATGTTTTGGTTATAATTTTTTTATGAAAGTACACTTAAAGGCATTTATGATTTGAACATGACTTCCGGCATGTGACCACCACGACTAATGGTTACGAAGCGCATCCGTTCAGTCCAATTTTTGACCACTTTTTCCAATATTTCTGGCTTTATTTCATAAATGGCTTGCTGAAGATTAGCCTCCAATGCTTCTAGAGTTGTTGGTTTGTTAGCATAAACAATGGATTTAACATACCCCCACAGAAAATAATCTGGAGGTGTCAAATCACACGATCTTGGAGGCCAATTGATAGGACCACGTTTTGAAATAATGTTGTCACCAAATTGTCCTTTCAATAAATTGATGGTTTCGTTGGCTGTGTGGCACGTAGCACCATCCTGTTGGAACCATAAGTTGTCAATGTTTAGCTCTTGAAGTTTTGGAAACAAATATGTATTGAGCATGTGTCGATATCTCACACCATTCACCGTAACGGTAGCTCCTTCCTCATTTCGAAAGACATATGGACCAATGATGCCGTTGGCGTGTATTCCACACCAAACAGTCAATTTTAATGGATGCAATGGAGTCTCAAGATAATGTCCCGGATTGGTCTCACTCCATATACGGCAATTTTGTTTGTTCACATACCCATTTAACCAGAAATGTGCCTCGTCACTGAACAACATTTTACGGTAAAAAAAATGGATCCACTTCCAATTGGTTGTGAGCAAAATTTGGTAGCGTTGTTCAATGGTCAATATATGAATTATCAAATGCCAAACCTTGCTAAACACAAATGTCAAAAAACTGTTTCCATAGCAATCTTGGTTCAATTGTTATCCCTATTGAAAGTTCTCATGCAGCTAAAAAAACACCCTATACTATGCAAGTAATACAAGCATACGCCCCAACAAGTTCCTCGGATGATGAAGTTGCAGACCAGTTCTATGAAGACTTGGAAACCGCAAGAAAACTTGAAAACCCCCACTACATCATAATTATGGGCGACTTTACCGCGAAAATTGGCAAGAAAAAGAAGAAGACCGGGACCTTATAGGAAATTACGGTCTGGGAGAGAGAAACGGTAGAGGGGAGATGCTACTCAACTTCTTAAGAAAGGAAAGATTATACTGCCTAAATACATTCTATAAGAAGCCTATACAGCGCAAATGGACATGGAAGAGTCCAGATGGAAAAACGGAAAATGAAATTGACTATATAATCTCGAATAGTAGAAAAATATGTAGAGATGTTACCCTTTTAAACCGCTTTAACACAGTAAGTGACCACAGGCTAGTGCGATCTAAGATTATAATAAACGCAAGAGCAGATAGAAATAAATTACCCCGGAGTCCAAGATTTGCAACGGGTATAGAACTAGCAGAGTTAGGGTGGAGCGAGTGGAGCGGCCGCTCCAGGCCTCGCGCTGAGGAAGGCCTCGCGCCGCGAGGCCTTACTCTCGCTAAATCATAAGTAAAAGTTTTGGTTGAATGCAAAACATAATTTGATGGCGGCGGCGGGGTGTCGGAGCCCGAGCCTCGCGACCGACGCCCGCCGGTGAGTGAGTCATGCTTGCCGGCGCGTGGTAACGTTAACGTTCTTATTATAGGGTGTTTTTTTTAGCTGCATGAGAACTTCAAAATGAAATAAAACATTAAAAACCTGACGGAATTACCACGACTAATGGTTACGAAGCGCATCCGTTCAGTCCAATTTTTGACCACTTTTTCCAATATTTCTGGCTTTATTTCATAAATGGCTTGCTGAATATTAGCCTCCAATGCTTCTAGAGTTGTTGGTTTGTTAGCATAAACCATGGATTTAACATACCCACACAGAAAATAATCTGGAGGTGTCAAATCACACGATCTTGGAGGCCAATTGATAGGACCACGTTTTGAAATAATGTTGTCACCAAATTGTCCTTTCAATAAATTGATGGTTTCGTTGGCTGTGTGGCACGTAGCACCATCCTGTTGGAACCATAAGTTGTCAATGTTTAGCTCTTGAAGTTTTGGAAACAAAAATGTATTGAGCATGTGTGTCGATATCTCACACCATTCACCGTAACGGTAGCTCCTTCCTCATTTCGAAAGACATATGGACCAATGATGCCGTTGGCGTGTATTCCACACCAAACGGTCAATTTTAATGGGTGCAATGGAGTCTCAAGATAATGTCCCGGATTGGTCTCACTCCATATACGGCAATTTTGTTTGTTCACATACCCATTTAACCAGAAATGTGCCTCGTCACTGAACAAAATTTTAGTGTAAAAAATGGATCCACTTCCAATTGGTTGTGAGCCCAATCTGCGAATTCACGACGCAATCGATGATCATCAGGCTTCAGTTCTTGAACCAACTGGATTTTATAAGGTAGTAAATGAAGATCTTTCCGTAAAATTTTCCATGTAGTGGACGGACAAAGCCCAAGTTGTTGAGCACGATGGCGAATTGAAATGTTTGGGTCCTGTTGCACACTTTCACTCACAGAACTGATAGCTTCTTCGGTACGCACATAATTTCGTCTTGCTGGTGTTTTTATATCACGCAACGAAGAAGTGGTACGAAATTTGTCTACCACCGCACGAATAGCTTGCTCAGAAGGTGGAAAATGTCTAACATAAAATGGGCGAAGGGCTCTATATGTTTGGCGAACAGAGCTTTGATTTTTAAAATATATTTCTATAATTTGGTAGCGTTGTTCAATGGTCAATCTATGCATTATCAAATGCCAAACCTTGCTAAACACAAATGTCAAAAAACTGTTTCCATAGCAATCTTGATTCAATTGTTATCCCTATTGAAAGTTCTCATGCAGCTAAAAAAACACCCTATATTTTTTTATATGAGTTATTTTAACTCATATATGTCCTGTCAGACCAAAATTGTTATATTTTACGTTATTCATTAGGCCTATAATAACTTTAAGAATAAACATAATTGTTTTTTTCTAGTTTATTTTATTAAGCTTTCAGTTTTTTTTTATAAACCAACTCGAAATTATACCAACACGAGATGGGAGTTTTACACTTAAACCCCCCATTTGAGAGTGTAAGAGATTTAACTTTTTCTTCGTCAAATTGCTTAAAATGACAACTTTTCAAGTATAATTTTCCGGTCCCCGGTCCCAGGTCCGGGACCCCCGGACCGCATATAAACATTCCTTACCCTCCTCGACACCAGGGTCTTTGCGCAGGCGCCAAAAAACATGTTTCGATTGGCTGAAAATTGCGCCGGCGCTGTAGGTACTTGTCAGAACTTAGCATTATTATTTAGGGCCAAAAATACTAGGAAAGGGTTTTTAATTAATTTAACGGCGTTGAATCCGAGTGGAGGGTGGTTGTCTTGTCAAAACTGACTTCTCCGCTCTGGCTGCTCCAGAGCCGTTTTGACAACATTATACCAGCTAATAATTTCTCCTAGGGCCTTGTTGTTGTTTTGCTGCCAATTTAAGCCAAAAATAAAAATTGAAATTAGCTCGATGTTAACTGTATGATGGTGTAGGTACAACTAGCAGTGCTGCGTCGATTCCCACTCTCCGCGCCTTAAGGCCTAAAAAATTAACACGGACTGAGAACAGAACATCCAATAAGGTATAGAAAATCGAGCGAAAATTGGATATTTTAAAATCAATTATTAGCCAAACTAATCGATATGTTACGGAAAAAGTACGTAACTGGAAAATGTACACATTTACCGGTAAATGTGTACATATTCCACGGGAGTTGGTAAAAGTGCGTGGAATAATATAAAAGAGGGCGCTATCCTTACAATTACCGGTAAATGTGCACATGTGACCTGTACCTTGGTAAAAGTGAGTAGGCGAATGCCGAACTGTTGTGATGTAATTATACCATTCTTTAAAGTCTGATCTGATCATCTAATTTAAAGATTGTATTTATTTTCTATGCTTTCTGCATAGATCTATGAAATTAACCCCCAATTCCATAAAACTTTTAACAAGCTGTTAAAGTTAACGGATGAATTCTATTGGGCTATTAGTACTAACGGACGCTTTCTATTGGTTAGTTAAATTTAACACGTTGTTAAAAGTTTTATGAAACAAAGCATAAATCAGGCCCGTAGCCAGGATTTCATTTGGGGGGGGGGGGGCACTTGTAAAAGGCCTTTTGAAAAACGTAAAATTTTCGGTGGTTAATTAAATTAACTCATTATTTATTTATTATTTTATCATTTCGGGGGGGGCAGGTGCCCCCCTTTAAATTATCTAAATTGTGGGGTTTTGTAAACATAACCTATAAATAAAGTGTCAACTACTATCGGCTAGGGTTTCACACATGCAAAACTAGGAAAGTAATGCATTTGAAAACGGCTTGACGGATTGACTTGAAATTTTGGGAACATATACAAAACACATTTAGGCACAAAATGACATATTTTATATCTTAGAATTTTTAAAAACAACATATTGTTTGTCGAGATATCTAGTTTCTAATTTATTTTATTCAAATCAAAATAATGCATAGTTGATAATGATTGACGTGATAAACAAGAAAAAATTAAAAACTAAAAGTTTGTTCTTAATTAAAAAGTAAAAAATTTGGAAAGTAACCCACGTAAAAATGGCTTACCCGATTGATCTCAAATTTGAGGGTAACATTTATGGAGCAAAGGTCTATAAAATGGCATATTTTTTAAAATGATATTGTTTTAAATAATATAGTATTTTAATTTTTTCATATTAAAAAATTATAATTTTTTAATATTTTGCATATATACGTGAGTTGTATGCGTATGTAAATTTGTCTACCAAATATTAAATTTTTTGAATCGATATAAGTAGGTATTTTTGAATTTTAAAATAATTACTTTATGTAATTCGTGATATTCATGTTACAAACCAATTCTGAATTACATCAGCAATGCTTGTTCAGATTTTTTGTGTTGGAGGGCGCTTTCGTATTGCTCAATTATATAATAAACTGACTTAGCGACTATAAAAAGATTAGCTTGGATAAAAGCATTAACTTAACAAAAGGTAAAGGTAAGGTAAGCTTTTGTCTAAGCTAATCTTATTATCGTCGCTAAGTCAGTTTATTATATAATTGAGCAATACGAAAGCGCCCTCCAACACAAATAATCTGAACAAGCATTGCTGATGTAATTCAGAATTGGTTTGTAACATGAATATCACGAATTACATAAAGTAATTATTTTAAAATTAAAAAATACCTACTTATATCGATTCAAAAAATTTAATATTTATTAGACAAATTTACATACGCATACAACTCACGTATATATGCAAAATATTAAAAAATTATAATTTTTTAATATGAAAAAATTAAAATACTATATTATTTAAAACAATATCATTTTAAAAAATATGCCATTTTATAGACCTTTGCTCCATAAATGTTACCCTCAAATTTGAGATCAATCGGGTAAGCCATTTTTACGTGGGTTACTTTCCAAATTTTTTACTTTGTAATTAAGAACAAACTTTTAGTTTTTAATTTTTTTTTGTTTATCACGTCAATCATTATCAACTATGCATTATTTTGATTTGAATAAAATAAATTAGAAACTAGATATCTCGACAAACAATATGTTGTTTTTAAAAATTCTAAGATATAAAATATGTCATTTTGTGCCTAAATGTGTTTTGTATATGTTCCCAAAATTTCAAGTCAATCCGTCAAGCCGTTTTCAAATGCATTACTTTCCTAGTTTTGCATGTGTGAAACCCTACCCTTAAACGATAAATTGTTTTATTTATTGTTATAAATTTCAATTAAATATAATAAAATTAATTTAACATTAAGTGGGCATTTTAAATTTATTTAAATAAATAAATATTAATATTTCTAATCGTTCGAAATTTAAAAATGTCCGTTCATTAAGTTTCAATATACTTTTCCCAACATTGTTTGGTAAATGTGGACATATTCTTAATTCTATAGGGAAAGGTACATTGTATGTACATTTACCAAGAGCACCAGAAAAAGTGCACATTTTCCGGTATATGTACTTTTCCCGTAACAGATATACGACATTCCTCCGTATCCAGTTCGTTTCATTTTAATGTTATCTATCTAATCCGTTAGCTTTCTTTAAAAAATTTTAAACTCTCGGGTCCAGGTTAAGTAACTACACCCTATTTTTTTTAAAAGCTTTTTATAAACATTATATCATAAAAATAGTGAATTAAAACAGAATGAATATTATTAGACCGTTTAAATGGTCTAAGAATAGAACAAACAACGCCTATGAAAAAATGAGGTTAGGTGACAAATGAAATGTCAAATGATGCCATACATGTTTTGGCGCCTGCGCAGAGACCATGGTGTCAAGGAGGGTAAGGCATTTTTAAAAAATTCCTCGCAAAAATGTTTTGCTCTACGCCTCACATTTGCTAAGGACGGCTCTGAGAACTGGAAGCAAGGAGACAACAATACCAACAACAATTAAGAAAGAGGCTCACCCCTGTCGAATCTCTCTCTAAAATGGACATAAACCAGATCCTCGATAGAATTAAAGTAAGCATTCAGGTAGCAACAAAGAAAATCTGTACGAGGGTAAAAACTCCAATAAGTCGAAAACTTACTCCTTACACTATCCAACTAATGGAACAACGGAGAAATACAGATCGATCAGCAGAACACTATAAAGACCTCAACAAAAGAACACATAAAGAAATCCGTAAAGATGTGAGGGTATACAGAACCAGAATGATACAGGAGGTTATTGAGGACAATGCAAACATGCGGGTACTGAGATCAAACCTGTCAACTGGAAAGCCTAGAATAATCGAGTTAAGGAACTCAAATGGCACTAAAGTATCTGACAAAAACCAGATTCTCAAAATAATAGAAGACTTCTACCGCAAATTGTACAAATCGAAAATGCCATATCAGACAGAAACGGCTAAAGGTACCATCCTAAATGTGGGGTCAGAGGAGATGCCTGAAATAACTAAAGAAGAATTAAAAACAACCTTGAGGCAGATGAAAAATAGAAAATGCCCCGGAGAAGACCAAATCACGACGGAAATGCTGAAAAATGGGGGATCAAGTTTAGAAGAAGCAATGATCGTCCTGCTGAATAGATGCCTACAAGAGGGGAACATTCGCAGGGGTTTTAGTACTATGGAGCACATCCAAACAATACGTTTACTTATAGAAAGGTGCAATGAATATAATATCCCGATATTTTATAGATTTTCATAAAGCTTTCGACTCCATTGAGATATGAGCCATCTCAAAATCCATGGATATGGCAAGAATAGACTCTAGATACTCTAGGATCATAAAAAACATCTATGAAAACGCATCTCTACACGTCAAAATAAATGAAGAAACAAAAACAAATAAAATTCCCATAAAAAGAGGAGTCCGACAGGGAGACATAATATCTCCAAAACTTTTCACCTTAGCTTTGGAAGACGTATTCAAGAAACTTGCCTGGGAAGATAAGGGTATCGGGATTGACGGATCATACTTGAACAACCTTAGATTTGCCGATGACATTGTCTTAATATCTGACGATTTGGATGAACTTTGGCAGATGCTCCAACAACTTAATGCGGCGACAGGCGAAGTTGGACTAAAGATGAATTTCAGCAAAACAAAAATTATGACAAAAGACAATATACATACATCCATTGAGGATAAAACCATCGAAAATGTCTCAGAATACATATACTTGGGTCATCTTATTAAAACAGCCCTGGGTAATTAAACCGCAGAAATAATAAGACGAATAGGACTTACTTGGGCAGCGTTCGGTAAGCTAGGATACATTCTACAAGAACCCAGTATACCTATAAACTTAAAACGCAAGGTATATAATGCATGCGTAATGACAGTAACCACTTATGGAATATAGTCAATGGCAATTACAAAACAAACAGCAAATCGACTCCGAGTAGCACAAAGGGCAATGGAAAGAGCTATGTTGGGGGTCTCCTTGAGAGATAAAATAAGAAATTAGGAGATTAGACGAAGAACGGGAGTGACGGACTGAAATGGCGCTGGGTTGGCCATGTGGCTCGCCAAGATAAAAATAGATGGTCAACCAAGATTATACAGTGGCGACCAAGAATGACCAAGAGGAGCGTGGGAAGACCACAAATGAGATGTAAAGACGATGTAAGGAAGACGGCGGGTAGAAATTGGATGCAAGTGGCTCAAGACAGAGAGAAATGGAAAAAACTGGGAGAGGCCTACGTCCAGGAGCGGATGAATACAGGCTGATGAAGATGAAGACGTAAGACGAATGTGTTGGATTGCACTAATTCCGGTCCCCTCTTCCGAGTTTGACTTGCTCTAAAATCAATTCAGTTACTAGCCTGCGCAGTTATAGAGCTTAGAAAATAGCTCGACTTTAACTTGGAGTGGGAACCGTCTTACAATCTGTCCCGAATCGGTAGGCAATCAGTATTTTCAGTTAGCTTTGTTTGTACTACTCGTACACTCAAGGTCACTTTGCTGATCGGGCGTTATCTTTATTCCTGTCCTAGGACCTAGGGGACCGAATTTGAGAAGATATATCATCATAGCAGGACATGGTAAACCTTCTTTATTTTGTTGCACCAATCAGCGTTGATAGATAAAAGCTGGAAATCTCCTATTATTTGCTGTTCGTACCTTACAAATAATATAATTTTGGTACGGCCACTTAATTCGTTTGACTGGCTTGCGCTGCTATCACATATAAGCATATAACTTAGTTTAATTTTATTATACAGGGTGTCCCCGCACTCACTTTACATAACTTAGGTGGTGATAGAGGACACTTTTCTAAGAACAATATTTAACAAAAAATTTTTTCTAAATTCAAACCCTCGAGAGTTAGGCCTCTTTAAAGCATTTTTTTTAATTTCCACCTTCACGTGGCCATAGCCCCGAAAGTATTGATTTTTCAGTAAAAATGGTTTAGTCATTTTTTAAAGAGCGTGAAATAATCTACAAACTAGATTCAAACCTTTTCTTGTCTAAAATCAACGGCTTTCGAGTTATGAATTAAAGTAGGTTAAAAAATGTCGAAAAATTTGAGCTTTCTTTTTTTCTGTTTTTTTTCAAGACCCTGTATCTTTTAAACGAAACATTTTACAAAAAATCTGACGCCCCATTCCGGATAGGAAATTTAACGGACTACAACTTTGGTCTAGTAAAAATTTTTGAAAAACCAATCCATTTCACAGAAAATCAGAAAATAACAAACAAGGCAGCTACAAAACATAAAATTTAATTCACAAAATTTTTATTTTTTTTGAAAAATTATTTTATTAATTAATTTTAAACTATTAGATTATTTAAGTAAATGTTGAAAATGACCACCCTCATTTTTAATACACAGTCGTGCTCGTTTTAAAATATGCTTTATAGTATTATTTATAAAATTTTCTTTTTTTTTAAAATCACCATCTAAGTTATGTAAAGTGAGTGCGGGGACACCCTGTATGTGTTACAGTTAAAACCCGAATTAACTAGTAAATTCTAGTTTTAACTAACCTCTTTAGTAAATTCTAGTTTTAACTGGTTTAATTTTAGTTAAAACTAGAATTAACTGATTTCAAATAAATCTTTTTAGTAAATTCTAGTTTTAACTGGTATTAGTTCAGTTAAAACTAGAATTAACTGATTTCTAATAAATCTTTTTAGTAAATTCTAGTTTTAACTGATATAAGTTTAGTTAAAACTAGAATTAACTGATCGGTGTTGGTAAATTCGCGATCTATCACCGTTACAACTAGATTTAAACAACGATTAAAGTAAAAGTAGACGTAATTAAATAAAAATGCTAATTCTTTATACATTATGTTTTGGATTGAAAAAAATAGAAGGAAACACGATAATTTAGAATTTTCTTGTATCTCATATTTTGAATTTAAAATAAAAATTTCAAAATCTTTTGTCTTTTGTAATTCAAATACCCCAAATACATCTTTCAAAATACATTTCAAATACGTAATTTGAATTTTCCAGTTACGATTTCACTTAATTGTTATAATTTTTTAATTTTTTTAAACAATTAAAATAATAATAATTAATTTTAAAAGAAATGAAAAAATTTATAAAACAATAGTTATCAACAAAAATTTTAAAAAAATTTAAAAATAAAAAAAAAAAACAGTATCGGAAAGCAGCAATAACGGGAAGTGCAATTGAGTGGTTAAATTACAGGAACATTAGAAATGAATACAAAAATAAAATTAATAAGGCAAAAGCTGATTATATCAGTGAAAAAATTGACAATTCTGAGAATCAAAAATTAATGTGGAAAAATCTGAAATCTTTGGTCTTAAAAGAAAATAAAAGTGAGATTACAGAGATTATTTTTGATAATGAAAAGTGCACTGACAATTTGATAATTGCGAACAGGTTTAATACATTTTTTGTTGATAGCGTCATGGAAATTAATAAGAGCATTCCAGTGAGGCAATATATTAATTGTATTGATGATGTGAGCTGCGCTTTTGAGTTTAAACCGGTGAAAATAGAAGATTTGGAGCTTGTACTGAAGTTAATGAATAATAAGAGAGACGTAAATTTTGTTAATGCTGGTATGTTTAGAGATATTTTTGACCTAGTAGGCGAGAACCTACTATCCATTGTTAATGTGTCACTTGAATCTGGAGTTTTTCCTGATACCTGGAAGGAATCAATGATAATTCCTGTGGCAAAGGTGAGAAATTCGACCAAGTGTGAAGAGTTTCGTCCAGTTAACATGATTTCGATTCAGACAAAGGTATTGGAGAAGATTGTTAATAATCAACTGATGGAATACTTGGAAAATAATGATATAATTTTTGAATACCAGTCAGGTTTCAGAAAGGGTCATGGTTGTGAATCGTTGGTTACCTTTGTTGTTGGTGAATGGAAGAAGGCTGTTCATGACAATAGGGTGATTGTGGCTGTTTTCCTTGACCTCAGTAGAGCTTTTGAGACGGTTGATAGAGAAATTCTGGAATTGAAGCTTCAGAGGTACGGTATAAAAAATAATGAATTGAAGTGGTTTATATCTTATTTAGAAAAAAGGAAACAGAGAACTGTGATAAATGGGGTTGTATCAGAAGCAGTGGATGTAAATTTGGGAGTTCCTCAGGGTACGATTCTTGGGGTATTGTTGTTCTTGTTGTATGTGAATGATATGAATAGGTGTATCACCAAGGCAAAATTTGTAATATATGTTGATGATGCCCACATGTATGTTGTTGGTGATAATGTTGATGATTGCATTGTCATTGTTAATCAGGAGTTGGCGATTCTGAGTGAGTGGTTGCATATGAATAGTCTGAAACTCAATGTTAAGAAGACAAAATGTATGATATTAAATGATAGAGTTGGCAGGAATGCTGACGTTTTGATTGATGGTGAGGTAATTGAAGTTGTGGATCAATTTAAATATTTGGGTGTGATTATCGATGATAAACTTAATTTTAAGGGGCATTTTGATTTCATTTGTGGGAAAATTGCAAAAAAATTGCATTTCTTTTCGAGGATGCGTCGAAATGTTTCTACGATATGCGCTATTAAGATTTATAATTCGATGATAAGACCACATTTTGAGTATGCTTCAACAGTCTTGTTTTTGGGTAATCGTGGCATGCTTGATAAATTACAGAAGCTTCAAAATAGGGGTATGAGAATTGTACTTAGGGTTAATAGATTTGTTTCAAAATTTGTGCTGCTGGAGACTCTACAGTGGCATAGTGTATACCAGCGTATTGTTGCAAATGTTTTGATTTTTGTATTCAAGGTGAGATCTAGGATTCTGCCCGGCTATCTGAGTAGTGGCATTGACTATGTAAATGATGTGCATGGTTACCCTGTTCGTAACATGCATGATTTTAGATTGCATTTATTTAGAAATAATAGAGCGCAGAACACGCTATTATATAATGGCTTGAAATTGTTTAATAGTTTGCCTATAGATATTAAGGAGGATATGAAATTTTCTAGTTTTAAGAGAAAAATTAAAAAATATGTTGGCGTCAATTTTATTTAATGACATGTAAATTGTGTTGTATAATAATGTTTTATTTTATAATGGTTATTTATACCAAATAAAGTTATTATTATTATTAAATTATAACAAGTGAAATCGTAACTGGAAAATTCAAATTTTGTATTTGAATTGTATTTTGAAAGATGTATTTAGGGTACTTTGAAGTACAAAACGATTTTGGAATTTTTATTTTAAATTCAAAATATGAGATACAAGAAAATTCTAAGTTATCGTGTGTTTCCTTCCATTTTTTTTAAGCTATAAACAAATTAGCATTTTTATTTAATTAAGTCTACTTTTGCTTTAAATCTAGTTGTAACGGCGATAGATCGCGAATTTACTAACACCAAACAGTTAATTCTAGTTTTAACTAAATTTATATCAGTTAAAACTAGAATTTACTAAAAAGATTTATTAGAAATCAGTTAATTCTAGTTTTAACTAAACTAATACCAGTTAAAACTAGAATTTACTAAAGAGGTTAGTTAAAACTAGAATTTACTAGTTAATTCGGGTTTTAACTGATTTCGGGTTTTAACTGTAACATTATACATGCTCAAATAGAGATTCTTATCTTGCCTTATCCAAGTAGGACATTGTAAGAACCAATCAAATGGAAAGTATGGAAGATCCGATTTGTCAATTTAATCGATTCTTGCAAGCTTTTACCTTGACAAGGTAAGACAAGAATCTCTTATGCGAATGACGTTTGAAAATTACAAATTACTAACAATGTTCACTAAAATTAAAAATTAAGAAGCATTACTTACAGATTTTTTTAAACCATGGCAGTGTACAATCAAAAACCATGCGTCTAATAGGTTGTTAATTAACCATAATGCGCTAATAAAAACTTGTAGTTTCGAAAGATTCCTATGAAGTCCAGAAAATAGAAGAGAACAGTAAATGTATACCTCTACCGTAAGTGCAATTAAATTAATTAACAATAAGATGAGAATTGAAAACGAATAATATTTGTTGACAGATTTTATTATATCGCATAGTTTTTCGTAAACTATTGAAATCTCCATTAAAATTTTAGAATTGGTATATTTTCCATAGCCTGTTAATGCTCCATTTAGTAATTCAAATCTCTCATGCACTATAATAATCCACGATACGAAAGACAAATATATTGAAATATTATAGAAATTGTAGATCAAATATTGAATATTCACAACCGTAGCTTTCAATGCTTTGATAATACCGTACATCCAATAAATAGCCAAAAGAAATATTTTAAACGCAATCCATTTGGTCCAACCAATAGCGAACTTATTAGTATCTTTTTCAATTTTGAAGTTCAAGTTTATTTGCGTTAATTTTACGTCCGTATTAAATAAATTTTCTATAGTAGATTTTATTATGTTTTTATTTTTGATGGATGATGCAATAATAGCAGCAATTAAGAAAATTTGCTGATATTTTTCAAAAGTTGCCACATATTGAAGAAATCGATTCAAGTGTGATATAGATAGTAGAAAGGTACCTTGTCTTACTGATTTTATAACAGAAATTACAATAACAACGTAGGAAGTTAACATAATTAAATAATTTGGTTTATTACATACTACACTTGCGGCAGATTCACGTTTCCTGTTTATTTGAATTTGCGATAAACCGATCCATTTTTCCAAAAAGTAGGCAGTTCTCAAATATTTATATGTGTTATTCTTAATACTCTCTGAATTACGCATTTTGAATTAATGATTTTTATAACCGTGTCATTTGCTTATATTGTATTAGCTGCTATGTTTAAAAATTAGATTAATTGATATTAGTAATACCATTAACGTTCAATATCAATACAAGTAATAAAATTCACTTATAATAGAAAAAACCTCATTAAATTTTATAATAGTAAATTTTCTACCGCACAAATAAGACCTAA
The DNA here is from genome assembly GCA_958510855.1 of Rhagonycha lutea. Lineage (NCBI taxonomy): Eukaryota > Metazoa > Arthropoda > Insecta > Coleoptera > Cantharidae > Rhagonycha > Rhagonycha lutea. The sequence goes on along the minus strand of OY294039.1, from coordinate 34,733,156 downwards.
AATGTTTTACTGACCATGCTATGGCTAATAATTCTTTTTCAATAATTGTACAATATCGCCTATCCGCTTTGCTCAAAGTTTTAATTGCATAAGTAACTGATTTGTAATTTACCTCTCGAAACCTGCTGTTTTTATAAGCGTTTTGTCAAGTTTTATCCCAATCAAATTTACTTACTCATTTTTTTGGTAATCTATTTAAAGCTAAAGCAATATCTACAAAGTTTATGATGTACTTTCAATAATAATTTGCAAACGCAACAAATCTTTTAGTTTCATTAGCGTCCTTTGGCACTGGAAAATTTTTAATGGATTAGGCTTTACCAGGATCTGGTGAAATCTCAGCCGAAGAAATCACATGAACCAAATATAAAATCTCTTTCCTTAAAAATTCACATTTTCTAGGATTTAATTTTAAATTTAATTATCTTAATCTTTGCAAAACTTTCTGTTATGTGCGTGCAAATTATTTCCAAAAACAATAAAATCATCTAAATAAATATTTAAAACAGCTTCCGTTTTGATCCATTTTCTTAAGTACTACCAAAAGATATGAAGATCGTTCCGACCTGGCCTCCTCAATGATCCCCTCTTCTATCATCTTTTCGGTCTGCTTATGAATTTCTTCCCTTTACGAATACTTTATGTACGACGGATTCAAACCTTTCTTTAAATAAAGTTTTGTTTATAAACATTGCAACGAAATTCCAGATCGCCTAAGCAATTGGAATTCCCCCACACCCAGATATACTGGTAAATTTGCATGTGGTAGCCCTGATGGAACAACTAGCTCTCTGGTAGTTGGGAGTATCTTGGTTGGGAGGCAAGGTGAGGATACGGTTTGGCACTTATCGAGGTAAAGAAAACTAAGTTGGAAAACAAACGTTATTTTATTCAGTACGGACACACAAAAATCGCACACAAAGAGCATCCGCCAGTTATAAAACTGAACTAGGTCAAATGGCTTGAAGGTACCTGGAAGTACCTGAACAGACCTTAAACGATCTAAAATTAAAAACGGCAATCGCAATACAGAGAATAGACTCACCTTAGATCTTTCGGTGCTCACAAATATTACCTTATACAGATTCTCTGTATGCGATCGGTAACTCAAAATGACACTAAAGGTATTCCACGATACTCTTCTAACCAGTCCAAATGAACAAGACTCTCCTGGTATACGGTTGCTTAGCTGGAAGTTGGGAGAATTGCTCTCAATGTTACTAATTGGCTCAAGGTCATCCGCCAAATATGAAGCCCACAGAGTTACAGGTTGGATACTCAAATCCAAAAATATAGGAAAATATAAAACCACTGCACAACCTTAGAGGTCCACGTTGAAAGTGTAATAATCCGAATCTAAGATGATAAGGAATTATGATCGAAAAAGAGTATAAAAGATTACTTACAAACGCGGTAGCCTAAGCATGACTCAAATCAACAGATACGGATAATCCGCAATCGAGCGCCCGT